>CM014271.1:44828215-44910268 GCA_004135705.1 Alloteropsis semialata
CCACAATCCATAATCCACCGTATAATAGAGGATTCTATTCAAATGCACAAATCAGGTATCAATTCAATCTAAAATGGATTTGATGCATAGAAATGATGATGTATGAATATCGATACAAGCACAATATATTTTTCTTCACTAGTACTATCTTAAAGTCAAGCAAGCACTTATGCTGGGCACTAGCATATGGGTCCGGCCCTACCAATCAGTGACCACCATGTTTAGTTGGAGGATGGAAATTTTTTCAAGGTATTAAATGCATCTTTGACCACTAATTAGGGGTATTAAATAATGTCAGTTTACAAAACTACCTCCACAACCTCTAGTAAATTTCCGAGAAGAATCTAATGAGGCCTTTGACCGCATGATTAGAGGATGATTAGAAGATGGTTACTGTAGCATCACTGTAGCAAATCATGGATTAATTAGGCTCATTAGATTCGTCTCGGAAAGTTACGCTCATCCGTGAAGAGGTTTTGCAAATAGACTTCATTTAGTACTCCATGCAAAAAAGATTCCCTTTTGTAAATTTTTTCACAAGCCAACTAAACACTGGCTCCTCTGCAGTCGTTGCATGGAACTATTTCCATCCTAGTGAAAGATGCAGTAGGTCTAGTAACAGACACATGATCTAGGCCTTAATGTAAGCTGAACTGAAATATTTCTTTAAAACTATATCATTAATTCATCACAGCTTGTTGTGTTCTTTTATTTTTATGGAGCAAGCATACTTGTGGGCTTTTTTTTTTTTACCTGAAAACAACGAGGGAGGCCCCGCTGTGTAACTTTATTGAATAAGGGAAAGAAAATACTTACAAAAGGAGCTGTACAGAAGAAAGAAAATGAAAAGATAGAGACTGGGATAGTGTGGGATTCATTCACTGATTGCACGTATGAAAAGAAGAATGCAAAATTTAGACAATTTGCAACCACTTTGGGAAAAAGAAAGTTCTGGAACTATGACCACGACTTCATAAAAGTGAAAATAAGACAGATTAAATGTACAACAAAATATTAAGCAACTTACATCACAATCACTAGCTTCAACATCATGAGATAACTCTTGTTCCTCACCATCACTTTCACTATCTTCAGGAAACTTAGAATCAGGATAATCACTGGAATCACTATGAACAGACTCCTCAAAGTCCCTGCCTCGCTTACGAGCCATCTATAATCAAATTAAATATAGATAGTAAACAAACATTAAGCTAAAAGGAATGCAATGCACACATATAACTGAGTTCAACTAAATAATGGAAAACTATACACTGAATATTCAATTAAAGTAATCAGAAAACATGAATGCATCTAGTTGATCATAACTCAAAGCAATTTCAATTTCCAAAGGTAAGAACCAATCATAAAATGACAACTATACAAACAATTTGAACATAACATACTTGGATGCACCAGGTACAAACCCTAACAAAACACCTGTCAGAAATTATACTAGATAACTATGAAACAGATTGCAAACACGAATCTGAACAATAGGGTGAAATTTTGGATTACAATAACACTATATAGAAATTCCGCAATGGGAATCTCTAAAAGATGAAAGTTGGGGAATTTCGCGGATGGGTGCGATATCCACGTGGCCCGTTAACCCGTTAACCGTCGGATCCGGCAAGCACACGAGCTGGACCGTCCGATCCGGCGTCATCGAGGGTCTCGCGCCGGTGAAGCCCACGAACCCGAATTCTCACGAACAGTCACGGACCCGCCAGACCGAAGACCTCATCCCCTCCGCCGGTGGTCTGATGCGCCGCCCCCATTTACCTCCACCTCCGTCGGCGAGCGCGTCTCCCTCCAACTACCGCGTCGCTCGTCGCCCTCCACTCACCGCCAGGCGCCGGTCCCGGTCTCATCCCATCCTTTCTGCCTCTCCCTCTTCCCTCTTCCCTCTTCTCTCATCCTCCTTGCCGCTTCCTCCCCGCACTGTCAGATTCTCCCGCGGCCAAACGTCCCCGATGCCGCCACCCCATCTCCGGTCTACTTGCAGAGCCGGCCCCGTCGTCACCCTGTCGGCTCTCCTCCGCCTCTACCTCTTCCGTCGCCCCGCGCTCTCCGCCCCATCCCTTGTCCGCCTCCGCGCAGACCTCCGCCTCGACGACTCCCTCCTCGCTCGGCTGGAGGATGCCCCCGCTGATTCACGCGCCGCGGCGGGACTGAATGCTTCCCGCGGCTCCAGCTCACCAATGTCCCTTGCCAGAATGAGGCGGCGATGTTCCCCTAGCCAGCACCAAATGTCCATAGTGACCGCTGCTTCATGCGGCTCGAAGTTGCTGGTGCCGCGGCCGACGGTCACTTCGATAGGTTGGACGCCTGGACCTCGCGTGTGAAAGCCCGCTGGGACCAGGCCGTCCAATCCAAGGCGGATTGTCATGGAGGGCACCTGGAAGGCTGAGCAAGCGGCGATGCCCATGGAGAAGCGGGCTCGGCTATAGAGACCCTCCAATTTCTCATGGAGCGCGCCATTTCTACTTACTGCCCCTAGCCTGTTCGACATTTTTTCTGCTCCGTGAATGCTGGCCATGGCAATGCAATTATCCTATTTTTTATGCCGATTAATTAAGCACAGACCTAGAAGATAGTCATCCTGCTCAGTTGTGTGGTTGCAAGTAGTATACATCTTGCCTTGGCAAAGGAAATTGCTCATGTTGTGTGGCTGCGTGTAATTTCCATATTGCCTTGAAAATAAAAATCAATTATTAGTGATCAATCTGTAGTACTGTGATTGTCACCAAGCTGCCAACAACATGGAATTCCAATCATCACAGGATAAGTTGCTGTCAACTTATAGGATGCGTTGCTTGTCTACCACTTGTCCACTTCATCATAGATCAGCATTAACCAAGAACGTATTAATCACATCAACTTAGATTGGCAAGATGTCTTTGAGGCTGTTTGTCCTAGCTTATTTCAATAATATTCAGCACCAGGCTAGGATTGCTAGATTTGTGGTGATGCCGAGGATCATTAAGGAGCCCATTGCCCCTTTTTAGTTTGTCCTTGGATAGTTGCTCCGTTCCTTTAAAAAAATCCAAATTTTTGTAAACAAATGTCCAATATAAATAGATAAGGTACTCATTTCTTAGCCATCTGTTCTCATTCACTTCGTCATTTCAGTATTATCCATGTATATGAATGTTCCACTTTCACAAGTTCAGGCTGAGTATCGATTATATAAGTTTCAAGTTTCATTTTTGCATTATGAGCTTGCTATGTGGTGCAGTATATAAATATCGTCATATATATTATAGTGCTTTCTGTTCTACCATAAGCAAGGAGAACAAAGCAAAATAAGTATTGAGGCCCAATGGAAAGGTAAATGCTGAAATTATGAACTGAGATACTGTAAATTAGACACTGAAAGCTTCACAAGAACACTGTAAAAATGCATGATGCATTGCAGAAAGATAGATATCCTGCTAAAGTGGACATAATGCCCTGCAGAAAGGTAAGAACTATAAAAACAACAGCTGAACAATTAAGCCTAATAACATGAACTTTACTCTTTTTTATAATCAGATTATCCTTGATTTGGTGCGTGCTTATAGATGAAATTAGCTCCTTTGAATGGAATTAGTTGGAAATTAACAGTCCAAATGCAAGGCGTATTGTGCCCATTTAAATTTGGAGGCATGTGTTCAATGATTAAAGCCGGGCAATAGATCCGACGAGATTAAATCAATTCTTGGTGTACCTACAATTACTTAACATCTGGTAACCAATGAGATCCTTTCCCTGCCAAGCTTCCTAATTGCAATTGCAGTTCATTCAGTTCCTTCTTTAATTCTGTTCAGATTTTTTTAACAAGAATTTGACCTGTCCCCCTGTGTACTTTAGTTTTTGAAGGTAGACGAAAATATATAATGTCTCCCCTTGTGATTTGTCGTCTTAGTTTATTCAATTATATGTTGTTGGTTCCATTTCGTAAGCACCATCCATCATCATTTATCCTTTGATCAGATTTTTCATATTTTCTGTGCACACCAAGTCAGTTTTGGATTCACATGGAGGAAAGGACGAAAAGTTATATGGAAGAGGACACAATTAGTTTGTTCATCCAACGCCACAATTCTAGAATTTGGATAAATGATAGTTACACATTCAGTTCATTGAGAAGTTGCTTAACTACCGCAAGTAAAACATAAAGCTCTACCTGTAATAAGATCTTGATAGTTTTGCCTCCATTAAGGTGATGCGTCAGCAATTCTGCATATTTGCTCTGCAAGTTTGTTCCATTTGGAACAAGTGCATGTAATTTAGGCTTTGGCCTAATTTAGATTTATAAAAGTATGATTGATCTTAGACAAGAACTAGGTTCACAGACTGATAATTTCGGGCACCAGTCCTGATCTCGCAACATGCTGCAATATATTCCTTGTATATATTTAACAAATGTTAAACTCAAACTGAAAATACTATATATTTCACTTTCTCCAGCCTTGAAATTTTACGTTTTGTAAACTTCTTGCTGTTTTACCACATACCCTTTGGAAGTGGTTCAGTTTTATAGGCTTGTAGCTACTCCTCCGTTCCAAATTATTAGTCACTCCACATTCTTGTAAAGTCAAAACATCTTGATCAAGTTTTTACAATAAAGTATATCTATTCGGTGTTATAAATTTTTTAGTTCTCTCTGTCGGATACCAATATTAGGGGTACCCAATGGCAGCGGATTAAAAATAACCTGCAGCTTGATGTACACCTCCTGTGTGCGATTAGCAAAGAGCTAATAACCTCCTGGTAGCTTTCTTTGGGTGCATGTAACAGAAATTCTCTTGGAATTAATCTCACGCAGCAGCAGATCACGTAACGGGAATTAATAGATCTCACCTCCTTCGATCAGCGTGCAGCACAGAGAAACAACAGCGGCAGGAAAATCTCCGCCTCTACACGGAAAACAGCCTGGAACAGCGGTAGTATGCAGCAGCAGCTTTTTGTAGATGGACGCGGCCGTCGACTGCGCCTCGGCTACTCCACGCGCGTCGACGCGTGGTGGGGAACGGCCGAAACAACTCGACCCGGAGACGGAGAACCGAGGCAGGAACGCCCCCGAGTGGCCTGCACTTCCGCCCGACAGGTTCGCGATTTCCCCGAGTGGACTCCGTCCTTGCGTCCGGGTGGTTGGAGAAAAGCAAAGCACGCTGCGCCCGAGTAGTCTCCACCACCGCCCGACGAGCTGCTCCGTCTCGCCCGAGGAGTTGCTCCTTCGCCCGATAAGAACCGCATCTCGCCCGACAAGCTGCGTCCTCGCCCGACGAGATTCCGATTCACCCGACAAGTCTCCGTCTCCGAGGAGTCTCCGATTCGCCCGGCAAGTCTCCGTCTCCGAGGAGTCTCCGATTCGCCCGGCAAGTCTCCGCCTCCGACTAGTCCCCGATTCGCCCGACTAGTCTCCGTCTCCGACTAGTTCGCTCCTTCGCAACGAAGCAGGCACTCCTCCTTTTTCCCCGTTTTACCCTTTGACTGTACTTCTTCTTCTACAGCCTTCCCTTGAAGTATAAAAGGGAAGGCCAGGCCTCCTGCGAGGGGCATGGACTCTTTTCCTCCTCTCTCCTGGGCCTCCTACGGGAGGCAGGGAGCCTCTCATCTTTCCCGAGGAGTACTCTCCCTCGACCTTCTTCTTCCTCCAGCCGGTCGCTGGACTGAGCTCGGCTCACTCACCAGAGACTTGGGAGCTAGTCCCTCTCTCGCCCTATTTGTACCCCCTACTACAAACCAGTGCAAACAACACGAGCAGCACGAACTGGACGTAGGGTATTACACCCCATGGGTGGCCCGAACCAGTATAAACCCCCGTGTCCTTTTGCACTACCATCCGAGGCCCGACGCGTGCTCCA
This sequence comes from Alloteropsis semialata, assembly GCA_004135705.1. Lineage (NCBI taxonomy): Eukaryota > Viridiplantae > Streptophyta > Magnoliopsida > Poales > Poaceae > Alloteropsis > Alloteropsis semialata. The sequence continues at coordinate 44,834,068 of CM014271.1, forward strand.
CGATTTTATTATTTGCCGGCGGTAAAGAACCCCGACACTCTCTATAACTTTGGTTAAATTTAAAATAGTTTAACTCTCTACAAATGTTGGAGTAACTTGTAATTTGGAACCGAGGGAATACCACACAAAATTGGAATCCAAACAAAATCACCATTGGTCTTCTCAAACAAAACTACCATTCGTCAGCTCAAAGATGGCGCGCGGCAACACCGCGCCCGTGTTTTCTAGTAGAGGTTAAAACCTAAATTTGAACTAATTGAAGAGAAGGAACCTATAGGAACTACCCCAGGTGACAAAACAGGACAAATCACGACCAAAACTCAAGCGAAATGATGCGACCTAAAACGGAGATGAAACATAACAACAATATAGAGCGAAATAAGAAGTCAGGAAGAAATCGTAGCAGAATGAAGAGAAGAGAGCAAATCACCGTACCGGGAGAGCAAGCACGAGCAAATCGCCGGAAAAGGGGAAACCTGAAAGAGGAAAGAGGAAAGTGAATACAACGGCTTGGTCGGGAAGCGTTCAAAAAGAGAATAAAATAGGGCGGACCTCAAAATTTCAAAAAATAGAGACAGACTAGTGGGACCCACATATTTAACAAATAAAAAAACAACAAGAACGGCGGATGGACAGGAGGAAGCGACAGATGCATCAGACGGAAGGCAAGAAACACCCGAGCAATGTTTAGATTTTTCCTATTTTTTGTTTTATTTTTTAAAACTGCGAATTTATGTGTTGTCTTATCAATGATTCGACTTATTTTTAAATCTAAAAAGTATAAAATAATATAAAATTCGCTGCTGGGCTATTCTTCTTGACAAGACGTCATAGGGCCTGTTTAGTTGGGTAGGTGAGATTGCGAACTTTACTGTAGCAATTCTAAATCGAAGATTAGGAGGACTAAACATGATCTAATTATAAAACTAAATACACGGATGGACGGGAAATCGTGAGACGAATCTATTAAGCATAATTAATCCGTCATTAGAGATTGTTTACTGTAGCACGATGTTGTCTAATCATGGCCAAATTAGGCTCATCAGATTCATCTCGCAAAGTTACCGGGGGTTATGAAATGGGTTTTGTCATTAACTCACGTTTAATACTCCATGCATGTAAGATTCCCTTTGATGAATAGTGAAGTTTGATGAATAGTGAAGTTTGGGGTGCAAACTAAACAGGGCCATAAAGGACAAACACAACCGTGCTTGTACAGTATGAAGTAGCGCTTTTTTGGGCACGAATACCGACGTGATAACAATTGACGGGACCGGACCCCTGGGCCCTCCGTGCGGGGCGCGGCGCGCGTCGCCCCTCCCTTTCTCCCTCCCACACCGCCGCGTCGCGCAAGGGAAGGAAACATGCGGCGAAATCCTCTTCGTATCGGGGTCTGTTTAGGCTGTCCGCAGTGGCCTCCGCTACGCCATCCTGCAGGACGCCGATAGCGGATGGGAGCCTGCAGCGGGATACGGTAAAGGGTACTGGACCGTAGCGTTCCGGCGGCGCTCCTGCAAATCCAGAGGAGGAAGAGGACGAATGGCAAACGCCACGTCGGCGTGGGGTCCGCCGTCCCAACAACTGCGCGCCAGGAGACGGAAGCAGAGAGAGCCGCCGCCGCTCCGGTGCCGCGCCGTTGCCGCCGCCACCGGATCTGCGCGCCCCTGCTCCTGCTCCGCGGCCGTGCCTCCTCCGCGTCGCCGGCCAGATCCCCACCTCCTGTTCCTGCTCCGGGTGCCACCGGCGCTGCTGCCGANCGGCCTCGCTCCGGCCGCAGGCGTAGGAAAGGGAGCAGGCCACGGAGAGGCGCGCGCGTGGGAGGCGCGGCTTCGCGGCGAAGGCGGCCGTGGAGGAGGCGGCGAGGGCTGCTTCCGGCCCAGCTGCGCGCCGCGGGGAGGGGGCCGGCGTGGGCAGAGCCGCCGCCGCGCACCGCGGGGGAGAGACGGGATGCGGGGATGGGAGGCCAGGGAGAGAGGATAGAGAGGAGAGAGAAAGTGGCCGGATAGGAGGAGAGGAGGGGAAAAGAAGAGGAGAGAAAAGAAAAAAGAAAAGGGAAAAAAAGAAAGAAAAAGAGAAAAAAGAAAAAAAAGAAGAGAAAAAAATAAAAAGGAAAAAAGAAAAGAAAAAAAGAAAAAAGGAAAAAAAGAAAAGAAAAGAAAAGAAAAGAAAAGGAGTAAAAAAAGATAATAAAAGACAAGGAAAAAAGAAAGAAAGAAAAAAGTGGGAGGAGATAGAAAAATGAAAAGGAAAAGAAAAAGGTGAGGAGGGAGAGGATATGGTAGTTGGGATGGTTGAATAAAATATAGGGTGGTTAGGATAGAGTATGGGATTTAGAGTAGACGGGTGCGGAAGGAGTTGGTACAGAGTATGAGGCTGTTCGACTGGTAGAATGAATAGTGCTCGGCTGGTAGAATGAATAGTATTGTGTGAGAGGAAATAAGCTGAAACTTGCCAGCCGAGCACTGTTCAACATGCCAGCCGAACAGACCTTATGAGATTTGGATGACCCGGACGGAATATTTCTTTTAGAGGATGGATATAGAGGACCACGAGTGCGGACAGCCTTATACCGCCGTTCCGAACTCAGCCTGTTCGGTTGGCTGGTGGCGGGTGGCTGGTGCTGATTTGTTGTGAGAAAAAAATACTGCTGACTGATTGATGACTGATGACTAATACTGATTTGTTGTGAAACTAAAATACTGCTGGCTGGTGGCCAAGCGAACAGGCTCGACTCGGCGAGGAACCGACCGCCTCCTCAAAGCCCAATAAATACAGCGGAACCGCAGGGTTTTGCTCCCGTTCCGTCCCCCTTTGCCTCTTGGCTTCCAATCCGTGTCTCCCCCTCCAGACAGTTCTCTTCCGCCGCCGCCGACGGGCGCTACGGTAATCGGCGATTGGCTTTCGCCGTCCCTGCTCCAGAGGACGCCCTACGCCGGCCTTAAGTGAGGTACGCACGCCGTCTCTCTCGTAGGTTTCTGCTTAGTTTCCTCATCGCTCTGTACACACATCCATAATGTTCGTTGTGAATCAATGTTGGTTGCGATTTTGTTCGTTGCCTGTGCTGCTTGTGCTTGTGTGCGCGCTCTGTATGGGCTGGGTTAGTTGATCTGAATTAGCTGGGTTAAGGAACGGAGAGAGGGGTGGACTCAGTAGATTGGGTCGTCTCCTCGTCTGCGCCGCGGGAGGTGGCCACAAGCGGAGTTAGATGATGAGTTGGTATTTGTTTGGGTCTTTGGTTGGCGAGTAATTTGTGGATGTCTGGCCGTGCTTAGTAGATTTATTTTCGATTCGTGTAGCAAGCCTGGGAGACAGATGCGGCTCAGCGGCTGTACTGTGCTTCTGTCAAATCTGTGCAACTGCCCTGTGTCGGTTTCTTCAGTTTGATCCATGGATGGCCCGGTTCCTGGCAAAGACAGATATGGTCTGGCAGTTACGTTCAATACATGCAACATGATTTTTGGACTGAGGACAGGGGACTTGTGCGATGCTGTTTTTTGGAGATTCAGTTGATTTCTTATAAATTCCGTCCTTTCACGGTTGTGATGTTGTTATGAAAGTTAGTGTCTTGTGTTTTGTTAGCACAGACATAACCTCCTGGATCTGAATCTAGTAAATTAGGGAGTAGCATTAAAATTTTTGAGAAGAGTTTAAATATGTCATTGGAGTCTATCACTATTTTAATTTTATATAGGCTGCACACATTTCAACGCAATTAAAGGGTGCATTATAAATCATGTCTGTTCATTGTGTGTGATGTTAGGAAAGTTATCGATAATTGATCAATGTCTTGTGTTTTGTTAACCTTAACTACAAACATGCAATTTTTAGTAGAAGTTTTCTATTTGATTTTTGGTGTATGTAATAATGATCCATATAAACTGCATGTTATATTCTACGAAAAACAAAGTAATGCTTCTTTCATTTTTTTTTTACAACTAGTGTTCATCTGGATTGTCTATAATTGTAACATGTGACTATGTTAAGTTAAACAATATGAAGCCATGTGATGTATTAATTAATAAATAAAATTACTTATGATTTTTTATTTCTTGACTTTGATTTTAATACATGGTTTTAGATTGTAACAATTTGATCATTTTTTTTCAAACTTACAAAATGATCAAGGCCTTGTTTAGTTCGCGCAACTTGGGTTGCAACTTTACTGTAGCAAAACTAAATCGAAGATTAGGAGGACTAAACACGATCTAATTATAAAACTAATTACACGGATGGACGGGAAATCGCGAGACGAATCTATTAAGCCTAATTAATCCGTCATTAGAGATTGTTTACTGTAGCACGACGTTGTCTAATCATGGCCAAATTAGGCTCATTAGATTCGTCTCGCAAAGTTAGGGGGTTATGGAATGGGTTTTGTCATTAACTCACGTTTAATACTCCATGCATGTAAGATTCTCTTTTATGAATAGTGAAGTTGGATGAATAGTGAAGTGTCGGGGTTCTCTACCGCCGACAAATAAATTTCCTACGATCGCGCGTCGGAGCCCGGATGGTGACTTGAGAGACAGGGGGTTTTAGACTGGTTCGGGCCTCCGGAGAGTAATACCCTACGTCCAGTATGTGCCGATGTTCTCAAGCCCAAAGTCTGTAGTAGGGGGTACAAACTGGTCGGGAGAGGGAGAGGGTCCCAGGTCCCGGTGCTGTGCGAGTGAATGTGCTGTTCGAGCTGTGTTCGAATGTTCGGCTGGTGTTCGCCTGTCCCCCCACTGATGTCCCCTTGTCCCCTTTTATAGTCTCAAGGAGAGAAGGGAGCGGGGGGTAAGAAAGATAGAAAATTACAAGGAGAGTTACTGCCCCGAGGCCTTTAGCTTGCGTCGTGCGCCGTGCCGTACAGGGAGCAGGTGTTGACGGAGTGGGCGCCCCGCCGGACCCGGGATCGTACATCCCGGGTGGTTGGTGTAGATGTCTTCCCTGGTAAGCTCCCGGGTAGTTCCCGGGTCGTGGTTGACTTGCTCGAGGTCCTCGGGTGCTCCAGGTGTCCTGCTCGGGTTCCAGGTGTCATCCATGGGCGCCTGGGATCGTATTTGGGCGCCCGGTGTTGCGCATGCGCTCCTCCCAAGACTGTAGCGTTCCTGTTCGGATGGGACGAGTGCCACTGTGGCTGCCGTGGCGAAGGACGGACGCCCATCATGCTCTGACGCGGCGGGTACCAAGTGGGTACGGCGCTGGATGGACCAAGACGTGGCCGGGTAGTTTCACCCGGGGAGCTGGAGACTCCTCGGAGGCGGAGAACTCCCCGGGCGAATCGGAGAGCCCTTCGAGGGCGGGGAACTCCTCGGGCGAGCAGCGGAGCCACTCGGAGGCGGAGAACTTCTCGGGCGAGTAGCGCTACTCGGGGACGGAGAACTCCTCGGGCGAGCAGCGAAGCTACTCGGAGGCGGAGAACTCCTCGGGCGAATCGGAGACTTGTCGGGCCGCCTCCGAGACGCCAGGACATGGAGAATCTGCTTGGGTTTGAGCCTTTAGTTTTGCTTTTTGAGGGGTGGATTATCGTAAGCTCCCGGATTAAGGGTTTGATTGGGTACCCCTAATTCGGACCTTCGTCAGTAGCCCCCGAGCCTGGGGGGGAGATGGAGGCTCGCGCCCAGGCTGGATGGCGGCGTGGATATGGTAAGTTATGATTTTCGGTGGGGGCGCGCGAGCGCACCCGCCGGGTGTAGCCCCCGAGCCTTGAGAAGAGCTGGTGCTCTTGTTAAGGTTTTGTGCCCGGGTGGTTTGCCTTGGATGTTGTCGGGATCGAAGAACTTGTCGGGGGGGAGCTTGTCGGGGACGCTTCGTCGGTGGGCCGCGCAGCTGCCCGACCGTTGATGGGCCGGGAACAGAAGCGTCGGCCCGTTCCCCCGCCGCGTGGGGAGGTGGGCGCGCCTTTTGAGGAGGTCAGGCGAAGCGACGTACGCACGTCGCCGCGGCGCCAGTGGTGGGCCCGCGCAATTATGGCAGCGACCGTTTCGTCTCGCCCCTATTTATAGCCGCGTGCGGCGGCGGCCTCGGGTTTTACCCGAGCCCGAGCTTTCCAACTTTTCGTCGCGCGCTTCGTTTCCTCTGTTGCTGCCGCTTGTTTCCTTGCGCCCTCCGCCGCCGCCGCTTCGCCGTTCCGGAGAACAAGTGACCGAGCCCCCCATCCCGCCGGCGTTTCTCCTTCGGATTGCTTCAGAGATGTCGACCTGGGAGCGCTCCCGTGTCTCGCTCCGGCAGCTGGAGGGCCTCGTGGCGGAAGGGCTGCTTCCGCCATTGACGGAGGCCGTGGAGTGGAAGGTTCCGGGCGTGGAAGACTATCCCCGACCGCCGCAGGGATATGTCGTCTCGTTCGTCGCCTTCCACGAGCGCGGGTTCTCCGTCCCCGCCGGAAGATTCATCCGCGCCGTGCTCAACGAGTACGGGCTGGAGCTTCACCACCTCAACCCCAACGGGGTTCAGCAGATGGCGCTGTTCGTGGCCCTCTGCGAGGGGTACTTGGAGATGGAGGCCCACTGGGACCTCTTCAGGTATTTCTTTAAGTTCTCGCTGCATTCTGCAGAGGGCGGAGCCCCGGCGACGATTGGTTGCGCCGTTCTGAAGGCGAAGCAGGGGCGTTCAAAGGAGTACATCTCGGGGGCCCTGATCAGCTCGAACAAGGGCTGGCACCCGATGTGGTTCTATCTGAAGAACGACAGCAAGAATCCCTTGCCGGCGTACACCGGGAAGACCTTTGAGAAGGCGCCCGACGAGTGGGCGTACGGGCCCGAGAAGGTCAAGCAGGAGAAGCTTCTCGGGGACATCTGGAAGGCCCTCGCGCGGCTGCGCGACGCGAGGGTGTCGACGGCGGAAGTTCTCGGGGGGTACCTCTCGAGAGGTATTGTGCCGCTAAGGCGGCGCGCTCTCCCCATTTGGCAGATGACTCCGGAGAATGCCATCGGGGGACGAGGTGGAGCGCCGAGTGACGGCGGCGATGGGGAAGGGCCATGACGCGTATCCTCCCCCGGGGCTTCTCCCCATGCTCCCGAACACCCGCACCCGGGCTCTGGTAAGGTTTCCTTCATCCACCTTGAATCCCCGAGTGGTTTTAGTTGGCTGATCCCGAGTTCTTTCAGATGAAGGGCCTTAGCTGCTCCTACTCCCGGCCGCCGCTTCCCGAGGACAGGGCGAGGAACCGGGCCGAGGCCGAATGGGCCAAGGCAAGGAAAGACCGCCGGGAGGAGTGGAAGAAGAAGGAGGTCGCCAAGCGTGAACGGAACGCTGAGCGATCCAGGAGGAGGAGGAAGGGAGAAGATGACGTCTCCGAGGACGAGGACCCCGAGGAGTTCGTGGAGGACGACTCGGGGAGTGGAGATGACGAGGAGAGTGATGTCGACGCGCCTCCTCAGAAGCTCAAGGCGGTCGCGACGATGACCGCCGGCGCCTCGTCCTCGGCACAGCATTCGGGGCGGAGCAGGAGAGAAGGGCCGCCACCGCCGGACTCGGGAAGGAGCGAGAGCTCTCGGTCGGACCGGCATCGGCGGTCCTCCGAGGAAAGCCGGCGCGAGAGGCGCAGCCGCACGCCTCCGCCCTCCCATCACGAGCCCGAGAAGGGGAGGAGTTCCCGATGGGAGCCGGTCCCTCGTCGGGAGAGGAGCCGGAGCCGGGACCTGTCGGAGCGCACCCATAAGGGGGGTTCGTCCTCGGGGGCGTCGCGCTCCCCCAAGAGGCCCGCGCCACGGGACGATAGGCGGCCGCCGTCGGCCCCCCAAACGGTGCCCCGGACGCCCGTGGTGGATGCGCAGGCCCCTCCCGCCCCGGTGAAGGTTACGACGAGGCGGCCGGAGCCGTCACCGGTCGAGGGAGGAGGCTCGTCTGGTCGGGCGGTGTCCCATTCGGGCAGGGACGCCGCAGCCGCGCCCGTGGCCCCCGTCCCGACGGCGCACGCGGGATCCAAGAGGCCCGCATCCCCGAAGGCCCTGGCGCCGACGGGATTCAAGCGGACACGGCCCATCTCGTCGAGGTGAGTGATGTTCTGTGTCTCTCGAATGGTTTCGGTTTTTTCTCGTAGTTACCATTTTTCTCAGCCGGATTCCCTGACTTGTGGTGAACCAGTCGGGCCGATACTCCGCTCGAGGTGGCGCCGAAGAAGACGCTGCGCTTGGCGGCGCCGACGCCGAGGCCTGCGACGGAGCAGGCTGAGCAGGCGACGCCGGAGCCCGCGGGGGCCGACCGAGAAGGCGGTGGTGGAGCCCGCGGTGGAGCGGGCCGAGGAGGTGACGTTGGAGCCCTCGGCGGAGCGGGCCGAGGAGGGGACACGGAGGGTGGCGCCCTCCGTGGAGGAACAAGTGCCGGAGGAGGACGGCAACAGCCCGGGAGACGCACTCCCCACGGGCCTAGCCTTCGCACAGACCGTCCCCTCAGAGGCGGCCGTGGCGGCGCTCCAAGCGGAGCTGGCCGGGGAGCTGGTGGAGGCGGCCCTGCCTACTCCTCAGGAGGAGCCGGCCCGCCCCGGAGTGGAGGAAATCGCCACGTCCGGGGGTGGGGCCGGAGAAGATGGCCGTGGGGTCGCTGCCTCTCCAGGGGCCGCGGTTGGCCCCCAAGAAGCAGAGGCGGGGATCTCCGGCGCCCGTCAGGATGCCGCCATGCCGGCAGCCGTTGCAGCCCCCGAGCCCTCCGGGGTGATCCCCCCGGAGGTCGTCGTGCTCGAGGACTCGCCGGAGGGTAGCTCACGGAGGGTCGCCGGCGAGTGTAGCAGGAGGCTGACCGTGGAGTCCCCGAGACCTTCGTGCCCTTCGAGCGAGGGCCTGTGCTATCTCCGGGAGACGCCGGGAATGATGACGGTGGATCGTCGATTTGCCGCCATCGTACCTATCGAAGACAACCCGAACCTTCCGTGCGAGGGTCGGTTGTTGTGGTACGACCGTCAGAACCCGGCGGCGGGCCCCGTCTTCGAGCTGAACGACGCGGCAGAGAGGGAGCAGTGCCAGCTTTTCACCGAAGGCCTCGACAACATGAAGGAGGTCTTCAACAAGTTGATCATCGAGCCTTCTCGGGTGAGTTTTTGGACTTCGTTCTTCTAATCCTTGGCGCCGTTTTGGGGTATGTCTTACCGCTCTTGTTTTTATTTTCGTTCAGAAAATCATGGAGCGTAGCGCCGAGAAGTCGGCGTTCCTGCGCCGGGAGTCCGGGCTTTGGCACGCCGTGCAGCAGCTGAAGGCCGAGAAGGAGCAGCTCGAGGCCCAGCTGGCCGAGGCCCGGGAGGCCAGGGACGAGGCGATCGTGGACGCCGCGGAGAAGGAGGCCGCCCTCGAGGCGAAGGTGGACGAGGCCGAGAGGACCGTAAGGGAGGCGTTGGTGGCCGCCGACGCCTCCAATCGGGAAAAGGCTGCCGCCGTGCGGGAGGTCGAGGAGCTGAGGACGAAGGTGGTGGACCTTCAGACAGACGTCCAGCACCGCGACCTCGACCTCAAGACGGTCGGCAACCAGCTGGTCGAGGTGGCCGGCAAGCTGACGGCCGCGGAGGAGGAGGGGGCCCGCCTCAAGGAGATCGCCGGGAAACGGGAGGAGGAGATCCTTGGTAAGCTATCCCTCCCCATTTCTTGTCGGGCGGTTTCTTTCCGTTCTCCTCGCGTGGCGGCGCGTTTGCTTAAGTTTGACTATCAATGCAGCCCTGCGGAGGGTGAAGGCTGACCAGGAGGCCCAGCTCGAGGCCGGGAAGCGCGAGATGGCCAAGGCCTTTGCTGCCAACCAAGAGCTGGTGCAGCTTGGTCGCGAGCTTAAGGCGGAGCTGACCAGTAAGTATCGTATGTCCACTTGCCCTTCTTCTTGCAGAATGATGATGAGGAGTTGCCTGCAGGGGTCGTCGAGGACCTTCAGAGGTCCCGGGAGGCGGGCGAGCAGAGCCAGAGGGCCCTCGAGAAGAAGTCCGAGGTCCATCAGGCTTTGGTCCAGGCGGTCGAGCACCTGTTCGAGGAGCTCAACGTCGGCGGCGGCCCGTCCTTGGTGGATCGCCTGGCGCTTGTCACGGGGAGGACTCGGGCGCAGGCCTCGGATCATTGCTATGTTCTTGTCGCACTACCCGACCATGGATCGGGAGGCTCTGCAAGGCGGGTGGGCCCCTGGCTACGAGGATGCTGAATACGACGAGATCGAAGCCGAATCCTCCTCGTTTGCCGATCAAGTGCTGTCCGCCGCCCTGAAGGATCTTGGGCTATAGTAGACATGAAGAATTTTGTTATGTAATGAACAAAGCCCCGATCATTGCTACTCAGAGAAGCTCGTGTTTTATCTGTTGTTTGTCATTTTCGTTTTCTTCCGAATGCCTTTGGGGGTCGTGGGTCGAGATGGAAAGGCGTGGAGTCCTGCCCGTCAGACTCTATTCCGTAGCCGCTAGGGCGTAGGAACTCGGGAGGTTGGGCACTCGGACTCGCAGCCCCCGAGTGGTTTCGGAAGATTCGAACGATGACAAGCAGCAGATCAAAAATGCTGAAAGCAACAACTAGTCGAGGCGGTTCCTTTATTGTTTCTTGGGAAAGAGACGTCAGCCCGAGGGTTTGGACTTTGCCCGCAAGTTAGCGCCGTAGCCGCAGGGGCGTGAGCACTCGAAACTTGGACAAGCGTGGTCACGAAGCTCCTCGAGTTGACGTTCTTTTCTTGCAAACGTAAAAGTATGCCGCTTGATCGCGCGCGAGAGCGATCAATTGTCAAGTTTTTGCGAAAAAACGGAGGGGCACCGGGCCCCGGGTGGAGCCCCCGAGCGGTGGGCGATCCTGCACAGGGAAGGGGTCGCCCGCCGCTTAGCCTTGGGAACTCGCATGCGAATAGAGTACTCGGAATAGTATAGTACTTTGATTATTATCGTGAATTGAAAAGTACAGGTACTTTTAAGGGTAAAGTGACGTAGCTGTGCGAGCCCGCAGAGGAGTGTGCGGCTCTTCGGGAGAGGCGGGGACTCGTCGGGCGAGGTGGGGACTTCTCGGGCTCGTCCTCAGCTTCGTTTTGTCGTGGCGAGATCTCTTTCAGGCCTTGTTTCGTGACCTGGGACCCCACGCGATGCAGGGTGCTGATGGAGAGGCCTTTTTCTCCTTGCGTCGTTACCCCTCATGCACCTTTTTTCGCAAAAGGTGGAGGGGCCGGACCGCGCCGTATTTTTGCCTCGCTGGCCGAAAATGCGGTGTCCGTGTGAGCTGATAACGGGTTGATTCGAGTGAAGCCACGGCATCCCGCTCGACGGGTTCCGATCGGACCAGCTGGTGGCCAGCTTCAAATTCTTGGTGGCGAGATCATCTAGTTACCGAGTCCGTTCGACCGGACCTGGCGGCTCTTTGCCTTTCCGTTCGGGGGAAAAACCATGATCTTACTTTCCATCAAGACTCGAATGCAGTTCGGGATGCCCATGACGCTCGTGCGCCCGGGTACTGGCCGCTGGGACCCATCCCTTGCTGCCCCTCGCTCGAGGTGCCCGGGGCGGCTGTTGAACCCTTCGACGGGCCAGCCTTCGAACCCCTGGCCGTTAGCAGGCCGTAGTAGGTACTTACCGTGTCGGTTGTCGAGAGCATTCGATCCTACGCGGGGAAAGAGTCACTTGTCTCTTATGTCAGAGGGCTCGGAGAGTGCTCCAGGAAACGACCGCAAGCTCATAAAGTACTCGGAACGGGAGAGCATTTTTATTATCGCAAACGAATGGCAAAGTACAGATGCTTTCTAGGGGTAAAAGCGACGTAGCTGCTCTATGTTCCAAGCGTTCGTGAGGACTTGGCCGTCCTCGTCCTTGAGCTTGTAAGTCCCCGGGCGGAGGACTTGGTCGACGATGTAGGGGCCTTCCCATGGCGGCGACAGTTTGTGACGGCCGCGGTTGTCCTGAACTCGTCGGAGGACGAGGTCGCCGACTTGAAAGGCCCGGCTTCGGATGTTGCGGTCGTGGTATCGTCGTAGGGCCTGCTGGTACTTGGCCGAGTGGAGTAGTGCGACGCTGCGCGCTTCATCCAGCTGGTCGATGGCGTCTTCCAAGGAGGCTTGGTTCCCTTCGTCGTCGTAGGCGCGGACCCGTGGGCTGCCGTAGTCGAGGTCAGTTGGGAGGACCGCCTCGGATCCGTGCACCATGAAGAAGGGCGTGCAGCCCGTGGCTCGACTTGGTGTGGTTCGCAGGCTCCAGAGGACCGACGGGAGCTCTGCAACCCACCTTGCTTTGAACTTCTCGAGGCGTTTGAAGATTCGCGGCTTTAGTCCTTGCAAGATCATGCCGTTGGCTCTTTCCACCTGTCCATTGGTCTTGGGGTGGCTGACGGCGGCCCAATCCACTCGGATGTTGTTGTCGTCGCAGAAGTTGAGGAACTTTTTACCCGTGAACTGAGTGCCGTTGTCGGTGATGATCACGTTCGGGACCCCAAAGCGGTAGATGATGTCGGTGAAGAACTGGACAGCTTCTTGCGAGCGAACCCGCCGGATGGGCCTTGCCTCGATCCATTTGGAGAACTTGTCAACGGCGACGAGGAGATGCGTGAAGCCCCCGGGTGCTTTCTTCAGTGGCCCGACTAGATCCAAACCCCATACGGCAAAGGGCCAAGTAATGGGGATGGTCTGCAGGGCTTGCGCCGGGAGGTGTGTTTGTCTTGCGTAGAACTGACAGCCTTCACATCTGCGCACGATGTCCTTGGCGTTGGCCACCGCGGTTGGCCAGTAGAACCCTTGCCGGAAAGCTTTCCCGACAAGTGTCTTCGGCGCGGCATGGTGTCCATATGCTCCAGCATGGATGTCCCTCAGCAATTCCTTGCCTTGGTCGATCGGGATGCAGCGCATTAGGATGCCAAAGGTGCCTCGCCGGTAGAGCTCCCCTTCGATGAGCGTGAAAGTTTTAGCCCAGCGCGCGATCCGCCGAGCCTCGGTCGGGTCGGGTGAGAGCTTACCCTGCACAATCCACTCGAGTAGCGGGATTCTCCAGTCGGGGTCCTCGAGGTTGGGCTCGGGAGCTGCGTCTACCTCCATCACTTCCGCCTCCTCTTGCACTGGAGGCTCGGGCGGCTCGTCGTCGAGTCGGATGGAGGGGGCATGCTGGTCCTTGGCGAACACTCCATGGGGGACGGGCTTCCGGTTGGAGGCCGCCTTGGCGAGGGTGTCGGCCGCCTCGTTGTATCGCCGTTGGACGTGTTTGAGCTCGAGGCCGAGGAACTTGTCTTCCAGCTCGCGGACCGCCCGGCAGTAGGCGGCCATCTTGGGGCTGACGCAGCTCGACTCCTTCATCACTTGATNGATCGGACCAGCTGGTGGCCAGCTTCAAATTCTTGGTGGCGAGATCATCTAGTTACCGAGTCCGTTCGACCGGACCTGGCGGCTCTTTGCCTTTCCGTTCGGGGGAAAAACCATGATCTTACTTTCCATCAAGACTCGAATGCAGTTCGGGATGCCCATGACGCTCGTGCGTCCGGGTACTGGCCGCTGGGACCCATCCCTTGCTGCCCCTCGCTCGAGGTGCCTGGGGCGGCTGTTGAACCCTTCGACGGGCCAGCCTTCGAACCCCTGGCCGTTAGCAGGCCGTAGTAGGTACTTACCGTGTCGGTTGTCGAGAGCATTCGATCCTACGCGGGGAAAGAGTCACTTGCCTCTTATGTCAGAGGGCTCGGAGAGTGCTCCAGGAAACGACCGCAAGCTCATAAAGTACTCGGAACGGGAGAGCATTTTTATTATCGCAAACGAATGGCAAAGTACAGATGCTTTCTAGGGGTAAAAGCGACGTAGCTGCTCTATGTTCCAAGCGTTCGTGAGGACTTGGCCGTCCTCGTCCTTGAGCTTGTAAGTCCCCGGGCGGAGGACTTGGTCGACGATGTAGGGGCCTTCCCATGGCGGCGACAGCTTGTGACGGCCGCGGTTGTCCTGAACTCGTCGGAGGACGAGGTCGCCGACTTGAAAGGCCCGGCTTCGGATGTTGCGGTCGTGGTATCGTCGTAGGGCCTGCTGGTACTTGGCCGAGTGGAGTAGTGCGACGCTGCGCGCTTCATCCAGCTGGTCGATGGCGTCTTCCAAGGAGGCTTGGTTCCCTTCGTCGTCGTAGGCGCGGACCCGTGGGCTGCCGTAGTCGAGGTCAGTTGGGAGGACCGCCTCGGATCCGTGCACCATGAAGAAGGGCGTGCAGCCCGTGGCTCGACTCGGTGTGGTTCGCAGGCTCAGAGGACCGACGGGAGCTCTGCAACCCACCTTGCTTTGAACTTCTCGAGGCGCTTGAAGATTCGCGGCTTTAGTCCTTGCAAGATCATGCCGTTGGCTCTTTCCACCTGTCCATTGGTCTTGGGGTGGCTGACGGCGGCCCAATCCACTCGGATGTTGTTGTCGTCGCAGAAGTTGAGGAACTTTTTACCCGTGAACTGAGTGCCGTTGTCGGTGATGATCACGTTCGGGACCCCAAAACGGTAGATGATGTCGGTGAAGAACTGGACAGCTTCTTGCGAGCGAACCCGCCGGATGGGCCTTGCCTCGATCCATTTGGAGAACTTGTCAACGGCGACGAGGAGATGCGTGAAGCCCCCGGGTGCTTTCTTCAGTGGCCCGACTAGATCCAAACCCCATACGGCAAAGGGCCAAGTAATGGGGATGGTCTGCAGGGCTTGCGCCGGGAGGTGTGTTTGTCTTGCGTAGAACTGACAGCCTTCACATCTGCGCACGATGTCCTTGGCGTTGGCCACCGCGGTTGGCCAGTAGAACCCTTGCCGGAAAGCTTTCCCGACAAGTGTCTTCGGCGCGGCATGGTGTCCATATGCTCCAGCATGGATGTCCCTCAGCAATTCCTTGCCTTGGTCGATCGGGATGCAGCGCATTAGGATGCCAAAGGTGCCTCGCCGGTAGAGCTCCCCTTCGATGAGCGTGAAAGTTTTAGCCCAGCGCGCGATCCGCCGAGCCTCGGTCGGGTCGGGTGAGAGCTTACCCTGCACAATCCACTCGAGTAGCGGGATTCTCCAGTCGGGGTCCTCGAGGTTGGGCTCGGGAGCTGCGTCTACCTCCATCACTTCCGCCTCCTCTTGCACTGGAGGCTCGGGCGGCTCGTCGTCGAGTCGGATGGAGGGGGCATGCTGGTCCTTGGCGAACACTCCATGGGGGACGGGCTTCCGGTTGGAGGCCGCCTTGGCGAGGGTGTCGGCCGCCTCGTTGTATCGCCGTTGGACATGTTTGAGCTCGAGGCCGAGGAACTTGTCTTCCAGCTCGCGGACCGCCCGGCAGTAGGCGGCCATCTTGGGGCTGACGCAGCTCGACTCCTTCATCACTTGATCGACGACCAACTCCGAGTCTCCTCGGATCTCGAGACGCCGTATGCCAAGCTCGAGGGCGATATGGAGCCCGTTGATGAGGGCCTCGTACTCGGCGGCGTTGTTGGAGGCCGAGAAGTGCAGCCGAACCATGTATTCCATGCGCACGCCCAGAGGCGAGACAAAGACCAGGCCGACACCCGCCCCTTCCTTCATCAGCGACCCGTCGAAGTACATGACCCAGGTCTCGTGTTCGACGGAGGTTGGGGGAGTCTGGGCCTCAGTCCACTCGGCGATGAAGTCGACCAATGCTTGCGACTTGATGGCGTCCCGAGGTGCGTAGGTGATGTTCTTCCCCATCAGCTCGAGTGCCCACTTGGCTATCCTCCCATCAGCCTCGGGGTTCTGGATCACCTCGCCGAGTGGATACCTCGACACCACCGTGATGGGGTGAGCGTCGAAGTAGTGCCGGAGCTTCCGCCTGGTGATGAGGACGGCGTAGACAAGTTTTTGGACTTGGGGATATCGTACCTTGGTGTCGGACAGGACCTCGCTGATGAAGTAAACGGGGCGTTGCACCTTCTGGATCTTCTCGGGCTCGCTCCGCTCGACGACGAGGGCGGTGCTTACCACATGGGTGGTTGCCGAAATGTAGAGCAGCATGGGTTCTCCTTCTGCCGGAGCGGTCAGGATTGGTGGGTTTCTGAGCATTGCCTTGAGCGAGTCGAGGGCCTGCTGTGCCTCGTCGTTCCAGACGAAGTGGTCCGACTTCTTGAGCAGTCGGTACAGGGGCAGGCTTCGTTCCCCGAGTCGGGCAATGAAGCGACTGAGCGCGGCCAAGCATCCCGTGACGCGTTGGACACCTTTTATGTTCTGGATTGGTCCCATGTTGGTGATGGCTGTTATCTTCTCGGGATTGGCTTCGATGCCTCGTTCCGATACGATAAAGCCGAGGAGCATGCCTCTCGGGACCCCGAAAACGCATTTCTCGGGGTTAAGCTTTACTTTGTTCAGCCGGAGCTTCTCAAAGACAGCTGTGAGGTCGGAGACCAAGTCGCCAGTGCGTTTGGACTTTACTACTATATCGTCAACGTATGCCTCGACCAGTCGTCCGATTAAGTCACCAAAGACGCGTCGCATGCATCTTTGGAACGTGGCACCCGCGTTTTTCAGCCCGAATGGCATAGACGAATAGCAGTAGGTGCCGTAGGGCGTGATGAACGAGGTTGCGAGCTGGTCGGCCAGGCTCATCGCGATCTGATGGTACCCGGAGTACGCATCGAGAAAGCAAAGGGTTTCGCACCCCGCGGTGGAATCGACCACCTGATCTATACGCGGAAGAGGGAAGGAGTCTTTTGGACATGCCTTGTTCAGGCCAGTATAGTCAACGCACATCCTCCATTTCCCATTTTTCTTTTTTACAAGTACAGGGTTGGCCAACCACTCGGGATGATACACCTCCCTAATGAAGCCGGCGCTGAGGAGCTTTTTGAGCTCTTCGCCGATGGCCTTGTACTTCTCGTCGTCGTAGCGTCGGAGCCTCTGTTTGACGGGTCGAGCGCCAGTCTTGATGTCAAGTTTGTGCTCGGCGACTTCCCTTGGAATCCCTGGCATGTCCGAGGGTTTCCATGCAAACACATCGAGGTTTGCGCGGAGAAAGTCGACGAGCGCGCTTTCCTATTTAGGATCGAGCGCCGTCCCGATACGGAGGGTGCGGCCATCGTCGGCCACGGCAACCTCCTTGACGTCCTTGGCCGGCTCAAAGGAGCACGCGGCACGCTTGGAGGTCTCGGGGATATCCAGGTCCCTGGGTGAAGGCTCAGCGGCGAGCCTCTTGGACTGGACGAGCGCCTCCGCGAACTGGAAGCACTCGGTTTCGCAGGCGAACGCATGCTCAAATGAAGTCCCCACGGTGATGACACCCTTGGGTCCGGGGATCTTCAACTTGAGGTACGTGTAGTTCGGGACAGCCATGAACTTTGCGTATGCAGGCCTCCCAAGGATGGCGTGATACGCCCCAGGAAATCCCACCACTTCGAAAGTGAGGGTTTCTCTGCGGAAGTTCCGTGGAGTCCCGAACGTGACGGGCAGGTCGATCTGCCCGAGTGGTATTGCGTCCACTCCGGGGACGATCCCATGGAATGGCGCCGTGGATGGCCGAAGCTGGGAACGCGGGATCCCCATCTCATCGAGAGTGTCGACGTAGAGGATGTTGAGGCCGCTCCCGCCGTCCATCAACACCTTGTGGACGCGTTTCGTCCCAAAGAGAGGAGCAACCACGAGCGGGTACCTTCCGGGTTGTGGGACATAGTCGGGATGATCGGAGCGGTCGAAGGTGATCGGGGCCTCGGACCATTTCAGGTAGGAGGGCACCGCGGGGTCCGTGTGGCAGACTTCTCGCCAGATAAGCTTCTCGTCGCGCTTCGAGGGGCAGGCCGCCGATCCCCCGATGATCATCAGGATCGCTCCGTCCTCCCTGGGGTAGCCGTCGTCGTTGTTCGAACCACCGGCCCCGTCCTGGTTCTCGTAGGGCTTCTTCTTCAGGGTGCCGGCGAGGAAGCTTCTCATGAGCTTGCAATCCTTCAGGACATGCTTAACAGGGCCTTCGTGGTTGGTACAGGGCGCCTCGAGGAGCTTCTCGAAGTGGTCCTTTGGCGCCGGGTTCCCTTTGGGTTTTGTGGCCTTCCGCTCGGCCGCTGCTACCATGCGACCATCGCGCCTCCGCTTGTCCTTCCTTTTCTTCTTGTCGGGTCGGGCGGAGGTGCCCTCGTCAACCGCCTCCGACTGCTTGCCCTTGCCCTGAGGCCGTTCAAGGGTTGCATCGACGGCGTCCTCCCCATCAGCGTAGTCGGTGGCGATGTCGAGGAGCTCCCGGATGGTTCGCGGCTTCCTGCGCCCCAACTCATGGATAAGGGTCGCGCAGGTGGTCCCGAACCGGAACGCGGAGACAACATCGGTGTCGGCGGTGTTGGGCAGCTCGGTGCAGCGCTTGGAGAAGCGCTTGATGTAGTCACGCAGGGTCTCGTCCTCTGCCTGGAGGCAGTTGCGGAGGTCCCAGGGGTTCCCGGGACGAGTGTAGGTGCCCTGGAAGTTGCCAATGAAGGCGTCACGCAGCTGCGCCCAGCTGTCGATCTTGCCCGCAGGGAGATGCTCCAGCCATGTTCGAGCCGAGTCGGCGAGGTAGAGGGGGAGGCTTTTGATGATGAAGTAATCGTCTTGCGCTCCCCCTGCATGGCACGCGAGCCGGTAGTCCTCCAGCCAGACGCTGGGGTTTGTGTCCCCGTCGTACTTGGGCACCGTCGTCGGAGCCCGGAAGCGCGGAGGAACCTGAGCGCCGAGGACGTGGGGTCCAAAGGCACGCGGCCCCCTGGGGTCGGGTGACGCACTCCTGCTCCGGTCCTCGCCGCTGTCGTAGCGGCCCCCGCGCCGTCTGTTATAGGCTCGGCGTGGGCGGTACTGATGGTGCTCGTCCCGTCGCCTGGCGCCTGCGTCGGCTGTGGCCCCGCGATGATGCACGGAACGCTCATGATCGGGCTCTCGAGGAGCGCGCTGGCGTGAGGCGGAGCTTTCCGCCTGTTGGACCGCTGCGGTTTCCAGGAGCGCGCGGAGCTGCTGATGGAACCTCCGATCTTCGGGCGCCGCTGGTTCAGGGTGTTCACGTAGCAGGACAGCAGCCGCTGCGAGGTTCTGGGACGCCCGGTTGAAGACCGGCGCGTCGTTGGCGTTGCCACCATCGTTGACGATGCGCTGTTGCACGTCCCGGGCCCGTGCGCGGGCGGCTCCTCCGTCCGCGTTTCTCCCAAGCTCGCGGTTGAGCTGCTGCCGTTCTGCCTCGATCTGACGCCGGGCCTCGTCTAGCTCCTGCAGCCTGACCCGCCGAGCATCGTCCGCCGGGGCGTTCGGCGGTGGCGCCGCAGGAGCGTTGGCAGGCGGAGCTGCAGGGGCTCGGGCAGGCGGAGCCGCAGCGGCGTTGGCAGGTGGTGCTGCGGGGGCGCCGTCCCTCGTCGAGCTGCTCGCGGACTGCACATCCCCGTCGGGGGTGTGGCACATGAAGCACTCCCGGTAAGGGTCGAAGTTCGGCGGAGCCCACGTCCGCCGCGGGCGCGAGCTTTGCTCACCCACCGTGCTTCTGGTGGTTGGCGAAGCGTGTGGGTCGGACTCCGTCGGTGTCGGGTGACCGCCGGGTCGCTCGGCAGGCCTGGCTGCCCCTCCGGGTACATGGCGTTGTAGCAGTCGATGAACTCGTCCCAGAGGAGCTGCTCCTGCCCTCCAACCTGGAGGGCGAGATTGGTGATCATGTAGGAGACGTTGCGGAAGCGTTCCTGGGACGGGCTCCGTCCCAGGGCGGCCGCCAGGTCCCCTCCGAGTAGGTCGAGGACGTAGGCGGTAGCTCCCGCCGTGGCGTGGGAGGGCTTGGGCCCCTCGTCGTGGAGCGTCTTGCCGTCGTCGCGGGCAAGCTTGGGGCGCACGAAAGTCGCCCCGATGATGGGCTCCACCGACTTGTCGATGACGAAGTCGAGGGAGCCGAACCGCAGGTGATCGCCAAACGCCAGCGAGGCGCCGGTGTGGACCATCCGGACCTTGGTGAAGTGTCGTGACACGCGAAAAGCCCCTACCTGGCGCGCCAACTGTCGGGGTTCTCTACCGCCGACAAGTAAATTTCCTACGATCGCGCGTCGGAGCCCGGATGGTGACTCGAGAGACAGGGGGTTTTAGACTGGTTCGGGCCTCCGGAGAGTAATACCCTACGTCCAGTATGTGCCGATGTTCTCAAACCCAAAGTCTGTAGTAGGGGGTACAAACTGGTCGGGAGAGGGAGAGGGTCCCAGGTCCCGGTGCTGTGCGAGTGAATGTGCTGTTCGAGCTGTGTTCGAATGTTCGGCTGGTGTTCGCCTGTCCCCCCACTGATGTCCCCTTGTCCCCTTTTATAGTCTCAAGGAGAGAAGGGAGCGGGGGGTAAGAACGATAGAAAATTACAAGGAGAGTTACTGCCCCGAGGCCTTTAGCTTGCGTCGTGCGCCGTGCCGTACAGGGAGCAGGTGTTGACGGAGTGGGCGCCCCGCCGGACCCGGGATCGTACATCCCGGGTGGTTGGTGTAGATGTCTTCCCTGGTAAGCTCCCGGGTAGTTCCCGGGTCGTGGTTGACTTGCTCGAGGTCCTCGGGTGCTCCAGGTGTCCTGCTCGGGTTCCAGGTGTCATCCATGGGCGCCTGGGATCGTACTTGGGCGCCCGGTGTTGCGCATGCGCTCCTCCCAAGACTGTAGCGTTCCTGTTCGGATGGGACGAGTGCCACTGTGGCTGCCGTGGCGAAGGACGGACGCCCATCATGCTCTGACGCGGCGGGTACCAAGTGGGTACGGCGCTGGATGGGCCAAGACGTGGCCGGGTAGTTTCACCCGGGGAGCTGGAGACTCCTCGGAGGCGGAGAACTCCCCGGGCGAATCGGAGAGCCCTTCGAGGGCGGGGAACTCCTCGGGCGAGCAGCGGAGCCACTCGGAGGCGGAGAACTTCTCGGGCGAGTAGCGAAGCTACTCGGGGACGGAGAACTCCTCGGGCGAGCAGCGAAGCTACTCGGAGGCGGAGAACTCCTCGGGCGAATCGGAGACTTGTCGGGCCGCCTCCGAGACGCCAGGACATGGAGAATCTGCTTGGGTTTGAGCCTTTAGTTTTGCTCTTTGAAGGGTGGATTATCGTAAGCTCCCGAATTAAGGGTTTGATTGGGTACCCCTAATTTGGACCTTCGTCATGAAGTTTGTTGTAGGAACTAAACAAGGCCCAAGTTCAATTTGAGTCATCAATAAACTATTCTTTTTATACAATATATATTGCACATGTGCCAAGAAGCTTGTTCCAACAACCTGTTTTTTTCATTGTAGAAACTCCCATTTTTTTATTGTATTTTGACCTCAGTTGGTGGCATGAAACATCGGAAGCATTATAGTGCTGGTCCTTTTGGTCCAAAGTTGCGTAAATCTTCAAGGCCAAAGTTGGGAAGTGGATCTGCGAGGAAAAGGAAACAAAGGTTTGTGTCGAAGCCCATGATAAAAATCCAAAAACAGGTGAATAAGGTGCAGGCGAATGTGCAATATGTCTTGGGGAACAGAAGAAATGGGAAAGATATTGGTTCTACCAACAAAGCTTATGGGCACAATAGCAAGAAATGCCCATCCACTATGGCCACCAACAAATTTCACAAGGACAAGTCTAGTGAAAAGGATCAACGAGGTAAAGTTGCACAATGGAATGCGGATGCACCGAAAGAAGATTTTCCACCAATCGCAATAAGTCATAAATCTGGGCATGCATCTTCTTCGAAGAAGTTAGTTAAGCCTACCCTTATGAGCTCAACTTCGAAGACGAAGGAAGGATTCGTTCATTGTGCAAATGATGCCCAAATATCAAGTTTGCAACCAAAGAACTTAAAGGCGATGCCTGGATTGGTTCTCAATTCAAAGAGGCCACCTAATCTTGATCATGGACCAGCCACAAGGCTGCATAAGAGGGATCGGATGAATGCTTGCAATGATATAACTAATGATGACAATCTCAAGAGTGCAAACAAATTGACAGAAGAAAAGTTCAAGTCACATAATGATGGTTCCAGTGAATTTGAGACTTCAACTCATGGGATCATGAAAAAACGGAGAAGATACATTGAGAGAAATGAAGATGAAGATGAAAATGGCGACAAGGGTCATGCGAGTCTTGGAGATGATAGTGATAGTACTAGATTGACACCACAAGATGATATTTTGAAGGATTGTCATGATAGAGTCTCTGCACCAGTTGTTGCCGATTGTCTCAGTAAGCAAGGCTATTGTTGCTCCAACCCCATTGATGAACCTATCTGGAGGTACGATACGATAGGCTCTTTGTCTTACAAATTTTAGAGTATTTAATATTAACCTTTTCCGAATTACTAATTTTATGGTTATCTCAACAGAGGTCTCCTTAAGATCGACAATAAGGAGTATATGCCATTGTCTGGTCATTTGTCAACTAAATCGTGCGAGAAAGTGCGTAGTTTATCAAAATCATTGTCGCGTGTGGTTGAAGTGACTAAACTACCTAGGTTGAAGGTCTGGCCTAAGAGATGGGAGCGATCAAGCCCTGTAGGCGACAACATTGGATTATACTTCTTCGCCCATAAGATGAGGTTGCCTTGCTTTAACCTTTGAATGCCCTTACAACACACCTACCTTCCTTTATGTGAAGTAACCTGATTTCATCGTTCCTAATCGTAGGCCTGACAGGTGTCATGACCATCTAATGGAGAATGATTTAGCCTTACGGGCTATTATCGGTGACGCTGAGATGCTGATATTCCATTCTAGCCAACTTCCCAAACGATATCAGAGTATGTACTATGTGGTGTATTTGAAAAAATTTTTCCATGTCAATATGTCCCACTTGTTTTTTTACATCATCAATCAAATTCTGAACACTATAGATTGCCATTTAAGTAATTGTTTTAAACTCTTTTCAACCATCGTGATTAGAATATGCCTTTGTACGTGTTACATTTTCAATGTAAATGAGCTGTTCTCTTATTTATGTAGCATTCCAAATGAAATACTACTTGTGGGGTGTATTCAAGCCCAAGGAAGCTGAAGGGAAACAGAGTGCTGCCTTGCATCAACCTGACCGCACCACTGGATCTACTGCATTTGCTGCAAAAGCAACAACCACGGGGATTGCTACTGATGCTGCTAGCATACCCTCTGGACCTACCGGGAATGCTACTAATGCTCCTACTATACCTGCAAATCATGGACAGATTGAGTCATCAAGCATGGGAGCACCCCCAGGTAGGATGCTTGCCTTTGTTGTCAGGCAGACTCCAAGGCTCGAGCATCTCATTCGGGAGATCCAACAGGAAGGTGCCTTAGTCATGCAAGGGGAGCTGATGAGTACCGGGTCTTGGCCAGGCAACATTGCAGCGGTGACGCAGCCCGTGGAACCCAGCAAGACATGAGGCCTCGCCTCAACATGAGCTGATCGCCGGAAGTACCCTACCAGACGAGGCCTTGCCTCAACATGAGCAGCGCTGCAGAGGGCGGCTGCCTCCTGATAAGGTGGGTCGCTGCTACGCGCTCTCTTTGATAAAATAACTGGGAATGTTCTAAATTTTTTAGTGATGGTAAAGCACTTGGATCTTAGACTTCTGCATGCTCCTCGAGCTATGTAGCCTAAGCTTGCTTTTTAGTATACTATACAAGCAACACGCTGTATAGCTTTAGCCTAGCCTAGTTTAGTCTAGTGGTGCTGCTTTCTGTGGCTCCTGTGGAGTGGTACACTACTGCTTGAGACTACTGTTCGTCGTATGTTTAAAAGTGTCTGATTAGTTATTCAATAATGAATGCTTTCCTGTATTAGAAAATTATGAGGGATTTGGATGCAAATGCATGACGTTTTCATCGAATACTAATTAGTTTTGATAATGAAAACTTTACCAGTATTAGAAAATTATGAGGGTGATATAATTACCCTGAGAGCACATCTCTCGGTCTCTGCATAGCTAAGATATTCTATAATAAAATTTATATCTATAATAAAATTCATATTCTATAATAAAATTTAATAATTAAGATAAAATTCAGCGTTTTCATGGAGCTGATGTGTTGCTGTTGAAATAGCGGGTTATAGCAGTGCTAATAGCAGTTTTTGAGCCTTGCCACTAAATTTTGTAGCCTGCTATTTAGCACATTGATAAAATTGAAAAAGAATTTGAAGAACAAGACGGAATAAGAAGGTGAAGACCCTTTTAAACAGAATTAAGGTTTTGCCCGGCAGGTCACTTGTGATCTATATGTAAATAATGTCTAAAATATTATCTCTACTAAAAATTGTTTTCTTCGCGCTTCGTCCGTCGTGGCACCAGTTGTACACCATTATGCGGTGGTTCCTTTGTTCCACGTGCCCCCTTTATGTGGCAGTTTCCCCCTCGAACCACCGTGCCTATGGACTACCCAATCGAAACAAAATGAAACACACACGAGATTCTAAAATTTGAATTTTCTTTTAGATGCTATACATCAATAATTACCAATTTTGCTTTCATTTCAAAGTTATTACCAAAGCTATATTTGAATTGACACGTTAATTGTTTTACCCTCACGATGGTTTTCAATTTTTTTCAATCTTTGTAGATGTAGATGCTATAAAATAAAAAGTGGCATGTTTTGATTTAATCTGGCATCAGAGTAAATTTACATTTGAAAATAAATTTCTTCGAAAACCTATAAAATTGTTAGGTGAGCTCTTTGTACCAAAGATGGTTTTCATAAACAATCTTAAAACTTTGTAAATAGATATTATAAATCAATATCGATAAAAATTACTTTGATATGGTATAATAGGTACTGTAGATTTTAGTTAAAAAATATTTCTGAAAGGCTATATTTCAATTGTCCGGTGAGTTGTTAACACCGTTGATGTAACGCCAACTCTAGGGTTTGGTGCTGATCTTTTGATGAGAGATGGATAACTTTGATTTGTACTGGAGAGACGTTCACGGCCCGACTAAAACCATCCATGGATGTTGCGCCTTAGCAACCGATACACCAATTCCAGCGGTCGCCGCGATCTTGTGTAGCACAATCAACCAAACCACTAGGGTAATTCCTGCAAGCAATCGAAGAACAAGCAAGAACAAGTAGAATAAGCAAATTAATTGCAAATATGGAGATGATAATCAATCTAAAATCACAAAAGTGTGGTGAATCGAGTAGTACGGAGATTTAGCCGACATGCGTCTACAAGGAAGTAGCAATGGCTAAACTTACATCTAAACAAAACCCAAACCCTAATGTGGCGGCGGCTATTGAATATATGAGGATTAGGTTGTGCAAAACCCCCTTGCCATGTCCCTATTGGACTCCAAAGCGATACACGGGTCAACAACCCAAAAGACGGTGGCGCAACACCTTGACAGATTATGTACGTCCATTTGTTTTGACGATTCCCGTCGACTCCAAGTGTATTTAGGCATGGGACCAGCGCCATTGGAAAGCTTATGTCCTTAGCTTTTCAAGCATATATAGAATGCTCAAATTGGAACCTGTATGCGATCTGGTCATCGTTTCTGGTGCATGCTGTTTCTAGACTCAGAAACGTACTCAAACTTGACATGGACTGGGCCTCCAACTTGTCATGGACGCCCTTCCTGGCCTCTAAAAGTGGTGGCCAAGGAGGAGGACGTACTAGGCTTCGCTGATGTGTTCTTCACATGGTTGAGGCGTGCTCCAACTTGGGCCAGGCTTCCAAGTGTGAATAACAAGTCCACTGATTATCCACTGGCCGATCTTTCGAGAGGTAGAGGGTGCATTCGATTGGTAGAGAACTCGACGTTGGCAATCTGGCTTCAAATCAGACACGATTCGAACCCTGCAACCGTTACACCACTGTTCCGTTGGTTATCAATCAAGCACAACTTAATTGACCTCACCGAGAAGGCTTTCCCTACAAGCGAATTGAAGAACACAAGTAAGAGAATGATAAACACGCAATCTGAAATTGCAGATCTGTATAAAGTGAATACGAGAAGAGTTCAAGAACTCGGTTCGAAGGGACTAATCGCCACAGACGAGGAGATCAAGAACAGGGGCCCTAGATCACTGTAAACGGACTTGTCGTCACAGTTACAATGAATCTATCACAGTTTCGACTTCAAAAACTTGACTAAACAAAACCCTACTCTAATGTGGTAGTCGCTACTGAGTTTTATACCTTAATGGGGCGAATTAGGGTTGGGGGCGACAGGGGGGCGCCAACAACTTGGGCTTAAACCACCAAAGAATATCCTGGATTTCACGATTTAAACCACCAAAGAATCTAGCACAAGTATCCATATCATGTTCATGAATATCACAACATGCTAAACTAATAATAAGCTCTTGATAATATTCCTCTACGCTTTTAGTACCTCGAGTCAAAGTTTGCAATTTTAATCTCAAGTCACGCTGATAATAAGGAGGAACAAAACGAGATTTCATGCGTCATTTCAAAGCATTTCAATTCTGAGGTATAGCATTTTGGTTGATTAGAACTGTAAAGATCATTCCACCAGAATAAAGCAAAACTAGTAAACTCACTAGTAGCAACTCTATGCTCCTCAGGAACTAAATGAGAATTAAATTTCTGCTCAACAGCAAGTTCCCAAACTAAATATGCTTCATGATCAGCATTACCAGAAAAGGGATCACGGTAAATTTAGCTTTAGCAAAAGGATCATTGTTACCATGATTGTTGTTAGCTCCCATGCCGTAACGATTACGATGAAGGCGATCCCTATCGGTCATCATGATGAATTTCTTTCCTCCTTCTTCTTCTTCACCCTCAGGAGGAGGAGGAGGACGGCGTGGTTGCTCAGGAGGGGGTCGTCGTTCAACATGTTCCATCCGAGTGACCAGATTTGTAATGTTGTGCATCATCTCATCAAACTTGCCGTTGATGTAGGTGCTCTCATCTGCAAGGAGCTTTGTAAGCTCCTCATTGGCCACACAATCCTTGAAATCAGTTGGAGACTCTGCCCCTAACATGGTTAGAAGACAGGAAAATACAACACAAAAGTATTATCCTTATCAACTAACAGCAACTATGTGGTGGTGGAAAGTGGAAAGCAATATCTCAAGCGGCTTACCACCATCTTACAAGTGTTTTTACTAAAGCCAACAGGGCGGCACAATCTGTTGTCAAGCTTGGGTGTAACAGCTGCAAGGAGAACCTGTGGTGACAGATGTATGTGTGGAGCTTCGGACAGGCACAATATGGTAGCAAGGATAAGCAAATCTCGAATGCAGAATAGCAAGGTTCAATAAGCATCCAAAGCACAAGTCACAGTTGCTGGCTAAGACGTGTCCTTAGACGTAGCACAACAAGCTAGAACAAAGAACGATGGATAAAGCTCAAAGAACAAAAACATAGCAACTTCTGCAATCATTTTTAATCTTTTCTCCGGTTTTTCTTGAATTTTCCTCCAGATTAGTAGGAATCAAGATTGTTTTTATTTTTTAAACTATTTTTTTATATTTTTCTCTGGACATGGCTAACAAAAGATGGAACCACATAAATTAAAAATTGGCACATTAAACAAAGGTAAGATGTGGTCCACAGAAATTCTGGAATGTTCTCTGAAAACCGTGCTGGAGCGTGAGATCCCAAAAAGTCGGTCTTCCTATTTTTTTAATTTTTTTGAGAATGGCGAAACCAAGCTGCTGTAAAAAGTTGAGCAAAAAAGGAGCACCGAACGAAAAGCTATGCCTGTTTTATGGAAGGTATCTCAATTTATGGTTTTTCGAAGGCACATTAGATGGCGACGGCTAGGGCAAAGCTTCCCTATCCTCCTAATGCCGATCACAACTGAGCAAAGCTTCCAAGCGATCAATCCGAGGACATGTTCTTCCCTAGAAACAGAAGTAGATATTCGCCAGATGAATCAAACGACGGGTTGCAATGCAAGGCGAAAGCAAGCGGCTCAGCAACCTATCTAGGGCTGGCGCGGCGAGAGTTCGCACAAAGGCGGCTAGCGAGGGCAAGTCGAGTAATGGGGTGGATCGACTTGTAATCTGGGTAAAGGTGGAGTAGGACAGCGGCGGAAACAAAAAACACAGCGATGGGCAATTGAACTATGACAATGAACACAACCTAAACCAGCCACAAGACTCGACCATCGACACAAACTCAACAAAGCGAATCTGAAAATGAAAATGCAAGGATAAACATGGCAGTAAGACAGCGGAAAGTAAATATTTTTATGGCTTCTTGTGGACTATAGGGGATGAACACAACCTAAACCAGCAACTCGACGCAACTGATGCAACCGAAAACTCAACAAGCCCTAATTAAGCTGTACTAGCAAAGGCTTAAAGGGTTTATAGAATTGCAAGAAAACTAATCTACTTTTTATTTTGGCGTTTTGGACTATAGAAAATAAAAAAACAACGTATGAGAAGTCTCTCACCGATCAACCTTGCTCTGATTTCCAACTGATGTAACCCTAACTCTAGGGTTTGGTGCTGATCTTTCAATAAGAGATGGATAACTTCGATTTGTACTGGAGAGATGTTCACGACCCGACTACAACCATCCAAGGATGTTGCGCCTTAGCAATCGATACACCAACTCTAGCGGTCGCCGCGATCTTGTGAAGCACGATCAACCAAACCACTAGGGTAATTCCTGCAAGCAATGAAAGAACAAGCAAGAACAAGTAGAACAAGAAAATCAATTGCAAATATGGAGATGATAATCAATCTGAAATCACAAAGGTGGGGTTCTGCATCGAGTAGTACGGATGGTCTAGCCAACACATGCGTCTACAAGGAAGTAGCAATGGCTAAACTTACATCTAAACAAAACCCAAACCCTAATGTTGCGGCAGCTACTGAATTTATGAGGATTAGGTTGTGCAAAACTCTCTAGCCACGTCCCTATTGGACTCCAAAGTGATACACGGGCCAACAGCCCAAAAGATAGTGGCGCAGCACCTTGACAGATTATGTATGTCCACTTGTTTTGACGATTCCCGTCGCCTCCGAGTGTATTTAGACATGGGACCGATTCCATTGGAAAGCTTATCTCCTTAGCTTTCCAAGCATATGTAGAACACCCAAATC
Source organism: Alloteropsis semialata (assembly GCA_004135705.1). Taxonomy (NCBI): domain Eukaryota; kingdom Viridiplantae; phylum Streptophyta; class Magnoliopsida; order Poales; family Poaceae; genus Alloteropsis; species Alloteropsis semialata. The sequence continues at coordinate 44,862,876 of CM014271.1, forward strand.
CGAGCCCGTATGCTACCTGGGCGTTATGTTTTGTGCAGGCTGCTCCTAAACTCCGAAATGGACTCGAAGTTGACATGGACTGGACCTCCAACTTGTCATGGACGCCCTTCCTAGCCTCTAAAGTGGTGGCCAAGGAGGTGTTCATACAAGGTCTTCCTTGATGTGTTCTCTACATGGTTGAGGCATGCTCCAACTTGGGTCAGGGTCTCAAGTGTGAATAACAAGCCCACGGTGACATCGTAGCACCCGGCAGAAATAGGGATAACATGTCTTGATGATTAGGGCCTTGCTGATAATCACTGGACATATCCGAAGGTGTCATGTCTTGATGGTTGAAGAGTTGGGGTTACATTAACCATGGTTTTTTTAAAAATCTTGAAGATTTATAAATAGTTGTTACGACAGTGACATTATGGTTTGATATGATATTGTTGTTGATAGTTGATTTGGATCTTTCATGTAAATCAATACAACATCCTAAAGCATGAGCATTGCAATGCTGCAACCGATTTACTCCAACCACTAGCACCATTGGCAAGCAAGACAGTCACTAGTGAGAAACAAGAACTCACCCTTTAAGCCAATCAGTTTCTTGCTGCTCGAAGCCATCCTAGTCACCACCCTGAAGCCCCTCACTGGTGCCTGCATTGCAACCCCTTGTGCTGCCTCGCCAAGCATAGCCATCGTGGATCTGGGATTACGGTGACATGAGAGAGAGAGAGAGGACTATGCACCCAGGTATAGAGAGATTGGAGTTTTTTCGTTTCAGATCTCACAGGGGCATATTGGTCTTTTCTCCTTTGATTTAACGTTGCGGCTTGTGAAAACGGGCGGAAGTGTCAAATTGGGGATGAAATTGGGACCCAATGTCATACAGGGAAGAGTGAAGTTTCCAGGACCAAAAAAGGAGACAACTTTGGCAGTGTATTTTCTCTATCTTTCGCTAACTTGTTTGGAGCTATCAATAGAATTGCTCTTTTCTTCGAGAGTGAAGGATATAATCTTATGTCGCCATCCAATGCAGATCGGATCTGTCGCCATCCCCGATCTGAGTAACATTAACTCGGATGGCCAGCTGCAACCACCGCCCGACACTGTCGAGTCAGGAGACTCCCTGGCCTTTCCCGACGTTGTTGTGATACAGCCGAAGACAATATGCACAAACAATAGTTAAGACAGAGAATAAGAGACAAGTAACAACATATTACCCATCAAAAGTATTCTCGGAAATCATCTCCTTACACGTTGGTGAGGGCTCCCCTTTTATAGGGAGGTCAAGAGACATCTTTACATTCCACTTATGCCCTTAAAAACCAGGCATCATCCTCTAGACTACACAACTTGGGTGATTTAGGGGCATAGTGGTACATTTACATCTCAAGTTGTGAATAGTCTGACTATTAGTGTCATGTTTGGCCGTCTTCCTCTTGGCTTCGTCCCAGCATCTGGGGCTCCGATTGCCTTCGTTGCCCGATTCACTCTCGGGCTTAGGCTCTCCTTCCCTGCCGAACACGAAGCCGATAGCATACTGGTGTAGACCTGTTATATGTCAAGCTGAAGGAAAACCCCACATACTAAGGTGAACCAGAGTTCAGGTTCGCCTTCGTTCCCAACAATCGTACCTTAACATCTATGTTTCGAAGGCAATAGTTTGTGAGCCGCCTTGGATAAGCGACCGAAGGCAATGCTCTTATCTTTGATCCCAATGAAGGCAAACACACGAGGGTTTTTCTTCGATGTGTTTAAGGGAGGGGTTTCTTGACAGGCCAATCCCCCAACATTAGCCCCTCGCGGACGAGGGCTTTCTCCAACAGGCCGAGATCCTCGAACTCTAGGATTGCCTTCACCTGTTCAAAAAACGCCTCCTCCCGTTGGAGAATGTCCGAGGTTCTTTTTCCTTTTTCTTTTTATTTCGCTATGGCTTCGTTTTCTTAAAGATGGTTGTTTTTGCCTTCGTTGTCTTTGAATCGCTGTGGCGGTTCGTTTACCGAGATCAATAATGGTCTTATTTTTCACCCCCTATATAAAGGGCCGAAGGGGGGGTGATTTTCATTCCTTCGCTTTCGCTTTCACTAGTAGCTTGTTTTTGAGGCTAACCGACGTCTCTAAGAACTCGGCTGCTTTTGCTTCTTTGTTCTCACTTGATCACAAGTAAGTTGCTTTCTTACAGTTTTAAGTTTTGCTTCGTTTCAGTTTTGATCACTAGTAATTTGCTTGGCGTACTTGTTTTCTTTATTTCTTCGTTAGCGGCTCGCACGAAGCAAACCGCTCGCTTAATTGATATGGCTGACGAAGGGAGTCCCCGAGGTCATCTTGAAATGACTGAAGATGAAGCTACTGCGTTCGCTCAGCGGCTTGATGATGAAAATGCTCCAATTGATGATATTGCTGGTTACGAAGCTGTGGTGGAGGAAGAGGAAGGCGAAATAGCGGGGGAAGAAGAAGCTGAAGATGCCGAATCTGCTGCTGAAGAAAACCTTGAAGATGTTGAGGCTGATGTATCGGACCTTGCCGACCCGAAGAAAAAGCCCCGTACCATCGTCTTTGGCAAGTCTCTCGTCAATGCCAATTTAATCAAGTTTTATGAAGACAAGGGTTATTTTCCTGCTTTTTGGCATGGCCGAGCCACTAGTGACAAAACTATTCCTACTCCTGAGCCTGACGAAGCTGTCATCTTTCTAGATTTCTTTACTGGTGGGCTTCGGATGCCTATTCACAATATTATTGCTAAGATGCTTGGAAGGTATGGCCTCCAGCTTTATCACTTGACTCCCAATGGCATCACGCATCTTTTGCGGTTTTTCTGGGCTGTGAAGACGAATGCTTCCGATGTTCATGTTGAGGGCTTCGTTCGTTATTTTGAGGGTCATCGTCAGACCAAATCTGTTAATATTGATGGGGTTGCCTATGAGCCGGGCTATGGTAGCGTTACCTTCTGTCCGCGCTGTCGAGGAATTTCCTGCGAGAAGGTGCAGCTTACTTTCCATCAGCAAAATGCTTGGGATCGCAACTAGCGTAAGTACTGGTTATATGTTAAGGTGCCTTCCCTGGAGGTCATTTCGGATGATGGTACGAAGCAAATCAGCTTTCCTCTCCAAGGCAAGGTTTTGCCGAGTAATTTCATTTCCTGCCCTCAATTCGATCCGAAGGCGCCTGGTTATGATCGTTGCGAAAGTGTTTTTTTCAAAGCAACTCTTGTTAGTGGTAGCCGCAACCTTGTTGAAGAAGGTCTCGCCATGGGTGTTAACTTCTTGTCGGCTGGTTCGAAGCCATATGTTGTTGATACTAAGGAGTACCGTGGGCACTCTCACGTTTCTTTCCCTCGCTTTGGGGCAAAGAAACCGGAAAACATGTCTGATTTTGCTTTCGTTGAGTCCATCGAACTGATGGTCAACGTTATTCTTGGACCTTACACGACGAAGGAGCATACGAGTTGTATGGAGTTGCTTGGTGGTCACCGTTTAAACAGAGTTTTTGATGAAATGAAAGTCAGCTACCCACAATGCTCCGTACCCAGTAAGGGTGGTAAGAAATTTCAGGCTACGGATCACCCCAGCCTGTTGCCAGATCCGAAGCCCCGTCGGGGTCGTGGCAAGAGAGGACGCAGTTCTGGCCGTGGAAGTGATGGAGGGCGCGGTGACACTGGCGAAGAAACCGGGGCTAGCAGCGGAGTGGCTGCTTCTGCTCGGGGAGGTGGCCAGGCCAAACCCCGAAGCACCAAGGTTGGCTCATCTTCGTTGGGCAAGTGTACATTGACAGCTTCTGTTGAGATTGCTAAACGTCAACGTCAGAGCGCCGCTTTGGCTATAACTCCAATCTCAAGCGCTCCTCCTGCACCCTCTGCTTCGGTTGTGGCACCCCTTATCCCAGTTATTCCAGCCGTTCTAGCCCCTTTAGCTGCTCCTTTGTCTATTTCTATTCCTGATTTTGCTGGTAAGATATATTTGGTTTTGATTGGACTTGTGTCTCCTTTGTCTTGCTTACACATTATTTAACTTAGCTTGTCTCTGGGTTGCTGTTGAAGCTAATGTCGTCCCTGGTCCTTCCCTCCGTGTTCGGATGGCGAGCTACTTCGGGGATGATGACGACGACATTAGTTTCACTCGTTTAATTGGCGAAGACGAGCCTAAAGAGGCTCCTTCGTCAACTCCTACCAGTTCTCCTGCCCGTCCGGAAACTATTTCCCTTGAAATTTTGGCTCGGGCAGCTAGCAAGGCCTCATTGGATGTTATTCCAGAGGAGATGGAGAAGTCAGAGGCTGGTGCAGGCGAAGGCGTTAGTGGAGGTCGCGATGCGCTGCTTCATCTCCCGTCATGCTCGTTATCGTTGCTACCACGGAGTCATCTGATATACGGATTGTCAGTGACAAAGTTAAAAATACTCGCGTCGAAGGTAGCTTTAGTTCCTTCTCTCCTAATAACAACATTGTGGTCTCCAGCTCCTTCGCCAGTGACTCGAGTGATCAATCAAGTGACTCAAAGTGCACTGATTTTGGTTTAGGATTAGGTAACAACCCGCCCGAGACATTTGTTCAACGCCTGCGTCGAGACGGGCTTCGTTCGATGGACGATTTACCCGACTTTGTACAAGATGGTATCTCTGCTTTTTCTTTTTGCACTTGTCTTTTTGAAATTTTGCATCATTGTTAATCTCAATGCGTATTGATGCTTTTCTGTAGATTTCGAGAATGTTGTTAAGACCTTTGATTTGGACACACTTGCTGGGACGTGCATCACAGGCAATATGAAGGTGATTGGCTTTTGCCTCGTTCTTCTTTTTATTTTGTCTGGTGGCAATTATCTTCTGCTAACCCTGAGGTTTTGTTATGCAGTCTATGATCGCTATGCATGAGTTTTTCCAACGGCTTCCTCTCCAACATTCCGATGTTGAAGATGAGAGGAAAGAGTTGGAATCTTTGCGTAAAGAGCGCGAGGAGTGGATTTCTCATCAAGATCAGCTTGCTAAGATGAGAGAATCGTTTCTTCTCTGAAGAGCCAGATCGCCTCACTCGTACTGAGCGTGATGCTGCGTCCACTGATGTTTCTTCTCTAAAGAGCCAGATCGCCTCACTCGAAGTCGAGCAGACTAAGAACGCTGATATTATCGAAGGCCTGCGGACTCAGCTCATTGATGACGCAGAAGCCGTCCATGCTTTGAAGAATAAAATCAAGAGTTTGGAAGGTTAGAAAGAAAAATTATCTTCTGAGAATGAGAAATGCAAACGTGCCCTTCTCACAGTGACAGACTTGAAGAACAATCTTCAAGATGAAGCCAATCGGCTTCAGGGCATTGTTAAGAGACTTTGTGATGAGAAGGAAAAGGTAGAGGAGGATGTTTGGGCTAGGGGGCTCAAGATTCATCGTGAATATGAAGCCGCTTTGAATGCCTTCGGTGCTAAGCCCCTGCCTTTTCCCAGCCGCGATTATGGACTTGAGCAGCTTTTCGACTGGCTTGACGATGAATTCAAATTCCTTCCGGGTTTATTTTCTACGATCGGTGATTATGCTGCTCAGGTCTGTATAACAAATGCCTTGAAGATGTTGGCTGATGAAGGCTACGGGCACTCTTTCCTTCTGCCCAGAACCCTCTTGACCAAAGTGTGTTTAGCGAAGCCATTGTTGCTACAAAAAAGGTATTCTATAAGAAGTTTTGGATTGCAACTGGTCGGGACTATGCTTGTCGTGCTGCACATGACCGTTTGGCTAAGGTTAGCTTCGAATGCTTTTCCCTTTAGCTACTTTTGCTTCGGGACAATTGTTTTATTTTCTTTCCTTGACAGCTTATACTCTCACAGGCGAAGGAACTTCTCGCCGTGGAAGCACAGTGCAAAGCCGAAGCCGAAGCTACTGCCACTGGTACATCCACTAGTGTTTCCGGGGGTGGCACTAGTCAGGATGTTCCCGTGGCCGACACGAAGGTGTAGATTCATTAGATCAGATGTCACTTAAAAACTTTGATTAGTGTGGTAGCTTTTGAACTTGTAAATTTGTAGATATTCAGATCCCTGGCGAGGGTGATGTTCTCAAACTTATTCCGCTGGGCAAGCGTGATGGCCCGATTTGTGTTTCTGGCTTCGCATGGAAGGAGTACCAATGTTGTCATCCAAATTCTTCTCTTAGCGAGTTTTGGGAATTTTGCCATGAGTTTTACCGTCGCAGTGAATTTGACATTTATAGCTTTTTCACCTCTTTTATCACGCAAGGTTCCGAGCATGTCGAACTCACTGCTAGAAGCAATGCTGAAGCCATTCCCTTGCTTATGCCTAAGACGGAGCCGTTGGAGTTAGCCCCGGTGTTGATGACTTTCCTTGTGTTTATAACGCTCCCTGGTTCAGCTCTTCTAGCGAAGAGTTCAGTGGATATGTTTTTGAGATGTTTTAATGAACTTTGTAATGAAACTTGCCTTTGTTTTGTGTTTGTATTTTAATTTATAAGTAAAGATGAACTCGATTTGCCTTCGTTTTTAGAGAAACGCCTCCTTCCCCCTGAAGCGAGTTTGTATCTACTTATGAATGCCTTCGCTATGATTCTGATGTTTTGTATAGCCATATCGATGTTATGCTATGGTCATGCTAGGTATTTTCTTTTTGACGATTATAATCTTTGAGCTATACAAAAGACCCTTTAACTCCTTGGGGTGATTGTATTTGTTTTTATCTAATTGATATTTTCAAGCTATGCGAAGCCCCTTTTACTAATTTGAGTAAGCGTGTGTGAAGCTCTTGGAATCTTTTAATTAGATCTGAGTTGACCTCGTGTGGTTTGGGTCAACTCAATTCTATCTTAAGTATCGAATACTAGCGATTTGCCCGAAGCCAATCGCTTTCGATGAAGAAGGGGTTTTCGTACGAAGCTGTTGTTTATATGATTGCTTTGAATGGGATAAATTTTGTAATGTAAAATGCCTTTTGAGCTATGCGCTCAATTTGTTTTAATGATTGATACTTTTAAGCAATGCGAAGCTCTTTTTACTCTTTGGAGTAAGCATTTTTTGAATGAAATAATCGAGAACCAGACTTGGCTTCTTTTACTCTTTTTTATAGTAAGCATGTATTTGATGCTTTTGGCTTCATTTGCTCCTTGTAGGAGTCTCTTAACTAGATTTGAGTTGGTCCTGTTTGGACAGGGTCAACTCAGTTCTATCTTAAGTATCGAATATTAGCGATTTGCCCGAAGCCAATCGCTTTCGATGAACAGTTAGTTTTTCTGGGGAAAGTTCCATGTATATTTCACACAAGTTACAGATAGCACCTCCTCGTTAAAAACCTCAACCCTTGATAAGGATTCCCCTGTGAGGAAAAGAGTACGGGCTTTTTCTGAAAAGTAAAAAAATCTACGCTAGTATTGACTTCGTTTATAGATCACGAAGCCAATTTTTACATTTTCTTTCATAGGTAATACCTTCGTAAGCTATCCGCATTCCACGAATGTGGTAGCTCGTTTCCTTCTTCATCACCCAGGCGGAATGATCCTGGCTTGTTGCTCTTGACCACAAGAAATGGTCCTTCCCATTTACTCTGTAACTTCCCGAAGGCGCACTTGGGTTTTTTCTTAGCACCCAGTCACCGATGCTAATGTCCTTCTTGATTACCTTTTTATCTCACCATTTTTTGGTTTCTACTTGGTACTTTGAAATGTTCTTGGCTGCTTGCAGCCTGTATATTTCAACGATATCCTTGTCAATAGCTTCGCTATCTTTTAGGGCCTCCTGTTGAGTACTAAGCCCCTTGTGTAGGATTTCTTCTAGGCATACTGCCTCTTACCCATACAACAGTTTGAACGGAGTAAATTGCGTTGCTCTAGATGTGGTTGTGTTGTGAGCCCATATTACCTTCGGCATTTCTTCTACCCACTTGCTTTTTTTCTTACAATTTTCTAGGCATTTTCTGATTGCAGAAAAGATGAGGCCATTTGCTCTTTCTACTGCACCATTGGATTGCGGATGATATACTGATGCGAATCTTGCCTTCATCCCAATGGTCATGCAATATTCTCTGAATTCTTCGCAATCAAACTGCTTCCATTGTCTACTATAATTTGTTTTGGTACTCCAAATCTGCATACTATTTGCTGCCAGAAAAACTTTATGATTGTTTTTGCTGTGATTTTTGCCAATGGCCTGGCTTCGATACACTTTGCGAAATATTTCACTGCAACTATTGCATATTTCAAATTTCCTTGAGCTGTGGGAAGTGAGCCCACAAGATCTATTCCCCATCTTTGCAAGGGCCAAGTTGGTGTTATTAGCTGAGATAGCTCTGAAGGTGCTTCGCGTGTTGCTGCACACCTTTGGCATTCATCATATGTCCTGACTGTGTTGGAGGCATCGTTGATGATCATTGGCCAGTAGAATCCTTGCCTTATTGCCTTTCCACTGGAGCTCTTGCTCCAAAATGCGCTCCGCAAAGGCCACTGTGTATTTCTTTGATCAGCTCTTTGCCTTCGCTATAAGAGATGCAGCGAAGCCAAGAGGCTACTACTCCTTTTTGTATAACCCATCGTCGATGATTTGATAGCATCTGGCACTTTGTTGCATACTTTTGAGGTCATCTTCATCGATTGGCTCATAATATCCCTGAAGGTAAGCCATTATCGGTGATTGCCAATCTTCTGAGTTTATTGCATTGATCAATCTTGGCTACTCATCTTGATCTTTGATCGAAGGTGTTGTTATTGTTTGGAAGAAAACATCGGGTGGTAACTTATCCCCCCTTGCTGCTGCCTTGGCAAGGGCATCAGCTTCGTCATTTTTTGCTCTTGGTATGTATTCAACTATGAAGCCCCTGAACATTTTCTCCATTGATCTCACTGTACTCAAGTACTTAATCAACTCTGGTTGCTTCACAATGCTTTCTTTTTCAATGTGCTCTGCCACCATGTTCGAATCTGTTTTCACTGTGAATCGCTGAGCTCCCAATGCTTTTGCCTTCCTAAGCCCCAGTAATACGGCTTCATACTCTGTAACATTGTTTGTGCTTATATCACTGTTTTTGCAAAACTCTTGGTTCGCTGCATATCTCATTTTCACTCCCGAAGGTGATGTTACAATTGCTGCAAATCCTGCTCCTTTGTCCCCCCAAGCACCATCGTAATGTATCAGCCAACTTTCCTCTCTGCCCAAGTTTTCTGCCGAAGGCGAGGTCCACTCTGCTATGAAATCAGATAAGACTTGTGATTTGATTGTTGTTTTCCTTTCAAAATCCACCACAAACTCTGATAGATCGGCTGCCCGCAGCCTTACCGTAGCTTCCTTATTGCTTAGCAGTTCTTTTACTAGTTGGTCTGTGAGTACCCTGATATTGTGCCCCTCAAAATTTTGCCTTAGCTTTCTGGAGGCCATCACAACAGCGTAGATTATCTTCTCAATTTTTGTCTAAAACAGCTTCGAACCGACCAATGCCTCCGACACATAGTACACCGGCTGCTGCACCTTCTTTCCTTCTATCTCCTTCTCAGCGATGAGTGCTGCACTTACAGCTGACTGTGAAGCTGCGATGTATAGTAATAATGGTGCCTTCGGATCAAGTATCATTAACTTGGTCAGTTGCATCAAATACTGCCTTAACTCTTGAAAAGCTTTTGACTGCTCTTCTCCCCATTCAAACTTTGCTGCGTTTCTGAATGTTGCGAAGAAGGGCAGGCTTCGTTCGGCTGCCTTTGCAATGAATTTATTCAAAGCTGCTATTCTTCCTGACAGTTTCTGTACATCCCTTATGCACTTTGGCTCCTCCATGTCAAGTATCGCATTGATCGTATCGGGATTGGCTTCGATCTCATTTGCCGATACTAGACATCCTAGTATCTTCCCCTTGGTCACCCTGTCGGGGGTAGACCCCCAGGGGTGCCCAGCAGGCGGATTGGCCCAACCAGCAAGGGGTGGCCCAATCCGAGGGCAACTGGGTCGGTTTGTCAGACTGGGTGGCCCACCACTCGGGAGGCCCACCAGTCGGGCGAACCGGATGGGCGCGACGGCGCGCGCGGCAAGGAAAGAAGACGGCGTATCCCACAAGAAGCTCGGAGATCAAGATAAACTAGCCGGAATTATAGGGAAAGATATCTGTAATCGTTATAGGATCGAATCCTTGTATTTCGGGTAGGTTACGATCTCTAGCCGACTTGTAACTCAAGGCAGCCGGACTATATAAGGCGCCTTGAGACCCCCCTCCAGAACACAACAACATCTACAACCCACGCATTCATTCAACCTAGGACAGAACCCAACTACGGAGATCCTTCAGGAACTTCATACACAGCAATACAATCACCCCAACACAGGACGTAGGGTATTACGTCATCTCGACGGCCCGAACCTGTTCAATCCTTGCGTCTTGTGTTACCATCGACTTCTGATCCTCGATCTGTCCCTCAACAAATCAACCACGTAGGCTACCCTGTGTGGACTACCGGGTCCAAACATCCGACAGTTGGCGCGCCAGGTAGGGGTTGATCGACGAGATCAATCTACAAGCTCGATGGCATCCACTTCCGCCGTCATCACGCCGGCATCCATGAAGATTTCCATCGCTGAGGGGGCTATGTTCTTCTTCGGATCCATGGTCTTCACCGCCGGACCCGAGGGAGAGCTCTCCTTCACCCGTGACGCCACCCCGGAGGAGACAGCGCCGCGTCTTGACGCTACGCCAGACGGGATCGTCACCATCACCGCTCCGTCGCCAGCCATCGCCAACAACTCGGCGACCGCGACGGCCAGCGTCGTTCTCCCGCCATCCGGGGGGAACACGTCTCCTCTTGCACCGCCGACTGCTTCGTCCACTCCGCCTCCGCCACGCAGGGCGCAGGAGACGCCCGAAGAGCGAAGGCGCCGATGGGCTGCACGCCAACGCCAGTTTGAGGCGGACATGGACCACGCCATTGCCTCCATCGGTGAATGCATCGAACTCACCGAGTCCGCTCGTTAGAGCATCGCCTCGCCGACACGATTCCCGCTGGGACTCGGGAACAGCGGGGCCGTCTACTAGCAAGCACTCGGCGAACGCATAAACGCCGACTACTCCCCAGATGCGATCAGGGCGGTCGATCCCATCGCGGCCACCCAGATCGGATCTACTCCGGACGTTGCGGCAACACAACACCTTCATCCTCACGATGCGCCGACTCCGCCTGAACCAGAACCAACTCCGACTTTCCCGCAGGTGACACGTGTCCTCCCTCCGAATAAAGAGGATCACGCCTGCCAAGCGGGAGATGTTCGTCTCCGACATATCCGCCGACGAGCCAACAGTGCAAGGCGAGGATCAAGCACACCGCGACGCCAGGATCGGGCGCAACGGTGAGAAGCAACGACGCCGCGACGCGCGGCGAGAACGCCGGAACCCTAGGGTCACACGTAACCTCCAAGACGACTTCGTCCAAGAAATTGGCGGCGTGGGTGTTTACGCCACCCCGTCAGCCAACCTTGCCGCCACGCACCAAGAGCTAGAAGGAATTCCGGAAACCCCGGAGCTCAACCGGATCAAGGTTAGGCTGACTGCAGCCGCAGGCATGATCAATGCCCACCGTGCTCCTGCTTCCTCGTCTCGCCACTCCAAGTCGGCCAGCCGCCGAGAAGCTGATCGCGACGTGGTCGAGCAGCCAGATCTCCACGAACAACTCCGCAACCGCGATCTCCGAAGGAACCTTGACGACCGTCATCGGCGAAGGGACGAGGAAGAACTCCGACGGCGCGCCGAGTACAACCGTGAACACGGCCCCCCAGGGCTGGATCGCGACGCGCGCCAACGCCGAGAGCTTGAGGTCGCTGAGGCCGCACGCCGCCGAGAGTTCGACCGCAAGTACGGGCCTCCACTCGGACAAGACAGGCCGCGCCGCCGAGAGTTCGACCGCAAGTACGGGCCTCCACTCGGACAAGACAGGCCGCCCCGGGCTAACACCCCGGAAGACTACTCCGCCGACTCAGGACACGCGGACGCCGGGAACCTCAACGACTGCGACGGCTTCCTGGCATTCACTGCCCGAGTAAGATCCATTAGAATGCCTGCTAACTTCAAACCTACAGGCATAGAGAAATATGACGGGAAGGCGGACCCGACGATGTGGCTCCGGACGTACAGCATCGCCATCCGCGCGGTGAACGGCGACCACGACTCCATGTGCGCCTACTTCCCCGTCGCCATGACCAAGGTGGGGCTGACCTGGCTTCACAGCCTCGAGCCCGGCTCCATCGACAGCTGGGGGACTCTCTGCGACAAGTTCAAGAGCTACTTCCAGGGGAGTTCCATCCGACCAGGCACCGCCTGGGACCTGGGCAAGGTGAAGCAGAACCGCGGGGAGAGCCTCCGCGACTACACCGACCGGTACATGGAGAACCGGAACTTAGTTCCCGGCTGCTCCGAGTCGGAGATCATCAGCTACTTCCTCGATGGCCTCGCCGACTCCGCCGTCTTCGAGCGCCTCTGCGAGGACATGCCAAAGACCTCCGGCGAGTTCTTTGGCCGGGTAAACAAGATGGCGAACGCCAAGGAGGCCGTCCGCCTCCACTACGGCAAGAAAAGCACTCGGGACGATGATCGTCCCCCTCGCCGAGAAGACCGCCCGATGAAAGAGGACACACGCCGCTCCCGACCTGAGCCAAGCAGGAGGGATGACCGAAAGCGCTCAAGAGACTTCACCGTCGCCGCCATGGACCGTAGCGGCCCTCGCCCGTGGTCCAACTTCAGCGCTGACTTCGAGAAGATGCTCCAAGGACCCTGCCCCATCCACAAGCAGTCTAAACATCGCATGATCGACTGCATGGGGCTCGCCGACGCCTACAAGAAAAAGGAGGGGAAGCTGCCGCCACAAGATGACGACAAGGGCGACAAGGGAAAAGGGGCTCCCGCGAACCCTGCTTTCCCGAATGTCGACAGGCAGGTGAACTTCATCCTCGGAGGACCACCGCCCGTAGACGACAAGCGCCGGGAGAAAGTACGTGACCGGGAGATATTCTCCTGCTACACCTCGCCGATCCAACCACTCCGCTGGTCCGAGCAGCCAATCACCTTCTCCAGGGAGGACCAGTGGTTCCAGGTCTCCGACGTGGGCGAGTACCCGCTGGTACTCAGCCCGATCGTGCACAACGCCCGCCTCACCAAAGTACTCGTCGACGGTGGGAGCGGGCTCAACATCATCTTCGCCCAGACGCTGAGGGACATGGACATCGGCCTCGATGCCCTGACTCCCTCTCTCCACCCGTTCTACGGGCTGATCCCGGGCAAGGGCTCCAAACCACTCGGGCAGATTGCTCTGCCCGTTACCTTCGGCGATCAAGACAACTTCAGGACCGAGTACCTCAACTTCCAGGTCGCCGACTTCACCACTGCCTACCACGCCATACTGGGGAGACCAGCGCTCGCCAAATTCATGGCGATCCCCAACTAAACATATCTACTGATGAAGATGCCAGCACCAAACGGCGTCCTCTCCATCCGCAGCGACGTCCACACCTCCAAGCGCTGCGACAAAGAAGGGCTCCACCTCTGCACCGGCGTCGAACGCAGCGTGCTGCAGATGGAGGTGGTCCACGAGGCAAGAACCTTCCAAGGAGACCCGGGCTCCATCCCCGAGTCCTCCAAGCGAAGAGCCGCACCGACCACAATGCAGCCGGCTGAAGAAGTGCGCGCTATCTCACTTGGGCTCTCCGACTCCTTCAAAACCGCCCTGATCGGATCAGGGCTCGACCCCAAATAGGAAAGCGCGCTCGTCATCTTCCTCCGGAACAACGCCGATATATTTGCATGGACTCCATCAGATATGCCGGGTGTTCCAAGGGAGGTGGTCGAGCACTCCTTGAAGGTTGACGCGAACGCCAAGCCAGTTCGCCAAAAGCTCCGACGCTTCGCGCAGGACCGCAAGGAGGCCATTAGGGCAGAGATTACAAGGCTGTTAGCCGCCGGGTTCATTAGAGAAGTCTTTTACCCTGACTGGCTCGCTAACCCAGTCCTTGTAAGAAAAAAGAATAATGAATGGAGAATGTGTGTTGACTACACGGATCTCAACAGGCACTGCCCTAAGGACCCCTTCGTCCTACCCCGCATCGACCAAGTCGTTGACTCCACCGCCGGATGCGTACTCCTATGCTTCCTTGATTGCTACTCCGGCTACCACCAGATCGCCCTGAAAGAAGAGGACCAGGAGAAGACGTCCTTCATAACTCCGATCGGCGCCTACTGCTACACCAAGATGACGTTTGGCCTCCGCAACGCCGGAGCTACCTACCAGAGGGCCATTAACTTGACCCTGGGCACTCAGATCGGCCGCAACGCCGAGGCCTACATCGACAACATAGTCATCAAGACGAAGATCGAAGCCGAGTTCATCGCCGACCTCTCCAAAATGTTTAACAATCTCCGCAGGCTCAACTGGAGGCTGAAGACGACTAAGTGCGTCTTCGGCGTACCCAAAGGGAAACTACTCGGCTTCATCGTCAGCAACAGAGGCATTCAAGCCAACCCAGAGAAGATAGACACCATCCAGAGGATGAAACCGCCGACTGGGAAGAAAGAGATCCAGAAGCTGACTGGTTGCATGGCGGCCTTGAGCAGATTCATCTCTCGGCTGGGGGATAAGGGCTTGCCGTTCTTCAAGATCCTCAAGAAGACCGACAGGTTCGAGTGGAACCAAGAGGCACAGCAAGCTTTCACCGACCTCAAGAACTACCTCTCCAATCCACCAGTACTCGTCGCCTCCGCATAACGACGAAACGCTACTCCTGTACATCGCTGCCACGACCAACGTGGTGAGCACCGTCATCGTCGTGGAAAGGGAGGAAGAAGGAAAGGTGCAACGAGTGCAGCGACCAGTCTACTACGTGAGCGAAGTACTCAGCGAATCCAAGTCTCGCTATCCCCAGGTGCAGAAGCTACTCTACGCACTGCGGATCACATCAAGAAAACTCCGTCATTACTTCCAAGCACATCGCATCAAGGTGGTCACGCAATTTCCACTCGGGAAATCCTCCACAACAGAGACGTCACGGGGCGAATCATCAAGTGGTCCGTCGAGCTCGCCTCCTTCATCATAGACTTCGTCCCGCGCACCGCCATCAGGTCACAGATCCTCGCCGACTTCGTCGCCGAATGGACCGAGAGCCAGGACGCGAAAGAAGACACCAGCAGCGAACACTGGAAGATGTACTTTGACGGCTCCCTCATGATCGACGGAGGAGGGGCCGGGGTACTCTTCATCTTGCCGAAAGGGGAACAGCTCCGATACGTCCTCCAAATTCGTTTCCCTGTCACCAACAACGCCGCCGAGTATGAAGCAATTCTCCACGGGCTCCGCATCGCCACCTCACTAGGCATAAAGAGGCTCCTGGTCTATGGCGACTCTGCTGTTGTTATAAACCAGGTGAACAAAGAGTGGGATCGCCACAGCGAGCGGATGAATGCCTATTGCGAGGCAGTGCATAAGCAGGAGGGGAAATTCTACGGAGTTGAGTACCACCACGTCCCACGGGAAGACAACCTCACCGCTGATGCACTCACCAAGTTGGGATCCACCCGCGCAGAAGTTCCTGGGGGAGTGTTCGTGCAAGGCCTCCTCAAACCCTCGGTTAAAGAGTTGAGCGACGAGCCAGAGCCTGCCCCGGAACTCTGCGAGGTGTTGGCTATTAACGCCGAAGAAGAAGACTGGATGGCCGAGTTCATAGATTTCCTCGCCTACAACAAAGTGCTAAAGGACCCCACGGAGCGAAAGATCCTGGAGCGCCGAAGCAAAAACTACGTGGTGGTCGGTGGCGCCTTGTACAGACGAGCCGCCACAAGTCA
Organism: Alloteropsis semialata; assembly: GCA_004135705.1. Lineage (NCBI taxonomy): Eukaryota > Viridiplantae > Streptophyta > Magnoliopsida > Poales > Poaceae > Alloteropsis > Alloteropsis semialata. Next base: position 44,878,639 of record CM014271.1, read on the forward strand.
AGTATTCATCAAATGCGTCACGAAAGAAGTCGGCCTCCAGATCCTTGATGACATCCACTCGGGAGTTTGTGGAAGCCACGCCGCCGCAGGGACACTAGTCGGGAAAGCATATCGAGCAGGGTTCTTTTGGCCCACCGCCGTCTCCGACGCCAAAGCACTCGTCCGCCGATGCCAGGGGTGCCAATTCTTCGCCAAGCAGAAACACCTCCCGGCCCAAGCTCTACGCACCATCCCGCCTTCATGGCCATTCGCCTGTTGGGGGTTGGACATGGTGGGACCATTCAAAGCTGCCCCGGGAGGTTACACACACATCCTCGTGGCCATCGATAAATTCTCCAAATGGATAGAGTACAAGGCCATCGTCGGAACTCCAACATCAAAGCAAGCCGCCGCCTTCGTCGAAGAAATCACACACCGATTCGGAGTCCCTAACATGATCATCACCGACTTGGGGACACAGTTCACCGGATCCGCCTTCTGAGACTTTTGCGAGAACAGCTGTATCGGTGTATACTACACCTCCGTCGCCCATCCCAGATGCAACGGACAGGTGGAACGAGCCAACGCCATGATACTCCAAGGACTAAAAGCAAGAGTCTTCGACCCATTGAAGAAATTCGCCGGACGGTGGCATCAAGAGCTACCACAAGTCATTTGGGGACTCAGGACTCAGCCGAGTCGTGCAACAGGTCATACTCCATTCTTCCTCGTCTACGGCTCCGAGGCGATCCTCCCCACCGACATTGCTTTTGGATCTCCGCGCATCGATAACTACGACGAAGGTGAAGCAGAGGCAGCTCGCGAGGTGGACCTAGTCTCCATCGAAGAACACCGAGTTAACGCGCTCATACAGCACGCGCGCTATCAGCAACAACTCCGACGCTACCACGACAAGAACGTCCAGGAAGGGACTTCAACATTGGTGACCTCGTCTTACGCCGAGTGCAATCCACTGCAGGGGTTCACAAACTCTCCGCCCCATGGGAAGGCCCGTTCATCGTGACTCAGGTCATATGTCCGGGTACTTTTCGTCTCCAATACGAGGATGGCACCGAGGTCCCACACCCGTGGAACATAGAGCATTTACGCCGATTCTACCCATGAAAAGCTATGTATCACCAAGTTCAATAATAGTATATGCTTTTTTCCTTCGTATATTTGTTCTCCTTGCAAAACCTCTCGGAATCACTCCGTTCCCGAGTAGTTCTTAACTAAATGCTGTGTAACCGAGCCTGGAACGACGCCTAAGCCTTCTACACGTGCACGGGATCTGCTCTCGACGTTATGAACTTAGGATAAGTGAAGCAAAGGGAAAAGCACATTTCAGCCAAAAGCTACTCGGGCAACGTTAAAACATAAAACAAAGTATCCAACACTCTTGTTTTACTTGTTTCTGACCACTTGTATATACAAAGGTTTACACTACTCTGCTACAGAATACAGGACTCTACTCAAACTTGAGAGCCTCGCCAACTTTCTCGGCGATCAGGCGAGTTTCAGCCATCGCCGCATCGACCTGCTCCGCCGTGGCGTCCGCCGCCACCCCATCTCCGACAGGCGCAAGGTCAATCCGCGGGTATAGTGTCCGAACACGCGCCAAGGCGTCGTTCGCGCACACAACGGCCGATTCCTTGATCAACTCGGCGATGCGGATTGGCGCGGCTTGAAGACGCGGGACTAAGGCAGTCGGCTCACCCTCCTCCGGAGCCACGGAGTCCAGCAGCTCCCTCGCCGCCTCGTTGACCTCCGTCAGGGCCAGATGCGCCGATGACAAATCTTGCTCTAAGCCTGTTATGATTTGAGAGTTATTCTGAATTGTATACATGGCTTGGAGCATCGTCATGTCCGCACCTTTCCGGAAGTCCTGCTCCTGCTTCAGTTTGCCTGCCATCACCTCCTCCGACTGCTGCAGAGTTGCGTTCGCAAATCGCAGCTCCTTCAGCTCGGTGACGTGACGCTCCCTCTCCATCTCCTTCTCTGGAAAGGCAAACAAGCACTCGGTCAGGACGAAAACAACACGGTAAAGTCCTACAGTTCAGCAACTACTCGGGAAGTACAAAGACAGGGCCTTACGGTGAAGAACATGCCGATGCTCCACGATGGCGTCGTTCAAGCTCTTCTTGGCAGCGTCGCGTTGACGCTTGACCCGTTTGAGCTCTGCTTCCGCCTTCGCCGCACGACGGAGTGCCGACTCCGCGTCCTGAGCCTGCGCAAGGCGCGACTGCCGGAGCGTAGCCAATTTCTACAACCGTCCGAAAAGGCGAAGAACTCAGAAAACCAATGAAGAAAAAGAAAAGATCATCAAGACAGGGGAGGAATCTAACCGCTGCAAGGCGCTGGGCATGGTCGACAGCAATCTGAAGCTCGGCGATCACCGAGCCCTCCTTCTCCGCCATGGCGTCGAACCCGGGGACAGTGATGGTCCCCGAGGTGTCCAATTGCTCCGGCAGATCCTCCTCCTGGGCTTCTCCCCGAGTAATGTCGCCCGCGGCTACGGGCGAAGACTGGATCACCGTGTCCACGACAGGATCCCCAGTGGCGCTCGGAGTAATCGCCGTATCGTCGGCTGCCGGCACCTCCACTACCACCTCCGGGTCACGCCCAACTGGGACCTCCGCCGTCTGCGTCGCTCCTGGCCCATCGGCCGAGTCCGTCACCTCGGGCGTAGCACCCGAGGATGACTGGCCCGCGGGTGCGGCCAAGGGAGCACTCGGGCCTCGAGGGACATCAATTGAAGGAGCCCTCCCGCTGGCCGCCTCACCGTCCACATCGGAGGCATTGCTGAAAAAAGCACTCGGAAGTTAAAACAAGAACTCGAAGACAAATGATAACAAGAAGAAATGTGAAAGACCGACAACTCACCGAGTACTCTTCACCACCGCGACTCGGGGCCGAAAGACCGGGAGCTTGGGACGCCGCTGCGACGAAGCCGCCATAAGGATTGGCCGGGTCCCCAAATCGGAGACTGACCCTGCATCCGCCGTGGCCTGCACAAGCGTCTCCGCCACCCTGCGCCGCCTCTCCTCCACCGAGACGCCCATGGCCCGGGCGTGCTCCTGCTCCTGGAANATATGCAGTTTATATTTAGAATATGCAGTTTATATTTAGAAAGAGTTAGCGATATTTAATTCTAATGATATTATGAAGGCATTTGATCAAGCCATTAATCATGAGTCCAATTTAAAGTGGTCATTTCTCTATTAAAAATGATATCTTCTTTCGATAACTAATATTTAACTTTGGGCTTGTTTAGTTGGTGCAACTATTTTGAATCCTTTACTGTAGCAATTCTAAACCTAAGATTAGGAGGACTAAACATGATCTAATTATAAAACTAATTACATGGATGGACGGGAAATCGCGAGACGAATCTATTAAGCCTAATTAATCCGTCATTAGAGATTGTTTACTGTAGCACAACGTTGTCTAATCATGGTCAAATTAGGCTCATTAGATTCGTCTCGCAAAGTTACCGGGGGTTATGGAATGGGTTTTGTCATTAACACACGTTTAATACTCCATGCATGTAAGATTCCCTTTGATGAATAGTGAAGTTGGATGAATAGTGAAGTTTGTTGTGGGAACTAAACAAGGCCTTTATTTTGTATCCCAACATATATGGTCATTTCTTATGTGTTTACCACTATGAATCTTTTTACCATAATATGTGTGTTAAAACATATGCTCATATCTGAATGCTGGCTTCGCCCCTGATGCAGCGTAAATTACTGGCTTTTTATCGCACGCAAAATTTTCCTTCGTCATCTTTATATTTTGAAATTTGGCTATATGTTATTTTTTTTTGTCAACTTATGTATATATGTTTATTAATATTAGGGCAAAAGTTTGGAATGAACATGCGGAGACTGTCTTTTGTACATGCTATCTCGACCTGCTCAATGGAAGTCAAGATTTCAAGAGGTTGGGTGTTCAGGATAAATTCAAGATCATAGCAAAAAGAATGTCCAATAAATCAACAAGACAATATACACATCAACAGTTAAAAAGCAAATACAAGAGACTAAAGTCGTTGTATGATGTGTATATTACTCCAGAGGTGGAAAGGAACGATGGATGGTGGACGAAGAAAGAGGTACCTGTTAATTCTATAATGTGAATATATGCATTAATATTTTTTGTTTATATTTGTTAGCAATAATCCTTGTGTTTTATGCTTATCTTTCTAGTGTTTTACTAGAAATCTCTAGGACCTTGTTTACTTAGCTAGTAAGCTTAGTAGCTGTTGCCAGCTGAGGGAACAGCATATAGAAGTAGTCAATTTTGAATTTGACTGTGACTGCACTGTAGCAAGGCGGCTACTGTAGCACCGACCTAAGAGTCCTATAAAAGGACATGTACCCCTCCTTTGTAAAATAAGCTTGTGTTTTCATAATACATTAGATAGCTTCCTTCACTTTTGGCTCTCCTTTAGCTGCTGCCATTCCAACATTTGGTATCAAGAGCCGGTATTGTTGATCCATGGCGTCAGCTCCGGCTGGGAATGACGCAAGTCGCAGCCCCGTGCGGGACACACATCGTCGCCGCTCCCCTTCCACGACACGGCGCGGGAGGCGCCGAGACGGGCCACAGGTGGTCGTCCAGCGCGTGGTGAAGGAGGTGGCTGGCACGCCATTTCCGCAGCTGACACGCAGCAACTATGAGGATTGGAGCCTCCTCATGAAGGTGAAGCTGGAGGCCCGCGGCCTCTGGGACGCGGTCGAGCACGGCGATGCTGGACGCCATACTGTCCGCAGTCCCTGCGGAGATGTTCCGCACCTTGGCAGTGAAGAAGACGTCCAAGGAGGCATGGGAGGCGATCCGCTCCATCCACATCGGTAGCGATCGTAACCGCAAAAGTACCCTGCAACGGCTGCGTAGGGAATGGGAGCTGCTCTCCTTCCGCGACGGCGAGCACGTTGACGACTTTGCGCTCCGCCTCTCCGGCATGATGACCACTCGGCGTGCTCGGCCCTCACGCTCGGGGGCTGGCGCCGGGACGACCACTCGGCGTGCCTCGGACAGCTCGACCCGGCCCTCACGCTCGGGGGCTGGGCGCCGAAATTAACGTCGGATGATCTAGCCAGATGCTCCTTGACTAACCCTTGGACCGATTCCTACGGAATCGCTTCAAGGCTCGGGGGCTACGGCCAACGGACGCACCTCGCGGCGCATCCGTTGATTGTCTGATGACCTCAGAAGAAGGCTACTAACCCTTGGACCGATTCCTTCGGAATCGCTTCAAGGCTTGGGGGCTACGGCCAACGGACGCACCTCGCGGCGCATCCGTTGGGAAACGGCTCTTTTCTCTCCAGTATCACGCGGTTTCGCTTCCAACTGCAGCAGGCCCGACGCTCATCAAACAGCACGACCTCGCCGACTTGTCTCTCAACCACGTACTACTCGGGGGCTTGTCGGGGGTAGACCCCCAGGGGTGCCCAGCAGGCGGATTGGCCCAACCAGCAAGGGGTGGCCCAATCCGAGTGCAACTGGGTCGGTTTGTCAGACTGGGTGGCCCACCACTCGGGAGGCCCACCAGTCGGGCGAACCGGATGGGCGCGACGGCGCGCGCGGCAAGGAAAGAAGACGGCGTATCCCGCAAGAAGCTCGGAGATCAAGATAAACTAGCCGGAATTATAGGGAAAGATATCTGTAATAGTTATAGGATCGAATCCTTGTATTTCGGGTAGGTTACGATCTCTAGCCGACTTGTAACTCAAGGCAGCCGGACTATATAAGGCGCCTTGAGACCCCCCTCCAGAACACAACAACATCTACAACCCACGCATTCATTCAACCTAGGACAGAACCCAACTACGGAGATCCTTCAGGAACTTCATACACAGCAATACAATCACCCCCAACACAGGACGTAGGGTATTACGTCATCTCGACGGCCCGAACCTGTTCAACCCTTGCGTCTTGTGTTACCATCGACTTCTGATCCTCGATCTGTCCCTCAACAAATCAACCACGTAGGCTACCCTGTGTGGACTGCCGGGTCCAAACATCCAACACACCCCGAAGACATATTTTTTAGGGTTGAGCTTGGGCGCTGCTTTCCTCATTCTTGCGAAGGCGATTGCAAGATCTGAGATGTGATCCCGTCTTTTGACACTCTTTACTAAGGTGTCGTCAACATATGCAAGTATAGTTTTGAATAGTTCTTCTTTGAATACGGTAGTGTACATGTGGCAGTAGGTGGTACCAGAGTTGCAAAGCCCCTCAGGCATTCTGGTGAAGCAAAAAGTGCCAACTGGTGTGATGAAGCTTGTTTTTTCTTCGTCTTCCTTTTTCATCCAAATCTGGTGATAGCCAGAGAAGCAATCTAGCAAAGACATCATCTGCTTCTTTGTTTCGAAGGTAAATGAGGATCCTCCAGTTATGGGCAAAATGTGGCCATAACTTGGGAGAGGGTTGGGTGGGTTTGGATCTTGTGGTTTTTGTGGGGGTGGGGGCAACTCTTCTACTTTGATATCTTTGGTTGTGATTGGATGAACGGCTTGAGAGTATAGCTGTGGGTACATGGTTTGTGGGAAGTAATGTTGGAATGTTTGTGGTGAAGGCGAATAATGTGCCGCCATAGTTGTTGGATATACAACATGGGAATTTAGGGATGGGAAAACTGGGCAATATGGCTGAATGGTTTGAGAGTTACTTGACGAAGCCGATGGCGGCTTCGACTGGTTTGCTTGGATCTTGTCTGCCTTCATTTTTCTATGGTTTTTTTGATGTCTTTGCACTGCTCGGTGCCATGAGTGTGATTTTTGCCATGATATTGGTAGAATAGCTCTGGCCCCGAAGGTGGTCCTCTTCCTCTTCCTCGGCCTCTACCGGCTCTTCCTCCCCTTTGGTTTGGTTCACTTCTTGGGTTAGCATATGGGTTTTCTTGGTAAAAAGGCTTGTTCTCTTGGAACGTAGGTGGACTCTCTACATTCATGATGAATTGAGATGGATATCTTTGGTAGTGGTTTTGTTTGTTTTGGGAGTCAGGCTGGTTTTTCATGACGGCTTCTCTGGCTAGTCTTCTTCGGTTATCATTGTCGGATCGGCAATATTTCTTGAACTCTTCATATAAGTCACCGAGAGTGGCTGGTGTTTCTCTTGCAATATGCTGTGCGAATGGACCCGGCCGAAGCCCCTGAATAGCTGCAAACTTGGCAGCTTCATTAGGAATGTGAGGAGCTTGAGATCTCGAGGTTATAAACCTGCGAAAGTATTCTTCCAGGGGATCCTTCGGCTGCTGATGTACTATCAAATCTGCGTATGATAATGCTTGATCTCCCATGATGTTGAAATTCTTGATCAATTCTCTTTTCAGTTCATACCAGCTGCTAATGGATAGTCCTGGCAGCTTCATATACCAACTCATTGCAGCGCCATCACAAACAATGATGAAAGATTTTGCTAGCACCACATCATCTCCTCCCGCTGAAGCTATTGCGGCTTCGTAGCTCATTATGAATTGCTTGGGGTCGGTGAAGCCATTGTACCTTGGCAATGCTATTGGTTTGTATGAAGGCGGCCATCTTGCCAATTGCAAGGCTTCTGATAATGGACATGCATGATCGATTGGGCGGGTGTGCCGTACCTGTTGACCGGTCCCCAAAGTGTGAACGCGGTTTGCCCCTGTGTCGACGAAGGCGACCGGTTCATTGAGCTCAGCTTGTAACTCTGCGACTTGTTTCTTTGCCCATTCTAGCTCTGCATGAAGCTGATTTGCTCTTGGGTTGTTTGTTCGTCTCTGCTTCGCTTGCCTAAATTTAGTCAATTGTTGCTTGATTGCTGCAATTCGTGCTATTGCTCTTCTTCTTCTTCTAGAATTTGCTGTTGCAGCTCACTTTGAGCGGCTTCGAACTCTCTTCGTTGCTCTTTGCGTTGAAGACGCAACCTCTCTTCCAGCCTCTGCAGCTTTTCATCGTTTGTAAGAGTGTCTTCACCATCTTCTTGCTCTTTAATTACAGCTTCATTGCCTGTTTCTGTATTATTTGGTGGAATTGTGGTTTGGGTTTTGGCTTCTTCGGTTTGAGTTGTGTCTTCGGTGTTGTTTTTTCTTGGTATCCTTTTTGCTGGTGGAATGGTGGTGTTCGTGGGTCTTGTTTGTGCTCAGCACAAATGGTGGGCGCAAATTGTTGTGATACAGCTGAAGACAATATTCACAAACAATAGCTAAGACAGAGAACAGGAGACAAGTAACAATATATTACTCATCAACAGTATTCTTGGGAATCAGCCCCTTACACGTTGGTGAGGGCTCCCCTTTTATAGGGAGGTCAAGAGACATCTTTACATCCATTTATGCCCCTGAAAACCAGGCATCATCCTCTAGACTACACAACTTGGGTGATTTAGGGGCATATAGTGGTACATTTACATCTCAAGGTGTGAATAGTCTGACTATTAGTGTCATGTTTGACCGTCCTCCTCCTGGCTTCGTCCCGGCATCTGGGGCTCCCTGCCGAACACGAAGCCGATAGCATACTGGTGTAGACCTGTTATATGATGCTCCAGGTGCCGACTGCGACACGTGACAGCGCCGGGAACGCATAAACAATGAGCTTCAACGGCATCGCGACTACGACAGAAGGTACAGGGCACCAGGGGACCGCCAGCCGCGATGAGATCACACCTCGTCGAGAGATGAGGTTGTTGCTGACCATTAAGACGACAACTCAGACAACCTCAATGACTACAACGATTTCACCGCATTCATCGCCAGAGTACGCTCCATCCGCATGCCGAACAACTTCAAGCCCATCGGGATCGAGAAGTATGACGGCAAGACCGAACCCACCACGTGGCTGCCCACCTACAACATTGCCATCCGAGCGGTGAATGGCGATCATGACACCATGTGCGCCTACTTCCCCGTTGCGCTGGGGAAAGTTGGCCTCAATTGGCTTTAGAGCCTCGACTGCGGCGCCATCGACAGCTGGGACAACCTCTGCCGACTATCCAAGAACCACTTCCAAGGAAGTCAGACACGACTTGGGACACTTGGGATCTCAGCAAGATCGTCCAGCGGCGAGGTAAGATGTTCTGTTCATAGTCCAATCGCTACTTCAAAAACAGGAACACGATCTCCAACTGCGTCGAGTCCAAGATCATGAGCCACTTCCTTGCGGGGCTGGCCGACAAGACTGCCTTCGAGCGCCTATGCAAGGACCTCCCCAAGACCTCCGGCGAGTTCATAACAATAGTGACGTTGACACCAGATTTTTACTCGGCTGGTGAAAGGAAGAAATTGAATCGATGCTGGTGGAAGTAGGGTTAGGGCCGAGTCCGATTCCGATTCTGGCAAGTACGACTCCGATTGTGACGTGAGTCCTGATTGGACACGGTGATGTAGGGCCGGAGCGTTTACGACTGCAAAAATGATGTGCGTCTGGAAGCTTCTTCAAGGCCTAGTTTTGCGGCAGTTGTAATTCTTTTGGTAGTTTAGATTTGCTTAAAATAAATTAGAGGTATTGTCGTATCCGACAAGGATTAGTAGGATTTCAAGGGTATAAATATAAACCCTGCGTCATTGTAAAGAACGTTCTCACAACCATCAATACAACACAACTTTTGTCCCTTGTGCCAACAAACCCTTTTCGTCGAGTTCTTTAGCAAGTGTAACACCCTAAAATTAGGCCTTAATAAAAATTAGGATTTAATTTATTTAATTATTGAATTGTTCATGACATATAGGAGTCTATATAAATTATGTCAAAATTTAAAAGCAAAGTTAAGCGTAGAAATCAAGTATGTGCATTCATGCCGAAGCATATTTTTGTTTGTTAGAAATTCTTTTGATGTGTTTCGAATTCATATTTGAAATCCTCGCAGAATTTGATTTTGAATGACTGTTTATCTGCTTTACGTGATAAAGTCCGCTTTAGCCCCCTTAGTTTTCAGCCAGCCCGCATTAGCTCCCTCGCCCCGTGGCCCGTTCGGCCCAGTCCGCCCAGCTGCCCCACGCCCCTACTCCTGCCTCTGCTTCCCCTGTGCCCAAGACGCCCCAGCGTCCAGGCGTTTTCGCCCGGACCGCCGACATGCGGGCCTCGCCTGTCGGGCGCGTCCCCGACCCCTCGCTGAGTCGGAGTCGGACCCGACTCCGAGCGCTGCCGCCCGCAACGGCCGCCGCGATTCGCGCGCGAGCCGCGCATATCTGCCGTGGAGACCCCATGATCCTAACCGCATGCCCCTAGCCTATAAAAGGAGCCTCAACCCTCGCCCTTGACCCGTTTCCCTGCACCCGAGCGCCGCCGCCGCCATAGCTGACGAGGTGAGCTCGTCGCCGACCTCGTTAGCGCCGTTGCGCCGCCCTCCGCTCACCCCGACCCTCCTATCACTCTCGCAGGAGCACCCGCACGCGATTGCCGACGTCCCCAAGCCAAGCCAAGCACCGGAGCTACCACGCCGCCGAGCTCCGAGGACCGCCGCCGCCGTTCGACGTCGAAGCCCCCTCTCCGCCGTCCAGTAGCCGCTCCAACGCCCCTAGGTGAGTTCGCCGTTCGCTTCTCGACGTCCCCGACCAAACCCCGCGCAAAACCGACCACCCTAGCGCGTAAACCGACCACGCCGGAGTAGCGTCACCGCTCACCGCCGCTCGCCGCCGTCACCAGCTCGCCGCCGGCCCCAAACCGCCGCCCACTCAAACCCTGGCCGCCCGATCTGATCTGGATGGCCAGAAAACCCCGGTACCCCTTCGCCCCTTAACCGGTCCATCGTGGACCAGTGGACGCGGTCCACCGCCTCGTCAGCGCCATGTGGCCACCACGTGGGCGCCGCGTCAACGACACGTCAGCGCCACGCCAGCCGAGCCGCCACGCAGTGCCTGTTTTACAGAAAAGCCCCTTAGTTTTGCTAAAATCAATCCGCAGTCCTGTTTAGTTCAAAAGTATTTAGCTTTAAATCCTTTTTCTTTCGGTTGAGACCCTGAGCTTTTAAATATTAGTACCCACCATCCTAGGTTGTTGTTTTTGCATGTTAGATCTTCTGTTTTTTACGTATAATTATGTTTAGGTCCCTAGTTTCTCGCAGTTAAGCCCCTGAAAATTTAGTTTCTTTGCCAGCAAGCCCCTAGACCTTGTTTTAGCCCTAGAAAATGCGTTTTAACTCTGATTTCAGTGATTCTTTCACTCATGTGTTTGTAGTAATGTGTAGAATAGTTTTATTAGCTTTTTAGCCACTGTTTGTATTGTTTGGTGTACTGTTCCAATTTATTTTACTTGATATGCATGTACTGGCTTGTCGGATGTGTGTTGGTGATTGTTGATCGTGTCTAGACGGTGAGCTGTTCGAGACGTCCATCGAGCAACACTTCGAGGATCAAGAGCAGCAGCTGCAGTACCAAGAGGAAGGAAAGTATAACACGAGAAATTCCTTGCAACCTATACACTTTTAATACACCTTGCATACATGCCTGAGTTTAAATTGTTTAAGGTTATTCCTAGTATTTCATGAACCTTACTTTCTTGTTCAACCTGGGTTATGCATCTTTGGGTAACATTGTGCTAGGCTATGCAACTTGATATCGCTGGACCAATGATACTTTATACTTGTTAATGATGATTAATGGTGAATGATCAAAATTTGCTGTTTAGCAACATGGTTATGAAGCTGGAACATGTGCTGTGTGCTTTGTTCTCGGCAACCCTTGTTCTGGAACATGTGCTGTGTGCTTTGTTCTAGGCGACTCCTTTAATCTGGAACATGTGTTGTGTGCTTTGTTCTAGGCATCACTTGTTACGGTTTCTATCTTAAAGTGGCAACCTAGGAAAATAGTACAACCACGGGAATCAATGGGCTCTAGTCTTGGCTAAGTAAAATGCACAACTCTAACTAGCGGGGGTTACCGAAAGGCGTTAGAGGGGAACCACTGTTTAAGTATGAGCCTGATCTGCTCGGGGATGGACTCACGTTGCACCCTGATGTCCGTAGGCATTTTGTTCACGTTGCGCCCTGAACGCCATCAACCCACTCACATTGTGCCCTAGGTGTTTTGTTGATCCCGGGAGTTGGGTTCATGCGCCCATGTTGAAACCTCAGCAGCCCTTGGCTTTTTAAAGGGACTTTTGAAATGTCTCGTAGTGAAACCCAGCCATACACCTAAGGCAGTGTGAAATGGGTCTGATCCACCCGGAAATCACGGGAATCACGACCAGTGGGGAAAGTGTACAACCTCTGTAGAGTGAAAACTGATATATCAGCCGTACTCACGGTTATGAGTGGCCTGGATCCATTTCGAATGGTGACTTTTACCCTGGTGATGTTTAAAATGGAATTATATTGGAATGATGTTGGAATAATGATACTTCTCTATATCCTTAATTTGGGTTACAACTGGGTTATTCCTATTACATTGTAGTAACTTGGTTAATGTTAAAATTGAACAACTAAAAGTGCTTACCGCAGTTAAACCATGTCAAGCCTTTTAAGCCTTCATACCTCGTGTTATATTTGTTAAGTAATATAGTTTACTTACACTTGCAATATTCAACAAAATCCCGGATGGGTAATCAGATGAACCTAAAGGAGTTGTGGAGTTCCCTGAAGATATCCCAGATTTCTAGGCAGCTGTTAACCAGTCAGTGTCCCTGTGGAGTTAATGGCGCCACGAGAGTTTATTTATTTATATGCATAAACTTTGATTAAAGACTTGAGTCTTATTGTAATAATTCTGAGATGCTATTCTTTTGTAATCGAGCACTGATTTTACTTTGATATTCTGTTATTCTAAGGCTATATGTGTGTGTTAGACTTCCTGGGTACACATATAGTAGCATTCAGGTTTATTCGTAAATCCGGTGTGACAGCAAGCAGGGCTGCATCATCTTGATCTCCGGTTTGTCTGTAAGTGCGACACATATCGAGTTATTTTAGGCTTTAGATTGAGGCGTATCGCCCTTCTTCGTCTATATAATTCAACAATTTATCGAGTCGTTCTAGGATTTAGATTGAAGCGTATCGCTCTTCTTCGTTTAGATCACTCACCCTTTATCGTAGCTTGTTATTTTATCTTATCGGCTCACATCTTGAGGATCTGCTTTCTTTGTTTATTTCACGACCAGTGGGGAAAGTGTACAACCTCTACAGAGTGAAAACTGATATATCAGGTGTGCTCACGGTTACGACTGGCCTGGATCCTTTTGATTAGTGGTTATTTACCCTGGTGATGATGGTGATGGAATGATGATGGAACAATGATGAACGTGATGATACTACTCTATATACTTAATTTGGCTTATAATTGGATTTTTCCTATCACATTGTAGTAATTTGGTTAATGTTAAAATTGAACACCTAAAAGTGCTTACCGCAGTCAAACCGTGTCAAGCCTTCATACATCGTGTTATATTTGTTAAGTAAGATGGTTTACTTACACTTGCACTATTCAACAAAGTCTCAGATGGGTAATCAGATGTACCAGAAGGTCTTGTGGAGTTCCCTAAAAATTTTCCTGACTTCTAGGTAGCTGTCAACCAGTCGGTGTCCTTGTGGAGTTAATGGCGCCACGAGAGTTTCTATTCGTACTGCGTAAACTTTGATTAAAGACATGAGTCTTATTGAAATAATTCTCAGATGCTATTCTTTTGTATTTGAGCACTGGATTTACTTTGATATTCTGTTATTCTAAGGCTATATGTGTGTTTTGGACGTCCTGGGTACACATATAGTAGCAGTCGGGTTTCGTAAATCCAGGTGTGACATAATGCATGTTATATCATCACGAATCGGACTCGAGGCCGGTGGTTCATGCTTGCGTCGGACTTCTCCTTATGTTGATTCGATTGCTGGAACCAATTGGGGCTTTGGCCGATGAGTCCCATTAAAGTTACTGATTAAATTCTACCTTGTCAATTTCAGGTCAAATTGACTGGCACATCACGAACCTCAAGATTTTTGGACCTGCACTAAAGTTCAAGCAAATCTTCCAGGCTACAGTGTTGTTTCCAGAAAGTCAACGCCTGACTTTTTTGGCACCAACATATTTTGGCATGCCCGGTGTGACAAGAGCAAGCTTCTGGGATGGCACCTCCTAGAGACAAGGGTGATGTCAGTTCAGTCACAATGGACGACCTTAGTGAGGAGCAGAAGAAGCTTGTAGAGGCACAACTTGAAGAATTCAAGAATCTGAGCTTGGATGCGTTCAGCAAGACACGCTATACTGTGATAAAAAAGAACCAATTTATAGTGCCAAGGGAGGCATATGACAGAATCACAACCGATGAAAGACAATTCTTTCAAGATTACATCGATGTTGGACTGAGTCATGTAATGATTAACCAATCAGAAATATTGGTTAATACAGTGATAGGGTTGATCACCAAGTTACTGGATGGAGCCATGCTGAAAGATGTCTAGAAGGGACCTGCTTACTTTGATGCTAGTGCTTCTGCAGTAAAAGAGCTTAAGAAGAAGATTACGCAAATCAATTCCTTCGCCACACCAGAAACACATCCTGAGTTGTATGAAACTCCCAAGGGCAAAAAGCTAAAGGCAAAGGTGGGAGGTGAAGAAGAAGAAGAAGAGGAGGAAAAAGATCAAGGAGAATCTGGTGCAACCCAAACTTTAGATCAATATGGAAATCGGATCCCGATGGTCAATGGAAAGATGGTATATCCTTCATTCTTTAACACTGAGAATCCACCAAGGCAAAAGGCAGGTGATTATCGGGAACAGTTGGTCGGACCTATTGAACCACAAATTGTAATGACGTCGACTCATGCTCCAATTAATTAGGGGAGTTATGCTCAGGAAGATTGCGCAGATAAGATCACCGATGTGATAAAGAATCAGTTTGGTTGGAAGCCTAAAGGCCAATCTTATCTATATCAGAAACCGTATCCGGAATGGTTTGATACACTACCAATGCCAGCCCGATTCAGGATTCCAGATTTTCATAAGTTTTCTAGACAGGGAGATGTCACTACCATTGAGCACATTAGTCGATTTACTATTCAATGCGGTGAGGTGGCATCAATTGATCGTCTGAAGGTCAAGCTTTTCCCAATGTCTCTCTCTGGTTCGACCTTTTCATGGTTTGCTTCGTTGCCGCCAAACTCAGTTAATAATTGGGCTGATCTGGAGAAACAATTCATGCTTATTTCTTTGTTGGAGTGCAAGAAACCAGATTGTCCGATTTAACAGCTCTCCGACAGAGGAATGGGGAATCAGTTAACGAGTTCATCCAAAGGTTCAGGGATGTGCACAGTCGATGTTACTCGTTGCACCTATCAGAAGGCCAATTAGTTGATTTGGCTTTTCAAGGATTGTTACCTCAAGTCAAAGACCGATATACAAGTCAAGATTTTGAAAGCCTGGGCATTTGATTCAGAAGCTGTTGACACAGATTTTGACTCAGCTAAAATAATGTGTAACAGAGTCAAGGCAGAGGCTGAGTCCGATTCTGGGTGATTTTCGATTCCGATCGGAGTTCGTCCGAAAGGAGTCCCGATCGGACATGAGATAAGGGAGGCCGGAGCGCGTACGACTATCAAGAGAAGATGTGTCTGGAAGCCTTGTTATGCGGCAATTGTAGTAGTTTTGGTAGATTAAGATTAGTTTACTTTAATTAAATTAGAGATATTGTCGTAGCCAGCAAGTTTTAGCTAGATTTCTAGGGTATAAATATAAACCCTGTGCCATTGTAAAAAATGTTCACACAACCAATCAATCAAACACAATTTTTGGCCTCACATGCCAACAACCTTTTTTTCATCGAGTTCTTCAGCAAGCAGGGCTACATCATCTTGACCTCCGGTTTGTCTGTAAGTCCGACACCCTATCGAATTAATCTAGGCTTTAGATTGAGGCGCATCACCCTTATTTGTTTAGTTAATTCACCAATTTATCGAGTTGTTCTAGGCTTTAGATTGAGACATATCGCCCTCCTTCGTTTAGATCGCTCATTCTTTACCGTATCTTGTTGATTTTATCTTATCGGCTTACATCTATCAGAGAAGATCTATTCTATTTTATTGTTATTCAAGTTTCATAATAGATCTGTTTATATTGTTTATATAGCTGATTTAGATTTAATAAGTAAGTTACAAATAGATCTGATATAAATAAGTTCTTTGATGTATATTGATCTATCGGAGTAAGTAAGCTAATTGGTGCCCTGCTAGCAACGCTGTCTCGAAATCGACCCGATTGTTAGTGACATGAGATTTAGTTTGTTTATCGCCTTTAGAAAAATGCATATTAAAGAATGAGTTTAGATTGGATCTATCTCCGATTCGGTTTTCAAAGCTGATGGTTTATTTCAATACATGTTACATTCTCATGAATCGGACTCAAGGCCGATGGTTCATGTTATCAAAATCGGACTTCCTTTTATGCCGATCCGATTTCTGGAACGAATCGGGGCTTTGGCCGATGAGTTCCTTGTTGCTTACTGATTAAACTCTACTTTGTCAATTTTAGGTCAAATTGACTGGCACACCCTGAACCTCAAGATTTTGGACCTGCACTGAAGTAAAGCAAATCTTTCAGGCCACAGTGTTAATTTCCGAGAGTCAAAGCATGACTTTTTGGACGTCAACACATTTTGGCACGCCCGGTGGGATAAGAAAGCTTCTGCGATGGCACCCCCTGAGATCCCTGCTGTCATGATGGAGGATCTTAGCGATGAGAAGAAGGAACTCGTGGAAGCACAACTTGAAGAATTCAAGAATCTGTGCGTTGACTCATTCAGCAAAACTCGCAATGCGGTGATCAAGAAAAATCAGTTTCCTATTCCCCAGGAAGCGTTTGATCGGATCACGGCCGAGAAAGAAAATTCTTCCAAGACTACGTAGATGCTGGTGTGAGTCATGCTTTGATTAACCAATCTGGGATATTGGTTAACATGGTGGTGGGATTGATCGCCAACTTGCCGGACGGAGCTATACTGAAGGATGTCCAGAAGGGACCTGCTTATTTTGATACTGGTGTTTCTTCAGCAATTAAAGACCTCAAGAAGAAGATGATGCAGATCAATTCATCTACATCACCAGAAACACATCCTGAGTGCTATGAAACTCCAAAGGCAAAGAAGGCAAAACCCAAGGCGGTGGAGGGAGGTGAAGAAAAGGAACAGGAAGAAGAATCGGAAGACAAGAATTATGGTGGGACTCAACATATTGATCAGTTTGGCAGCCGAATTCCTGTAGTTGAGGGAAAGATGGTGTATCCTGCTTACTTCAATACCAAAGATCCACCAAAGAACAAGGGAGCTGACTATCGGGAGCCATCAATCGGACCTACTGCGACACCAGTTATAATGACTCGTGCTCCGATCAGTCAGGGAAATTATACTCAGGAGGATTGGACAGATAAGATTGCTGATGTCATGAAAAATCAGTTTGGTTTGAAACCTAAGGGACAATCCTATCTGTATCGGAAGCCGTATCCGTACTGGTTTGATACACTGTTTATGCCAGCCCGATTCAGGATTCCGGATTTCTACAAATTTTCCGGATAAGGAGATGTTACCACCATTGAGCATATTAGTCGCTACACAATTTAATGTGGTGAAGTAGCATCGATTGATCCGTTGAAAGTTAAGCTGTTTGCCATGTCACTTTCTGGATCGGCCTTTTCGTGGTTTTCTTCATTGCCACCAAATTCCATCAGTAATTGGGCCGATTTAGAAAAGCAATTTCACGCCTATTTCTTCATGGGAGTACAAGAGACCAGACTGTCCAATTTGATTGCGCTCCGACAGAGAAACAGGGAATCGATTAGCGAGTTTGTCCAAAGAATCAGAGATGTTCGNGTTACCACCATTGAGCATATTAGTCGCTACACAATTCAATGTGGTGAAGTAGCATCGATTGATCCGTTGAAAGTTAAGCTGTTTCCCATGTCACTTTCTGGATCGGCCTTTTCGTGGTTTTCTTCATTGCCACCAAATTCCATCAGTAATTGGGCCGATTTAGAAAAGCAATTTCACGCCTATTTCTTCATGGGAGTACAAGAGACCAGACTGTCCAATTTGATTGTGCTCCGACAGAGAAACAGGGAATCGATTAGCGAGTTTGTCCAAAGAATCAGAGATGTTCGCAGCCGATGCTATTCATTGAGTCTATCGGAGGGACAATTGGTTGATTTGGCTTTCCAAGGGTTATTGCCTCAGGTCAGAGACCGATACACATGTCAAGATTTTGAAGGCTTGGGGCACATGATTCAAAAGCTCTCTCAGCATGAAGGACATGGAAATGATTATCGAAGGGAGAAGTTTCAGAGGAAGATTGCTAATATCGAATATGACTCCGATGGGGAAGAAGCTGAGATCGATTTGGCTGAATGGACCAAGAACAAGAATTCTGTCGCCTGTCCATGGGTGAAGGTTGAGCCAGAAATGTGCAGTTTTGATATTACCAAAGCTGATAAAATATTTGATTTGTTGTTAGCAGAGAAACAAATCAGGCTTCCCCAAATCATACAATTCCTTCTGCCGAATAATTAAAGAAAAAGAAATATTGCAAGTGGCATAATTCAGTTTCTCATCATACCAATGATTGCAAAGTTTTCCGCAATGAGATTCAATCGGCAATTGAGAAGGGATTATTAAAGTTGAAACTGCAAGAAACCGATGAAGCTTGATGGGCATCCGTTCCCTCAAAATATGGTTGAGATTGAAACTCCCGATAAGAAGTTAAAAGCTAAGGTCCTCACGTCGGAGAATGCGAAGAAATCGGGAGCTGTTGATCCAGATTGCCAAGTATCGGCCGATGATGTGCAAAATCAGAGTCATCAGCACTATCGCGATCACCGATGCAGGAAAAAGCCTAGAGTCACATCGGGGCAGCTTGGGGATGACCGTTCTTCAGGTTCTGTTGGAATGAAAAGTTAAGGCTCTCATCGATCTACGATTGTCCAGAATGCAGTGATCAGTATGAAAGTTACAGAGATTCAAAGAGGCAGCGACATTCTGTTCATGACCGATTGGATTTTGGGCGCCGATGCAGCTGGCATGATGAGGTAGCTTATCAACAAGAGCGCGAAGATTGACGTGAATACTATGATCGGCGTGAGTATGAAAATCGGTGCTATGACCGATGGGACGATGATCGCCGAAGGTATAATGATCACCAAAAATATAAAGGAGACCATCTTTCTGTGTATGATTGTCTGGTGTACAGGAAAAAGGAGATTATTCAAGATCCAGAAGATGCACAGGAATCGGAGGACTTGGAGGATAAATCGGCCCTACGTCCAGGGGTCATTCCACACTGGTGTCCTGAAGGTTTGACCAAGACACAAAAGAGAAGGGTTCAGCGTCTCCGATTCAAGGAATTGCTCAAGGAAAAGCGCCAGGGAGATGATAATTCCAAAGTTTGGAGAGCCAAGCCTAAGCGTGATGATGATGGACCATCGGCATCGGTAAACATGGTTTTTGTGCTGCCTGCTGAGTACAATGTTAGTTCAACCGATGATGAGGCCGATGAAGTTGAAGAAGCTATGGCACAGTTGATTCTGCAACCTCAACAAGCTGTGTTTGAAAAGCCAGTTGATGAAAAGTATCGGCATTTGAGGCCTTTATATGTTGAAGGGTATGTTGATGGCAAGCCGATGACCAAGATGCTTGTTGATGGGGGAGCTGCTGTGAATTTGATGCCTTATACCACATATCAGAAACTTGGCAAAGGCCCTGATGATTTGATCAAGACCTATATGATGCTTAAGGACTTTGGCGGAAATCCAGCGTCGGCTCGGGGGGCATTGAATGTTGAATTGATGATCGGGAACAAGACTTTACCTACTATGTTCTTCGTCATTGACAGTAAAGGGTCTTATAGTTTGCTCCTAGGGTGTGATTGGATTCATGCTAA
This sequence comes from Alloteropsis semialata, assembly GCA_004135705.1. Classification (NCBI taxonomy): domain Eukaryota; kingdom Viridiplantae; phylum Streptophyta; class Magnoliopsida; order Poales; family Poaceae; genus Alloteropsis; species Alloteropsis semialata. Next base: position 44,898,441 of record CM014271.1, read on the forward strand.
TTACTGTGTACCATCTACCATGCATCAATGTCTCATCCAATGGCATAGAGATCACATCGAGACTGTCCAAGCTGATGAATCGGTCAGCGTTGCTACCGCCGATTTTACAGTTTGGGAGTTTGAAGGAATTGAGTGCTTATCGGGCAAAGTCCGGGAAGGTGACTTTAATCAAGTGTCCGATGATGGATTGAAGCCGATCCAGGCAGTCAGCTCTGAGAGTTTGTATTAATGGATGATTTCATTGAAGATGAAGGAAAACTTGGTCAAGGGTTTATGTCGGCCGATGAGTTAGAGGAAATAGATATAGGTTTAGGAGATAGACCTCGGCCGACATATGCAAGTGCAAAGTTAGATCCTGAGTTTAAGCAAGAATTAATAAAGTTATTAAAAGAGTATCGTGATTGTTTTGCTTGGGAATACTATGAAATGCCAGGTTTAAGCCGATCTATTGTTGAACATCGGCTCCCGATCAAACCAGGGTATCTGCCTTTTAAACAAGCGCCGAGACGATTTAGACCTGAGTTAGATAAAGAAATAAAAGCCAAAATAACTCGGTTATATGAAGCTAAATTTATTCAACCTTGCCGATATGCTGAATGGATATCTAATATCGTTCCTGTTTTCAAGAAAAATGGGAAATTGCGAGTTTGTGTCGATTTCAGGAATCTTAACAAGGTGACTCCGATGGATGGGTATTCGATGCCGATTGCCGATATGTTGGTTGATGCAGCCTCGGGACATAAGGTGATTAGTTTTATGGATGGTAATGCGGGATATAATCAAATTTTTGTGGCAGAAGAAGATATTTCTAAAGCTGCATTCCGATGTCCTGGTGCACTTGGATTATATGAGTGGGTCGTAATGACTTTTGGTTTGAAAAATGCTGGCGCCACGTATCAAAGGGCAATGAATTATATATTTCACAAGCTGATCGGCAGGATTGTTGAGATTTACATTGATGATGTAGTGGTGAAGTCCGATGGATACAAGCAGCATCTGGCCGATTTACGAGAAACTCTGGAATGTACAAGAAAACATGGTTTAAAGATGAATCCTAATAAATGTGCGTTTGAAGTATCGGCCGGACAATTTTTGGGTTTCATGGTTCATGAAAAAGGGATTGAAGTCGGACAGAAGAGCATGAAGGCTATAAGAGACGCTAAGCCACCCACTGATAAAACGAGTCTCCAGTCATTAATCGGTAAGATTAATTTCGTTAGAAGATTTATTTCAAATTTATCTGAGAGAATTCGTCCTTTTTCCCTGTTGCTGAAAATGAAAGCCGATGAGGAATTCGTGTGGGGAGAAGATCAACAAAAGGCATTTGATGAAATAAAACAATATATGATGAGACCGCCAGTTTTAATTCCACCTCAGAGAGATAAGCCATTCCGATTATATTTGTCGATCGATGAGTTGTCAATCAGATCTGTTCTTATACAAGAGTTTGAAGGAAAGGAAAGAGTGGTTTATTATTTGAGTCGGAAGTTGATTGATGCGGAAACAAGATATTTGCCGTTTAAAAAATTATGCTTATGCTTATATTTTTTATGCACTAAGTTGAGACATTATTTATTATCTTCTGAGTGCACAATCGTTTGCAAAACCGATATGGTCAAATATATGTTGTCTATGCCGATGCTGAAAGGTAGGATCGGAAAGTGGGTATTGGCATTATCGGAGTTTGACTTAAAGTACGAATCGGCTAAAGCAGTAAAAGGACAAGTGATGGCTGATTTTGTAACTCAACACATCGGAGATCAGGTTAAAATGGTTGAGCCGATGCCTTGGACGTTATTCTTTGATGGATCTTCGTGTGGCCAAGGATGTGGTATCGGAATTGTTATTGTTTTGCCTCGGGGGGCAAATTTTGAGTTCAATTATCCAATGGATCCAAGTTTCACCAATAATCGGGTTGAGTATGAAGCGCTGCTTAAAGGATTAAAATTGTTGCTGGAAATCGGAGCTGAAGCTGTTGAGATTTTTGGAGACTCCCAGTTGGTGATTTATCAATTAATCGGTAAATATAAATGCAAGGATGATGTTCTAATTCATTATTTTGAAGGGTGCCGATTATTGTTAAATGAATTTGTGATGGTTAATATTGAACATATCCCCAAGGCTCAAAATCAGGAGGCTAATAATTTGGCGCAAGCTGCTTCTGGCTATCGGCGTTTTCATGAGATTATGACGGTAGAGCCAGAAATCGGAGATTGGAGGTATGAAATTATAAATTATCTTAAGGATCCGTCACAAAAGGTTGCCAAGAAATTAAGATTCATGGCTGTTAAATATGTATTGCTTGATGATCAATTATATTATAAGACGATTGATGGTATATTGCTCCGATGTATAAGTAAATCGGAATCCAAAGATTTGATGGATGAAGTGCATGAGGGAGTTTGTGGTGCACATCAATCGGCTTATAAGATGAAGTGGATTATTAGAAAGAGGGTTGTTTTTGGCCAACAATTTTGGAAGACTGTTTTGAGTATTACAAAGGTTGCCAAGAATGCCAGAAGTTTGAAAATGTGCAAAAAGCACCTGCATCAGCCATGAATCCGATTATTAAACCATGGCCTTTTCGAGGATGGGGAATTGATTTGATCGGACAAATTTATCCATCGTCAAGCAAAGGTCATAAATTTATATCGGTGGCAACAGGTTATTTCACTAAGTAGGTTGAAGCGATTCCTTTGAAGGTTGCTAATTCCAAGAATATAGTGGAATTCGTTAAAGAACATATTATATATCGGTTTGGTATTCCTCAAACTATCACGACCGATCAGGGAACTATGTTTATGTCTAACAAATTTCAAGATTTTGCTGCCAGTATGGGTATTAAATTATTAAATTCTTCTCCTTATTATGCGCAAGCCAATGGTCAAGCAGAAACATCAAATAAAAGCATTATCAAAATCATCAAACGGAAGATTGATGAACAATCAAGACGGTGGCATCTAACGTTGACTGAATCGTTATGGGCATATCGGATGGTGTGTCATGGTTCTAATAAATTGTCCCCATATCATTTGGTTTATGGACGATTTGGCTGAAACTCGTTTGAGAGCTTTGGAGAACATTGAAAATAATAAGGCGCGTGTTGCTAAGTATTATGATAAAAAGGTTAAGCCAAAAGAGTTCATCGAAGGAGAATTGGTTTGGAAGCTGATTTTGCCGATAGGGGCTAAAAGTTCCAAGTTTGGAAAATGGTCGCCTAATTGGAGGGTCCCTATCGTGCGAATCGGTGCGTTCCTGGAAATGCGTATATTTTGGAAACATTGGAAGGAGAAGAATTTTCGAAAGCGCTTAATGGAAAATATTTGAAGAAATATTATCCAAGTATTTGGGTTGATTCATAAAGCCGATATTCTAAGCGATGTCGTCTGAGATAGCCGATACGATACGTATCGCCTTAAGGGCAAAGATATTTACAAATCAAGTGTTCATCGACGATCAACATCATTGGATCCAACTAAGTTCATTGATGATCGATGTCATCGGAGTAGCACAGCTAAAGGGTTTAATTATTACAGGAATTTGCGGATCATTTCGGTCGCGCCCAATCGGATGTTGTCAATTTTCTGGATTTCTTCCAGATCTTCCACATCGGAGCCGGGAATATCCTTGATGCTTCTATGAATTTGGCGGACTTCCTCTAGACGTTTGTTCAAATTTTCCCGTGCTGATGTAATAGAGGCTGGCATCTGATTGATCTAGTCTTGGGTCTCCGACATCTCTTTGCGGACTTCATCAAGCCGTTTAAGCAGTTCAGCTTCAATCCCTTGGAGATCCTTCATCCGATTTTCTAGCTGCTTTGGTTTGGCTTCTAGAGTCTTGATTTGGGCCTGCATAATTTTCGATTCATCTCGGCCATTGTCGCGTTGCTTGGCTAAGTCTTGCTGAGCCAATCGCTCCGATATTCTATGACGAGTAGCAAAGACTTGGGGTTGATGACCCTCGATAAAGGCGGCGAGGATGATTGCATTTTCAAGCTCCGATGGCAGCCAACCCTTCAATTCTTGAAGATTTGGCGAATCGGTTCCGCATCTTCTACAAGGATGGCAATGCTCCTATTCAAATGGTTCAGCATTTCTTGGAGCTTTGCCTTGACTTCATCGGAGATGATAGAAGACGATTGCACAGAGCTGATTTCTTCTTCTCCGATGGCGGCATCCAGATCGAACGATGCGAAGCTCATTGCCAGAGAATCATGTGCCTAAAACAAAACATCGATGAACAAGTGTTATTCAAATAATAAATATTGACACAAGAGGATGAATCGGTACCAGTTTAAATTGACCCTCCTGGACATAATCGGGGATTACTTGAGGTTGAGCAACATTTGTACTGGCTTCTATTTGAAGCGTATGGGCTGGTTCAATCGGAAGAGGCACCAATGTTGTTGGTTGCTCAGGAATAACTTCCGATTGAACAGTTACAACTGGTTCTTCGATCTGCTGCTCAGGGATGGCCTCCGATTGAACATTTGCAGCTGATTCTCCGATTTGTTGTTCAAGGGTCGCTTCCGATTGAACGTTTGTACTTGGTTCCTCAATGATGGGTTGCAAAGTGGCAGTCTATAGATTGAATCGGTCAGCTCAGGCGTATATGTTTGAAGGAAATATAAATTGGGTTAAGTTTACCTGTTGGGCCGATCCAGCTTGGGTATCTTGGGATGGAGCCGATTGAAGATCGGGCAGTATAATATTTGTTTGCTGGAAAAGAGATTGTTATTTAACGATTTGTTTCAGAAGATTATGGATGAGTGAAATCGGATTGTTACCGATACTGCGTCCAAAAGCATCCTTGCACCCTCAGCAGCTTTCTGTGCTGTTTCTTCGGCAGCTCTGGAGGTTGATTGGCCGAGAATCTTTCCGGGAGGCTGAATACAAAGAAGTTATTTGCCTAGGCAGTAAATCGGAGAGAAGAATCAAAAGTATGAGGAAATTGTACCACATGGCTTTTCTTCAATTTCTTCGGTGCAATCACTTTAGTGGGGGCGGTTTTTCTTTTGCCTTTGCCATCCATGATGTCCTTGAGAGATGGTGCGGAGGAGCCGATTCTTGGATATGGAGTCCTAACGGCATACCGAATCGATTTCCCACTATTGCTTACCGATGGCGCATTCTCTTCAATTGGCTGTTAGGAGTTGGAATTTAAATTATGGAAAGTTAATTTGAGTAAAAGCTGAATAAAAGAGATTTCAAAGGACTTACAGGATTTTCCATGGCCTCGAAATCGGAGTCTATAAGAGTGCAATAAGTGATGACCGGGAGTCTGAATATATGAAGGCGCAGCTCTTTCCACCAAGTCTTGAAGAGTCTGGATGTGAAGCTGGTGCATAACCATTCTGGTATTTCAAAATTGGCTTGGGGGGCGAGTGATAAGACTCTTTCCATTTCTAGGTCTGATGAGACCAATTCTCTGTGCTTGATTTTATCAGAGAAATATAGGCCGTTGGGAGTTGACCAAAGCCCAACTAGCGAGCTGCCACCGATGGGTTGTAAAACTCATAAGATGTGTTCTTGCGGCCGTATATAATGTTGCTGCCGAGGATAGTAGGTGTGATGAAGGATTTGAGAATCGGCAGGATGGCTGCAAGATCGTTCTGGATATTGAACAGAGGCTGTTCATAATCACGATCGGGACCGGCGTAAGCAAAATAGTTGAGACGCTCCGATGCAATCCTGTGGTAGAAGCTTTCAAAGTAGGTGGCCATGTTTCTTGAGTCCAGCCTCGATCCAGGGAGGCCGATGCTGCTTCCCCGAATGACATGCATCGGCGAGTGGTTGCATCTTCTTCTTCAGCATAGTAGTTTGGGAATTGACAATCTTTGAAGTTGAATTGGAAGGCAGATCGGAATTGGGTATGCAACCAAAGCTGGATGAACCACCAGGGGCCTCCGATATGTCCAACTGCTTGGCAATCTGAAAGCTTGACCGATATCTGGTGTATAAGGTGATAAACTGCTCCAAGGAGGAGACGGCCAAGGGGGACCGATTCGCCGCGAGATAGTGCTTCTGCGATCGATTGCATGTTGGAGGTGGCACCAAGGGTTGGTCCGCAGAATATGAATCTTTCTAACCACATGTTAAGAAAAGCTGCATGTTCCCTGTCTCTGATAGTGCCGGTTTTGTAATGATCGGCAACATATTTCTTCCAGCTTTTGGATCCTGTGCCTACTAGTCTATAATTCAATTCGCCAAGGAGTCTTCTCGGGTTCATGGCATTGGTGGTGTTGAGGCCAGTCAACATGTGCACGTCCATTAGCGTTGGTGTCATCGGACCATGGCCAAACAGGTAGGCGTTGAGTTTATCAGTTCAGAAGAGGGAGCTGGCGGCCAGTAGATTCTCGTCCTTGACCATGTCAGCAAGAGACAGAGTGAGACATTGGCCTATTTCTTTCTCATCCCAAAAAGCGGATTTGGCGGCTTGCATTCTGAGGAACCAGTTCCTCCATCCAGGTACGCTGCGGGGCCATGATCGGAAGGAGCCGGCCCAATCGGAGACTTGCAGGTCTGATCCTTTGAATGTGATTCTTTCCGATTCCATGTTTATCAAGTCCGTCGGATCGGGATCACCCATTGGGCCAAGATAGTACCTGGCTTCGACATGAGAGACGGGGATGACCAGATTGTTCTTAAGATGCTACATTCGGGAGAAACAAAATAATGAATGCAGAGATGGAGGCTCATAAGTAGTCTTAGCAGAAGAATGCAAGAATAAAGGAGATTTTGGGCATTTTTGCCTCGGGGACTTGCGTGTTATCCGCTTTATCAGCAGAAGCCATCATTGATGGAATAGATCTACAATGAACAGTGGTGCGGATGAACAGAGTGTGAAAATCACCATGGGAAATGCGGTAAAACCCGGATGCGTGATATGGATCATATGCGGAGAAGTTCTTTACCTGATTCGCGCTGGTGGATTGAAGCTTGAAGGCCAAACGTTTGGCCGGGCGAAGCTTTGCAGGGACGACAATGGCGGGCGTGCGAGCGCAGTAGCAGATGCGAGTTGGAGGAGACGACGGTTCGGGTCTGCATTTATAGGGCTTATGGGAGAAGAAACCGCCCGAAGGCTAAGGCGCTGAATACGCACGGGATTCGAGGGATGCAACAGCGGAAGGGTGCGAGTTTCCATATGCTGTTCACTGCCAGGGTCATCATTGCTCGGAGAATTTTGGAACAAAATAATATTTTATCCCAAAATTGGGGGCATGTGTTGACACCAGATTTTGACTCGGCTAAAATCATGTGTAACAGAGTCAAGGCAGAGGCCGAGTCCGATTCTGGGTGATTTCCGATTCCGATCGGAGTTCGTCCGATAGGAGTCCCGATCGGGCACGAGATAAGGGAGGCCGGAGCGCGTACAACTATCAAGGGAAGATGTGTCTGGAAGATTCTTCAGAGCCTTGTTATGCGGCAATTGTAGTAGTTTTGGTAGATTAAGATTAGTTTGCTTTAAATAAATTAGAGATATTGTCATAGCCCGCAAGTTTTAGCTAGATTTCCAGGGTATAAATATAAACCCTGCGCCACTGTAAAAAATGTTCACACAACCAATCAATCAAACACAATTTTCGGCCTGACGTGCCAACAACCTTTTTTTCGTCAAGTTCTTCAGCAAGCAGGGCTGCATCATCTTGACCTCCGGTTTGTGTGTATGTCCGATACCCTATCGAATTAATCTAGGCTTTAGATTGAGGCGCATCGCCCTTCTTTGTTTAGTTAATTCACCAATTTATCGAGTTGTTCTAGGCTTTAGATTGAGGCATATCGCCCTTCTTCATTTAGATTGCTCATTCTTTACCGTATCTTGTTGATTTTATCTTATCGGCTTACATCTATCAGAGAAGATCTATTATGTTTTATTGTTATTCAAGTTTCATAATAGATCTGTTTATATTGTTTATATAGCTGATTTAGATTTAATAAGCAAGTTACAAATAGATCTGATATAAATAAGTTCTTTGACATATATTGATCTATCGGTGTAAGTAAGCTAATCAGTGCCCTGCTAGCAACGCTGTCTCGAAATCGATCCGATTGTTAGTGACATGAGATTTAGTTTGTTTATCGCCTTTAGAAACATGCATATTAAAGAATGAGTTTAGATTAGATTTATCTCCAATTCGGTTTTCATAGCTGATGGTTTATTTCAATACATGTTACATTCTCATGAATCGGACTCAAGGCAGATGGTTCATGTTATCAAAATCGGACTTCCTTTTATGCCAATCCGATTTCTGGAACGAATCGGGGCTTTGGCCGATGAGTTCCTTGTTGCTTACTGATTAAACTCTACTTTGTCAATTTTAGGTCAAATTGACTGGCACACCCTGAACCTCAAGATTTTGGACCTGCACTGAAGTAAAGCAAATCTTCCAGGCCATAGTGTTAATTTCCGAGAGTCAACGCCTGACTTTTTGGACGTCAACACATTTTGGCACGCCCGGTGGGACAAGAAAGCTTCTGCGATGGCACCCCCTGAAATCCCTGCTGTCATGATGGAGGATCTTAGCGATGAGAAGAAGAAACTCGTGGAAGCACAACTTGAAGAATTCAAGAATCTGTGCGTTGACTCATTCAGCAAAACTCACAATGCGGTGATCAAGAAAAATCAGTTTCCTATTCCCCAGGAAGCGTTTGATCGGATCACGGCCGAGGAAAGAAAATTCTTCCAAGACTACGTAGATGCTGGTGTGAGTCATGCTTTGATTAACCAATCTGGGATATTGGTTAACATGGTGGTGGGATTGATCGCCAAGTTGCCGGACGGAGCTATACTGAAGGATGTCCAGAAGGGACCTGCTTATTTTGATACTGGTGTTTCTTCAGCAATTAAAGACCTCAAGAAGAAGATGATGCAGATCAATTCATCTACATCACCAGAAACACATCCTGAGTGCTATGAAACTCCCAAGGCAAAGAAGGCAAAACCCAAGGCGGTGGAGGGAGGTGAAGAAAAGGAACAGGAAGAAGAATTGGAAGACAAGAATTATGGTGGGACTCAACATATTGATCAGTTTGGCAGCCGAATTCCTGTAGTTGAGGGCAAGATGGTGTATCCTGCTTACTTCAACACCGAAGATCCACCAAAGAACAAGGGAGCTGACTATCGGGAGCCATCAATCGGACCTACTGCGACACCAGTTATAATGACTCGTGCTCCGATCAGTCAGGGAAATTATACTCAGGAGGATTGGACAGATAAGATTGCTGATGTCATGAAAAATCAGTTTGGTTTGAAACCTAAGGGACAATCCTATCTGTATCGGAAGCCGTATCTGGACTGGTTTGATACACTGTTTATGCCAGCTCGATTCAGGATTCCGGATTTCTACAAATTTTCCGGATAAGGAGTTGTTACCACCATTGAGCATATTAGTCGCTACACAATTTAATGTGGTGAAGTAGCATCGATTGATCCGTTGAAAGTTAAGCTGTTTGCCATGTCACTTTCTGGATCGGCCTTTTCGTGGTTTTCTTCATTGCCACCAAATTCCATCAGTAATTGGGCCGATTTAGAAAAGCAATTTCACGCCTATTTCTTCATGGGAGTACAAGAGACCAGACTGTCCAATTTGATTACGCTCCGACAGAGAAACAGGGAATCGATTAGCGAGTTTGTCCAAAGAATCAGAGATGTTCGCAGCCGATGCTATTCATTGAGTCTATCGGAGGGACAATTGGTTGATTTGGCTTTCCAAGGGTTATTGCCTCAGGTCAGAGACCGATACACATGTCAAGATTTTGAAGGCTTGGGGCACATGATTCAAAAGCTCTCTCAGCATGAAGGACATGGAAATGATTATCGAAGGGAGAAGTTTCAGAGGAAGATTGCTAATATCGAATATGACTCCGATGGGGAAGAAGCTGAGATCGATTTGGCTGAATGGACCAAGAACAAGAATTCTGTCGCCTGTCCATGGGTGAAGGTTGAGCCAGAAAAGTGCAGTTTTGATATTACCTAAGCCGATAAAATATTTGATTTGTTGTTAGCAGAGAAACAAATCAGGCTTCCCCAAATCATACAATTCCTTCTGCCGAACAATTAAAGAAAAAGAAATATTGCAAGTGGCATAATTCAGTTTCTCATCATACCAATGATTGCAAAGTTTTCCGCAATGAGATTCAATCGGCAATTGAGAAGGGATTATTAAAGTTGAAACTGCAAGAAACCGATGAAGCTTGATGGGCATCCGTTCCCTCAAAATATGGTTGAGATCAGAACTCCCGATAAGAAGTTAAAAGCTAAGGTCCTCACGTCGGAGAATGCGAAGAAATCGGGAGCTGTTGATCCAGATTGCCAAGTATCGGCCGATGATGTGCAAAATCAGAGTCATCAGCACTATCGCGATCACCGATGCAGGAAAAAGCCTAGAGTCACATCGGGGCAGCTTGGGGATGACCGTTCTTCAGGTTCTGTTGGAATGAAAAGTTAAGGCTCTCATCGATCTACGATTGTCCAGAATGCAGTGATCAGTATGAAAGTTACAGAGATTCAAAGAGGCAGCGACATTCTGTTCATGACCGATTGGATTTTGGGCGCTGATGCAGCTGGCATGATGAGGTAGCTTATCAACAAGAGCGCGAAGATTGACGTGAATACCATGATCGGCGTGAGTATGAAAATCAGTGCTATGACCGATGGGACGATGATCGCCGAAGGTATAATGATCACCAAAAATATAAAGGAGACCATCTTTCTGTGTATGATTGTCTGGTGTACAGGAAAAAGGAGATTATTCAAGATCCAAAAGATGCACAGGAATCGGAGGACTTGGTGGATAAATCAGACCTACGTCCAGGGGTCAATCCATAGTGGTGTCCTGAAGGTTTGACCAAGACACAAAAGAGAAGGGTTCAGCGTCTCCGATTCAAGGAATTGCTCAAGGAAAAGCGCCAGGGAGATGATAATTCCAAAGTTTGGAGAGCCAAGCCTAAGCGTGATGATGATGGACCATCGGCATCGGTAAACATGGTTTTTGTGCTGCCTGCTGAGTACAATTGTCGGGGTTCTCTACCGCCGGCAAGTAAATTTCTACGATCGCGCGTCGGGGCCCGGATGGTGACTCAAGAGACAGGGGGTTTTTAGACTGGTTCGGGCCTCCGGAGAGTAATACCCTACGTCCAGTATGTGCCGATGTTCTCAAGTCCAAAGTCTGTAGTAGGGGGTACAAACTGGTCGGGAGAGGGAGAGGGTCCCAGGTCCCTGTGCTGTGCGAGCGAGTGTGCTGTTCGTGCTGTGTCCGAATGTTCGACTGATGTCGGTCTCTCCCCCCACTGGTGTCCCCTTGTCCCCTTTTATAGCCTTAAGGAGAGAAGGGAGCGGGGGGTAAGAAAGAAGAAAATTACATGGGGAGTTACTGCCCCCGAGGCCTTTAGCTGGCGTCGCGCGCCGAGCCGTACAGAGAGCAGGTGTTGACGGAGTGGGCGTCCCGCCGGACCCGGGATCGTACATCCCGGGTGGTTGGTGTAGATGTCTTCTCGGGTAAGCTCCCGGGTAGTTCCCGGGTCATGGTTGACTCGCTCGAGGCCTTCGGGTACTCCAGGTGTCCTCTTCGGGTTCCAGGTGTCGTCCATGTGCGCCTGGGGTCGTCCTTGGGCGCCCGGTGTTGCGCATGCGTTCCTCTCAGGACTGTAGCGTTCCTGTTTGGATGAGATGGGTGCCACTATGGCTGCCGTGGCGAAGGACGGACGCCCATCATGCTCTGACGCGGCGGGTACCAAGTGGGTACGGCGCTGGATGGGCTGGGACGTGGCCGGGTAGTTTTACCCGGAGAGCCGGAGACTCCTCGGAGGCGGAGAACTCCCCGGGCGAAT
>CM014271.1:44911268-44931863 GCA_004135705.1 Alloteropsis semialata
AAACTAATGTGGGGACTAGATTACCAACACTTCTCCCCCTAATCTAGTTACATGTTAGTGTCGACGACGCCAATCTTCGAACGCAGGTGCAGAAATCTGACCCGGCCAAGAGGTTTAGTAAGAATGTCTGCCAGCTGATCGTCGGTATGCACTTTCTGGACGATGACTTCACCGCCCTCCACGCACTCCCTGATGAAGTGGAAGCGCGTCGCGATGTGCTTACTCCGGCCATGGAACACCGGATTCTTGCACAACTGAATTGCCGATTGGTTGTCGATGAGAATGGTGGCAATGCTTGCCTCCTTCCGTAGAAGCGCCCTTGCCTCCTTCCCGTAGAAGCGCCCAAGCAGACGCCCAAGCTAGATGCCCCGGCAAGCTGCCACCGCCGCCGCGATATATTCTGCTTCGCACGATGACAGCGCAACCACCGGCTGCTTCTGAGAATGCCATGTCACTGGGGCGTTCCCAAGGCAGAACAGAACACCGGTGGTACTCTTCCGATCATCCACATCTCCGGCCATGTCCGCATCACTGTAGCCCTTGAGCTCGATGTCGCCGCGACCCTTGGTGTACCTCAGGCCATAGTGCAGGGTGCCGGCGATGTACCGAAGAATGTGCTTGACGGCGCTGAGATGCTCCGTCGCTGGTTCTTCCATGAACCGGCTCACGTACCCGACCGCAAATGCTATGTCCGGCCGGGTATGAACCAGATACCGCAGACTGCCAACAATGCTGCGATAGTTTGATGCATCAACAGGAGGAGTTGAGGTTTTCTTACTGAGTTTCAGACGATTCTCCATTGGAACGTGAACTCTGTTGCAGTCCGCCATGCCGACCTTCTCCAGGAGCTTGGCCGCATATGCTGCTTGCGAGAGCGTGATCTCCCCCGGCTTCTGCTTGACCTCGATGCCCAAGTAGTAACTCAGGCACCCAAGGTCACTCATCTTGAAGGTACTCTTCATCTCCTCCTTAAACACGTCGAGCTCTCCTTCATCAGCGCCTGTGACGATCAGATCGTCGACATATACTCCGAGGAGTACACGCCACAACCCCTGACCACGAGTGTAGACGTCGTGCTCCTCAGAACACCTGCTGAACCCGAGTGCCGCCAGAGTGCGATCCAGCTTTTCGTTCCACGCCTTGGGTGCTTGACGTAGACCGTAGGGAGCTTTGGACAGACGCAGAACCTGACGCTCATGTCCGGCCACAGCAAATCCCGGTGGCTGCGCGACATACACTCCCTCGGCGAGATCCCCATTAAGGAACGCTGACTTCACGTCGAGATGATGTACGCTCCAGCCCTCATGCGCCGCGACTGCCACCATAGCCCGAACGGAGTCCAGCCGCGCCACCGGTGTGAACACCTCATCGAAATCAATTCCGGCGCGCTGAACGTATCCCTTTGCCACCAAGCGTGCCTTTTGACGAATCACCGCTCCAGATGCATCCTTCTTGAGTTTGAAAACCCACTTGAGGCCGATCGGGCGATGACCAGGCGGGAGATCCGCCAGCGTCCACGTGCCGTTGTCGATGATGGCAGCCAGTTCCTCCTTCATTGCTGCTCGCCACGCTGGATCAGCGTTCGCCTGCTCAAAAGTGCTCGGCTCCTCGGACGCCGCAAGGAGAAGCTCATCTAGATCAAGCTCCTTCGGCTCTGAGGTGTTGATGCAGTCCTCCACTATAAGGTACCGGCGTGGCGCACCATCGTCGTCCAAATCAATGTCCGACGGTATGTGCGGTGGCGGCGACGTGAACTGAACAGCACCGCCACCGTCGGTCGGTGGAAGATGGGGCTCCTCCCTGGCCTGAGCTGGGTCCTGTGAAGCCGCAGGGGATACAGGCTCCTCCGGCGCGCCACTGACAGTGGCATCCACCGTGTATTCCACGGTGAATGTGTCAGGAATGTCGTCGCTACCAGAGTTGTCCCAATTCCACCCTTTGGCTTCGTCGAACACAGCATCGCGCGTGATGTGCACACGGCCGCTCGCAGGGTCGTACACTCGGTAACCCTTTGAGCCCGGTTCGTAGCCGATGAAGACCATCTTGATGCTCCTGTCATCGAGCTTGGCGGCATGGGGATGGGTGACCTTCACATGTGCCACGCAGCCGAACGTGCGCAAGAAGTGGACCGCCGGCTTCACCCCGTGCCAGGCCTCATACGGCGTCCTGTCCCGCAAGGCCTTCATCGTCGACCTGTTCAGAATGAACACGACAGTGCTCACCGCCTCCCCCCAGAACGTGCTGGGCACTGCCCTCGCCTTGAGAAGACAGCACGCCATGGCCATCATAGTTTGATTGCAACGCTCGACAACACCGTTCTGTTGTGGCGAGTATGGAGCGGTGAGCTGGCGTTGTACACCCTTCTCTGCACAATACTCACCGAATGTGACAGATGTGAACTCGCCACCGCGGTCCGTCCGGAGTGCGTGCAGCTTGCGGCCAGTTTCCACCTCCATCCCCACCTGGAACTTCCTGATCGCCCCTGCAGCCTCATCCTTCGTTGATAGAAGGACGATCCACATGAAGCGGCTTGCGTCATTAGCCAGGAGGAGGAAGTACTACCGTCCGCCGTGCGTCGCCGGGGTTACAGGCCACATAGATCACCGTGAACGAGATCCAGTTGGCCCTTCGCCCGGTGGTGTGCCTCCTGAGGGAACGGGGAGCGCCGCTGCTTCCCGGCCAAGCAAGTGTCGCACAGCTGGTCGACCTGACCCAGCTGCGGAAGCCCACGCACGAGTCCTCCTTTGCCAAGCTTGCGGAGCGCGTCGAAGCCGAGATGGCCAAACCGCTCGTGCCAGAGCCAGGTTTGATCACCCGTGCGTGCCAGCAGAGACACTGGTTGTGCCAGGGTGAGCGAAATCTTGTACAGGCGATTCGCGGAGCGTCGTGCCTTGGCGAGAGTTTCTCTCTGTTGATCATGAACGCGTAGAAGCCCGTTCTCAAGCAATATCTGGTAGCCATACTCATCAAGCTGGCCCAGACTGATTATGTTGCTGCGGAGGCGGGGGATGAAGTAGGCGTTGCTCAGTGCACGATGACGATCTCCCCGCGCCGCGAAGATGATGGTGCCCACCCGACGATGTCGACCACTGAGCCGTCACCAAACTTGACGGTGCCGGTATGGAGAGGTCCAGCTCTGAGAACGCCGCCTGGTTGCCGGTCATGTGGTTGGACGCCCCGGTGTCTAGGTACCACACATCGGTGTTCAGGGCGTTGGGGCGATCTACGGCCTCCCCGAGTTGCACCACCGCCCTTTCTTCGTTGAGGTGGACACGCCCGCTGACATGGACGGGAGCGACGCACGGCGCGACGCGATCCGACGCCTGCTCGTCGATCGCCACCAGCAACAGTGGTTTCTTGTCCCCGCTGTCGTTGCAGTTGAGTTGGCCTCACCCGTCCGACCTCTTCTTGTGGCAATCCCGAGCCCAGTGCCCCAGCTGGCCACAGTAGGAGCACTGCGCCGAGGGCTCTGGTGCCGGATCGGCGATTGCCATCAGCAGAAACTGGGCCTCATCGTCGTCACCCGCCGGAATGAGGGGCGCCACCTCATCTTTCTTCTTCTTGCGGCACTCGCGGGCCCAATGGCCCTTCTTGCCGCAGTACTTGCACTTGTCGGTCTTGGATGCCTCCCTGGCCGGCTCACCGAAAGAGCCGCCAGAGCGTGCAACCGACTTGTCGCCGGCGCTGCCACACGAACCGCTCGCTGGCTTGCCGCTGTTGCCTCCGCCTGATCGCGAGTTCTCGCCCGCAAGACGATGCTTGTAGCGCGCCAGCCACTCCTTCTCCGAGAGGAGCAGCTTGCCGTTGGAGTTTGTGACGGCCGGCTGAGTGCGGCTCCTGTCGCGCACCTCCACCGCCTTTAGCCTCCCCACCAGTTCCTCCACGGACATCTCGTCGATGTCGAGGAGTGTCTCAATGGAGTGAACGATTTGGTCATAGCGAGGGGGCACAGCCTGTAGTATTCTCCTTACCACCGTGGTCTCCCCGGGCGGATCGCCGAGGATGGTGAGCTCGCTGACGATGTTCGTCGCCGAGGATGGTGAGCTCCCAGAACATGAGCGCATCGAACTCGCGCAGCAGCCCGGTCGCCTTGGCCTTTCGGATGCGGTCGACACCCACACGTTCGGTCTTGATGGAGTCCCAAGCCCGCTTCGCCGTGCCCTTCCCGGTGAGTGAGACACGCATCTCCGGTGGCGTCGCCCGGAGGACGGCCTCCATAGCCATGCGGTCTTCATGCCGATCGACGCCGCCCTCGTTCACCGCCGGCCAGAGGTCCCGTGCCTCGAGCATGACCTGCATCAACACCGCCCACTTGACGTAGTTGGTGCGGGTCAGCGTGGGGTAGTTGGCTGATCCCACCTCACGGACGACGCGCTGCACCTGCGGCTCATCATGGCAACGACCGCGCCGTGGAGAAGGCGATGGCGTGGGACGACGGCGCATGTGTGGAGGTGTTCGGGACCCAATCCCATGGGCAGGCAGCGACATCAGCGACCTCACCGGTGTCTAACCGGCTCTGATACCAATTGTCAGTAGAGAATCGATGCTGGAACGCTCAAGAACTCTAGAACGCGAATGAAAACGAACGCAAGAACTCAACACACTTGACATGAGGATTTTTGATGCTGTGAACTAACCGGCTCTGATACCAATTGTCAGTAGAGAATCGATGCTGGAACGCTCAAGAACTCTAGAACGCGAATGAAAACGAACGCAAGAACTCAACACACTTGACATGAGGATTTTTGGTGCTATGAACTCACAGCGTTTTCTGGTTTATGCTTGAGTACTTAACCACAAGCTGAAAGGAAACGGCAGCTACTCTGTCGGGACGTGCGACATGCTCGCAACGACTGACCGTGCCATCCCACGATCCACGAACAATACGCACACGACTCGCTCAAGCCTCACGCAGCGCGGCTCGAGCTAAAACTCCGACATGCTCAACAAACGAGTCACGCCCCTACTGACAGACAAGAAAAACTCTAACAGACTCTTAACAAACTAATGTGGGGACTAGATTACCAACATCGCTCGCGCGAGGGCCCCCCAGGTAGCTCTCGCTACGCCCGTGAGGACCACATCGCCGGCCTAATCCCCTCCCTCACCGACCTTGCCATCATCTTCTCGTTTTATAACCCCTCGGCCAAGCCGAGCAGAGCTCATCGCCGGCCACAATTCTTCGGCCTCCCTTCGCTACGCTTCAATTCCTTGCACCCATGGCTCTACCACCTCGCTAGCTTCCTCCCCGAACCCTTCTTCTCAAGCTCCGACCACTGGGCCGCCGGGAATTCCAAATCCTGCGGCTGCCAGTGCCCGCAAAGCCACCGCCAGACCACCTCGCCGCGGACCGCCTGCCTCCAGCCCTTTCCGCTCGAGACGAGCACCTAGGTGAGCTCCTTGGATCTTTCTGTTGCTTTCCCATGCAGCTCCTTGCACCGCATGACGCTGCACCGGCGGAGCACAGCTGCGCCGCCGCGGGCGGACAGCGCGGGTCGCTGGCGCCTCTGGCGCAGAAGTAGGGGGAGGGAGGAGGAGCAGCGCATGGCCTGGCTGGTGGTGAAGCTTCGCCGGGGCAGGTCGCTGTGGGGGGAGAAGTGGATGTGGTGGCGTGGCTGCTTGCCATGGCTGGGCGACGGGCGTTGCCGAGCTCCGGCTCTGGCTCACGACCTCACGTTCCGGGTAGGAGAAAAGAAAATAGGATGGGAAAGGGAGGGTCCGGCTGGGCCATTTGGCTGTTGGGCCGCTCGGCCATGCTGGCTGCTGGGCCACACGTGGCTGTGCCGGGCCCTGTGCCGGCCCAGGAAGCTCTAAAATGTTTTACCAATATTATATAAAGTGAATGCAAATGGGAACCTCATAGAAAATCACAGGAAAGTGAGAAAAATACAAACTAAACTTTGTAGAATTCCTCATGCAGAGTGGTGTCTAGGAAAAATACACGTTCTTGTATAAACTAAGTTTTACATGCATGTATATATATGATGCCTACTAACCTTATTTAGTGCATAAGTAATCATAGAAAAAATAAGAACATGCTAAGATGAGTTGTGTTAGGCGTATGATTTATTTTCCCATCCATGAAAATGTTAGTATAAACTGTAATTACCACTTTAACTCTAAAATGAGGTATGCGTGCACTTTGTGTAGATAGGTAGTATAGTTATTACACGAGTCCATAAAATGATAAGTGTTGTTTTCATAAGCTAAACATAATAGTCTTACATCTAGCAAAGGCTTTGAATATATTGAAATATAATTTTACCAACACCACAACTAAGGGGGCATATTTATGTTACATGTATGCATGTGTAACTGTGTTGCTAAGCTCTTAAGTACACATATCATATTCTTTTGCTTCGTGGGAGTTAATGAAGGAAGTAAATTAATAAAAATAATAAATTAAGTAGCTCATGCATCATCTCATGTTTGCATCATATCGTTCGTGTAGATACCGCGTTCAAGAATGTTGTGTACGAGCTTATTGCTGAAAAACAGCAGCAGCCAGGAGCAATAGCAAGAGCAGGCTACGAAGAATCGACTGACTAGGCCCAAGGTCTAGTTCGCACTAATATTATGGCTCAGCAAGACAAGCTCAGAGCATAGCCCCTAATTTCAACTGTACAATGTTCTTACTGAAGTATTTATGTGCATTTATGTTTCTAGGAGTTGGATGAAACCATAGATGCATGATCCCTATGTACCTTGGTCAAATACTAGTGTGTTACATCGCTAGCTGCTATGCTTAAATAAGTTCGGTAGAATACGAGTGATTACCGTCACTCGCGAGACATAGGGTTTCATCTCTTGAGGAATGAATCTAGAAGAGAATGATCATTGAGTAAAAGTGGAAGTCGTTCGTGGCGCCCAAGGTATCAGGGTTGAACAGTACTAATCGCATGCCGGTAGTACAAGATAGTGGAGACATAGGGTTTCATCTCTTGAGGAATGAATCTAGAAGAGAATGATCATTGAGTAAAAGTGGAAGTCGTTCGTGGCGCCCAAGGTATCAGGGTTGAACAGTACTAATCGCATGCCGGTAGTACAAGGTAGTGGAACCCGGTAAACCTATGTACCTTGTGCACACTGGTAGGGTGAGCTTGATACTGACTTCTCTAGTGGTGCTAGTCTTTAACCCATGGCTGACCCGTCGTTGGTATCGATGGGGACTAGCGGTCCCGGGCTGCAGGGCAGTTCAACTATTTAGGGTGCACTTAGAGAACGGTTGCCATGTACGGCTCGACGGGGCGCGTACATGTCGTGTGATTAGATCTACCTTGAAAGGTTTAAAATTGAATCGATTCGCCGCCACTCTCGGATAAGAGAACCTTGATCCCTCTGTCACAGTGCGACAAAATTGATAGAGAACGGTGATAAGAAATGTTGTTTGAATAAAGATATGCTGGTATTTGCTTGATATTAGAATAACTGCAAAACTTAGAACTAGTTGTTGACATATAATTTGGAAGCTAAAAGATTGAAAGTAAGGATCAACTTTTTAGTAGCTTTTTGGCAAAACAAACCCACAAGCCAAAAGCCTCTCATATTAGGAGTCGGCTAAGTATATACCACTAGTCGGGTAAGTCTTGCTGAGTATTAGTTACTCAGGGTTTGTTGCTTAACCTTTTTTTTAGGTCAAGGTGTTGTTGATATTTTCTTTGGTCTGATAAATATAATAGCTATGACACTGGAGGTTGGGAAGTCGCGGAGCTCGATGTGTAGTCCACATTTATATTTCAAACCAACTGTGTAATTATGTATTTGAACTCTATTTGTAAAAAGATTTGTCTTGGGAAATACGTCATGTTTGTACTATCTGCGCTCACCATCGAGTGAGACTTCTAGTGTATGTTTCGGTCCATGTGTTCATATTGTGGTTGAATCGGGATTTACCCGACAGACTGCCAGATTACACTGTTTTAAGTGCATGTAGACATGATTAGTTATTAAAATGACTGTCAATGCACTTAAGCCAGTTTAATTTGGGCGGATCTGCCACACCCTTGTAGACCGAGTTCGTTGTTGATCGATTGCAATTTCAGAGGAATTGGATTTGTCCACGTCCCTTGTAAACACAATTGTTTGCAATTGGCTAATAAATTTCTGGATGAAGTTATTAGTGCTTTAAAAAAGCTCACGCTCAGCTCAAACACTAGACAAACGAGTTCAAGCCCCAGAGGATGGGAGGAAGAAAAAGATGGGTGTTTTAGTCTAAAATATTTTAAAGACACAACGAAGGGATAAGTAATGGTATATCTCCAATAAAAAGAAATTGTAATGGCATCTAACCGAGTTGCCCTAGGTGCATGCGGTTGAGTTTTGATTCATGGGTTCCATAAGTGCCCGCGAATTTTCTCCATCGGATTCAAATGATGCGGTCGGCAAGACTGCGACAGAGTGCCGCAGCGTCGCACGCACCAGATTATCGTGCACAAAAGAGCAGCCGTCGCTGGATGGATGGTACTTTCGCGTTGACTAGCCGTTGAACGTTCCTGGTCGGGCCCGTACACTTCACCACCCGCTGGCATTGGCGTCACTGCTCATCCTCTTGTCAAGTACAGCACATAGCAATAGCACAGCACGCGGTAGCCAGGTGCAGTGCAGAGTCTGATTTGGCTCGTGCATGACTCGCTCGTTTGTCAACAGTCAGCACGGCTATTTTTGTTTGAGAAAATGAGAAGTCTCAAAAAAGGCTCGAGGTGGATTGGTGGAATAACAACACGCGTCACAGGCTGGTGTAGGCAATCAGTGTGCAGCCCAAATCCCCAACTCTTTGCTGAATTTTTTTAATTTTTTTTTACGATTTTTCAAAAAGAACGGACGGGTCGCCGTACGGCAGCAAGAGCTAGAACCACCAGATCAACCGGCGGTTAGACATAACCGCCAAATGAACTGGCGGTTAGACATAACCGCCAAATGCGGTTTAAATGGCGGTTAGAATCTAACCGTCGGTTCATTTGGCGGTTAATTCTAACCGCCATTTAAACCGGCGGTTCACTCCTATAGGAGGAACCGCCGGCCTGCATTTGGCGGTTCATGCAACCACCAAATGAACCAGCGGTTTAAGTTGCCGCCGATCCATTCGGCGGTATGTGGTTTTTTTTATTTTTTTCATTTTTGCATTGAAAAAGTGATGTAGTTTGTATGTTTTTCATTTTTTTATTTTTATTTTTTAAAATGCTTGCGAATGAAGAAAAATTATAACATCGAACGGAATAATATCACAAACATCAAACAAGTGAACATGAAAAGTATAATACAACATCCAGTACGATACATAATCACTCGAGCGTAAAAAGTAAAAAACTAAATGCGGCCTCGCTTGGGCGCCACCTTAGGCCTGACCCTCCTGGCCACCTGCTGTGCGGCCCTCATGTGGTGCGCGGAGTACGTAAGGGGGTCAGGTGGCGGTGCCTGCCGACTCGGGCGCCCTGCATCCGCAGGAGGCGGTGTCGGGAACGGTGGCTGCGAGAACTGAGTAGCAGGTACAGGGGCGCTAGCTAACTGTGAAAAACCAATCTCATCCTGCGACCCCTGCCTCGGTCGGTACCACCGCTCAATCTTTGAGGGGACCGTCCACTGGGTCGGCGCTGGGTGTTGCCCCTCGACTGGGTCGTCGGGTGTCCCGCCTGAAGCGTACGCTGCATTATACGCAAGCACATTAGTACGCAAGTAAAAGTATGTAGTCATATCGTTTGGTCAATTACGTACCTAAGCCATGGACGGCGTGCCCTGCCGAAGTGGACCCGCCGCCTGTGGTCATCGCTGGTTGCCCTGTCACATAAAACATTAGTCGAGAACGTAATTACACAATGCTAGGATTATAGACTTGAATTTCTTCTCGATGGCACATATTATAGACTTGGGCTCATAGCTTGGATTGTCAATGATCTGTGCATACATGAAGTTAGCCACAAAACCGGATGTGAGGTTCCGGTGGTCTGTGTCCAACTGCTCAAGCACACATGTGTGATCCTCGATTCTGCTCACCTCCCAGTAAGTCCTCCACTTACCACAGAAAGCGTGAACCTTAAAAGTACACCCTTCTGTGATGCAGCATATGTCATAGACTTTTTTGCTGCTGTTAACAACCCTGAACTCCCTTTGCAAACATAAAGTGGACCACTGTTTTATTGCATCCTTCATTTCTTCAGCAGTCTTGTAGCACGAACCGACGCAAACCTCGTTGCACTTGTACTCCAAGGGGACTTGTTGGCCTTCATTTACCGTAAGCTGTGAGAAGTCATAGTTGTCCTAGTTCCTTGGCACTTGCAACCCCTCATCATCGTCATCATCCGACGAGTCCTCCTCAATGTACTGCTGATGCTCTGTGCCCTCCCTCTCTGCCTCCAAAACCATCTCAGAAAAATTTCCTGCTTCATCAAGCTCCCCCGATGGTTCAGGAGGTGCGTAATAATCTTGTCCGGCTGCCCCTTCTTCCACTTCTTCACCTTCCTCCCCAGTAGCATCTTCAAGGTTTTCCCGTCCAGCATCTTCAACTTCTTCGTGCACTTCACTACTGGATCCACCCTTGTGGAAGGCTCGCAAAAGCAACACCAGCTGCATACCATGCTGCGTACAAAGTGTCACAAATGACCTCCAGTTCTGGGTTCCTTCAGGCGGAACAAGTTTCCAATACGTAGTTGAACTTCTGTTCATCACTGCCATCACTGCCAGGTCATGCTGGGCCTCATCAAGTCCAAATGAATGATAAAGCCACTTTATCATTGAAACCCAATTTCTCTCTGCTGCTCTAGCTATTTTTCTGGTGGTAGAACTAAATTCTGACAGGTCTACCCCTTCAGGACCATATCTAACTTTCCCTGATCCATAGTACAATTGGAACCATAAGGGTTCAGACATGCCTAAAACAAAACCAGGACAATAAGAAGAATTAATACGATTTTGTACTCATAAAAAGACTTATGCATAATACTCTACTATAAACTATAATATAAACTCGTATATATAATCTAATATCAATAAAACTCTACTGTAAACTCTAATATAAAGTCTAATATAAACTCTAATATAAACTCCAATATAAAGTCATTACTATAATATAAACTCTAATATAAAGTCACTACTCTAATATAAACTCTAATATAAAGTCATTACTCTAATATAAACTCTAATTTAAACTCTTATATAAATTCTAATATGCATAAAACTCTAACAGAAACTCTAATATAAAAAGATATAAACTCTAATGTAAACTCTAAAATGCATAATTACAATTTATATAAAATTCTGGTGTAAACTCTAATATCAGTACATCTAATATAAAAAGATATATTAATAAAAATCTAATATCACTAAAAGTAATGATTGTAACTATCTCTAATGTCACTAAATATAAGGTAACTCAAACTAATATCACTAAATCTAATATCAGTAACTACCTCTAATACTAATTTTAGTAACTAAGTCTAATATCAGTAACTCACAAAAAATTCTACGGTTTCATACTGTGTAAACTAAATACTAAAATAACTATAAAGTCATACATCTACGAAATAGAAGATACAACTACGAGTTCAGATTTTACCTGAAACCGACGCGCTGAACCGGTAGGGCTTCGCCGCTGATTCTCCCTCTCCCTCTCTAACCTCTTGACGAGGGTTTAGACCAGGGTTGACCGATCAACCCACCAATCCATGACACGTCGCCAAACGACCCTTTGAAAACAAGAACTAGCACCCCAGGTCAAATGGACCCACCTCGTTCGAATGGTTCTGGGCTCACCTATGGAGGTCCCGACTCGTCCGACGAGTCTCCGCCTCGCCCGACGAGCTCCGCCTCGCCCGATGACTCCGCCTCGCCCGACTGGTTCACTCGGCACCGCCCACTCCCCGCTTTTTGCCCACTCCAGGCCGTACCCACCTGGTGCCTGCCATGTCAGAACGGGATGGGCGCCTGCTCATGGCCACGGCGACCATAGGGGCACCCGTCTCGTCCAAACAGGAACGCCACAGTCCCTGGAAAAGGACGCTCGCCTGCTCGAGCAACGACACCTGGAGTCCAAAGAAGCACAGTACAAGTCAACCACGAACCAAAAACCACTCGGAGACATATTCGGATGACCGCCTACACCAACCACTCGGACGCCGCCAACTCCGGGTCAAATGGAACGCCCACTCCGTCAACACCAACTACAACAGTGAGCGCCTGTTCGCTGCGTACGGCCCGGGACGCAAGACGACGGCGAAGACCCGGCGCTGTAACTCACTTTGTAATTCCCTTCTTCTTACCCCTCCCTTTCCTTACTCCCCTTACGACTATAAAAGGGGACAAAGGGGGGTCGATGGGGACATGATCTAGAGAGAACACTCGTGCACACGCACGCAACACACTACAACTACAACGCATTGCACAGGAACTTGGGACCGTTCTTCCTCTCCCGACTGGTTTGTAACCCCTACTACAGATTTGGACATAAGAACATCGGCTCACACTGGATGTAGGGTATTACTCTCCGGAGGCCCGAACCAGTATAACTTTTTGTGTCTCTTAAGCCACCATCCGGTGCCCTGACACGCGGTCGTAGAAATATTACTTGCCAGGTAGGGGGCTTCACGTGGCGCTTCACTTCACCAGGGTCTGGATGGCCCACGGAGGCGCCCCGTTGGCGCCAGGCACTCACCTGCGTTTCGGCTCCCTCGACTTTGTCTTCAGCAAGTCGGAGGAGCCCCTCATCGGGGCCACCTTCCTGCGCCCCGAGCCCACCTTCGACGACGGCCTTACTGCTACCCACAACAAAAGGTCCAAGCCTTCACGTGTCGCCACGGGCGCCACCGCCTACATCCTCGACATACTAGGCGAGGATCTGGCTGCCGCTCTGGGACGGAGCCCAACCCAGGAGCATTTCCGCAATATCTCCTACATGATCACCAACCTCGCCCTCCAAGCTGGAGGGGAAGAGCAGCTCCCCTGGGACGAGTTCCTCGACTACTACAGCACCATGTACCCGGAGGGACAGTCGGGCCTGCCGCACGATCTAGCAGCCGCCTCGCCATCGACAAAGGTCAACTCCTGCACTGCGCCTGCCAATAAGGGCGCGGCAGACGAGCGGGACTCGGACCCACAGTCGAGCCGGGCTCCACCGACGTTCTACGACCCCTCCCGGGAGTGCTTTATGTGCCACACCCCGGAAAGGGAAGTACGGGCCACTAGCAGCTCGGCGGAGGACAACCCTCGCCAAGCACCGCCCCGGGACGACCCCGCAGGCGATACTCGGCGGGCCAGGCTGCAGGAGCTCGACGAGGCACAACGTCAACTCGAGGACGAGCGCAGGCAACTCCACTGCGAGCTCGGGAAAAACACGGACGGAGGAGCCGCCCGCGCGCGTGCACGGGACGTGCACCGACACATAATCAACAACGACAACGACGACGCCAACGACTCACCAATCTTCAAACGAGCATCCCAGAACCTCACGGCGGCCACTATCCTGCTTCGCGGACATCCTGAACCAGCGACCCCCGAAGATCGAAGGTTCCATCAACAGCTCCGCACGCTCCTGGAAACTGCAGCAGTTCAGCAAGCGGAGAGCTCCGCGTAACGACAGCAGGCTTTCCTAAGGAGCAGGGCCGGGAGCAGTCCGTGCATCATCACGGGGTCGCGGCGGACAGAGACGCTCGGCAACGAGACGAGCATCAAGGGCACCGCCCGCGACGAGCCTACAACAGGCGGCGCGGAGGCCGCTACGACAGTGGCGAAGACCGGAGCAGGTGTGTGTCTCCTGATCCTAGGGGGCCGCGCGCTTTTGGACCTCGTGTCCTCGGCGCTTGTTTCCCTTCACGCTTCCGAGCTCCAACGATGGTGCCCAAGTATGACGGGGACACGAATCCCAGCGTCTGGCTGGAGGACTATCGACTGGCGTGCCACATGGGTGGAGCACAAGACGACTACTTCATCATCAAGAGCCTCCCCCTCTACCTCGCCGACTCGGCGCGAACATGGTTAGAACACCTCCCCGACGGCAAGATCGACAGTTGGGCGCAGCTGCGCGATGCGTTCATTGGCAACTTCCAGGGTACCTACACCCGTCCTGGGAACCCATGGGATCTGCGCAACTGCCTCCAAAGGAGGGACGAAAGCCTGCGCGACTACATCAAGCGCTTCTCCAAGCGGTGCACCGAGCTGCCCAACACCGCCGACACCGACGTCGTATCGGCGTTCCGATTTGGAACCACCTGCGCGACCCTCATTCACGAGCTGGGGCGCAAGAAGCCGCGGACCATCCGAGAACTCCTCGACATTGCCACTGACCATGCCGATGGGGAAGATGCAGTAGCCGCAACCCTGGACCGATCCCAAAGCAAGGGCAAGCAGTTGGAGGGAGCCGGCGAAGGCGCCTCCACTCAGGCCGACAAAAAGAAGAAAAAGGACAAGCGGTGACGTGATGGCTGCATGGTGGCGGCAGCCGAACCAAAAACTGCCAAGCCCAGAGGGAACGCACCAAAGGACCACTTCGAGAAACTCCTCGAGACTCCGTGCACCAATCACGAGGGCCCCGTCAAGCATGCCTTGAAAGACTGTAAGCTCATGAAGAGCTTCCTCGGAACTCTGAAGAAGAAAGCTCCCGAGGCGGCCAAAGATGGGGCCGGGGGCCCGAACGACGACGACGACGAATACCCCAAGGAAGACGGCACTGTCATGATGATCTTTGGGGGGTCCGCGGCCTGTCCTTCAAGGCGCAAGGAAAAGCTGATCCGACGGGAGGTATGCAACACGGAGACCGCAGTCCCCTCCTACCTCAAGTGGGCGGAGGCCCCGATCACTTTTGACCGTTCCGATCACCCCGACCACATCCCCCAGCCGGGGAGATACCCGCTCGTTGTCACTCCTCTTTTCGGGACGAAGTGCATCCACAAGGTGCTGATGGACGGAGGAAGCGGCCTCCACATCTTCTACGCCAAAACTCTTGACGAAATGGGGATCTCGCGCGGCCGTCCACAGCGCCCTTCCACGGGGTCTTCCCTGGTGCGGACGCGGTCCCCCTCGGGCAGATCGACCTGCACGTCACTTTCGGGACTTCGCGTAACTTCCGGAGGGAGATCTTCACTTTCGAAGTAGTGGGATTCCCACGGACGTACCACGCCATCCTGGGGAAGCCGACGTACGCGAAGTTCATGGCCGTCCCGAACTACACGTATCTCAAGCTGAAGATCCCCGGGCCCAAGGGCGTCATCACGGTGGGAACTTCCTTTGAGCACGCGTACGCATGAGACACCGAGTGCTTCCAGTTCGCGGAGGCACTCATCCGGTCTGAGAAGGTCACCGCGGAGCCTTCTCCCAGGGACCTCGATATCCCTGAGACGTCCAAGCGAGCCGCATGCTCCTTTGAGCCGGCCAAGGACGCCAAGGAGGTTACCGTCGCCGACGATGACTGCACCCTCCGTATTGGGACGACGCTCGATCCAAAATAGGAAAGCGCGCTCATCGACTTCCTCCGAGCAAACCTCGACGTGTTTGCATGGAAGCCCTCGGACATGCCAGGGATTCCAAGGGAGGTCGCCGAGCACAAACTGAACATCAAGCCTGGCTCACGACCGGTCAAACAGAGGCTCCGACGCTTTGACAAGGACAAGTGCAAGGCCATCGGCGAGGAGATCAAGAAGCTCCTCGGTGCAGGCTTTATTAGGGAAGTATACCACCCCGTGTGGTTAGCGAATCCTGTCCTTGTAAAAAGAAGAATGAGAAATGGAGGATGTGCGTAGACTATACCGGCCTTAACAAGGCATGTCCAAAAGATTCCTTCCCTCTTCCTCGCATAGATCAGATGGTCGATTCCACCACTGGGTGCGAAACCCTTTGCTTTCTCGATGTTTACTTCGGCTACCATCAGATCGCAATGAGTTTGGCCGACCAACTCGCGACGTCTTTCATCACACCTTTCGGCACTTTCTGCTACTCGTCTATGCCATTCAGGCTAAAAAATGCGGGCGCCACATTCCAGAGATGCATGCGTCGCGTCTTCGGCGATCTCATCGGCCGACTGGTTGAAGCATACGTTGACGACATTGTGGTAAAATCCAAGCGCGTCGGCGACTTAGTCCCAGACCTTGCGGCGGTCTTCGAGAAGCTCAGGCAAAACAAGGTGAAGCTCAACCCTGAAAAGTGCGTTTTGGGGGTTCCAAGGGGCATGCTCCTCGGCTTTGTCGTGTCGGAACGCGGCATCGTGGCCAATCCTGAGAAGATCTCCGCCATCACTGACATGGGGCCCATCCAGAACGTGAAGGGGGTCCAGCGCGTCACAGGGTGCCTGGCCGCGCTCAGCCGTTTCATCGCCCGACTCGGTGAGCGGAGCCTGCCCTTATATCGCCTGTTGAAGAAGTCGGACCACTTCACCTGGAACGCCGAGGCTCAAGAGGCCCTCGATTCGCTCAAGACGTTGCTGAAAAGCCCACCGATCCTGACAGCCCCGGCTGAGGGTGAATCCATGCTGCTTTACATTGCGGCAACCACCCAGGTGGTAAGCGCCGTCCTCGTCGTCGAGCGCGACAAACCCTGGAAAGTCCAGAAGGCACAGCGCCCAGTCTACTTCATCAGCGAAGTCCTGTCCAACACGAAGGTGCGATACCCCCTGATCTAGAAGCTAGTCTACACGGTCCTCATCGCCAAACGGAAGCTCAGGCACTACTTTGACGCTCATCCCATCACGGTGGTGTCAAAGTATCCGCTCGGCGAGGTGATTCAGAGCCCCGAAGCCGAAGGAAGGATAGCCAAGTGGGCTCTTGAACTGATGGAGAAAAACATCACCTACGCCCCACGGAACGCCATCAAGTCACAAGCGTTGGCCGACTTCGTCGCTGTGTGGACTGAGGTCCAAAGCCCCCCGGCCTCCATCGAGCATGAGACCTGGGTCATGTACTTCGACGGATCGCTTATGAAGAAGGGAGCCGGCGTTGGCCTTGTCTTTGTCTCACCTCTGGGTGTGCGCATGAAGTACATGGTCCGACTACACTTCCCGGCTTCCAACAACGTCGCCGAGTACGAAGCTCTTATCAACGGGCTCCGCATCGCCCTTGAGTTGGGAATACGGCGTCTCGAGATCCGTGGTGATTCAGAGCCAGTCGTCGATCAGGTAATGAAAGAATCAAGCTGCGTCGACCAGGAGGTCCGTGAACTGGAAGACAAGTTCCACGGCCTCAAGCTCAAGCACATCCTGCGAAGATACAATGGCACCGACACCCTTGCAAAGGCGGCCTCCAACCGAAAGCCCGTTCCCAATGGCGTCTTCGCCAAGGACCAGTACACTCCCTATCCGACTCGACGACGAGCCACCAGAGCCTCCGACACAAGAAGTGATGGAAATTGACGGAATATCAGAGCCCAACCTTGAAGATCCAGATTGGAGACTCCCGCTCCTCGAGTGGATCGTGCAAAGCAAGCTTCCTCCCAACAGGACTGAAGCACGGCGGATCGCACGCTGGGCCAAGTCATTCACTCTCATCAAGGGAGAGCTCTACAGGCGAAGCGCCTCCGGCATCCTGATGCATTGTGACGAGGGTCTGGATTAGGGGTACTCAATCAAGCCCTTAACCCGGGTCCTCACGATAATCCACCCCTCAAAAACAAAAGCCGAAGGCCCAAATCAAGCGGATTCTCCATGCCCCGACAGCTCGGAGGTCGCCCGACGAGCCTCCGATTCGCCCGAGGAGTTCTCCGCCTCCGAGTGGTTCCCCGATTCGCCCGGGGAGTTCTCCGCCCTCGAGTGGCTCTCCGATTCGCCCGGGGAGCTCTCCGCCTCCGAGGAGTCTCCGGCTCGCCCGGCCAAACTACTCGGCTGCGTCCCGTCCCGGCCCATCCGGTGCCGTACCCACTCGGTACCCGCCGCGCCAGAGCATGATGGGCGTCCGTCCTTTGCCACGGCAGCCACAGTGGCGCCCGTCTCATCCGAACAGGAACGCTACAGTCCTGGGAGAAACGCATGCGCAACATCAGGCGCCCAAGGACGACCCCAGGCGCCCAAGGACGACACCTGGAGCCTGAGGAGGACACCTGGAGTTCCCAAAGGCCTCGAGCAAGTCAACCACGACCCAGGAACTACCCGGAGACTTACCCGAGAAGTCTCCTACATCAACCACCCGGGGTGTACGATCCCGGGTCAGGCGGAGCGCCCCGCTTCGTCAACACCTGCTCCCCGTACGGTTTGGCACGCGGCACAAGCTAAAGGCCTCGGGGGCAGTAACTCCCCTTGTAATTTTCTCCTTTCTTACCTCCCGCTCCCTTCTCCCCTTGAGACTATAAAAGGGGACAAGGGGACACCAGTGAGAAGGGAGAACCAACGGAGACCCGACCCGATTCTACCATTCGAACACTCACGGACGAACATCCGAACACAGGGACTTGGGACTCTCTCCCTCTCCCGACTAGTTTGTACCCCCTACCACAGACTTGGACTTGAGAACATCGGCACACACTGGACGTAGGGTGTTACTCTCTGGAGGCCCGAACCAGTCTAAACCCCCTGTCTCTTGAGTCACCATCCGGATCCTGACACGCGATCGTAGAAATTTACTTGCCGGCGGTAGAGAACCCCGACAGTTGGCGCGCCAGGTAGGGGCCTTTTCGCGTGTCACGACATTTCACCAGGGCCCGGATGGCCCACGGCGGCGTCTCGCTCGCGCCGGGCGCTCACCTGCGGTTCGGCTCCCTCGATTTCGTCTTCAGCAAGTCGGTGGAGCCCATCATCGGGGCTACCTTCGTGCGCCCCAAGCTCGCCTGCGACGACGGCGACAAGACGATCCACGACAAGGAGCTCAAGCCCTCCCGCGCCACCACGGGAGCCACCGCCTACGTCCTCGACCTGCTCGGTGGGGACCTGGCGGCCGCCCTGGGACGGAGCCCGTCCCAGGAACGCTTCCGCAACATCTCCTACATGCTCACCAACCTCGCCCTCCAAGTTGGAGGGGAAGAGCAGCTCCCCTGGGACGAGTTCATCGACTGCTACAACGCCATGTACCCGGAGGGACAGCCAGGCCTGCCACGCGATCCGGCGGTCGCCCCAACACCGACGGAGTCTAACCCCTGCATCACGCCAACCTCTGAAGGCGCGGCGGGCGAGCAAAGCTCGTACCCGCGATTGAGATGGGCTCCGCCGAACTTCGACCCTTCCCGGGAGTGCTTCATGTGTCACACCCCGGAGGGGGACGTACAGTCCGCGAGCAGCTCCACCAGGGAGGAACCCCGCCAAGCAGCACAACCTCCAAACGGCCCCGCGGGCGATGCCCGGCGGGTCAGGCTGCAAGAACTCGACGAGGCACAGCGACAACTCGAGGCCGAGCGTCAGCAACTCCACCACGAGCTCGGGAGACACGCGGACGGAGGAGCCGCTCGCGCGCATGCACGGGACGTGCAGCAGCGCATCGTCAACGACGGCAACAACGCTAACGACGCTCCGATCTTCGGACGGGCATCCCAGAACCTCGCGGCAGCCGCCGTGCTGCTCCGCGGCCATCCTGAACCAGCGACCCCCGAAGACCGGCGGCTCCATCAGCAGCTCCGCGCGCTCCTGGAAACCGCAGCAGTCCAGCAGGCGGAAAGCTCCGCCTCACGCCAGCGAGCTCCCCGGGAGCCCGATCGAGAGCACTCCGTACATCATCACGGGGCCGTAGCAGACGAAGGCGCCAGACGACGGGACGTGTCGGCGTTCTCTACCGCCGGCAAGTAAATTTCTACGATCGCGCGTCGGGGCCCGGATGGTGACTCAAGAGACAGGGGGTTTTTAGACTGGTTCGGGCCTCCGGAGAGTAATACCCTACGTCCAGTATGTGCCGATGTTCTCAAGTCCAAGTCTGTAGTAGGGGGTACAAACTGGTCGGGAGAGGGAGAGGGTCCCAGGTCCCTGTGCTGTGCGAGCGAGTGTGCTGTTCGTGCTGTGTCCGAATGTTCGACTGATGTCGGTCTGTCCCCCCACTGGTGTCCCCTTGTCCCCTTTTATAGCCTTAAGGAGAGAAGGGAGCGGGGGGTAAGAAAGAAGAAAATTACATGGGGAGTTACTGCCCCCGAGGCCTTTAGCTGGCGTCGCGCGCCGAGCCGTACAGGGAGCAGGTGTTGACGGAGTGGGCGTCCCGCCGGACCCGGGATTGTACATCCCGGGTGGTTGGTGTAGATGTCTTCTCGGGTAAGCTCCCGGGTAGTTCCCGGGTCATGGTTGACTCGCTCGAGGCCTTCGGGTACTCCAGGTGTCCTCTTCGGGTTCCAGGTGTCGTCCATGGGCGCCTGGGTCGTCCTTGGGCGCCCGGTGTTGCGCATGCGTTCCTCTCAGGACTGTAGCGTTCCTGTTTGGATGAGACGGGTGCCACTGTGGCTGCCGTGGCGAAGGACGGACGCCCATCATGCTCTGACGCGGCGGGTACCAAGTGGGTACGGCGCTGGATGGGCTGGGACGTGACCGGGTAGTTTTACCCGGAGAGCCGGAGACTCCTCGGAGGCGGAGAACTCCCCGGGCGAATCGGAGAGCCCTTCGGGGGCGGAGAACTCCTCGGGCGAGCCGCGAAGCCACTCGGAGGCGGAGAACTCCTCGGGCGAATCGGAGAACCACTCGGAGGCGGAGAACTCCTCGGGCGATGCGAATCGGAGAGCCCT
>CM014271.1:44935493-44984885 GCA_004135705.1 Alloteropsis semialata
ATCGCGCCCAATCGGATGTTGTCAATTTTCTGGATTTCTTCCAGATCTTCCACATCGGAGCCGGGAATATCCTTGATGCTTCTATGAATTTGGCGGACTTCCTCTAGACGTTTGTTCAAATTTTCCCGTGCTGATGTAATAGAGGCTGGCATCTGACTGATCTGGTCTTGGGTCTCCGACATCTCTTTGCGGACTTCATCAAGCCGTTTAAGCAGTTCAGCTTCAATCCCTTGGAGATCCTTCATCCGATTTTCTAGCTGCTTTGGTTTGGCTTCTAGAGTCTTGATTTGGGCCTGCATAATTTTCGATTCATCTAGGCCATTGTCGCGTTGCTTGGCTAAGTCTTGCTGAGCCAATCGCTCCGATATTCTATGACGAGTAGCAAAGACTTGGGGTTGATGACCTTCGATAAAGGCGGCGAGGATGATTGCATTTTCAAGCTCCGATGGCAGCCAACCCTTCAATTCCTTGAAGATTTGGCGAATCGGTTCCGCATCTTCTACAAGGATGGCAATGCTCCTATTCAGATGGTTCAGCATTTCTTGGAGCTTTGCCTTGACTTCATCGGAGATGATAGAAGACGATTGCACAGAGCTGATTTCTTCTTCTCCGATGGCGGCATCCAGATCGAACGATGCGAAGCTCATTGCCGGAGAATCATGTGCCTAAAACAAAACATCGATGAACAAGTGTTATTCAAATAATAAATATTGACACAAGAGGATGAATCGGTACCAGTTTAAATTGACCCTCCCGGACATAATCGGGAATTACTTGAGGTTGAGCAACGTTTGTACTGGCTTCTATTTGAAGCGTATGGGCTGGTTCAATCGGAAGAGGCACCAATGTTGTTGGTTGCTTAGGAATAACTTCCGATTGAACAGTTACAACTGGTTCTTCGATCTGCTGCTCAGGGATGGCCTCCGATTGAACATTTGCAGCTGATTCTCCGATTTGTTCAAGGGTCGCTTCCGATTGAACGTTTGTACTTGGTTCCTCAATGATGGGTTGCAAAGTGGCAGTCTATAGATTGAATCGGTCAGCTCAGGTGTATATGTTTGAAGGAATTATAAATTGGGTTAAGTTTACCCGTTGGGCAGATCCAGCTTGGGTATCTTGGGATGGAGCCGATTGAAGATCGGGCAGTATAATATTTGTTTGCTGGAAAAGAGATTGTTATTTAACGATTTGTTTCAGAAGATTATGGATGAGTGAAATCGGATTGTTACCGATACTGCGTCCAAAAGCATCCTTGCACCCTCAGCAGCTTTCTGTGCTGTTTCTTCGGCAGCTCTGGAGGTTGATTGGCCGAGAATCTTTCCGGGAGGCTGAATACAAAGAAGTTATTTGCCTAGGCAGTAAATCGGAGAGAAGAATCAGAAGTATGAGGAAATTGTACCACATGGCTTTTCTTCAATTTCTTCGGTGCAATCACTTTAGTGGGGGCGGTTTTTCTTTTGCCTTTGCCATCCATGATGTCCTTGAGAGATGGTGCGGAGGAGCCGATTCTTGGATATGGAGTCCTAACGGCATACCGAATCGATTTCCCACTATTGCTTACCGATGGCGCGTTCTCTTCAATTGGCTGTTAGGAGTTGGAATTTAAATTATGGAAAGTTAATTTGAGTAAAAGCTGAATAAAAGAGATTTCAAAGGACTTACAGGATTTTCCATGGCCTCGAAATCAGAGTCTATAAGAGTGCAATAAGTGATGACCGGGAGTCTGAATATATGAAGGCGCAGCTCTTTCCACCAAGTCTTGAAGAGTCTGGATGTGAAGCTGGTGCATAACCATTCTGGTATTTCAAAATTGGCTTGGGGGGCGAGTGATAAGACTCTTTCCATTTCTAGGTCTGATGAGACCAATTCTCTGTGCTTGATTTTATCAGAGAAATATAGGCCGTTGGGAGTTGACCAAAGCCCAACTAGCGAGCTGCCACCGATGGGTTGTAAAACTCATAAGATGTGTTCTTGCGGCCGTATATAATGTTGCTGCCGAGGATAGTAGGTGTGATGAAGGATTTGAGAATCGGCAGGATGGCTGCAAGATCGTTCTGGATATTGAACAGAGGCTGTTCATAATCACGATCGGGACCGGCGTAACCAAAATAGTTGAGACGCTCCGATGCAATCCCGTGGTAGAAGCTTTCAAAGTAGGTGGCCATGTTTCTTGAGTCCAGCCTCGATCCAGGGAGGCCGATGCTGCTTCTCCGAATGACATGCATCGGCGAGTGGTTGCATCTTCTTCTTCAGCATAGTAGTTTGGGAATTGACAATCTTTGAAGTTGAATTGGAAGGCAGATCGGAATTGGGTATGCAACCAAAGCTGGATGGACCACCAGGGGCCTCCGATATGTCCAACTGCTTGGCAATCTGAAAGCTTGACCGATATCTGGTGTATAAGGTGATAAACTGCTCCAAGGAGGAGACGGCCAAGGGGGACCGATTCGCCGCGAGATAGTGCTTCTGCAATCGATTGCATGTTGGAGGTGGCACCAAGGGTTGGTCCGTAGAATATGAATCTTTCTAACCACATGTTAAGAAAAGCTGCATGTTCCCTGTCTCTGATAGTGCCGGTTTTGCAATGATCGGCAACATATTTCTTCCAGCTTTTGGATCCTGTGCCTACTAGTCTATAATTCAATTCGCCAAGGAGTCTTCTTGGGTTCATGGCATTGGTGGTGTTGGGGCCAGTCAACATGTGCACGTCCATTAGCGTTGGTGTCATCGGACCATGGCCAAACAGGTAGGCGTTGAGTGCATCGGTTCAGAAGAGGGAGCTGGCGGCCAGTAGATTCTCGTCCTTGACCATGTTAGCAAGAGACAGAGTGAGACATTGGCCTATTTCTTTCTCATCCCAAAAAGCGGATTTGGCGGCTTGCATTCTGAGGAACCAGTTCCTCCATCCAGGTACGCTGCGGGGCCACGATCGGAAGGAGCCGGCCCAATCGGAGACTTGCAGGTCTGATCCTTTGAATGTGATTCTTTCCGATTCCATGTTTATCAAGTCCGTCGGATCGGGATCACCCATTGGGCCAAGATAGTACCTGGCTTCGACATGAGAGACGGGGATGACCAGATTGTTCTTAAGATGCTACATTTGGGAGAAATAAAATAATGAATGCAGAGATGGAGGCTCATAAGTAGTCTTAGCAGAAGAATGCAAGAATAAATGAGATTTTGGGCATTTTTGCCTCGGGGACTTGCGTGCTATCCGCTTTATCAGCAGGAGCCACCATTGATGGAATAGATCTACAATGAACAGTGGTGCGGATGAACAGAGTGTGAAAATCACCATGGGAAATGCGGTAAAACCCGGATGCGTGATATGGATCATATGCGGAGAAGTTCTTTACCTGATTCGCGCTGGTGGATTGAAGCTTGAAGGCCAAACATTTGGCCGGGCGAAGCTTTGCAGGGACGACAGTGGCGGGCGTGCGAGCGCAGTAGCAGATGCGAGTTGGAGGAGACGACGGTTCGGGTCTGCATTTATAGGGCTTATGGGAGAAGAAACCGCCTGAAGGCTAAGGCGCTGAATCCGCACGGGATTCGAGGGATGCAACAGCGGAAGGGTGCGAGTTTCCATATGCTGTTCACTGCCAGGGTCATCATTGCTCGGAGAATTTTGGAACAAAATAATATTTTATCCCAAAATTGGGGGCATGTGTTGACACCAGATTTTGACTCGGCTAAAATCATGTGTAACAGAGTCAAGGCAGAGGCCGAGTCCGATTCTGGGTGATTTCCGATTCCGATCGGAGTTCGTCCGATAGGAGTCCCGATCGGGCACGAGATAAGGGAGGCCGGAGCACGTACAACTATCAAGGGAAGATGTGTCTGAAGATTCTTCAGAGCCTTGTTATGCGGCAATTGTAGTAGTTTTGGTAGTTTAAGATTAGTTTGCTTTAAATAAATTAGAGATATTGTCATAGCCCGCAAGTTTTAGCTAGATTTCCAGGGTATAAATATAAACCCTGCGCCATTGTAAAAAATGTTCACACAACCAATCAATCAAATACAATTTTTGGCCTGACGTGCCAACAACCTTTTTTTCGTCAAGTTCTTCAGCAAGCAGGGCTGCATCATCTTGACCTCCGGTTTGTGTGTATGTCCGACACCCTATCGAATTAATCTAGGCTTTAGATTGAGGCGCATCGCCCTTCTTTGTTTAGTTAATTCACCAATTTATCGAGTTTTTCTAGGCTTTAGATTGAGGCATATCGCCCTTCTTCATTTAGATCGCTCATTCTTTACCGTATCTTGTTGATTTTATCTTATCGGCTTACATCTATCAGAGAAGATCTATTATGTTTTATTGTTATTCAAGTTTCATAATAGATCTGTTTATATTGTTTATATAGCTGATTTAGATTTAATAAGCAAGTTACAAATAGATCTGATAAATAAGTTCTTTGATATATATTGATCTATCGGTGTAAGTAAGCTAATCAGTGTCCTGCTAGCAACGCTGTCTCGAAATCGATCCGATTGTTAGTGACATGAGATTTAGTTTGTTTATCGCCTTTAGAAACATGCATATTAAAGAATGAGTTTAGATTAGATTTATCTCCAATTCGGTTTTCATAGCTGATGGTTTATTTCAATACATGTTACATTCTCACGAATCGGACTCAAGGCCGATGGTTCATGTTATCAAAATCGGACTTCCTTTTATGCCGATCCGATTTCTGGAACGAATCGGGGCTTTGGCCAATGAGTTCCTTGTTACTTACTGATTAAACTCTACTTTGTCAATTTCAGCTCAAATTGACTGGCACGCCCTGAACCTCAAGATTTTGGACCTGCACTGAAGTGAAGCAAATCTTCCAGGCCACAGTGTTAATTTTCGAGAGTCAACACCTGACTTTTTGGACGTCAACAGAAGCTCTCTCAACATAAAGGACACACTAATGAATATCGGAGGGTGAAATATCAAAGAAAAATTGCTGCTATTGAATATGAATTGGATGGTGATGAAGCTGAAGTCGATCTGGCTGAGTGGCCTAAAAGTAAAAACTCCGTGGCATGCCCATGGGTGAAGGTTGAGCCAGAAAGGTACAACTTTGATATTAGTAAAGCCGATAAAATATTTGATTTATTGCTAGCAAAAAAGCAGATCAGGCTGTCTCCCAATCATACGATTCCATCAGCTGAAGAACTAAAGAAAAAGATATATTGCAAATGGCATAATTCGGTTTCTCACCATACAAATGACTACAAAGTTTTCCGCAATGAGATCCAATCGGCTATTGAGCGAGGGGTTATCAAGTTGGAGACTAATAAGAAACCGATGAAGCTTGATAGACATCCGTTTCCGCAGAATATGGTGGGAATCAGGGGCCCTCAAGGAGATAGAAAAATGAAAGCTAAAGTCCTTACATCGGCTAACGCAAAGAATTCAGGAGCTGTTGATCCTGAATGCCAAGTGTTAGCCGATGAGGTAAGGGATCGGAATTATCAGGTTTATCGGGAAGATCGCCGACGTAGAGATAGGCCCAGAGTGATGTCAGGCCAGCTCATTGATAAATATATGCACCAGCAAGAAAGGGATCGGAGTCCTCCTTTGACTAGATTTGATGATGAGGAGCATTGGGAATGTCTATTCTTTAGATTTTGTTAGAATAAAAAATTAAGACTTCCATCTATTTATGATTGTCCAGAATGCAGTAATCAGTATGAAAGTTGTCGGGAGTCAAAGAGGCAACATCACTCAGTGCATGATTGCTTGGATTTTGGACATCGTTGTGGTTGGCATGAAGAAGTCGCTTATCGACAGGAGCGTAAAGATTGGCGTGAATATCATGATCGGCGTGAGTATGAAAATCGGTGCTATGACCAATGGGACAATGATCGCCGTAGGTATAATGATCACCAAAAATATAATGAGGAACGGGTTTCTGTACTTGATCACTTGGTTTACAGAAAAAAGATGTACAAAAGCCATATGAGAATCAATAAGTCAAACCAGGACTGCACCCCAAAGTCAATCCGCGGTGGTGTCCAGAGGGTTTGACTAAAACTCAGAAAAGGAGGGTTCAACGCCTCCGATTTAAGGAGCAGCTCAAGGAAAAGTGTTAGAAGGATGATCAGTGTTGGCGTTTGTTAAGTCATAATTATTTTGTGACGCCAACATGATAAAATGAAATAAATTAGTAATAATCAGTAGGATTTTATTTCAAATAACGTAGTTCCACTTGTACATGGAGATTATTTGATTACAGGAGATATGGGCCAAAAGATGAAGTAAAACAGGCCAGGCCCAGGTCGCCCGACCCCATCAGGTCGGCCGACCTGGCCTAATGTCCATCCAAGCCCAACTTTAGCCATGCAGAAGAAGCACAAGTAGTGTCATCCAGAACATTGAATCAATGACGGTTATATCCAAGGGATGACAAGAAGGATAAGGAGGATTACAAGGATTGATGGGCCCACATGAGAATCAACAGTTACTCCGAGGATCCATACCCATCTTCCACGAGTACCAGGGTCCACAATCCAGCGAATCAGAAGAAGATCAAGGCAAAACGTGCCTGGATCAAGTCGGCCGACCTGGCCAGGTCGGCCGACCCAGTCTAGCGGCCGTTGCGGTCCTCCCTTCTCTGGTGTATCCACACCGTCTTCAGCAGCAAATCTACACCGTTGATGAGTTCAGTCGGTTCATCTGATGGTCGGGCGACGTCGCCGGATCGGCCGACTCGGGGGTGGGCCCACTCGCCCTCAACCGCCTTGTACCGGCCCTGAACCGCCCCCAAGTACTATAAATAGGTGCCAATGCCTCCTGTACAATACACACAGAAGGAAGAGCTCCAATTGCTACAAGTCATAGTCTTAGTTAGTAGAGAAGTAGTTCTAAGAGTTGAGCTTCTACGGGTTTCCGAAGGAGTCTTGGTAAGCCTAGAGCTCAGCTATCTTGTATCCTTAGCTTATTCGTAAGACTAGAGCCTTAATGGTATTACTTTCTTGCCTTTGTTACTTGACTTATAGTCTTGTGTGTTCATCATATGAGCTGTATGTCTTACACCTTAGTTTGGATGGTGCATGTTATGGCAATGGCCCAATGAATCTCTATGATTGTTCTTTACCTTTCCGTACAATTGGTAAAGATGTATTTCATATTACAAACATGGTGTTTGGGTTATGGAATACCGTTGGGGATACCCTACTCCACGTATTCAGAGGTAGGCAGCACGTGGTGACAGCCCTGTCCGTCCTTTGTAATCCTCGCCGTTCGGGTTTGGGCGTTTGCAGGCCTTAGTGATAAACATCGTGACAGTACCCTTGGATGAGGGGATCCCACGACTCCTCGATTTGTCCTCTAACATGTATTACTTACTAAGCTTGTACAGGATATGCTTGTAATGAATGTAACCCATTTGTAAGAAGTATATAGAATCCCTAGTTCTCTCGTAGGACCTTCATACTAACTAGACTTACACAATGAGCAGTGAAATCTTCTGTGTGTCAACATACTCAATCTTTCATATCATATTATCCCCTGGCCTAGTCCTGGTATATTAATTATGATATAGTTGATACATTGGAAAATATATTTCTTTGCCATACGCTTTCCCTGAGGAAATAAATACGATACTCTGGAATACTCCCGGGTGAAATGCTACAATGTACTTCTGTGTGCTTGCAGAACTTGTATAACGCTAAGATTTATATTAAGGCATCTCTAGTACCATCACTCCAGTAGTGGTGATGCTAAGAAATGCCAACAAGCATTTCTGGCGCCGTTGCCGGGGAAAGCATTGGTCAAAGAATATGTTAACCTTTGTATTAACTTATGTCACAATTAATTACCATCTCTAGACAGGTTTACCCTTGTCTTGTTTCTCTTTGTGTGGAACAGAAGGTACATCATCGATTCGCCGAAGAACTCGAAGTGATTCTACAATTTCTATCAATTGAAATCGAAGTACCTTTGCACCAAGATGGCAACTGAAACTCTCATGATCGATTCAACGTACATCACCATGGTGCAAGCCAAGCCCTTTAACGGAAAGGCCATAACAGATGCAGCAGAACATCTCCGACATTTCTCAGTAATATGCAGTCGACTAGCAGGAAGGGCAAAGCAATGGTTATTCCCATTCTCATTAACAGGTAGAGCACTGCAGTGGTACTACAACCACCAGGCAAAGATGGAGTCTTGGCAGCAGTGTAGGGATTTATTTCTAGCACACAACTGGGGCCCATCCCAGCAAGGAGGAAGCGTATACACTATACCTGCCAAGAGAAAGGTGAATGAATTAAGTTCTAGATTCCATGCCTTGTTAGTTGCTGTGAAAAACAAGCTGCGCTTAAGCAAAATTCTAGAAACCCAGTCGGCCGAGTTAGCTGCAGTGGTACAAGAGACCAGTCGGGAGATTTTGGCTAACCATGCAGGAAACAAGAAAGAATTAAACAAAAAGCATGACGGACCCGAAATCAAGGTGATTTATGGATGGAAGCCACAGAAACCACCAGTCACCAACAGCGAGCCACTCCTGCCCCTGCCCAAGGGATTCACACAAAGTGTTAAGGCTCTGATGGCAATAACATCATCAACACCTTGTGTGAAGACAACAGAACCAGAGTGGCGTCGCAAAGCATCCACATTATCTTCAAATGCGGAGGCCAGATCGTCAAGCTAAATCATGACTTGGAGACGTCTGCACTCGACGGACGAAAAACATCGAGTCCTCACCGGTAGGTACATCGGTATGTATCTCATGCTTATTTCACAATGCATATTTATTTCCCAAGCATGTTTAAATTTTTTACAAAATTTTTGCATTTAAAATTTAAACTTTGGAGCCATTTACTTAAATCCTCCTTGGATACCTGGCCATCACTGCCCACGCACTCAGATCTTATCACACCTTTGAACCTTGTGCCACCCTACAAAGGCTAAGCCTGAACCTAGCTAAGGCTCGGTCGGCCGACCAAGCCATGTCGGCTGACTCAAAGTTTTGGCCATTGCAGAGCACTCAATTGCCATGATGCACTACCATAGTCACGGATCATAACTTTCAAAGCGGGCATTGAACCATGTCCAACTCCGGTCGGAAGACCAGCTCATGTCGCCCGACTCACCCATCCCTCTTTTGCAAAGTTTTCAACCGGTTCTGCAGCCACCAGGTATCCAACGCGATCGTGATCAAATGTTGGCCAATTTGCCACTACGGGAGGGTCGGCCGACCCCACCTGGTCGGCCGATCGGTGGTGATCTCCGGCTATAAAAAGCCTTGGCCAGAAGCTTGCTCACTTCGCCCCAACTCGAGCTGCGTTTCGCCCTCGGAGTTTCTCCTCTCCCTCTGTTAGATTCTTAAGTGTTTGGCTCCTAAGTTTGAAAAAAAATCAATAAAAATTGAAAACTCAATTAAAAATGGACTTCATTTCTGCATAACGGTGCTTTTATTTTCATGCTCAAACTCTTGAACGTGTTGTGGAGGTAACCAAAATCCCACAAGAATGCTTATTTGTGGTGTCTCATAACCCACAAGAACGACTTTTGTGGAGGCGTTCACGCCCCGCAAGAACGACTAACTTGCTAACGCTAATCCTTTTGTCTTCCAAGTGTCGTTCTTGTTGCTTGTTGTTCTCTGTGCAGAAATCATGAACATCGTCAGAGGAGTCGTAAAGCAAGCAAAGAAATTGAAGGGGTCAAGTTCAAGGAGGAGCTGACACTCAGGGAGCACTGAGGTGATTTCCTCCAGCACGGAGATCATGGAATCAGCTGGTGGCTCTGAAGAGAGGATGGACAGCCAACACTCCATGGAGATCTCCGAAGACCAGTACTACTACACCGGTGCTGGCACTACATCCGCAGGAGGCAGTGGCAACGGTGGTAATGGAGATGGCAACGGGGACAGCTCCAGCAGCAACCAAAACGACGATGATCCTCGCCCGGCGTTCATCTCCGACGATCAACTTGACATCGAAGAAGGCTATGAACTGGAAGCGTATCAAATTCTTCTGGGTCGCGCTTTTGATCACACGCGTGTGTTCACAAGCGAACTCATGGAGAAATCAGGTATGGCTACTGATTTTGAAACCGTGTGGGGTGCTGTGGGATGGTCGGATTTTGCTCGCATTAACGAGGATGGGTGTCGTTTGTTAACAATCCAATTTCTTACTACTCTGAGAAAGGGTGAGGAAGGGATTACTTTTTGCTTTTTAAGGGAAGAGTATTTTGTTTCTTGGAGGCAGCTTAGTACCTATCTGGGTTTTAGCAAGCGTTGCAGTTTGGAAGTTGATAAAGTTTTGAGGCATTTTGTGAGAGAACCCTTTTGGCGGGATATCTCGGGTATCACAGATGGCACTCCCCCTAGAACTAGTCACATTCATAATCCCACTCTTCGTTTCATGCACCGCTGGCTTGCTATGACTTTATTTCCTCGAAATGATCTTTGAACCGTGCGCATTGATGAATTAAAATTATTATATGCAATGGTTAAGAAGATAAAAGTCTCACCTGTTGTTTTCATGATTGATCAATGGATGGGTGTTTTTAAGAGGCAAGGTCCCATTGAATGCACTTCTTTGGTTACTCGCATTTTTGAGTCGATGGGCCTTTTAGAAAATTATCGAGTCGAGTTCCTTCTGCAGCCTCACCCAACTCTGGACGAGTCTCATTTTGTTCAGAGTCACCTTGTTACTCATGCCATAGACCAAAAGCTTGTTATGGTTTATCATAATAGCACAACCAGAATTTCATTGCCAGCACTGGAATACTGGTTGTACAGATGCAAAACACTTTTGTTGGAGTTGCAACAGGAAGGCAGGCAAAGCGTGACAGGGAGGGTGACAAGAAGCATGTCCCGACGAGGAGAAGCCGGAGTGCCGCAGGCACAAGCAGCATGGGAGCCTCCAACTCCGCCGTACATACCAGCAGGATCAAACTGGGAGCAGCCGCAGCCGCCTCCACCATACAAGGCAGGAGGTTCGGGATGGCAGGAAGCGCCGCACGAACAATGGAATCCCCAAGACCCGCGCTATCATCAGTCGTCTAGCTCAAGTGGCGGCCCTCCTCCGTTCGACGCCCGACGTTCCTTTTCGGCAAGGGACTGGCGCAGCAGCATGGATGGGTTGTCCAACCACATGGGAACCCTAGAGGTAACCACTCACCATATTGATGATACTTTAACCCAGCATGTGCAGCAGTCGCAAGCTTGGTGGGACCAGTCAGCACAGAACTTCAACACCCTCCAGAACAGCATCCAGGCGGGCAACCAGAACCTAACTGCCTACCTTCGGTCCCAAGGCTTCGACCCGAACGACCCTCGTTACCGCCAGCAGTGAAAAGTCCAGCTTGGGGGAGGACCCCCTGTACAGGTAAGTTGTCTGAACCATTCTCTTTGTTTTTCTTTTATCTTGTTAAAAAAATGATGATGAAAATGGAAACGAATGAAAGATGAAACTCTATTTGGAAGTGATGAACATTTGCTATGACTTTCCCAATTTATGCAAGTCTCAATAAGGCAGTCTTTTGTGTCTTGAATTTGTTGGCTTAAATTAATGACTTCCTTGGAAACTTAAAACTTGTGGGTAGCAAATGCTAAATCTGATTCTAGGTTGTTGGAGGCTATGAGAC
This sequence comes from Alloteropsis semialata, assembly GCA_004135705.1. NCBI lineage: Eukaryota > Viridiplantae > Streptophyta > Magnoliopsida > Poales > Poaceae > Alloteropsis > Alloteropsis semialata. Next base: position 44,947,075 of record CM014271.1, read on the forward strand.
AATAAGCTAGAGTTGCTTTATCTTTACCACAGTGAAACCTGATCCTGGAGTTTTTATTTCAAAAAGAACAAAAGTCTAGACTCCTCAGTGAAGAGTGAAAATCCTACCAGAGCCCCATATTCCAACCACGTACAAAGAGCATGTGTATTTGTTTTGAGTTCTGTCAAGTTCATTGCGATCATTGTAAGATTTACTTCATGCTCTTAAAAATTGGAGTCACGTACACGTCACCACATATGCAATACTTCTATCCTGGAAGTAAGCAACATGCTTATCACTTGTTCGCTAGAATAAAGTACTCCAAAGAGACTCTTCTCCAAATATATTTCTAGGAATAAGGCTTAGGCTCCCTATGAAAGCGAAATAAGAGAATAAAAGATATGGACATAAGTCTAGTTCAAAAAAAAAGGGGAGCCAAGCTTTATAGCAAAATTTCTAAAGAAGAGAAATTCTCTAAAAGGAGTTCATTCTTCCAGTGCCACATATCCACACTTGCACACTCCAATTTAAGTGTATGATTTAATTCTTCATTGATCCTGGATTTGACTCAACAAGATAAGCAATGCATATGTGAAACAATAGTTTCCCATTTACGACCCCCATTTGTTTATTCTTTTGAGGGAAATTGAGAGGAGTGATGGTAGAGGTATAAACACAAACGAGCGACTTGAGAGTCACTTGAGGAGTCTTGTGTTTTTCGTTGCAAAAGTCTTTTTAAAACCTCCGGTGTGATGGTGGAACAAAGGTTTAGGGAAAAGCGCTCTCGCTAAGTTGTTCTGGCTTTCAACCGCTCAAGATGAAGAAAAAGCTAAAAAGCCCCATGAGTGATAAGGTAAAAAGGGATGATTTAATCTTTGTCAACTTAATCAAGTCATGAATTGATTTCTTATTGAAAAAAAATTCTTTTATGGGAAGTAAGCAATTCTGATCCTAAGTTCCTAACTCTCCAAGTTTTGCTCGGGACGAGCAAAGGTCTTAGCTTGGGGGAGTTTGTTGGCGTTTGTTAAGTCATGATTATTTTGTGACGCCAACATGATAAAATAAAATAAATTAGTAATAATCAGTAGAATTTTATTTCAAATAATGTAGTTCCACTTGTACATGGAGATTATTTGATTGCAGGAGATATGGGCCAAAGATGAAGTAAAACAGGGCCAGGCCCAAGTCGCCCGACCCCATCAGGTCGGCCGACCTAGCCTAATGTCCATCCAAGCCCAACTTTAGCCATGCAGAAGAAGCACAAGTAGTGTCATCCAGAACGTTGAATCAATGACGGTTATATCCAAGGGATGACAAGAACGATAAGGAGGATTACAAGGATTGATGGGCCCACATGAGAATCAACAGTTACTCCGAGGATCCATACCCATCTTCCACGAGTACCAGGGTCCACAGTCCAGCGAATCAGAAGAAGATCAAGGCAAAACGTGCCTGGACCAGATCGGCCGACCTGGCCAGGTCGGCCGACCCAGTCTTGCGGCCGTTGCGGTCCTCCCTTCTCTGGTGTATCCACACCGTCTTCAGCAGCAAATCTACACCGTTGATGAGTTCAGTCGGTTCATCTGATGGTCGGGTGACGTCGCCGGATCGGCCGACTCGGGGGTGGGCCCACTCGCCCTCAACCGCCTTGTACCGGCCCTGAACCGTCCCCAAGTACTATAAATAGGTGCCAATGCCTCCTGTACAATACACACCAGAAGGAAGAGCTCCAATTGCTACAAGTCATAGTCTTAGTTAGTAGAGAAGTAGTTCTAAGAGTTGAGCTTCTACAGGTTTCCGAAGGAGTCTTGGTAAGCCTAGAGCTCAGCTATCTTGTATCCTTAGCTTATTCGTAAGACTAGAGCCTTAATGGAATTACTTTCTTGCCTTTGTTACTTGACTTATAGTCTTGTGTGTTCAGCATATGAGCTGTATGTCTTACACCTTAGTTTGGATGGTGCATGTTATGGCAATGGCCCAATCAATCTCTATGATTGTTCTTTACCTTTCCGTACAATTGGTAAAGATGTATTTCATATTACAAACATGGTGTTTGGGTTATGGAATACCGTTGGGGATACCCTACTCCACGTATTCAGAGGTAGGTGGCAGGTGGTGACAGCCCTGTCCGTCCTTTGTAATCCTCGTCGTTCGGGTTTGGGCGTTTGCAGGCCTTAGTGATAAACATCGTGACAGTACCCTTGGATGAGGGGATCCTACGACTCCTCGATTTGTCCTCTAACATGTATTACTTACTAAGCTTGTACAGGATACGCTTGTAATGAATGTAACCCATTTGTAAGAAGTATATAGAATCCCTAGTTCTCTCGTAGGACCTTCATACTAACTAGACTTACACAATGAGCAGTGAAATCTTCTGTGTGTCAACATACTCAATCTTTCATATCATATTATCCCCTGGCCTAGTCCTGGTATATTAATTATGATATAGTCGATACATTGGAAAATATATTTCTTTGCCATACGCTTTCCCTGAGGAAATAAATACGATACTCTGGAATACTCCCGGGTGAAATGCTACAATGTACTTTTGTGCGCTTGCAGAACTTGTATAACGCTAAGATTTATATTAAGGCATCTCTAGTACCATCACTCCAGTAGTGATGATGCTAAGAAATGCCAACAATCAGCCCAAGATTTGGAGAGCTAAGCCCAAGCCTGATGACAAAGGACCATCGGCGTCGGTGAATAGTGTATTGTACTTTCTGCTGAGTATAATATAAATTCAACCGATGATGAAGTTGATGATCTGGAAGAAGCCATGGCGCAATTGGTTTTGCAACCTCAGCAAGCTGTGTTTGAAAAGCCAATTGATGAAAAATATCAACATTTGAGGCCATTATATATTAAAGGATATGTTGATGGGAAGCCGATGACAAAGATGCTTGTCGATGGGGGAGCTGCACTAAATTTAATGTCGTGTATTACATATTGGAAACTTGGCAAAGGCCCCGATGACTTAATCAAAACCGATATGATGCTTAAAGATTTTGGTGGGAATCTGTCACCGGCTCGGGGGGCATTAAATGTTGAGTTGACGATCAGGAATAAGACATTACCTACTACCTTCTTCGTCATCTACAGCAAAGGCTCCTATAGTTTACTCCTTGGGCGTGATTGGATTCATGCCAATTGCTGTGTGCCATCTTCCATGCATCAATGTCTTATTCAATGGCATGGAGATAATATTGAAACAGTTCAAGCCGATGAATCGGTCAGCGTCGCCACCGCCGATTTGACGGTTTGGGAGTTTGAGGGAATATGGTGCTTGTCGGGCAAGGCTTGGGAAGGCAATTTTCTGCAAGTTTCCATTGATGGCCTAAAGGCGATCCAAGCAGTTGGCTCTGAAAGTTTGTATCAATGGAAGAATTTGTTGACGTCCAAAAAGTCAGGTGTTGACTCTCAGAAATTAACACTATGGCCTGGAAGATTTGCTTGACTTCAGTGCAGGTCCAAAATCTTGAGGTTCGTGGTGTGCCAGTCAATTTGACCTGAAATTGACAAGGTAGAGTTTAATCAGTAAACAACAAAGAACTCATCGGCCAAAGCCCCGATTCGTTCCAGCAAATCGGATCAGCATAAAGAGAGATCCGATTTGAGAGCATGAACCATCGGCCTTGAGTCCGATTCGTGATAATGTAACATGTATTCGAAATAAACCATCGACTATAAAAGCCGAATCAGAGATAAATCTAGTTTAGACTCATTCCTTAATATGCATATTTCCAAAGATAATAAATAAACTGAATCTCATGTCACTAACAATCGGATCGGTTTCGAGACAGCTTTGCTAGCAGGGCACCGATTAGCTTATTTATTCCGATAGATCGATATATATCAAAGAACTCATTTAAACTAGATTTATTTGTAACTTGCTTATTGAATCTAAATCAGCTATATAAACAATAAGAATATATCTATTATGAAATTTGAGTTACAATAAAGCAAGATAGATCTTTCAGACAGATGTAAGCCGATAAGATAAAATCAACAAGATACGGCAAGGAGTGAGCGATCTAAATGAAGAAGGGCGATACGCCTCAATCTAAAGTCTAGAACAACTCGGTAAATTGGTGAATTAACTAAACGAAGAAGGGCGATGTGCCTCAATCTAAAGCCTAGATTAATTCGATAGGTGTCGCACTTACAGACAAACCGGAGGTCAAGATGATGTAGCCCTGCTTGCTGAAGAACCCGACGAAAAAGGTTGTTGGCACGAGGGCCAAAAGTTGTGTTGTATTGATTGGTTGTGTGAATGTCTTTTTACAATGGCGCAGGGTTTATATTTATACCCTGAAAATCTAGCTAATCCTTGTCGGCTACGACAATATCTCTAATTTGTTTAAAGCAAACTAATATAAACTACCAAAACTATTACAACTGCCGTGCAATCAGGCCGCGAAAAAGCTTCTAGACGCATCATCTTTCCTGACAGTCGTACACGCCCTGGCCGCCTCAGTCTCGTATCCGATCGGGACTCCATCGGGCGATCTCCGATCGGAATCGGAAGTCCACTCAGAATCGGACTCAGCATCCAACCTTAGTTCAATCGTGCACAACCTTAGCCGAGTCAAAATCTGGTGTCAACACATGCTCCCCAATTTTGGGATAAAATATTATTTTATTCCAAAATTCTCTGAGCAATGATGACCCTGGCAGCGAACAGCATATGAAAACTCGCACCCTTCCACTGTTGCAATCCTTGATTCCTATGCGGATTCGGCGCCTTGGTCCTCGGGCGGTTCCTTCTCCCATAAGCCCTATAAATACTGAGCTGAACCGTCATTCTCTTCCTCTATCTTGCATCTGCTTCACGTGAACAACCTCCGCCATTGCCATCTCTGCAAGGTCTCGAGCGGCGAACATCTGATCCCTATACCTCAATCTCTCACCGCGAATCAAGTAAGCACCTTCCCCTCTTATGATTCATATCGCGCATCTGGGTTTTACCGCATTCTCTTTGGTGATTTCTTCAAACTTTTCACCCGCATCACTGTTCATCATAGATCTATTTCTTCCATCAATGGTGGCTCCTGCTGATAAAGCTGACAACACACAAGTGCCTTAGGTAAAAATGCCAAAAATCCTCAACTTTAATTACTGCATTCTTCTTCCAGAACCACTGGTGAGCCTCCACATCTATATTTATCATTTTATTTCTTCTAAATGAAGCATCTTAAGAACAACCTAGTTATCCCTGTCTCACACGTTGATGCCGGGTACTATCTTGGTCCGATGGGCGACCCCGATCCCACAGACCTGATAAACATGGAATCGGAGAGGCTCCCCCGTTTAAGGGATCGGACCTGCAAGTATCCGATTGGTCAGGCTCTTTCCGATCATGGCCCAGCACCGTCCCAGGATGGAGAAACTGGTTCCTCAGAATCCATACCGCCAAGTCCGCTTTCTGGGATGAGAAGAGTATAAACCAATGCCTCACTTTGTCCCTTGCTGACATGGCCAGGGATGAAAATTTACTGGCTCTAGCTCCCTCTTCTGGTCCGATGCCCTCAATGCCTATCTGTTTGGTCATGGTCTGATGACACCAACACTGATGGATGTGCACATGCTGACCGACCTCAGTAGTACAGATAGCACCAACCCAAGAAAACTCCTCCGCAATTTGGAGTACAAATTAGTTGGTACAGGCTCTAAAGGCTGGAAGAAATATGTCGCCGATCATCATAAGACTAGCCCTATCGGAGAGACAGAACACGCCGCCTTTCTCAACATGTGGTTAGAACGATTCGTATTCTACGGATCAACTCTTGGAGCCACAACCAACATGCAGTCAATGGCAGAAACACTGGCTCGTGGTGGATCGATGCCACTTGGCTGCCTCCTTCTTGTGTGGTTTATCATCTGCTCCACCAAGTATCGGCCAAGCTCTCAGAAGGCCAAGCAGTTGGACACATCGGAGGTCCCTGGTGGTTCATTCAGCTATGGTTACATACTCAGTTCCGATCTGCTCTCCACTTCGATTTTAGGAATTGCCAATTTCCAAGCTGTCACACCGAAGAAGAAGATGCAACGACTCGCCGATGCATGTCATTTGGGGAAGCAGCATCGGCTTGCCCTGGGTCAAGGCTTGACGCAAAAAAATATGGCCACTTTCTTCGAGAGCTTTTACCACGGGATTGCATCGGATCACCTCGACTATTTTGCATATGCCGATCCCGATCGTGATTATGAACTGCCGCTGTTCAACATTCAAAACGAGCTTGCAATGATCCTGCCGATTCTCAAGTCTTTCATCACACCCACCATGCTTGGCAGTAACATTGCACATGGCCGCAAAACTTCATCCTACGAATTCTACAACCCATCAGCGGCAGATCGTTAGCTGGGATTCGGCCAACTCCCGATCGGCCTTTATTTTGCAGACAACTGACCTGGAAATGGATCGGATCATGGCACTCACCCCTCAGGCCGATTTTGAAATCCCTGAATGGTTATGTACCAGCTTTCAGTCTAGGCTCTTCAGAAATTGGTGGAAAGAATTATGTCTCCACTTATTCAGAATTTCGACCATCACCTACTGTAGTCTCATAGACTCCGATTTTGAGGCCTTGGAAAATCCTATATGCTTTCTCACTTAAAATCTTCCCTTTTTCCACCTTTTATTTAAATGAATTCTCCATAATTTATATCTTAATCCGTTGACAGCCAATTGAAGAGAACATGCCAGCGATAAGCAACAGCGAGAAACCGATTCGATATGCTGTCAGGACTCCGAATCCAAGAATCGGCTCTTCGGCACCATCTCTTGCAGAACGTATGGATGGAAAAGGCAAAAGAAAAACCCCTCCTACTAGGGTATCAGTACCGAAGAAACTGAGAAAAACAATGCTCAGGTACGATTTCTTCGCACTTCCGATTCTTTTTTCCAATTCACAACCTAGGCAAATAACCTCTTTATACAGCCTACCGGAAAGATTCTTGGCCAGTCAACCTCCAGGGCTGCCGAGGAAACTGCGGCAAAAGCTGCTGAAGGCGCAAGGATGCTTCTTGATGCAGTATCGGTAACAATCCGATTCCATCTCGTATTTTCTTAAAACAAATCGGTAATAACAATTTCCTTTCTAGCAAACAAATATTATACTACCTGATCTCCAACCGGCCCCAGCTCAAGACATCCAAACAGAATCGGCTCAACAGGTAATCCTTTCAAACACTTCAAACTCGATATTCAAATTTCAATCTCAACCAATTCATTTCATACTTTCAGATAATCCTTCAACCAATCGTCGAAGAGTCGGCTGCAAACATACAATCGGAGGCAAGTGCCATTCAACAACAACCTTCTCAACAGCCTGCAACCCCTCCGATTGCACCAACTCAAGAAACACCCCTTATCGAGCCATCCACCCTCCAAGCTCCGATAAGAACAGAAGTACCTGACTATGTCCGTGAAGGACTCTTTAAATTGGTACCGACCGATTTCTTGTGTCAATATATTATTTGAATAACACTCATTCATTAATGTCTTGTTTCAGGCACAAGATTCTCCGGCCATGAGTTTTGCATCATTCGACTTGGACGCCGCAATCGGAGAGAAAGAAGTCAACTCTGCACAGTCCTCCAACGTCATCTCTGATGAGGTCAAGGCAAAACTCCAAGAGATGCTGACTCATCTGAACAAAAGCACTGCCGTCCTTGTTGAAGATGCAGAACCGATCTGTCAAATCTTCAAAGAATTAAAGGCTCAACTACCATCGGAGCTGGAGAGCGCAATCATCCCTGCCGCCTTTATTGAAGGCCATCAGCCCCAAGTCTTTGCTGCTCGCCAAAGAATATCAGAGCGACTGGCTCAGCAGGACTTGGCCAAGAAACGTGATGACGGCAGAGAAGAATTGAAGGCTATGCAGACCCAAATCAAAACTTTGGAAGCCAAACCAAAGCAACTAGAGAATCGGATCAAAGATCTACAAGGCATCGAAACTAAACTGCTCAAACGGCTCGAGGAAGTCCGTAAAGAGATGTCGGAGACCCAAGATCAGCTCAATCAGATCCCAGCATCTATCGCATTGGCGCAGGACAACTTGAAAAAATGCTTGGAAGAAGTCCGTCAAGTCCATAGAAGCAACAAGAATGTCCCTGGCTCCGACGTGGAAGATCTGGAAGAAATCCAGAAGATTGATAACATCCAATTGGGCGCAATCGAAATGATCTGCAAATTCTTGTAATATCAAACTCTATTTACACTGCTCTGATGACATCGATCATCGATAAACTTAGTTGGATCCGACGACACTCGTTTTGTAAATATTTTTCCCTTAAGGCGATACGTATCGTATCGGCTATCTTTAGTTGACATTGCTCAAAATATCGGCTTTAAGAATCGATCCAAATACTTGGGTAATATTTCTTCAAATATTTTTTGTTAAGCGCCTTAGAAAATTCCTCTCCTTCCAATGTCTCCAAAATATACGCATTTCCAGGAACACACCGATTTACACGATAGGGACCCTCCCAATTAGGCGACCATTTTCGAAACTTAGAACTTTTAGTCCCTATCGGCAAAATCAGCTTCCAAACTAATTCTCCTTTGATGAGTTCTTTTGGCTTAACCTTTTTGTCATAATACTTAGCAACACGCGCCTTATTATTTTCAATATTTTCTAAAGCCCTCAAACGAGTTTCAGTCAAATCATCCAACTCAAAATTCATCAAACTTTTATACTCATCGGCAGTCAAATTTTCTTGTTCCGATATTCGTCTCGATCCGATTTTGATCTCCCAGGGCAAAACAGCCTCTTGTCCATATACCAAATGATATGGGGATAATTTAGTAGAACCATGACACGCCATCCGATACGCCCATAATGATTCGGTCAATGTCACATGCCATCGCCTTGGTTGTTCATCAATCTTCCGTTTTATAATTTTGATAATACTTTTATTTGATGCCTCTGCTTGACCATTGGCTTGCGCATAATAAGGAGAGGAATTCAATAATTTAATACCCATACTGGCAACAAAATCCTGAAATTTGTTAGACATAAACATGGTCCCTTGATCGGTCGTGATAGTTTGAAGAATACCAAACCGATATATAATATGTGCTCTAACGAATTCCACCATATTTTTGGAATCGGCAACCTTCAAAGGAATAGCCTCAACCCACTTAGTGAAATAATAAGTTACCACCAATATAAATTTATGTCCCTTACTCAATGATGGATAAATTTGTCCAATCAAATCAATTCCCCATCCTCGAAAAGGCCATGGTTTGATAATCGGATTCATGGCTGACGCAGGCGCCTTTTGTACATTCTCAAACTTCTTGCATTTTTGGCAACCTTTATAATATTCAAAACAATCTTCCATAATCGTTGGTCAAAAAGCAACCTGTCTTTCTGATTATCCATTTCATTTTATAAGCCGATTGATGTGCACCAAAAACTCCCTCATGCACTTCATCCATCACGTCCTTGGATTCCGATTTACTCAAACATCGGAGCATCACACCATCAATCATTTTATAATATAATTGATCATCAAGCAATACATATTTAACAGCCATGAATCTTAATTTCCAGGAAACCTTTTGTGATGGATCCTTAAGATAATTTACAATTTCATACCTCCAATCTCCGATTTCTGGTTCTATCATCATGATCTCATGAACACGCCGATAACCAGAAGCAGCTTGTGCCAAATTGTTGTCCTCTTGATTTTGAGCCTTGGGGACATGTTCAATATTAACCATCACAAATTCCTTTAATAATAATCGGCATCCTTCAAAATACTGAATCAAAACATCATCCTTGCATTCATATTTATCGATTAATTGATAAATCACCAACTGGGAGACTCCAAAAATCTCAACAGCTTCAGCTCCGATTTCCAACAATAATTTTAATCCCTTAAGTAATGCTTCATATTCAACCTGATTATTTGTAAAACTTGGATCCATCGGATGGCTGAACGCAAAATTTGCCCCCCGAGGCGAAACAATAACGATTTCGATACTGCATCCTTGGCAGAATAGCATCCAAGACATCGGCTCAACCATTTTAACTTCATCTCCGATGTGTTGTGTTACAAAGTCAGCCATTACTTATCCCTTGATTGCTTTAGCCAATTCATATTTTAAATCAAACTCCGATAATGCCAATATCCATTTCTCGATTCTTCCTTTCAGCATCGGCATGGACAGCATATACTTGACCACATCGGTTTTGCAAACGATCGTGCACTCAGAAGATAATAAATAATGCCTCAACTTAGTGCACGAGAAATATAGGCATAAACATAATTTTTCAACCGGTAAATACCTTGTTTCCGCATCAATCAATTTTTGACTCAAATAATAAACTACTCTTTCTTTCCCTTCAAATTCTTGTATAAGAACAGACCCGATTGACAACTCATCGGTCGACAAATATAATCGGAATGGCTTATCTCTCTGAGGTGGAATCAAAACTGGCGGCATCATCATATATTGTTTTATCTCATCAAATGCATTTTGTTGATCCTCTCCCCACACGAATTCTTCATCGGCTTTCAATTTCAGCAGCGGGGAAAAAGGATGAATTCTTCCAGATAAATTTGAAATAAAATAAATCTTCTAATAAAATTAATTTTACCGATTAACGACTGAAGACTCGTCTTATCGGTAGGTGGCTTAGCATCTCTAATAGCTTTCATGCTCTTCTGTCCGACTTCAATGCCTTTTTCATGAACCATGAAACCCAAAAACTGTCTGACCGATACTCCAAATGCACACTTGTTAGGATTCATCTTCAAACCGTGCTTTCTTGTGCATTCAAGAGTTTCTCGTAAATCGGCTAGATGCTGCTTATGCCCATCGAATTTCACCACCACGTCATCAATGTAGATTTCAACAATCCTGCCGATCAATTTGTGAAATATATAGTTCATAGTCCTTTGATATGTGGCGCCAGCATTTTTCAAACCAAAAGTCATTACAACCCACTCGTACAATCCAAGTGCACCAGGACATTGGAATGCAGTCTTAGGAATATCTTCTTCTGCCATAAACATTTGATTATATCCTGCATTACCATCCATAAAACTAATCACCTTATGTCCTGAAGCTGCATCAAACAACATATCAGTAATCGGCATCGGATACCCATCCATCGGAGTCGCTTTGTTAAGATTCCTGAAATCCACACAAACTCACAATTTTCTATTTTTCTTGAAAACAGGAACGATATTAGATATCCACTTAGCATATCGGCAAGGTTGAATAAACTTAGCTTCATATAACCGAGTTATTTTGGCTTTTATTTCTTTATCTAACTCAGGTTTAAATCATCTCGGTGCTTGTTTAAAAGGCCGATACCCTGGTTTGATCGGGAGCTGATGTTCAACAATAGATCGGCTTAAACCTAGCATCTCATAATATTCCCAAGCAAAACAATCATAATACTCTTTTAATAACTTTATTAATTCTTGTTTAAACTCAGGATCCAACTTTGCACTTAAATATGTCGGCCGAGGTCTATCTCCTAAACCTATATTTACCAAGTTTACCCTCATCTTCAATAAACTCTTCCATTAATATAAACTTTCAGAGCCGACTGCTTGGATCGGCTTCAAACCATCATCGGACAATTGTATAAAGTTGCCTTCCCAAACTTTGCCCGACAAGCACTCTATTCCTTCAAACTCCCAAACTGTTAAATCGGCGGTAGCGACGCTAACCGATTCATCGGCTTGGACTGTCTCGATGTGATCCCCATGCCATTGGATGAGACATTGATGCATGGTAGATGGCACACAGCAATTAGCATGAATCCAATCACGCCCCAAGAGCAAGCTGTAAGATCCTTTACTGTCGATGACGAAGAACGTAGTAGGCAATGTCTTGTTCCCAATTGTCAATTCAACATTTAATGCCCCTCGAGCCGGCGATAGATTCCCACCAAAATCTTTAAGCATCATATCGGTCTTGATCAAATCATCAGGGCCTTTGCCAAGCTTCCGATATGCGGTGTATAGCATCAAATTCACAGCAGCTCCCCCATCAACAAGCATTTTAGTCATCGGCTTACCATCAACATATCCTTTGACATATAAAGGCCTCAAATGCCGATACTTTTCATCAACAGGCTTTTCAAACACAGCTTGTCGAGGTTGCAGAATCAACTGTGCCATAGCATCTTCAACATCATCGGCCTCATCATCGGTTGAACTAATAGTATACTCAGCAGGTAGCACAAAACCATGTTCATCGACGCCGATGGTCCTTCATCATCACGCTTGGGCTTAGCTCTCCAAACCTTGGAATTATCATCCCCCTGGCGCTTTTCCTTGAGCAATTCCTTGAATCGGAGACGCTGAACCCTTCTCTTTTGTGTCTTGGTCAAACATTCAGGGCACCATTGTGGATTGACTTTTGGATGCGGACCCGATTTGACCTCCAAATTCTCCTCCGACTCCTGTGCATCATCTGGCTCTTGAACATTCTCCTTTTTTCTGTACACCAAACGATCATACACAGAAAGACGATCTCTTTTATATTTTTGGCGATCATTATACCTTCGGCGATCATCGTCCCATCGCTCATAGCACCCATTTTCATACTCACGCCGATCATTGTATTCACGCCACTCTTCGCGCTCCTGTTGATAAGCCACCTCGTCATGCCAGCTGCATCGGCGCCCAAAATCCAATCGGTCATGTATAGAATGACGTTGCCTTTTTGAATCCCTATAACTTTCATATTGGTTACTGCATTCTGGACAATCATAAATTGATGGAAGCCTCAACTTTTCATTCCAACAAAACCTGAAGAACGGACATCCCCAATGATCTTCAATCAAGCCTCTTCATCGGAGGACTCTGATCCCTTTCTTGTTGGCGCATGTACTTGTCGATGAGCTGTCCTGATGTAACCCTAGGCTTTTCCCTATGCTGACGATCTTCCCGATAATTTCGGTAGTTCTGATTTTGCACATCATCGGCCCATACTTGGCAATCTCTCGCATGCTCTGATGTGAGAACTTTAGCTTTCAACTTCCTATCGGGTGCTCCGATTTCAACCATATTTTGAGGGAATGGGTGTCCATCAAGCTTCATCGGTTTCTTACCAGTTTCAACTTTAATGATCCCCTTCTCAATTGCTAATTAAATCTCATTGCGAAAAACTTTGCAATCATTGTTATGATGAGATACTGAATTGTGCTACTTGCAATATTTCTTTTTCTTTAATTCTTTCGCAGAAGGAATTGTATGATTTGGGGAAAGCCTGATTTGTTTCTCTGCTAGCAATAAATTGAATATTTCATCGGCTTTAGTGATATCAAAACTGTACCTTTCTGGCTCGACCTTCACCCACGGGCAGGCAACAGAATTCTTGTTCTTGGTCCACTCAGCCAAATCGCTCTCAGCTTCATCACCATCGGAGTCATACTTGATGTTAGCAATTTTCCTCTGAAATTTCTCCCTCCGATAATCGTTACCACGTCCTTCATGTTGAGAGAGCTTTTGAATCATATGCCCCAAGCCTTCAAAATTTTGACTTGTATATCGGTCTCTGACCTGAGGCAACAATCCTTGGAAAGCCAAATCGACCAATTGTCCTTCCGATAGATTTAATGAATAGTATCAGCTATGAACATCCCTGAATCTTTGGACAAATTCGCTAACCGATTCCCCGTTTCTCTGTCGGAGCGCAGTCAAATCAGACAGTCTGGTCTCTTATACTCCCATGAAGAAATAAGCATGAAATTGCTTTTCTAGATCAGCCCAATTACTGATAGAATTTGGTGGCAATGACGAAAACCAAGAAAAGGCCGAACCAGAAAGAGACATAGGGAAAGCTTTACTTTTAATGGATCAATTGATGCTACCTCACCACACTGAATTGTATAATGACTGATGTGCTCTATGGTAGTAACATCTTCTTGTCCAGAAAACTTGTAGAAATCTGGAATCCTGAATCGGGCTGGCATCGGTAGTGTGTCAAACCAGTCCGGATATGGCTTTCGATACAGATAGGATTGTCCCTTAGGCTTCAAACCAAACTAATTTTTCATGACATCAGCAATCTTATCTGTCCAATCCTCCTGAGTATAGTTTTCCTGACTGATCGGAGCACGGGTCGACGTCATTATGACTGGTGTCTCAGCAGGCCCAATCGACGGCTCTCGATAGTCAGCTTCTCTGTTCCTTGGTGGGTTTTCAGTGTTGAAGTAGGAAGGATACACCATCTTGCCATCAACTACAGGAATACGACTGCCAAACTGATCAACATGTTGAGTTGCGCCAGAATTCTTGTCTCCTGTTTTTTCTTCCTCTTCTTCTTCTTCACCTCCTTCTACCACCTTGGCCTTTAATTTCTTTGTTTTAGGAGTCATAGCACTCAGGATGTGTCTCTGGTGATGTGATCTGCACCATCTTCTTCTTGAGGTCTTTAATTGCTGAAGAAGCACCAGTATCAAAGTAAGCAGGCCCCTTCTGGACATCCTTCAATATAGCTCCATCCAGCAACTTGGCGATCAATCCCACCACCGTATTAACCAATATTCCAGATTGGTTAATCAAAGCATGACTCACACCAGCATCTACATAGTCTTGAAAGAATTTTCTTTCCTCGGCCGTGATCTGATCAAACGCTTCCTGGGGAACAGGGAACTAGTTTTTCTTGATCATAGCATTGCGAGTTTTGCTGAATGAGTCTAAACACAGGTTCTTGAATTCTTCAAGTTGTGCTTCCACGAGTTTCTTCTGCTCATCGCTAAGATCTTCCATCGTGACAGCGGGGATCTCAGGAGGTGCCATCGCAAAAGCTTTGTGGTCCCACTGGGCGTTCCAAAATGTGTTGACGTCCAAAAGTTAGGCGTTGACCCTTAGAAATTAACACTATGGCCTGGAAGATTTGCTTGACTTCAGTGCAGGTCCAAAATCTTGAGGTTTGTGGCGTGCCAGTCAATTTGACCTGAAATTGACAAGGTAGAGTTTAATTAGTAAACAACAAGGAACTCATCGGCCAAAGCCCCGATTCGTTCCAGCAAATCGGTCAGCATAAAGAGAGATCCGATTTGAGAGCATGAACCATCGGCCTTGAGTCCGATTCGTGATAATGTAACATGTATTCGAAATAACCATCGACTATAAAAGCCGAATCGGAGATAAACCTAGTTTAGACTCATTCTTTAATATGCATCTTTCCAAAGATAATAAATAAACTGAACCTCATGTCACTAACAATTGGATCGGTTTCGAGACAGCGTTGCTAGCAGGGCACCGATTAGCTTATTTATTCCGATAGATCGATATATATCAAAGAACTCGTTTAAACTAGATTTATTTGTAACTTGCTTATTGAATCTAAATCAGCTATATAAACAATAAGAATAGATCTATTATGAAATTTGAGTTACAATAAAGCAAGATAGATCTTTCAGACAGATGTAAGCCGATAAGATAAAATCAACAAGATATGGCAAGGGGTGAGTGATCTAAACAAAGAAGGGCGATACGCCACAATCTAATGCCTAGAACAACTCGGTAAATTGGTGAATTAACTAAACGAAGAAGGGCGATACGCCTCAATCTAAGGCCTAGATTAATTTGATAGGTGTCGCACTTACAGACAAGCTGGAGGTCAAGATGATGCAGCCCTGCTTGCAGAAGAACTCGACGAAAAAGGTTGTTGGCATGAGGGCGAAAGTTGTGTTGTATTGATTGGTTGTGTGAACGTCTTTTTACAATGGCGCAAGATACCCTAGAAATCTAGCTAATCCTTGTCGGCTACGACAATGTCTCTAATTTATTTAAAGCAAACTAATCTAAACTACCAAAACTATTACAACTGCCGTGCAATCAGGCCGTGAAGAAGCTTTCAGACGCATCATCTTTCCTAACAGTCGTACACGCCCCGGCCTCCTCAGTCTCGTATCCGATCGGGACTCCATTGGACGATCTCCTATCGGAATCGGAAGTCCACTCAGAATCGGACTCGGCATCCAACCTTAGTTCAATCATGCACAACCTTAGCCGAGTCAAAATCTAGTGTCAACAAAATTCATAGAAGATGAGGGAAAACTTGGTCAGTGATTTATGTCGGCCGATGAATTAGAGGAAATAGATATTGGTTTAGGAGATAGATCTCGGCCGACATATGCTAGTGCTAAATTGGATCCTGAGTTTAGACAAGAATTAATAAAGTTATTAAAAGAGTATCATGATTGTTTTGCTTGAGAATATTATGAGATGCCAGGTTTAAGTCGATCTATTGTTGAACATCGGCTCCCGATTAAACCCGGGTATCGGCCTTTTAAACAAGCACCGAGACGATTTAGGCCAGAATTAAATGAAAACATAAAAGCCGAGATAACTAGGTTATATGAAGCTAAATTTATTCAACCTTGCCGATATGCAGAATGGATATCTAATATCGTGCCTGTTTTTAAGAAAAATGGAAAATTGAAAATTTGTGTGGATTTCATGTATCTTAATAAGGCTACTCCGATGGATGGATATCTGATGCCAATCACTAATATGTTAGTTGATGCGGCTTCAGGACATAAAGTGATTAGTTTTATGAATGGCAATGCTGGTTGTAATCAAATTTTTATGCGGAAGAAGGCATTCCTAAAACTGCTTTCCGATGTCCTGGTGCACTTGGATTGTATGAGTGGGTTGTAATGACTTTTGGTTTGAAAAATGCTGGTGCTACATATCAAAGGGCGATGAATTATATATTTCATAAATTGATCAGCAGGATTGTTGAAATTTATATTGATGATGTGGTAGTGAAGTCCGATGATTACAAACAACATCTGGCTGATTTGCGGGAAACTCTTGAATGTACAAGAAAGCATGGTTTGAAAAGGAATCCTCATAAGTGTGCATTTGGAGTATCGACCGGACATTTTCTGGGATTTATGGTTCATGAGAAAGGTATTGAAATCGAACAGAAAGTATGAAGGCTATTAATGACGCCAAGCCACCTACCGATAAGATGAGTCTCCAATCGTTGATTGGTAAGATTAATTTTATTAGAAGGTTTATATGAAATTTGTCTAGAAGGATTCGTCCTTTCTCTCTGCTGCTGAAATTGAAAGCCGATGAGGAATTCGTATGGGGGGAAGAGCAACAAAAGGCATTTGATGATATAAAAAGGTACTTGGTGTCACCGCCAGTGTTGATTCCTCCTCAAAAGGATAAACCATTCCGATTATACTTATCAACCGATGAGTTGTCAATCGGGTCTGTTCTTTACAAGAATTTGAAGGAAAGGAGCGAGTGGTTTATTATTTAAGTCAAAAATTGATTGATGCAGAGACAAGATATCTTCCAGTTGAGGAATTATGTTTATGTTTGTATTTCTCTTGTGTCAAATTGAGGCATTATTTATTGTCTGCCGAATGCACAGTGGTTTGCAAAACCGATGTGGTCAAATATATTGGGAAATGGATATTGGCTTTATCGGACTTTGATTTAAAATACGAATCGGCTAAAGCAGTAAAAGGGCAAGTAATGGCCGATTTCGTAACATAGCACATCGGAGATGAGGTAAAGATGGTCGAACCGATGCCATGGACATGTTTCTTTGACGGGTCTTCGTGTGGTAAAAGGTATGGTATCGGGATCATGATTGTATCGCCTCGGGGGGCAAATTTTGAGTTCAGTTATCCGATACGGGTCTTCGTGTGGTAAAAGGTATGGTATCGGGATCATGATTGTATCGCCTCGGGGGGCAAATTTTGAGTTCAGTTATCCGATGGATCCTAGTTTCACAAACAATAGGGTTGAATATGAGGCATTACGTAAGGGATTGAAATTATTATTGAAAATCGTAGCTAAAGTTGTTGAGATTTTTGCAGATTCTCAATTAGTGGTTAATCAATTAATCTGGAAGTATGAGTGTAAAGATGATATTTTGATGCAATATTTTGAAGAGTGCCGATTATTGTTAAAAGAATTTGTGATGGTCAATATTGAACATATCCCTAAGGTTCAGAATTAGGAGGCTAATAATTTGGCACCAGTCGCTTCTGGTTATCGGCATTTCCAGGAGGTTATGACGATAGAACCAGGAATCGGAGTTTGGAGGTATGAAATTATAAATTATCTCAAAGATCCATCATAGAAGGTTTCTCGGAAATTTTAGATTCATGGCTGTTAAATATGTTCTGCATGATAATCAGTTATATTATAAGATGATTAATGGTGTTTTACTCCGATGCCTAAGTGAATCGGAATCCAAAGAAATGATGGATGAAGTGCATGATGGAGTTTGTGGAGCGCATCAATCGGCTTATAAGATGAAATGGGTAATCAGGAACATGGGTTGTTTTTGGCCAACGATTTTGAAAGATTATTTTGCATATTATAAGGGCTGCCAAGAATGCCAAAAGTTTTGGAATGTACAGAGAGCACCTGTATCAGCCATGAATCCGATTGTGAAGCCTTGGCCTTGAAGAGGATGGGGAATTGATTTGATCGGACAGATTTACCCATCGTCAAGTAAAGGTCATAAATTCATATTGGTGGCAACTGATTATTTTACTGTATGGGTTGAGGCAATTCCTTTGAAAATTGCTAATTCAAAGAATATGGTGGATTTCATCAGAGAACATATTATTTATTGGTTTGGTATTCCTCAAACTATTACTACCGATCAAGGAACTATGTTTATGTCCGACGAATTTCAAGGATTTGTTGCCAGTATGGGAATTAAGTTATTGAATTCTTCTCCTTATTATGCGCAAGCCAATGGTCAAACCGAGGCATCAAATAAAAGTATTATCAAAATAATTAAGCAAAAAATTGATGAGCAACTGAGGCGGTGGCATTTGACTTTGATTGAGTCGTTATGGGCTTATCGGATGACGTGTCATGATCTACTGCAGATTTTGACTCGGTTGGTGAAAGGAAGAAATTGAATAGATGCTGGCGGAAGCAGGGTTAGGGCTGAGTTCGATTTTGATTCTTGCAAGTACGACTCTGATTGTGATGTGAGTCCTGATTGGACACGGTGATGTAGGGCCGGAGTGTTTACGATTGCAAAAGGGATGTGCATCTAGAAGCTTCTTCAAGGCCTAGTTTTGCGGCAGTTGTAATTCTTTCGGTAGTTTAGATTAGATTTGCTTAAAATAAATTAGAGATACTGTCGTATCCGACAAGGATTAGTAGGATTTCAAGGGTATAAATATAAACCCTGCGTCATTGTAAAGAACGTTCTCACAACCATCAATACAACACAACTTTCGGCCCTCGTGCCAACAAACCCTTTTCGTCGAGTTCTTCAGCAAGCAGGGCTGCATCATCTTGATCTCCGGTTTTTCTGTAAGTGTGACACTTATCCAGTTATTTTAGGCTTTAGATTGAGGCGTATCGCCCTTCTTTGTCTGTATAATTCACCAATTTATCGAGTTGTTCTAGACTTTAGATTGAAGCGTATCGCTCTTCTTCATTTAGATCGCTCACCCTTTATCGTAGCTTGTTATTTTATCTTATCAGCTTACATCTTAAAGATCTGCTTTCTTTGTTTATTTCATATTTTATCACATGTTCTACAAGAGATCCGTTTATGTTTATTGTTTATAAAGCTGATTTGGATTTAATAGTCAAGTTACAAATAGATTGAGTTTAAACAAGTTCTTCAATATACATAGATTTATCAGAGTAAATAGGCTAAATTTATGCCCTGCTAGAACGCTGTCTCGGTTAAGTCCGATCCGATTGTTGGTGACATAATTTTAGTTTATTTAATGCCTTTGGAGATATATGTAATAAAGAATACGATTGAGCTTAATTTATCTCTGATTCGACTTTTATATTTGATGGTTTATTTTAATGCATGTTATATTGTCACGAATCGGACTCGAGGCCGATGGTTCATGCTTGTGTCAAACTTCTTCTTATGTTGATCCGACTGCTGGAACGAATCGGGGCTTTGGCCGATGAGTTCCCTTAAAGTTACTGATTAAATTCTACCTTGTCAATTTCAGGTCAAATTGACTGGCACGCCACGAACCTCAAGATTTTTGGACTTGCACTGAAGTTCAAGCAAATCTTCCAGGACACAGTGTTGTTTTCCAAAAAGTCAACGTCTGACTTTTTGGCACCAACAAGTGAACAAGATGGCCAACGCTCAGGAGGAGGCCCACCTCCACTACAACTGCAAGGACGACGAAGACGATCGCCCGCCACGTCGAGACGACCGATCGCCCCGAAGGGAGGACACACACCGAGCGCGGCTTGATACCACCAAGTCGCTAGGGGTGGGAACATTTACACCGACACAGAATAACCGAGCTGAACTAATACTGAACTACCAATTTTGTCGGTTTTTATGGTCTTCGATTCAGTCCAGGTTTTTTGTTTCTTCGAAGTTCGGCATTTTCTTTGGTTTCTCATTCGTAAAAACCGAACAACCGATAGCACTGAAGTCTTGTCCTTGGCCCATCATGTGGTGCTCGTAACCTTGGCCCATCTAGGAGTCTGCACCCCAGTTCATTGAGTTATCCCGCGCTGCATCTAGGCCATCCACCCGAGATGAAACATTCCCTCTTGACTCTAACCCTAACCCTGCGTCCTGGCGGCGGCCGCATCGCGCGCAAGCGAGCGGTCGGTAGTGGGCATGGCGTGGCCGCCGTGGTGAGTCCTAGAGCAAGACGAGCATGCAGCATGGCAAGCCTGCGAGAAACAAGATGCGTGAGGGTGTTGGTGGCAGCAAGCAGACATATGATGGCGTGTCGATTTGTTGTGCCCTGTTTGCAAGTGGATGGAATAAATGCAAATCCGTTGACCCATTGATTGGGTACTTTGGGCTTTCCTTGTGAGCTATGTGAGTCTTTGAATTCTGAATTTTCTTGTGGGCTTGTGATTTCTTAACTTGGCGTGTTGCTTTTGTTTGTAGCACATCTATGTTGTTCGCCGCCCGTGTTGGCTTGGTTGCTTGCTTTGCCTACATATGCATGCTGCACTGAAGTGCTTCTGAATTGGCTTGAAGTTCGGTGAAACCGAATGTCGAAACGAACTAACCGACCACCAATCGGTTCTCAAATTTGTTATACCGAAATTTTTTAGAGCCGAGTACCCAAACCGAATACCCGAAATAAACCGATTGCTCACTCCTACAAGTCGCACGACCGCAAGTGCCCCGGTGCCAACGTGTAACGCTCCGACCCCTCGGGCCGGGCCCGCTTACGCCTGGCAGTTCTCTAGGACCTCAAGACTCTCCTCACAGACCAACACGTCTTCTTTGCACACTTTGTCCTCACTCATGCGCACCCGGGAAGAACTTCCTGGTCGTTCACCCATCCACAAATTGCTCCAAGCCAAGCACGTTTAACCTTAGAGCTCTTTGGAGATAAACTTCCAGAAAAAGTTGCAACTTATTGGTACGAGTATTCTATCAATCCAATTAAGCCATGGGCCAGGATGTCACATACCCACCCCCTTAGAAGACCGACGTCCTCATCGGTCAACCCCAAGCAAGGAACGTCCTCTCTTTGCCACGACTGTGTGCCCAGTGCCAGCGCATGTGTCATGCTGTGTGACCACAATGGGCCCACTCCAGCGATGCGCATCATGCCTGCACAACTGCGACCCCACGTGCCCGTGAACCGCAAGAGTCCGCTCTGATACCAATTGTAACGTCCCGACCCGCCTCGCCCCGGGGTTCAGGCCCGCTTACGCCTAGCAGCTCTCTAGGACCTCAAGAATTCCCTCACAGACCAACACATGTCTTTTCTGCACAATTTGTCCTCACTCGTGTGCATCCGGTAAGAACTTCTCGGTCGGTCACCCATCCCCAAATTGCTCCAGGCCAAGCCCGCTTAACCTTAGAGTTCTTTGGAGATGAACTTCCAGAAAAGATGTTACAACTTGTTAGTATGAGTATTCTATCAATCCAATTAAGCCATGGGCCAAGATGTCACACAACGTCATTATGGCTATGGAACAGGGAGTCCAATGACCCTAGACTAATTTTGCCGCCAACTTCCAAAAGATGCTCCAAGGCCCTTGCCCGATTCACAAGCAGTCAAAACACTGTATGATCGACTGCATGGGCCTCGTCGATGCATTCAAGAACAACGCAGGGAAACTTGAAGGCTTTGAACTTCGTACGGTTAACTAAGTCCTAGTATAGGCATTAGGCGTAGAATTACAAATTAATAAAGATGCTAACAGAACTGATCAGTCTAGTTTACATGTGAAAAATAATAGTTTGGATGATGAGAGAAAAGGTGATTATGTTGCTGAATTAGTTTGGCCTTCAGAAGATAAAGTATATATATGTCCATCTCTTAAGCTGATTCCTAAGGATCGGCAAGAACAAATGTGATTTAGTTTTGATGTTTCTAAATGTGATCATATATTTGATGAATTGTTAAGACATGGAAACATCAAGATGTCTCACACTATACCTCCACCTGAAGAATTGAAAGGGCGTGCATATTGTAAATTGCATAATTCTTTTTTGCATGCTACTGTTGATTGCAATATTTTGCATCGGCAAGTGCAATCGGCCATAAATCAAGGACAATTGAATTATCATGATATGCTAGCGGATAAAGTTTCTCTCTCTGTCAACATCGTTGATGTATCGCAACCCAAGGTATTGGTTCGGCCACATCAAGCTGAAGCAACCAAGGGGAAAAATGTCATCATCGGTGAGGAGAAGCCTAAAAATTTAAAAGACAAACAAATGATCAAAGAGGTGGTGTCTGAGAAGACTCCTGATGGTAGAGAAACTTTCAAAGTCACTACAAGAACTTTGGAACCCGGCAGGCAAGGATCTTCGCAAAAACCGTTTGAGCCTTCTGCGCAGGCTAAACCGGTAAAATCGGTTTCTGAAACCAACAAAACCAGTTTTGGGCAGCACCATCACAAAGTGCTTAAAACTGGGCGTCCCGAGATTGGAACTTCGAAACTGAACTTGGCAAAGCATCATGAAATATATACAAAGAAGAAATCAATCCATGATGAGCTATTGTCCGAGTATGTGAATCAAAAGGCCGTTACTAGTGATCGGCCAGTCAAAAAGAGAACATGGTCACTTATGCATCAAGGAAGACATATTTCATCTCAGAAGGAAGCTACTAGGTAGCAGGGTGGTTTTGTTACATTGCATCTTCTTCAGAACTCACATCAAGACATGTCATGGATTTCTCCGACTTCTTCTAATTTTTCGTATCCGGCATGGGATTTTAACAAGATGTGGTGGCCATATTATCCAATGTTATATTCACCTTTCTATACAGGATGGGATGCATCTAAGAAGCCAGTTTATGACAAGATGTTGCATTCTACACATGACCATTTGACACCTTGTCAATCAGGTTGAGACCAGCAGAGCAAATCCAGTGGCACCGGATTGCCAAACCAATTATACTGGTTTTCCTAGAGAAAACATGCAGCTCCTTCAAAACAGATTTATCGTGTCAAGAAGAAGGAAGGAGAGCTGCAAAACATGGGTGTCGACTCACAAAAGACTAATGGTAATGTCACACAGGTTGGAGGAATTGATATGATTTTAAAGGACGATGGTAAAAGTCCAATTGTAATTGACAATAAGGTTAAGACGTCAGTCTAGGCAAAATTTGCTGCTGATCATGGTGAGAACAATAAAATTAATAATACTTCTAAGTATTTCTTGAAAAGATGGTGTCCTCCAGGTTTAACTCGTACACAAAAGAGGAAATTGCAACGGCTTTGATTTCAGGAGAAGAAAGAGAAGGAATTGGAGAAACAAAAGAATGAGAACTTGAGCAATGATATCCCAATGGTTCCTCAGAAGGAGTGAAAGATCAAGCTTGGTGTTTGCTCAGCAGCAAAATCGGTTGGACTGGATTTAGAACTGGTGGAACCGGTTTCCATGACAACAGAGGCAGATTTGGTTAACAGAATGTAGGTTCCTCTAATTCCCAATATTGTTGTTCCTGACTCAATTCATTATGATGAGAAGTTATCATCGGATTCCCAGAATAAGGACGATGAATAATTTTTGAATTATGAGTCATTCTCAGAGCTTATGGATATTAATCTTGGTGTGGTGCACTTGCCTTTGGAGGAGGGGATGGCTTATTTTGATTTTGGGCCACAAGAAGTTATTTTTCAGAAGCCCAAGGATAATGATGATCATCTGAAAGCTCTATATACGAAAGGTTATATGAAAGGAAGGCCAATTTCTCACATGCTGGTTGACAGTGGAGTAGTTGTTAATTCAATGCCTTATACTTTGTTCAAGAAATTGGGATGTTCAGATGATGAGTTGATCCAGACTGATTTGGCTTTAAGTGGTGTGGGAGGAGATGATCCTATAAGTACTAAAGGAATTGTTTCTATGCAAGACATTGATTGCTGCATTCTTCCTCGTTGAGACCCAAGGTGAATTTAGTTTGATTTTGGGACGTGATTGGACACATGCAAACCAGTGTGTACCTTCTAGCTTGCATCAATTCTTGATACAATAGATAGGCGATAAGCTAGAGATTGTGCATGGTGATACATCGGCTTACATTGCAGCTGATGGTTCTACTAAAGGTGTGCATGGTAATTTTAAATGCTTGACAGGCATAGACGTTTCACAGTGTGGGTTTATAAGGTCTACACGAGATGGTTTTATTCTTTGTCACAGTAATGCCGATTGAAGTTCAGTTAGACCACTTTTGTATGAATTGAATGAATATAAGTATAGAGTGGTTGCAACAAAGAATTAGACACTATCGGGCATATGAGAACGATATGTGTAAAATTGTTGAGCAAGATTTTGCAAGAGATGACCGGTATTTTGTGATATCGCCCTTAGAGTAAAAAGGCCGATGGATTATGTGTTAATCATCGCCCTTAGTGTTGTTTTGTTCTTTTATGTTTTCTGCTACGCAAGCTTTACCAAAAAATAGGGGAGCATATGTTGACGATCAAAAGTGGCACGATAGCAGTTTACTTGCAATCTGGGCAAACCGGTGACACCAGTTTTAGAAACCGGTAGGACCGGATTTTGTAACATTGTCAAATTAGAAATTTTATTGCACCATTGCGTAGCTTGTGTCGAGATGATCGAAATGCATGTATAGAATGCCCGATTTGGAGTTCGGACGAGAGAGTTATGGCTTCGGGAAAACCTTCACCTGGACAAAACCAGTGAAACCGATTTTGTAAATAGGTAAAACCGGTTTTGGTTACTATATCTGATCTGGCAATACAACCGGTTTGCCAAAGCGGTGGAACCAGTTTTTGGCAGAGTCTTAGTAGATTTGGAGATCTGTGTGAAGTATGACTTGTAAAAGAATTTCCTTGCAGGGCAAGACCTCCCCACCCTATAAATATAAAGGGCCACGGCCGATTGAGGGTTTAATCCAATCGATCAAATATAAGTATCTTTACTTTTTATCCCTTCCAAACCCTAACTTTTCCAATTCCCTCTGCTGTTCGTACTTCGTCTCTACAGCATTTGGTGGCGTTCTAAGTGGCCTGCCGATCTCAGAACAACCCTAGGCGCGCCAGCCCTGACGGGGTCCCTCCCGGGCCGGCATTCGTAGGTCGACGCAGCAAACCCTAGGAAACCAATTTTGTTGGTTTCCTAAACTAGTTTTATCGATTTTGGCTGGGTGCGCTCTGGTGATTGATCCGTTGCGGATCCGCGCGAGTGTTGACACCAGCAGTGGCAAACAGAAAGTCCGCAAGCGCACGGCTGTCGAAGTAGCTTTCACCCGTGAGTAAACCAGGTATCGAATCCACAGGGAACGTAAAAGTGTATCTAATCACTAAAGCTGAGCCGGATCGATCGAGTGTATATAAAGGCTGGGTAGAGAGGATAACTTAGCACTAAGGCTCTGATGATAGTTAAGAGAATTCTCCTATGCTTGCTTTAGGCACCGGGGTATCCTAGGCCTCTAGGAAATTGCCGCCAACAGCTCTACGCCGTACCCGTACGTGGAGGATTACAAAAGACGGATAGGACTGTCACCACCTGCTGCCTACCTCTACTAATCCGTGGGGCTACGAGGCAAACGAGGGCAGATATACATCTAAGCACCACGCCTAAGATAATATCAGCTATCCTAACCATGATCAAAGATTAGAATACTTTATAAATAAAGCAACGAATCCACAAGCACAATAGAGACTTAACTTATCTATAACTCAGACTTAATTACTAGTTGAATCCCGGATACTTACTGAGTAGCTCGCATCCGTCGAGGTACAGGTGGAGGGTCGCCGACAGGCTGGGACTCCTACAGACTCTCCCTCACTCTCTCCCTATTTCTATTCTGGATATGAGGAGGGCTTCGCCTTGGATCTTCACTTCTGCTCGATGATGATTAGCCCTGCCCTGAGTCCAGCCATTTATAGCTTGGAGAGGCGGTTTGGAGTCGGTTTGCAGCGGTTGAGGCGGTCCGGAGATAGGCCCAGGTCGGCCGACTAGGGGGGATCGGCCGACCGTTGGATTCACCGTCTTTGATGATCCACGGCACAGATGAACTCCTGGAGATGGTTGACAGTTGCTGCTGAAGGCGGTGGCGAATTGGGCGCGCGGCTCGGTCGGCCGACCTGGCTAGGTCGGCCGACCCAGAGCTATGGCCCCTCGGCCCCACTTTGTCAGTGTCACTTGCCAGTGGGTCCTTTAGTCGGTTTCCGGTGGGTAATGGCAAAGATGTGTCGGTTAAGTTAGGAATGTGGGCCCATGAATCCATGTGCTTGCCACGTGGCCCAATCCCAACTCTTCATTTCCACCGTCTTGATTTCAACGTGCCTGATCACTCCTGAGTGTGTTTGTGGTTGTTGGGCTGAAGATGGACCTCACCGGGCCAGGACCCAGGTCGGCCGACCAAGGTAGGTCAGGCGACCTGGCCATGGGCCCACTTTAGCTCTTCTTTTGCCACTTTATTCCTGTAAGCACATATGCACCAAAACTCATGGAATTCATTAGTAGTCAACCCTATGTCTATTTGTTTTATCACATTTTATATCTTTGTTGGCAGTAATAAGTTGTCATTAAGAATCGCCAACAAGCTCCCCCACACTTATCCTTTACTCGCCCTCGAGTAAAGTCTAAGCTTCATCATGGAGATCATTAACAAATATATAGGTTATTCCCAAACATTCAGGCTTAGTGGAATTATATGAGTGGCTATCATGTCTTCTTGAGTTATTGCAGGAAGGAACAGCCTTTTCTATGACATGATACACTTCACTCTCAAGTACTTGGGGTTTTGAAATTTTGCAAAGAAAACCTATGCCTTGCTCCTCAAAGAGTTTCTCTCTGGATGATCATGGTGGTTGGACAACACTCATACTTTCCAAAATAGAACTTCATAAGTGGAGCTCTCAAGATACATACCTTTTCTCACTTATGTTGTCATTCCAAGGATTGGATCCAAATCAGAGACAAGTCATGTAGTCAAGTCAAGATGTGCAAATGTGTGATATGAGGTGGACATGTAATGATACTCCTTTGTCTTGACCTTTCTTCCCTTTCTCTTTGTTTTGGATATGGGCTATTGCACTTCTCTTTTTTTTTCTACTCAATGCTCTTTTAGCATGAGTCTTTTTCTTCTCTTTATTTTTCTATGCATTTCGCCCATATCTTCTTTCTATTTTAATTTTGGGAAGAAGGGTCGTTTTTCAGGAGTATTTATTTCATGACCATGAGACAAAGGCATGTTTTGCTTCATCCTCAGTGTAAGGATTTAGCTTTTATGGTGGAGTGTACATGATCTTGACTTTAAAAACATGAAATATCTCTAATACGGGTCACAAGACTTGAAACAACTCAAAACTCAAAGGTAAAGTTTGATCGTATTTGTAAGTGTTTGTCT
Organism: Alloteropsis semialata; assembly: GCA_004135705.1. Taxonomy (NCBI): domain Eukaryota; kingdom Viridiplantae; phylum Streptophyta; class Magnoliopsida; order Poales; family Poaceae; genus Alloteropsis; species Alloteropsis semialata. The sequence goes on from CM014271.1 coordinate 44,974,833, forward strand.
CTCAAACCCATGAGGAGCATAGCAAGGTACAAAGTTTAAAAACTTTTCATGCACTCAAATAGTAAAGGTATCTTTCATATTAAAGCCATATCTCAAAATGCAATAACCTAGATGACATGAGTTCCTATAAATATGAGGATTTCCACAAGCCAAAAGGTACAGGGAATAAAATATATGTAAGTTAAAAAGAACTTCCATGTGATGATGAGATGCAAAGGGTTGATTTTACTAAGTTTTTAAATTCTTTGATCAGGTTCTGCAAATATTCAACTGAAACAGAGTTTAGGATGATCAAACCAGCGTGCAGGAGGAAACAGAGGTTAGGTGGGACCCAGGCCAGGTCGGCCGATCTGGTGGGGTCGGGCGACCTGGGGGTGACTCCCCTGGTTCAGATCTTTCTCGTGCTGCTCTGTTGCGTTCTGATGTTCTCTGTTTCGCATTGGATCGCTCTGTTTCCCGTTGCGTTTTCCACCATACTTGTACCTTTCACTCAAAACAAGTGGAAACAAAAAAGAAAACACAATCCTAATACACTAAACATTTTATTTTATTCATCAATTCAGAGGCACATTACAAGATAATCAAAAGAAATAAATGAAATAAATGAGTAGAAGGGAAACTAATGTGCCTATCCTAATCCAAGGCCTAGGGTATCTAGGGTGCATTATAGAGATTTTCATCCCCAGCAGCCTTGGCATAGCGCTTAAGTTTCACGGCTGTTGATTTGCGAAGCATATCAAAGTCGTCTTGAAGACTTATGCGCTCAAGTCGCTCTTTAGCGAACTTCTTCTCCAACTTTGCATAGTCACGACCGAGTTGATTAATCAACTCTAGCAACTCAGCATTGGAGGGAGCCTTGGGGGCCTTCTCTTCATCATCACTCTCATATTGGCCCCCAGGCCTGCAAATTGGAGGAGGCTTGATATGCCTCTTGATCTTGCCGGCGGGTGATGATTCCACCGACTCCTCCAACTCCTTCCTCTCCTCAGGTGTGAGGGGAGGGAACAGCCCCTTACCATAGCCACCTCCGGGTTTCCTTTCCCCGAATACCCGGAAACGTGGCTCCGGGGTGCTGGCAGGAGAGTAGATGGACACATCGGACGTATAGTGATACGCCACGACGTCCTCCCACTTGTTCCTGACCACCTCCTTCAACTTCTCCCCTGGTTGAAGCTTGGGGAGTCCATCCCCCTTGATTGGAGCGGCCGCCGTCTTCTTTGGGGTCAATTGCCCCGTCGTCGGCCTTCTGTACGGGCTTGATGCCCGTGCATCGCGCCTCTGGGTTCTCCTCGGGGACTGAGACCGCGCCGCCGAGCGAGAACGTGAGGGGCCACCAGGGCCGATCGGCCGACCAAGCACATCGGCCGACCCCCTGGTGCGGCCTCTCGTGTCATCCTCTGGCGGGATGCTGGCTAGTGGGGTGACAACCACGGCCATGGCTTGCTCCAGATTGGTGGGCACCAATTGATTGGCCGGAGTGGGCTCTCCATCCAGATCAAAGGTTGATCGGGATTTGGGGTGGCTTTTTCCTGCCATTAATGGAGAATTGGGAGGTGTGGCTTGGTGATTTCAGAATGGGGGCAAGGAAGAACTCAGAGGAGAGGGAAGAAGAGGATGGGTGAAAATTTAAAGATAGGCTAACCCTCTTCTCGGATCCATCAGAGTTAGAATCGCTCGTCCACCGCAGAACGGCTTCAGAGACGTTAGAGTAGAACGTTGGCAAAAGATAGGGCCGATCGGGCTTAGGATCAAGTCGGCCGACCTGGCCTTGAGCCCGGTCACCCTCTTCTTCTTTGTGCACTACGTGACAGGTCCACTAAACCCCAAAATGTGTGCATTCACGTGCTAGGGGTTAAGGATTTAACATAAGGTGTGACTATAAATGGGAATCATCCATGACCAAATTGATCACATCAAATTCCTCATCTACTTTATCAGGTTCAAGAAAAACTTTTAAACGTTGGCCATTTACCTTGAAGAGGTTACCTTCATCATCATGGAGTGTGATTGCCCCATGCGATGAAGTCTCCACCACAACGAATGGTCCTTCCCATTTGCTTCGAAGTTTTCCATGCCCAAAGAGCTTCACCCTGGAATTAAAGAGTAATACCTTATCCCCGGGGTGGAACTCCTTCACCTTGATCCTCTTGTCGTGCCATCTCTTGGTTCTGTCCTTGTAGATTCTGGCACTGTGGTACGCTTTCTCTCTCCACTCTTCCAATTCCGATAGTTGCATCCTTCTCATCTGCTGGGCTGCTGGCAAATCCATGTTCCACTTTCTTATGGCCCAGTGCGCCCGATGCTCTAGCTCAACTGGCAAATGGCAGGTCTTGCCGTAAACCAGCTGGTATGGGGACATCCCGATTGGCGTTTTGTACGCCGTTCGGTAAGCCCATAGAGCATCTGGTAACTTGCTCTTCCGTCCTTTGCCCATTTCTGTCACGGTCTTCTGCAGAATGTTCTTGATCTGTTTGTTCGATGTTTCTGCTTGACCGCTTATCTGGGGGTGGTACGGTGTAGCTATATTATGCTTTGCCCCCAGTTCTGCCAGAAATTTTCGGAAGGTCTTGTCAATGAAGTGCGACCCTCCATCACTGATCACCATCCTGGGAGTTCCAAAACGTGGAAAGATGATCTCATGGAACATCTTTCACGTGTGTTTGGAGTCAGCGGCTCGACATGGCATTGCTTCAACCCACTTCGAGACATAGTCCACTGCCACCAGGATGTACTCACTGTCATAGGATTTGACAAAGGGTCCCATGAAATCAATGCCCCACACATCAAACAGCTCAACTTGTAAGTTGTTTGTGAGTGGCATTGCATCTCTTGTGGTGATCCCTCCATGTTTCTGGCACTGCTGGCATCGTCGAATGAACTCTTTTGTATCCTCATACATTGTGGGCCAGTAGAATCCACTCTGCCAGATCTTTGACCTTGTCCTGAACGCCCCGTAGTGACCTCCATATGGGGCTGCATGGCACTGCTCAAGGATCTTCCTTGCTTCATTTGTTGGTACACATCGCCTGAGCATACCATCTGAACATACCCTGTATAGGTATGGTTCGTCCTATAGATGGAGTCTACTCTCATAGATCAGCCTTCTCTTGTTCTTTCCTGGCAGTACATATCCTGCAACCATAAAGTTCACAATATTTGCATACTAGGGGTCAGAGGTGGTCACCTTGAGTAGGGTGTCGTCGCGTAGAAAATCATTTATCGGTAGATCCTGCATGTCAATAAATTGCATACGTGACAAATGATCTGCTACTGAATTCTCTACTCCCTTTTTATCTTTAATTTCTAAATCAAATTCTTGAAGTAAGAGAATCCAGCGGATAAGGCGTGGTTTAGCATCTTTCTTGGTAAGCAAATATTTCAAGGCAGCGTGATCGGTGTAAACAATCGCCTTAGCTCCTATCAAGTAAGATCTAAACTTGTCTATAGCAAAAACTACTGCCAAGAGCTCTTTTTCAGTGGTAGCATAGTTAAGTTGAGCTCCTGTCAAAGTTTTACTAGCATATGAGATAGCATGATGATTCTTATTTTTGGTCTGTCCAAGGACAGCACCAACAGTATAATCACTGGCATCACACATAATCTCAAAGGGTAGCGTCCAGTCAGGGGGTTGAATGACTGGTGCTAAGATGAGAGCATTCTTTAAAATGGTGAAAGCATGTAAACACTCATCATCGAAGTCAAAGGGCACGTCCTTGGCTAAAAGGCTAGTGAGGGGCCTGGCTATCTGGGAAAAATCTCTGATAAAGCGCCGGTAAAACCCCGCATGACCTAAGAAGCTGCGGATCCCTTTAACATTGGTGGGAGGTGGAAGCTTTTCTATGACTTCTATTTTTGCTCTATCCACCTCTATTCCCCGTTCGGACACTAAGTGTCCCAACACTATTCCCTCTCGGACCATGAAATGGCACTTTTTCCAGTTTAGCACCAGGTCCTTGTCTCGGCATCTTTGTAGTACCTTGTCTAAGTTCTGCAGACAATGGTCGAAAGTCTTTCCATAGACTAAAAAATCATCCATGAAAACTTCCATGATCTCTTCAATCATGTCTGAGAAAATGGACATCATGCACCTTTGGAACGATGCTGGCGCATTGCATAATCCGAATGACATCCTACGATATGCATACGTTCCATAGGGGCAAGTGAAGGTGGTCTTTTCTTGATCATCGGGGTGGATGGGAATCTGGTGATAGCCGGAATACCCATCAAGAAAACAAAAGAAGGAGTGGTTCGCGAGTCTCTCCAACATCTCATCGATGAAGGGGAGCGGGAAGTGATCCTTCTTTGTTGCCTTGTTAAGTCGGCGGTAGTCGATGCACATCCGCCACCCAGTAACGGTACGCTGAGGAATCAGCTCGTTTTTCTCGTTACTTACGACGGTCATACCTCCCTTCTTGGGCACTACTTGGACAGGGCTGACCCATTCACTATGAGGGACGGGATAGATGATCCCGGCGTGTAGAAGTTTCAAAACTTCCTTCTTTACGACATCCCTCATTGCATTATTTAGCCTACGCTGAGGCTCCCTAGAAGGTGTAGAAGCTGGATCTATGGGAATGCGATGGGTATAGAGTGCAGGGCTTACTCCCTTCAAGTCCTTGAGGGAGTACCCGAACGCCGAGCGGTGTTTCTCAAGCACCTTTATGAGTCTATCACTCTCGTCCTGCGATAGCTTGTCACTAATGATGATGGGGGTGTCCCGGTCTTCATTTAAGAAGACATAGCGAAGGCCAGCAGGCAAGGGTTTTAGCTCTACGTGGGTCTTAGGTGGCTCCTCGGTTTCAAGTGGCTCAGAAGCGTCATCCTCTTCCTCTATAAAATTGTGAACATTCTCTTCGAGGAATGACTCAAATGGGTCACTATGTTGTAGGGATTTCACTTCCTCAGCCGGGTTAGGTTCTGTCAAAGGTTCAACTATGGGGTTCTTAACCCTAGCTAATGGTATAGTGAGTAGATTCCTTCCTACCTTAGCTAGGAGGTTTCCTTTCGAGGTTACATCCTGGAGGAGGCCCTCGATGGGATGTCCTATAAGGAGGTCGAAATCTGATGTCTCGAAGACATAAAAGTCCAGAGGCATCTCAATCCCGTGGTGAGAGAGGAAAAAATCTCGTACTAGGCCGAGACTCTTGAGAATACGACCTGAGGGTGTTTTAAGAAGTATTGACGTTGGGGCCATCTTTTTACGACGTCCAAGGATGTACGCGAAAGAACTGGACATGATGTTTGCCCCAACGGTCGGGTTGTACAGAATGTCTATGGCCACCTTGCTTATGAAACCTTGAATGGTCTTCGAAGGTGAGTTAATCCGAATGAGTTCGGAAGAAGACTCAGATTCGTTCGACCATTCCGTGTTTAGGATGGCGATCAGCTCCCTCATGGTTTCGTTCAAAATTTCTTTCTCCATATAGATGGAGGGGGTCTTTACTGTAGGCTTCTTCTGTATTGAGTAGTTCAAGGTATTCCCAAAGTCTTCAAAAAGATCTTCCTCGAACTCAAATGGTAATCCGAGAGGTTGAGTTTCCTCTTCCTCAACGGATGGGGTCTCAGGAGTTGGACTGGGCGAGTCTAAGGATTCTATCTGTGAGTCTTCTTGCTCAGTCTCGATCGTGTCCGCAGGAGAGTTCTCTCGGATGGCCGCTAGGACTTCTTTTGCTCTGGCCGGGGTTATGTGTAAGAATGAACCCCCGGCTGCTATGTCTATGTACCGGGCATCTTCACTATTCAACCCAGACCGAAAATGTTGCATGAGCATGTAGTCTGGGAAGCCTAGATCTGTTCCGGTTAGACATGAGTCCTGAAATCGGTCCCATGCTTTGGCAATCGTTTCCTTCTCTAGTTGCTGGAAGTTGATGATCTCCTTCCGAAGTGCACAGATCCGGTGAACAGGAAAGTATTCAAGACAAAACTTGTCTCATAACCTTTCCCTTTCATAGTTCGTTAGCGCAACGGTGTGATCGTACCACTTCCTTGCTCTCTCTTTGAGAGAGAACAGGAAGAGCTTCCATCTAATCGTTGCCTGCGTCATGCCTGATATGACCAGACACGAGCAAAGCAACTCGAATTCGTGCAAGTGATGGTATGGTTTTCACCATCACCTCCAGAGAAGGATATGTCCTGGACCATAGCTATGAAGGCAGGGCGAAGTTCATAGCTATCGGTTAAAATAGGATTTGACGAGGGGTGCGGCTCCAATAATTCGCCCTTTGGAGCAGAGAACTCATGAATTTGGGTGGAATTCATGGTTGGAAAAAGAAAACAGAAAAGAAATATAAAATAAAAGATATACGGGCAACCTTAGATCCTAGATAACTGCTACCGTTCCCCGGCAACGGCGCCAGAAAGCTTGTTGACACCAGCGGTGGCAAACAGAAAGTCCGCAAGCGCACGGCTGTCGAAGTAGCTTTCACCCGTGAGTAAACCAGGTATCGAATCCACAGGGAATGTAAAAGTGTATCTAATCACTAAAGCTGAGCCGGATCGATCGAGTGTATATAAAGGCTGGGTAGAGAGGATAACTTAGCACTAAGGCTCTAATTATAGTTAAGAGAATTCTCCTATGCTTGCTTTAGGCACCGGGGTATCCTAGGCCTCTAGGAAATTGCCGGCCAACAGCTCTACGCCGTACCCGTACGTGGAGGATTACAAAGGACGGACAGGGCTGTCACCACCTGCCGCCTACCTCTACTAATCCGTGGAGCTACGAGGCAAACGAGGGCAGATATACACCTAAGCACCACGCCTAAGATAATATCAGCTATCCTAACCTTGATCAAAGATTAGAATACTTTATAAATGAAGCAACGAATCCACAAGCACAATAGAGACTTAACTTATCTATAACTCAGACTTAATTACTAGTTGAATCCTGGATACTTACTGAGTAGCTCGCATCCGTCGAAGTACAGGTGGAGGGTCGCCGACAGGCTGGGACTCCTCCAGACTATCCCTCACTCTCTCCCTATTTCTACTCTGGATATGAGGAGGGCTTCACCTTGGATCTTCACTTCTGCTCGATGATGATTAGCCCTGCCCCGAGTCCAGCCATTTATAGCTTGGAGAGGCGGTTTGGAGTCGGTTTGCAGTGGTTGAGGCGGTCCAGAGATGGGCCCAGGTCGGCCAACTAGGGGGGATCGGCCGACCGTTAGATTCACCGTCTTTGATGATCCATGGCAAAGATGAACTCCTGGAGACGGTTGACAGTTGCTGGTGAAGGCGGTGGCGAATTGGGCGCGCGGCTCGGTCGGCCGACCTGGCTAGGTCGGCCGACCCAGGGCTGTGGCCCCTCGGCCCCACTTTGTCAGTGTCACTTGCCAGTGGGTCCTTTAGTCGGTTTCCGGTGGGTAATGGCAAAGATGTGTCGGTTAAGTTAGGAATGTGGGCCCATGAATCCATGTGCTTGCCACGTGGCCCAATCCCAACTCTTCATTTCCACCGTCTTGATTTCAACGTGCCTGATCACTCCTGAGTGTGTTTGTGGTTGTTGGGCTGAAGATGGACCTCACCGGGCCAGGACCCAGGTCGGCCGACCAAGGTAGGTCGGGCGACCTGGCCCTGGGCCCACTTTAGCTCTTCTTTTGCCACTTTATTCCTGTAAGCACATATGCACCAAAACTCATGGAATTCATTAGTAGCCAACCCTATGTCTACTTGTTTTATCACATTTTATATCTTTGTTGGCAGTAATAAGTTGTCATTAAGAATCGCCAATAGTGAGCTAGCGCAATTTTCGGTGTGTTGGCCAGAAAAAGCATCAACGCAGCCACTTCATAAGAAGTGAAGCATTGTCGACAAGAAAATCATTCGTTGAAAAGAACCGAACAGCCTAGCTAACGAGATTTAGGGGAAGGTTCATGGGTATCCTATATTTTTGGCTTAAAACAAGAATTTTGAAGAGAGAAGTCAAGTTTAGAAAATCTACCTAAGGTTGTTGAAAACAAAAAGAAAAACAAAGGTTGTTTCATTGGGTGGAAAACGAAACCTATAGTTTTAGGATGGCTATAGGTATGAGAGGTTTTCCTAAGGGTTTAGGTTCTCGTAGGGAAGCTAGTCGAAGTTTTCCGTTAGGACAAGAAAGAGAGATAGACTTGGCTAATATGAATGATGATGGCAAGCAAATCAACACAAGTCAATCCTACCATTGTTGGCTCCGGTTTTAGGCGGGTGTGATAGGAAGGCTTAGGTGGGTTTATGTAACACCCTGAAAATTTCTTTTCTAAAATAGTAATTAAATTGCTAAGTTCTTGTGTGTGCATTCACAAATTTAGGTAAATATAAAACCCTTTTCGGAAATTAAAATCAACCCTAGGTTTAGAAACTTGTTTGTGCATTTCATGCCGATGCATCGTTTTATTGTTTCTGAGTGTTTTGTGTGCTAGCCCTAGAGTCCGGAAAACCCAACCTCTCTTTTCTTCTCCTTGGGCCCAAACCAGATCCATCTCCTCTCCCTCTCCCATCGCACGCAGCAGAAAAGAAACCATCGCCCTTTTCTTTTTCTTTTCCTGTCGCCCCTCCTTCCCTTTTCACGAACGCAAGGAGCAGGAACTGCCAGCCCTTTCTTTCCCTCACGCACGAACACAGGACATCGTCGCCCCATCCCCTTCGTCTCCCTCTCTGCGTCACCAGAACGGAAGACCGCTGCCCCATGTTCCATCGCCCAATCCTCCATCAGGGAACCTCAATCGCTCAAGCTACCCTGCCTCTTCCCTTCCTCTCCCACTGGAAACCGAAATCCCCATCAATTCCACTCACAAGCATTCACGCCATGGCAACAGAAGCTCGCCCATCGCCCCTGTCCCTTCAATTCAGGCCGGCCAGGACCTCTCCTTCCCCTATAAAAACCGGACGAGCACCTCCCTGACCCCCCTTGACTCTCCCGCACACCAATTTCTCTATCCACTGTCTCCTACGCCACTGTCCGTACCCGCCGGATTTCGTCCTTGGTAAGTCGTCACTGCCACCATGGTTTGCCTCTGTCCAAGCTTTTCTGTCACCCTCCCTCCCTTTTCCGTGCTCGTACAGGGACTCCAAGACCCCGACCCCGGCGCCCGGAAGCAGCAGACCGACGCCGGCATCGCTCTGCATCGAACCAGTCCGCCCCCCCCTTCGTGGCGCATCATCTCTGCTCCCTGTCTACCCTAGGTGAGCACGAAGACGGGTTCGCGTCGCCGTCCCGGTTCCGTTTTGCCGCTCATCTCTGAAATCCATGCACCATAGCTCCGGGGGCCCCTGCTCCAGCGAGCTTCTGCCTGACCGCCGCCGCCCTCTGTTCTGGGCGCTGTTCTCCCGTGGAGAAGAAGACGGCACAGTATTCTCCCCCTCTGCACAGATGAGCAGAAGACCCAGAGCCCTCCATCCAATCATCAACGGTCCAGATCATAACATAGAATACCCCTTCGCAACTTTGTTAAAGAGTCCCTGGAAGATTTGAAAATCAACCCGCCATCCATCCATGTGTGTTGTGAACTTCTCTGCTACCCCCTGCAAGCTAGGGTTAATTGCGTATAGGTCCTCCGTTTATCGCAGGATAGTCCTTTTTCTTGTTTCTAGTGTAGTTTATTCATCCTAGCTCCGATTAGAGTGATTTTCGCGTTCATGTGATCGTAGAAATGCGTAGATTAGTTTTCTACCCTTTTTTGCTTCTGTTTATGCTGTATGGTGTACTGTTCTAATAGAATTATATTTGTTTGCATGTAATGGCATGTGTGGATGTTTGTATGGTGATGGAATGCATGTTTAGAGAGCGAGCAGTACGAGGCCGGTTTTGATCAAGACTTTGAAGACCCGGATCAGCAGCAATACTTTGAGGAAGGCAAGTGTAACATGATTTATCCTTGATACCTATTCACCTATTAATCATGTTATTCATTCATGCATGTGTCTAAATTTGTTAAACCTTTGGAATGACTAGATTTATAAATCCTATATTCCTTGATCACCCTGGGTTTTGTATATGGGTAGTTTTGTTAAGTTATGCTATGCTTGCAAACGCTAACGATCATTGTTAAATGTTAATATTGACTAATGTTATACTTGGAA
>CM014271.1:44985088-45002611 GCA_004135705.1 Alloteropsis semialata
TTTCATAATGTGGGTTACAACCGGGTTGTCATATAATTCTAGTAATTCAGGTTAATTCTAAAATCAATCAACTAAAAATGCTAACCGCAGTTTAAACCTTGTCTAGCCTTTTGAGCCTCATTTAATCATGTTATGCTTGCTAAGTAAGATGGATTACTTACACTTGCTTCATATCAACAAAATCCCGGATGGGTACTCAGATGAACCACCTGTGGATGCTTTTGTCTTCCCCGAGGAGTTCCCGGACTTCTAGGCAGTGCATTCCCCCAGTCAGAGTCCCTGTGGAGGCTCAGTGGATTTAGATGCTTACTCTTCCGCTACTTTGATAAACTCGATAATAATGTAATGCCTGTGATGTAATGACTTTATTTCTGTTTATGTTATCGAGCACTGTTTTTCTTTCTTTGATATTCATTTCTGAGCTATATGTGTGTAAAGACTTCCTGGGTACACATATAGTAGCATTCGGATTTCCTTCGTAAATCCGGGTGTGACAGAGTGGTATCAAAGCAGTGCTGACTGTAGGATGCGCAGCCTAGAGTAGAATGGCCGTTTAGAGTTTGTGCTTTAAACTCCTTGTTTTATTTCATTTTGATTTAACCTTGCTTATTTTAATTATTGATTATATATACCTCATTTTATTTATTTAATCTATTCTTGTTTTGCCTTGTCATTAATTTATTAAAAATCTTTGCTTATACTTCTATCTTTATCTGTTGCAAAAATTTAACTCTTTCCTTTGTTTTCTTTTTATAGATAGCTCGCACTAGGAAGACTGCCCGCAAGAGCACCGCTGGCCCACCTGTCCAGGCAGCACACCCAGCACCAGAGCCCCAGGAGGAGCCAGCACCAGTGGAGCCAGTACCTGTGGAGCCAGCACCGGCGGAGCCCGAGCCAGTGGAGCCAGAGGAGGTAGAGCTTGAGGAGACTGAGCCGGTGGAGCAGGAGCACCCTGAGGACGATGCTGTGGAGGTCGAGGAGGTGCCTGAGCAGCAGGGTCAGGCAGCTGGAGGAGCAGCAGGAGGCGATGATGGCCATGGCAACCATGGCAATGGTGATGAGGATCTGTTTGATGATTTTGCTGCGGATCCTTTACTGGAGGTGGAGGACAGCGCAGGATGGACCGTCACAGATTTTGATGCTATAAATGTGAATGGCTTCTTCCGCAAGAAGCTAGACGAGCTGCTGACTGACCGCTATGGAGCGGATGACGTGGCAGTGGAGTACCGCACTGAGCGGTGGACTCACCCTGAGCACAAGACCTTCTGGAAGGCTTCAGTGCAGATCTTGAGGAGTACTCAGGGCGAGATGGGAGCTCGTGTAGGATCCATCCACCGCTCTATTTCTGACAGGAGCTCCATGGAGGCAGCTATGGAGGATGCTGCACGTCGCGCTCTGTACGTCTACCGCGACCACCACTACACGCAGATCCGCTTCGCTCCAGAGAAGTTCTACCCTCGCTGCTCCAGTGGACAGACTGCCTGCCGGATCGCATCCACGGACTTTGAGACCAGTTCGAGGTTAGTGGCCACAGTGGAACTGGCAGCTAACCTCAACACAGAGTTGGATGCTGCTCTGGATGAGATCGCCGAGCTTCGTGAGGATCTTGCACAGTCCAGGGCCCAGGTTGCAGAGCTGAGGCAGCAGCAGGGAGAGCCAGCAGAGCCTGCACCAGAGTTTGTGGCTGAGTCTCCCCCGCGCAAGAGGGCATGCTACGGATCTCCCAGCACCCGCACCACCATCGACGAGGACCTTTAGATGTTTTCCCTTTTATGATGTAATAAAACGACTTAGATGCGTTCTGAGTTTGTAATAAGTTTGTCATGTTTGAACAAGTGCTCTTGGATGTTTGAATAAATTGTTATTATGATTAATGCATGAGTTGGCTTTTTGTAATGATTGCGATGATTGTGGGTTCTATACTCACAAGCATCTAGTTATAGGTTTAAGTTAAGTGTGTAAATAGTTGGGTGGGTTTTTGTTCTGCACATCTATCATTTCTATACCTTTGACAAGAATCAGATTTTTGTTATCTTGGATGGTTGAATAACAGTAATACTAATGTCTTCGGCAGATGGCCAGTGGCAGAAGAGGTAACCAACCCACTGTGGAGCAACTCCTGGCCCAGCAGAATCAGATCATGCAACAGTTGGCTCAAACTATGACAATGATACAACAAAACCAGCAGAACCAACCACCTCATCAACCACATCCTGCTCCACCAAGGGACAAGCGTGGAGAATTCTTGAAGGGTCGCCCACCTACCTTCTCTCATGCAAGCAACCCACTTCAAGCGGTGGATTGGCTAAAAGCAGTGGGCAGGCAGCTGGATATAGCCCAATGCGATGATAGAGAAAAAGTTCTCTATGGTTCGGGATAGCTTCAAGGGGCAGCTCTCGATTGGTGGGATGCATACCAATATGCTCACCCCAATCCTAATCAGATCACCTGGCTGGAATTCAGTGAAAGCTTCCGTAACCATCACGTGCCAGAAGGTCTGATGATTCTCAAGCGTCAAGAGTTTCAGTCACTAAAGCAAGAAGCCATGACTGTCACGGCATACCGTGACAAGTTTATTGAACTATCAAGATATGCTCCAGAAGAAGTGGCCACTGATAAAAAGAAACAGCGGCTGTTTTTAATTGGGCTAAATGATGGCATTCAATATCAGCTTATGTCTCATACATTTGGGAATTTCCAAGAGCTGGTAGACAAGGCTCTAATGCTTGAACATAAGCGCAAGGAAATGGAAGAAAAGAAGAGGAAGTTCATGGGCCAACAGTCTGGAAGCAACTCACGTCCTCGCTATAATCAACCAATGGGAAATCAGCCTCGTTTCCAAGGTTCTTCACAGCAAATGGGTCGTCCTCAATACCAACAACGCTTCCAAAATCAGCAACGTCCCCAGTATCAACAACAGCAGCAGCAGTTCAAGCCTCAGAATCCCCAGATGAGAATCCAAGCTCCACCTCTCACACAAGCTAATAAAACACCTGTAGTATGCTTTCATTGTGGTGAGCCAGGACATTATGCAAATAACTGTCCTAAGAAGAAGATGGGTGGACAGAATTCCCAACTACAGCACCGCAATGGAAATCAGCAGCAGGCACCGAGGAATGGAGGCCAACAAAACTACACTCGTGGGAAGGTCAACCACATGAACGTGGAAGCTGCTCAGGACTCAACAGATGTGGTGATCGGTACGTTCCTAGTGAACTCACAACCTGCATCAGTACTATTTGATTCTGGAGCTTCGCATGCATTTATATCTGCTCAGTTTGTGAAAAAGCATATGATGATCATACAACCATTGAAAAACATCATGATAGTTAGTTCACCAGGTGGGGAGTTAAAGGCCACTCTAAGATGCACCGAGGTTAAAATTAATATAAGGGGGGTAGAATTTATAGCCCATCCTATAATCCTGAATTCCACGGGAATCGATGTCATCTTGGGAATGGCATGGCTAGCAAGGCATGATGGAGTAATTCAGTGTGCCAAAAGAACAGTGCAACTGACAGCAAAATCTGGAGAAAAAGTAGAATATCAAGCAACTATGACAGCTTCAGAGGTGTGCCAGGCCAATCAAGTGAAGGAGATGGCCATGGAAGACATTAATGTGGTGAAGGAATTCCCCGATGTATTTCCTGCGGAATTGCCAGGTATGCCACCAGAACGCGAAGTTGAATTTCTTATTGATCTTAAACCTGGCACTGCACCTATAGCTAAGCGACCATATAGAATGGGTGTGAAAGAATTAGAAGAACTCAAGAAGCAATTAGATGAGCTACTTGAGAAGGGTTATATTCGACCTAGCTCATCACCTTGGGGAGCACCGGTATTATTTGTTGAGAAGAAAGATGGATCACAGAGAATGTGCATCGATTACCGTGCGCTCAATGATGTAACTATAAAGAACAAGTACCCACTGCCGAGAATCGATGATCTCTTCGATCAACTGAAGGGAGCATGTGTATTCTCAAAGATTGATCTTCGATCAGGATATCACCAGATGAGAATTCGTGCTTCTGATATACCCAAGACAGCGTTCGTTACCCGATATGGATTATATGAGTTCACAGTTATGTCATTCGGGTTAACCAATGCTCCTGCATACTTTATGTATCTAATGAACAAAATCTTCATGGATTATTTGGACAAGTTTGTGGTGGTATTTATTGACGACATTCTGATTTTCTCCAAGAATGAAGGAGAGCATGAGGAGCATCTGCGGTTAGTATTGCAAAGGCTCAGGGATCAACGATTATATGCTAAGTTCAGTAAATGTGAATTTTGGCTAAAGGAAGTAGCATTTCTTGGACATGTTGTATCCAACGGAGGAGTGGCAGTCGACCCAAAGAAAGTCAAGGATGTGTTGAGTTGGAATCCACAAAAAGATGTCAGTGAAATTCGGAGCTTCCTTGGAATGGCCAGATATTATCGACGGTTCATTGAAGGGTTCTCCAAAATTGCCAAACCTATGACATCCTTGCTAGAGAAGAATGTGAAGTTCGTATGGTCAGAAAAATGTCAAGCTAGTTTTGAGGAGCTCAAGAAAAGGTTGACCACTGCTCCAATATTGGTATTACCAGATATAACCAAGAGCTTCTCTATATATTGTGACGCATCTCGTCAAGGTTTGGGATGTGTACTTATGCAAGAAGGAAAAGTGGTAGCATATGCCTCTAGACAGTTAAGGAAGCATGAGCTAAATTATCCAACACACGACCTTGAACTTGCAGCAGTGGTGCATGCACTAAAAATCTGGAGACACTATTTGATTAGCCATAAGTGTGATATCTATACTGACCACAAGAGTCTGAAGTATGTGTTCACACAGTCAGACTTGAATTTGAGGCAACGCCGATGGTTGGAATTAATCAAAGATTATGACCTGGAGATTCACTATCATCCAGGAAAGGCGAATGTGGTGGCAGATGCTCTGAGCAGAAAAAGTCATGCAAATAGAATTACCCAGTTACCAACAGAACTCGGTAAAGAATTTGAACGATTGAATCTGGGATTTGCCGCTAGTACGGTGGAAATGGAAGTTGAACCAACGCTAGAAAAAGATATTAAAGAAGGTCAACAAGAAGATAGGAAAATTCAAGAAATCATTGCTTTGATTATTCAGGGAAAAGCACCAGGATTTATCATGGATGAGCAAGGAACCGTGTGGTTCGGAAAAAGAATATGTGTACCCAATCTGAAGCATATAAGAGATGCTATACTAAGGGAAGCACATGATTCAGCTTACTCCATACACCCGGGAAGTACAAAGATGTATTTGGATATTAAAGAGAGATATTGGTGGTATGGACTTAAGCGGGATGTTGCAACATATGTCGCTTTATGTGACACATGTCAAAGAGTTAAAGCGGAACATCAGAGACCTGCCGGTTTACTCCAACCCTTGAAAATACCAGAATGGAAATGGGAAGAAGTCGGAATGGACTTTATAGTTGGTTTGCCCCGAACTCAGAGAGGTTTTGACTCTATATGGGTAATTGTGGATCGATTAACGAAGGTGGCTCATTTCGTTCCAGTAAAGACCACCTACTCAGGTGCAAAGTTAGCAGAGCTATACATGGAAAGAATAGTATGCTTGCATGGTGTTCCAAAGAAGATAGTGTCAGATCGGGGATCACAGTTCACATCACAATTCTGGCATAAACTTCATGAGTCAATGGATACAAAGTTAAATTTCAGTTCAGCTTATCATCCACAGACTGATGGGCAAACTGAAAGGACGAACCAAATCTTGGAAGATATGTTGAGGGCTTGTGCTTTACAGTACGGGACAAGTTGGGATAAGAGTTTGCCATATGCAGAGTTCTCTTATAACAACAGTTTCCAGAAGAGTCTACAAATGGCACCGTTTGAGGCACTATATGGCAGGAAATGCAGGACACCCTTGTTCTGGAATTAAACGGGAGAAAGCCAAGTGTTTGGACCGGAAATTCTTAAAGAGGCCGAAAGACAGGTACAAACAATCAGGCAGAATTTGAAGGTAGCACAATCCAGACAGAAGAGTTATACGGATGTCAGACGTCGAGACCTTAGTTTTGAAATTGGTGACTATGTATATCTCAAGGTGTCACCTATGAGAGGAGTTCGCAGATTTAATGTCAAGGGCAAGCTAGCACCGAGATACATTGGACCATTCAAAGTGTTGGACAGAAAAGGAGAAGTGGCTTATCAATTGGAACTGCCAACTAGACTGTCAGGTGTACACGATGTGTTCCATGTATCACAATTAAAGAAATGTTTACGAGTGCCTGAAGAACAGTTACCTCTGGAAGAACTCGATGTACAAGAAGATCTTACATATAAAGAGTATCCCGTCAAGATATTGGAAATGGCAGAAAGAATTACAAGAAGTAAGGTGATACGGATGTGTAAGGTGCAGTGGAGCCGACACTCGGTGGATGAGGCAACTTGGGAAAGAGAAGAAGATTTAAAGGCAAAATATCCACAGTTGTTTGAAGGCTCAACCGAATCTCGAGGACGAGATTCATTTTAAGGGGGGTAGGTTTGTAACACCCTGAAAATTTCTTTTCTAAAATAGTAATTAAATTGCTAAGTTCTTGTGTGTGCATTCACAAATTTAGGTAAATATAAAACCCTTTTCAGAAATTAAAATCAACCCTAGGTTTAGAAACTTGTTTGTGCATTTCATGCCGATGCATCGTTTTATTGTTTGAGTGTTTTGTGTGCTAGCCCTAGAGTCCGGAAAACCCAACCTCTCTTTTCTTCTCCTTGGGCCCAAACCAGATCCATCTCCTCTCCCTCTCCCATCGCACGCAGCAGAAAAGAAGCCGTCGCCCTTTTCTTTTTCTTTTCCTGTCGCCCCTCCTTCCCTTTTCACGAACGCAAGGAGCAGGAACTGCCAGCCCTTTCTTTCCCTCACGCACGAACACAGGACATCGTCGCCCCATCCCCTTCGTCTCCCTCTCTGCGTCACCAGAACGGAAGACCGCTGCCCCATCGCCCAATCCTCCATCAGGGAACCTCAATCGCTCAAGCTACCCTGCCTCTTCCCTTCCTCTCCCACTGGAAACCGAAATCCCCATCAATTCCACTCACAAGCATTCACGCCATGGCAACAGAAGCTCGCCCGTCGCCCCTGTCCCTTCAATTCAGGCCGGCCAGGACCTCTCCTTCCCCTATAAAAACCGGACGAGCACCTCCCTGACCCCCCTTGACTCTCCCGCACACCAATTTCTCTATCTACTGTCTCCTACGCCACTGTCCGTACCCGCCGGAGTTCGTCCTTGGTAAGTCGTCACTGCCACCATGGTTTGCCTCTGTCCAAGCTTTTCCGTCACCCTCCCTCCCTTTTCCGTGCTCGTACAGGGACTCCAAGACCCCGACCCCGGCGCCCGGAAGCAGCAGACCGACGCCGGCATCGCTCTGCATCGAACCAGTCCGCCCCCCCCTTCGTGGCGCATCATCTCTGCTCCCTGTCTGCCCTAGGTGAGCACGAAGACGGGTTCGCGTCGCCGTCCCGGTTCCGTTTTGCCGCTCATCTCTGAAATCCATGCACCATAGCTCCGGGGGCCCCTGCTCCAGCGAGCTTCTGCCTGACCGCCGCCGCCCTCTGTTCTGGGCGCTGTTCTCCCGTGGAGAAGAAGACGGCACAGTATTCTCCCCCTCTGTACAGATGAGCAGAAGACCCAGAGCCCTCCATCCAATCATCAACGGTCCAGATCATAACATAGAATACCCCTTCGCAACTTTGTTAAAGAGTCCCTGGAAGATTTGAAAATCAACCCGCCATCCATCCATGTGTGTTGTGAAACTTCTCTGCTACCCCCTGCAAGCTAGGGTTAATTGCGTATAGGTCCTCCGTTTATCGCAGGATAGTCCTTTTTCTTGTTTCTAGTGTAGTTTATTCATCCTAGCTCCGATTAGAGTGATTTTCGCGTTCATGTGATCGTAGAAATGCGTAGATTAGTTTTCTATCCTTTTTTGCTTCTGTTTATGCTGTATGGTGTACTGTTCTAATAGAATTATATTTGTTTGCATGTAATGGCATGTGTGGATGTTTGTATGGTGATGGAATGCATGTTTAGAGAGCGAGCAGTACGAGGCCGGTTTTGATCAAGACTTTGAAGACCCGGATCAGCAGCAATACTTTGAGGAAGGCAAGTGTAACATGATTTATCCTTGATACCTATTCACCTATTAATCATGTTATTCATTCATGCATGTGTCTAAATTTGTTAAACCTTTGGAATGACTAGATTTATAAATCCTATATTCCTTGATCACCCTGGGTTTTGTATATGGGTAGTTTTGTTAAGTTATGCTATGCTTGCAAATGCTAACGATCATTGTTAAATGTTAATATTGACTAATGTTATACTTGGAACCTTATTAAAATATGCTTTTTAGCAACTTGGTTTAGGGAGCTTGAGCATGTGTTTGGATTGCTCTAAGCGTCTCTCTTTAAGGTTCTGATTCTTAAAGCGGCCACCCAGGAAAACCGTACAACCACAAGGATCAAATGGTTCTGGTCTTGACTAAGTAAATTGTACGGCTCTAGCTTGTCTAAGTGGCTATCTGGCTTGACTCGGAGGAGAGGGCCAGAAGCGGTGGCCTCGGTCTGTCTCGGATGGGCTGACATTTATTTTGGTGGGAGCAAGGAGGGCCTTTGGGTCCCTCACTTGTCTCGGATGGGCTGATATTTACTTTTGGTGGGAGCAGAAGAGGTTCACACTGCCACTAGCTGCTAGGGTGTCTTTTGAAAGGTCTCGTAGTGAAACCCCGTACCTGTTTTTGGAGGTACACTTGTCTATGACAAAGGGGAATCACGACTTGTGGGTAAAGTTGTACAACCTCTGCAGAGTGTTATGATCTGATATATCAGCCATGCTCACGGTCAAGAGCGGCCTGGATCCTTTTCGAGCGGTTCCTTGTTTTCTAAAGTAATGTTTAACGATGATGTTGGTTACTTATAATATCTCACATGTTTTTCTAATGTGGGTTACAACCGGGTTGTCATATAATTATAGTTAATTCTAAAATCAATCAACTAAAAATGCTAACCGCAGTTTAAACCTTGCATAGCCTTTTGAGCCTCATTTAATCATGTTATGCTTGCTAAGTAAGATGGATTACTTACACTTGCTTCATATCAACAAAATTCCGGATGGGTACTCAGATGAGCCGCCTATGGATGCTTTTGTCTTCCCCGAAGAGTTCCCGGAGTTCTAGGCAGTGCAGTCCCCCAGTCAGAGTCCCTGTGGAGGCTCAGTGGATTTAGATGCTTACTCTTCCGCTACTTTGATAAACTCGATAATAATGTAATGCCTGTGGTGTAATGACTTTATTTCTGTTTATGTTATCGAGCACTGTTTTCCTTTCTTTGATATTCATTTCTGAGCTATATGTGTGTAAAGACTTCCTGGGTACACATATAGTAGCATTCGGATTTCCTTCGTAAATCCGGGTGTGACAGTTTAATAAATGGTTAGGTCAAAACAAAACATGTAATGCAATGCAAGAGTGAGGACAACATGGCATGAAGTGCAACACGAGGTGAATGAACAAAATGACATGACATGATATGATGGTCTAAAAACAAAACAAAAGTTAGCCTAAGTCAACTAGCCACAAGTTTAGAATCATAGGGTGGTGTCATACTTCATAAAATCTCTCTAAAAAGACTCAAAGAAAAAGACTCTAAATACTAATAGGCACACAAAAGGGTCTATAAGCTTTTCGAGATCAAATAACAAAGTGCTCTCTCAATAACATTTAGATGATACAACATAAAGTTGTGGCATTTATTAGAGCAATGGTACAATGTTACTTGATGATTCGAATGAAGAGCTCAATATAGACTATCATCTTATATGGATAATAAACAAAAAGATCAGGTTGCCTCCCGCAAAGCGCTCCATTTAAAGTCATAGAGCTCAACTTCTCGCCTCGATTATGTTCACGCGAAGCCATGGTCTTTTGTGCGAGAAACCAAAATGTCCATGCAACTTGATGTCTCCCTTTGTAATCCATCATGATTTACTTCTAACATCTTCATGAATTGAATGTCGCCGGCTTGTGTCTTCATATGCCAATGTTCTTGGGGGTCTTTCTTTTGTTCTAAGCTTCTGAATTTGATCATATATGCTTGATAAAAGCATTGCCCAAGCTCCTCTTCATTGTTGTCATCGTTATCTCCTCTATCATGTTCTCATCATGTTGCTCCTGCCTCTTCTTTATGAATTTTTCCCTGTGTCCAGAATAGAACATATACCAAAATATACATCTATTGAAAATTTTATGAAATTACCTTTCCAAAGAGTGGTCATTCATCTTAAACGGAGTTCAAATAAGAGAGTTATGCTCATTTTGCTTTAGTTCTGCGTGCTGTCCAGAAAATTTCAGAACACACGTCCTTCGATGATTTGGTCATAGCCGCTTGTATGAATCTCTAATTGACTTGATTCTTGATTTGTTGGAACCAAAATTTTATGGGACTTTTAAATATCTAAAAATATTCTGTTATTTTTGTCAAAGGTTGTGCAGAATTATTATGCAAATAGTACCTTCTTGACAATTGATCCTGAGATGTTGATGATCTTGGTCTTGTGGTCTTTGGAGCATCGTGTTGTGCATCCTTAGGCTTTAAGGTCATCACCATTGATTCACCAGCATGTAGTATGGCTCTAATGATGTGTCTTCTCATAGTTCTTGCTTTACCCAAGGTGCCGGGATCGTAGGGGGGTCCTGCTCTTTATGTCGATGATCTGAGCGGTTTCCTTCGTTGGTAGCATCACTCAATTAGAAGCTTCTTGAGCATCCTACTGGAGAAGATTGGTAATGTCATGGTGTGCTCAAGGCCCACCAATCATCCCTTGACATTATCATCACCTTTCCGGTTGTTTGCTTCTGCCTATTCTTCTTTGAATTCCTCTTTTTCCAGTACAGAACATGTACCAAACTTCTACTCCATTGCGATGAGTGCTCATGCACTTCAAACGGACTCTGGATGAAAGAGTTATGCTTGTTTTACTCTGGCACTACGTTCTATCCAGAGCGATTTCAGAACGCATAGTGTTGAAAGATTTTACCATAACTCCTTGCTCAGATCTCCAAAATTTACGATTCTTAATGCGTTGGAAAGAATATTTGAGGGAGCTTCATATTTTCTAATTTTCCTCCATGGTACCTCTCTGATCATGGGCGAAAAACTGGTCTCAACAGCAATCTTCCAGAGATGTTGATGATCGGATCTCACGACTTCTTTGGGGCATGATGCATCACCTATGGCTTGGACAAACAAATCTCCAAGAAATATTAGTCTTTAAAAATTAATTGATACGGTGGCATACTTTGTTCATCTTCACTTGTTTTGGGTGTGGGCTCGATAGCGGATGATGGGCCACTAACAAAAGTTAGCACTACCACTAATGAGCGGATCTTCACGCAGCCATCAACTTGTTTGAGCGAGATTGGACTTGCCGAAGTCTGGATGTTGAGAACTTCTCGATCACTTTGTGTCTAGGGTTTTACCTGCATTCATGGACACAAACAAGAAACACAGGATATATGCAATAATAAAATTAGGGTTAGCCCAAAAAATTAGATAGATCTCCCTAGGGTTCGTGTTGCCGATCCCCGGCAGCGGCGCGAGAAAAGCTTGTTGACGGTCCTTAGACGCGCCAATTGTGAACCGCAAGCACACGGATCAGTTGTAGCTTTTCTCTTAGAGTATTCCAAGGTTTATCAATCCATGGATTGACAGTGAACTACCTAGGGTTTTCTACCTAGCTAAACGGATCTAATAGCAACGTTAGGTATATATTGCAAATGAGGGTAAACCAAATAGATGTGAATGAAGTGTAGGGTTGATCTCATCCGGAAGCGTAAGCAAAGATAACATAACCAAGGTTAACGAAGGCCTTATCGTCTCTAGGTACAGCTCTTAGTCAAAAGGTGATTAAAACTATAGATTGTATCTCTACTAAAGGTACCCGAGTCTTCTCTCAGAACTTTCCCATGGGTGCCCTTGTGAGGTGCACATCAACGCCAAGGATTTCCTAGTTTTACCTCAAATTCCCACCAAGCGCTCTTTACTCACAGCTCCTCCTCTTGGTGATCAAAACCATAGATTGCATCTCTACCAAAGGCACCTGAGTCTTCTCTCAGAACTTTTCCATGAGTGCCCTTGCGAGGTGTGCATCAACGCTGTTGATGGCCCTTAGACGTGTCAATTCGTGAACCGCAAGCGCACGGATCGTTGGTAGCTTTTCCCTTAGAGTATTCCCCCAATGTTTATCAATCCGTGGAACAAGTGGGATATTGGCTCTTACTTTGTGCTAATCTTACTAACTAAGCAAGTAATATGGTTGTGTAGAGAGATGAGAAACTAAACTAGATTAATCTAAGATCAAATTAAGTAACAAAGGTTGATACAAGAGAGAAACAAAGATAGATAAGTGTTCCCTCCCTAGGGTCTAGGTTCTCATGAATATGCATCTACTACACAAATGGGTGTTGCCTTCACTAGCATCATAGCGGTTATGTGCTCGCTTGGTCTTTTCCCTCTTGCATACTGTCACTACACAAGGGTAGTCAACCACCTCGCTAACACATCCATGACAAAGCATCCATAGAGTTAAGCTAATCACCACGATTACCACAAACCCTACTAAGGACATATGTTGATCAAGAACAAAGCGCTCACATATGTAAATAAAGCATTGCAATGACATAGACCATGAAGCATTGATAGGCATAATGTGCATGTAGAGATTACAAATCATAGATCCATCTAACCCTAGGGACGAACGGAGGCATTACCCCATCATCTTACAAGGATTGAAGCACAAGGGGGTGATGGAGACTCCGAGGAACGTCGTCACCGAAGATGGCGGTGAGATGGACGAAGAACCCCCAAGGCCGATGGCTTGAGGGCCTCCTTGATCTCCTTCGCCGGCGTTGATCATCGCGGTGAAATCATCTAATCTCTCTTCCTCATCTTGTTTCGGTGGCTTTTGGTGAATAGATCTGAATCTCCCCTTCTTGAGGGTGCCTAGAGGGTTGTATTTATACCCTAGGAGAGCTTGGGGCGTGCTCCACCTTTCTTTCCACGAGATCCTTGCTTGGGAGTTAAACAAACTTGGTTTCCATAAGATTTGACTCGCCCAGATTTTTCTAATTCGCAGCCCTGCATTCCTAAAATCATATCTCTCATGTCTGTACACCAAACAGGACAAACTCAGATTCTAAATTGTGTAGCAAGAAATTATCTCCAACTTTGGTACTCATAAGTTTCCTTGGAAATGAAGTTAAGATCCCCAAAACAGCATCGAAAAATAATCTGTCTGATTCCGGACTCCTCTGCGCAGCATGCATTTCCGGGGCCATATCTCCTAGCTCTATATTCCAAATTATGCTTTCCATATGTCCAAATTGAAGATCTCGATGATGGCTACAACTTTGGTATTCAACATTTTATCATTAGAGTCAATTTAGATCTCCGAATCTGTACCAAAATATCATGCTGTCCTGGGCTGCGCGAATATCTCTGAGGTTGCCTTGATCTCGTGAATAACTTTCTAAATCTTCAATTCCTTTATGGTTAAGTCTCTCCTGCCCAAGGTTCATTGAATGTGGATACCTAGGAGGTGAGTTGGGCTATGAAAGCCCACATGGTCCATTGGTTGGGCTCCCTCCGCTAGGCTCGATTTCTTTGGGCTTGTAGTTTGTTTTGGGCTTTGAATACAAATGCACCAAATTGGGCCATTTTCCTGTAAAAACACAACATACTCCAAAACACAACACATATACAAAAATGTGGTTATTTCAAGTGCCAAGTGGCGGGTTAGTATATGAATTGGTCCAAAAACACCGCCTACATAGCAATAAAAGTGTACCACTAATGACCGTCAACAATCCCCTCATACTTAAACCTTGCTCGTCCTCGAGTAAGTCAATTCTTGCTTAAAGGGAAATCAGCAGCGTTGCCTTTCAGTGTCATCCCTGCATTTAGTCATACATAACAAGACATATTGCTCTCTCTTAAGAATTTAGCTTTAAAGTTCAAGTTGTGACCGGCTTCTTTTTTATTATGGAAGATAGACTAGCAATAAAGAACAAGCCACAACAGTAAACAAATGCAATGCTCTTAAACTTAAGTGAACTTCAAACCATTACCTTGTTCCATCATGAAGAATTTTCAAAAAGATGCATATCCAGCATGAGTGAGATTCTCTTGCAAAAGCTTATGGAAACACTCATATCGTCAAGTCACTCAAGCCTATACTAGATTATTCTTAACCTATCCTACTCATGTATGAAAGTGGAAGGCTTTTGTGGAGCTTGATAGGTAAAAACAGTCCTAGCAAAACATTATATCCAAAATATTGTCAAACTAAGAGAGAGATCTATTGGAATTACTGAGATTAGTCAAAAAGGCCATGGAAAATAAATGTTGGGAAGGGAGAGGGATGAAACACACATATTTAGATAAGTAGACATGTGCAAATGGCAAGTGGATGATCTCGAGGCACAAATGAAGTCCTCGTTATCGGATTGCACATGGTTGAAAAATTGAGTATGGAATTATCTTCAAAGCACTTGGATTTTAATGGAACTAAAAGAACTAAGGAGCATTTTCTTTCTTTTTTTTCTTTTCCTCTTTTCTTTTCTTTCTTTTTCATATTTTCTTTCATCATCATTTTTTTCTTTTCCTTTATTTTCTTTCTTTTTGCTCCTTAGAACCTTTGGCAACATAGTACTTACTCAGCATCCTCCCCCTCATGTTTAAACGATTGCTCGTCCTCGAGCATAGAAGTGAGAGTTGATAATTACTGAAGTAAGTACACAAAATCCATCTTGATCTTCTAGAAAATCACTTGAATCTTTAGGGAGTTTCTTCTTGATGCCTCCCAAATTGATGTTCTCTAAATTAAGCTCTCGATTCTTCTAGATTTTCGTCGAGAAAATGATTCATACTCAATTGTGGGTTGTGGTCAAGGAGGTAATCATAAAAAGATATTTGGGTTTAGGGTGGATATCCAGTGAAGTTTGCAACGTTTCTGGTTTAGAAACTCACAATGCATGGATAGAAAGGCTAGCAAAAAGAAGGTACGCAAAAATGGAATGGCCAGCTTCTTAGTCTCGAACCACAGAAATCAATCTTAATCTAACTCATCAAAATATAAGTTTGCAAATCTAAAGGTTTCATCATGATAGATCATGTATATGTAAAGGCTTTGGTAGGTAGAACTTTGCAAGAGATTCACCAATGTAGATAGCATAAGATTTAAGTTTTAATGAAAACAACACAAGGTATCGGGTTATCCATAAACTTAAATCAAAGAGCAATGAAATGTATGTGGGTCTAAAATATAGTCATTTAACCTCCACAGTTAAAAGAGCCAGTATTTAAATCAATTTAAGATCATGTTATAGAGAGCAATTAGCCAAGGCATGTACAACTTCATGTAGGTAAAACAAAGCAGCAACTTTCATCATTTTTCCATAAGCAAAGGCAATGTAAAACATCGAGGTAAGCACATGGTCATGCCTATTTATGAAAAAGGAAACTAAAAGAAATCTAGGTTGTCCCTCTAGTAGCCATGTTATTAATGAGAGAGAAAAACAATGATAGCACCAAGTCGAAGGTTGAAGGCATACTTACAACCATTTATGATAGGAATAGAGGAGGTTCGTGGAGGTGTTACCATCTTTTATAGTCCTTCGTGGTTTGCTTTCAACATCTCCATGTATTGAATGTAGCTTGCTTGTGTCTTAATTTGCCAATGCTCCAAAGGTTTTGTTTATCTTCTAAACTTCTCAACTTGATCATGTATGCTTAATAGAACCATTGACAACCTCTTCTTTATTGATGTCATCATCATCTCCTCTTTCTTGTTCTCATCACCATCTTTACTGCCTCGTTTTCATGGATTCTCCCCTCTGTCCACAACAGAACATATATTGAAATATAGCTTTATTGAAAATTTTATGAAATTACGTTTTCAACGTGTGGTCATTCACTGAAAACGGAGCTCAAACGTGGGAGTTATGCCAATTTTACTTCAGCGCTGCGTGCTGTCCAGAACTGACTTCAGGACGTGCGACGTTTGATGATTTGGCCATAACCCAATGTAGGAACCTCCGATTGCCTTGTCGCTTGATCCATTGGAATGTAGTCTTCATGGGGCTTCTAAATATCCAAAAATATTCTTGTTGTTCACTTCTGAGGTCATGCAGAATTTTGATGACAACAATCGCTTCTTGTGCACCAATCCGAAGATGTTGATGATCTTGATCTTGTTATCTTTTATGGCATTATATTGCACATCCGAGTCGAAGGTGCAAGGCCTCCCCCATGCTTAGCTTTTTGCTAGGCATGGAAGAAGAAGACAAAGCATTTTATGTTCTTCTCATTTTTGTCATTTTAGTCGTCCTTCAATTTCCTTATCGTGAGAGCATTTTCATCTTGCCTGCAAAACATTTCAAATGCATATTCTACCCCCAGGGTGACGGTTGGGAGTAGAAGTAATTTCCAATAGTCCAACAATGTATCCTAAGATTCTTAACTTGTGGCATAATTAGTCTAGTGAGAATAAAAATAAAAATCTAATGTGTGTACGTGGATGCAAAGTGTGTATGCAAATGAGAGGAAAGCATATAAACAAAGACAATGTTTACACCTAGTTCTAAACTCCATGCTTACAACTAGGTTGCCGAATTTCTCCATAGCCAAAAAAGCTTATTTAACCAAGGTCAAGACACCATATCTATCCCAAGGTCAAAACTTCATTTATAGCACAAGAAAAATAAGACGCATTGCAAAGCTTATAAACGAACCAATGCAATCATGAAAACAAATGAATAGCTTGCAAGGTTTATTTAACTAAATGATGAAGGTCCACAATCATGTTTAAACACCACGTTTACACAAGATCGCAAAAGGAAAATGCCCATATGAAGCATTAACATGTATATGAAAGCATACATCATTAAGTTTATAAAACAGCCAAGTCAACTATATGCAAAGCATGCAAGACTAAATGCAAACGAAGCAAATATTATGTTGATGGCAAAATGCGATCCATGCAGGAAAATGGAAATGATGATGATCATGACGATGGTCTATATTAAAATAAAATCTAAATTAATTAGCCACAAGTCAATCATCATAAGGTTGTGCCATTCTTTATTTTCTCTAAAAGAAACAAAAACACAAAGAACAAATTGCCTCCCGAAAAGCGCTTCCTTTAAAGTCATAAAGCTCGACTTTTCTCACATACCTTCTCATCATCGTGAAGCCATGGTCCTTCANGTCAGGGCTTATTTCTAACGGAAGGCGGACGGAATGCACACAGGTAAAAGAAACTTTGTGTCATGGCACACAGGTGTTTGAAAACTTTCTAGTGGCATACGCGTAACGAGCAAATTTTATAATGGCATACAGGTAAAGGAATCAACAATTATTTCAATGCAAGATGCATGAAATTGTCTTTTCATCAAGTTTTTATTTGCCCAAATCGGATTCCGATC
>CM014271.1:45003611-45020454 GCA_004135705.1 Alloteropsis semialata
TGTACTTGTTAATCAGCATCAGTCACACGTGGCCGATATCCACCAGGAGCATTAGATTCACGCCCAAATGCCTGATGATTCCTCCGCAGCTCTTCAACAGTGACTTGAACTGCAGGATCAACGGCACCAGAACTCTTGGCGTGGTCCGATGTAAGCACCTTGAACTTCCCCTTCTCATCAGCATCAACCATATTAATAGAAAAGGAGAAATCAACAAAGTTATTAGGAAAGGGATGACCGTCGATCTTCATGGCTTTCTTGTTATCTTCGAATTTGATCTTGCCAGACTCGATAGCCAATTGGATCTCCCTTCTGAACACTTTGCATTCATTTGTCTCATGAGAAGTTGAGTTATGCCATTTACAATACTTGCGCTTCTTCAACTCCTCGGCCGAAGGAATAGAATGATTTGCAGACAGTTGAATAAGTTTCTCACTGAGCAACATGTCAAAAATCTTATCGGCCTTTGTTATGTCAAACCCAAACTTTTCAGGACTTTGTTTAATCCATGGACACGATACCAGCTTTTTGGACTTAGTCCATTCAGCTATGTTGATATCGGCCTCATCTTCAGAATCAGACAGATAGGACACTGGCTTAGAAAACTTTGTACGTCTCGTCTCCTGGTATCGGACCTCATGGGCTGACACTTTTTGCACCAGCTATCCCAGTGTCTCAAACTCTTGAGCAGAAAACCTTTCCTTGATCGGCACGAGCAAACCCTGGAATGCAAGCTCAGCCAATTATGTGTCAGATAACTTCAAACTGTAGCATCGATTCCTTACATCACGGAACCGTTGAATGTACTCCTTGATGGACTCATCATTCCTCTGTCTGATAGCAATCAAATCAGAAATTTTCATTTCATTGAGACCAGAAAAGAAGTACTTATGGAACTGCTTCTCCATATCGGACCAGCCTGTGACCGATCCCGCTGGCAACGACGTGAACCAAGTAAACGCCGGCCCTGATAGCGACAAAGGGAAGAACCTGAGTCTGAGTCCCTCTTCAGAAGCAGCCTCACCACACTGAGCTAAGAATCGGCTCACATGTTCTATGGTGGTCATATCATCCTGTCCAGAAAATTTAGAAAAATCTGGCACTCTGTAACGCGGAGGAAGTGGCACTGCATCAAAGTAGGACGGGTACGGGTGCCGATACAACCTCGCTTCATCTTTAGGCTTCAAGCCGAACTGATTCTGAATCACCTCGACTATTTTCTGTGACCAATCGGACTGCTGATCTCCAAGTGGCATTCCATCAGCCTGATGCATAACCATCATGTAATTATTGTAATCACCGATCATACGCTGATGTGGAGGAATCACTTCACGTAGCTTTGCAGCTGCAGGTTGCTTTTCTTCTTCGTTCAGAGTCCTAGTATATTTCTCACCATGCGGGCCGACAATAGATCCATCGGCCATCAACAGAAAACCATTAGCCAGCTAAATGGGTGGTGGAGTCAACGGAGCCTGCGGAGCAACGGTCATGGTAGAGTTTTCAGTATCTTTGTCTTTTCTTGACCCTGATGCCCCTGCTGAATCTGGCATAAAGACTGGACCCTTTAAGCAAATAGTATCATCCACCGCCTTCTTGATGAGGTTGTCCAAAGAGTTGACCAAAGTGCCTGACTGGTTAACCAATGCATGGTGGACAGCTTGATGAATCATCTCAGTCATGTTGACATGGTACTCCCGGGCGTCGGTTGTCTTCTTGATCAAATCTGGGTCCGGAAGAGCACCTTTGAGCACAGGGCCTGAACGATTACGCCCAAATTGATCAAGGCAGAGCTTTTCAAATGCTTCAATCTGGGCCTGAACTGCATCTAACTAGGCTTTAGACAGATCGGCCTTAGTAACTGGCATAGTCGCGTCAGGAATCTTGTTCTTATCAGCCTTGGCTTTCTCAGCCGCCAACTTTTCAGCCGCCAGTTTGTCAGCAGCGAGCTTAGCAGCAGCTTCTTTTTCAGCATCAGACGACATCTTGGAAATTGTCTTACGTGTCCCACCAGGCGTGCCAAAAATGTGTTGACGCGGAAAATCGGCGGTTGTATCTTCAGCGAGCAACACAACAAGGCCAGGGAGATCTGCTTCACTCCAGTGCTGGTCCTGCAATTCGTCCAGGTTCGTGGCGTGCCAGTCAATTTGACCTGTAATTGATAAGGGAATAAACAGTTAAATTACTCTTTGATTGTGTCGGCTCTATTCCAGACAACAGATGCATGTCGGACTTAGCCACGACCCAATCAGACATATATCGGCCGATACCAATCGGACTTCAAATCGGACCTTCATCAATGACATCAATCAGACCGAATCAATCGGACCTCAATCAAACCACCGAATCGGACCTCAGAATCGGCCAATCGGGATCGGACCTTGATTAGTGTAACAAATATGATACAAAATAGCAATCTTACAACTAATCTAGATACAAAAGTAACGGATCAGCTGTGTCTTTGAACAAGATATTCAATAATCAAAGTAGAGCCGATACGTTGTCCACCTTGCCTAGTTGTCAGTATAATTCATCTCATCGGACCATCTAACTAGCCAATCAAACCAAAACTGTTTCGACACGGTTTCACAGACGGATACAGCGCACATACTCCAGCTATGATCGGACCAGATAGCTAAACGATCAAACTTGACTCATTAACGTAACAACTAAACAAGATGCTCGCATAGGTAATTAATCAGATTAAAGCAAATAAACAGTAAAACATTAACAAGATCGTTCCAATATTCAAAGCTGTCTTTGAATAATCAAGAGATCTAGCTCCGACGCAGGGAATCTAAATCAAACCCGACACTCAGGACAACCAGGTTAAACAATAGAGATCAATCGGACCTAGAACGATATTGTAAGATAAGTATTGCTCAATCGGACTAAACCAATGCTCATAGTTGTTGAAGAAACAGATTAATTCACATGGCGCAAATCTAAATCAATCTAGCAACTTCAAGCAACCGCATAGATCGCCTTCTGATAATCAAGAAGATCTAGCTCCGATGCAGGGAATCTAAACCAGACCCGAAAACCCGAAGAACAACCCGATAAACGATTAACGCTGAATAATCAAGAGAAGTCTAGCTCCGACGCAGGGAATCTAAACCAATCTTGACGATCCAGAGATAAATCGGTTGAACAGCATAAACGAGAAAGGGCGATGCGCCTCAATTCAAAGCTTATACTAATTCGATAAGTTGACAATCTTACTGGTAAGCCGGAGATCAAGAACTGATGCAGCCCGTCCACCAATGAGTTCGTCGGTATCTACTAATCCTAGGGTTTTGGCGTGAAGCCGGGTTGTATTGATTGTGAGAATAGTTCTTTACAATGGACGAGGGTTTATATTTATACCCTGGTCATGAAGAGTCCTGATCGGACCTGACTAACTTGCAGATAATATAAACTAAATCTAATATAGAATGGGACTCTCAACATGCCTTCAAAAAGAAAATAGCCCCCGTATCTGATATGCTCCCTTTTTAGCCGACGCGCCCTTGATCGGACTTCTCTTCCCCGCATCGGCTTCCTTCTTCGTCACATTCAGCTTTGACCAGTCAACGGGCCCACCGATCAGTTTTAGCGCCGCTACGTCACCATCTGACTCAGCATTCCCGGTGCGAAAATCCGGTGTCAACACATGGCATTTTAGCAAAGCGGCACGTGTCACAAACCCGTGATGACACGTGGCTGCGCCTAAGCGCAACGCGTGGCGGCCCACGGAGTAGACAAGTGGCGCACTGGCAAGTAGACACGTGCACGGATATGATATCAACACATGTGCAGCCACGTGGACAAGCCACGTCATCTGACAGCGTGGCCAGTGCCACATAGACTTGTCATGTCATCGCCATGGTGGCGTGCAGCGTCATCAATGATATTTTTCTGCGGCGTCATAAAACACAAATCAGTTCTGTGACGCAAAAACATTTCGTCATAAATGAGAGGTCTTCTATGATGAACGTAACGATTCGTACCGTACATCTTTAGTGACGAGTATACTATGACGAATCCAATTTTGTCGTATATTCATCACAAAAAACCTTCTGTGACAAATTTTCACTCTACTGTGACGAAAATGGAACGTCATTGGTCTGCACATTTCTACTAAGACCTACTTCTACTTCCTCGCGATCATCTTTTTATAATTTTGGAATAAAATGTTCAATTTACTAAAACATTTGTTCGATGTATTTAAATCAATTTTGCAGAAAAACATATAATTTTAAACAGTTTTTATTCCATGGCCATGATTTTGAAATATTTGCTCTAATATACGGAAAAACTTGTTCCATTATTCTCAAACTTTTGTTTCACAAATATAAACATTTGTTGCATTATTTCAGACATTTGTTCTCCCAAATTGAAACACTTTTGCACAAAGTTCAAATCGAAGCATTTATTCCACCCAATTATTTTCATTTTACTCCACAAAAATTTGTTGCATTTAAACATTTTTCCTTGTATCTAAACATTTCTTGCACTTATCTAAATTATTGTTGCATTATGTTTTAACCATTTTTGTTCATCCATGATGAAATATTTGTTGGAAACATGCTTGGGAGCACTTGTTCCATTGGTCCCAAACTTCTATTCCACAAATATAAACATTTGTTCCCTCAAAAAGAAACTTTTCCATGATTTTGAAAACTATTGCTCCATGTATCTGTGACGGTCTGTACGTGACGGAGCACGTTGCAAGCACCAAGAAAGAAACTGAGCAGTTTTGCACTATATTGCCGCTCGGTCGGCTCTAGTGAGAACGAGAGGCCAGCATAGGAGAGGATCGGCGCGTCAACGCGACAAGGCAGAGATCGTCGGGATGGGCGACGCATTAGCGTTCTGCGCGGCGACGATTCCGTATGCGTGGTCACCCTTGCTCCGCCCCATCTTTTCTCCAATTCCGGCGCCGCACGTTGACTCACGTCCTGCCCCTGTTGGCTGGGTGACTGGTGGTGTACGCCACTCGCGCACCGCGACGACGGGTGACGGCAACGCGCACGATGAGACCGTACGCCATGCCCTGCCGACGTTTTATATACTAAAAAAAAATACATGTCTTTCCTGTTAGGAATGAAAATGATCGGACACGGTCAAAAACGGTATCGCAAATTTACACAAATGTGGAAAACGAAATGAGTGGGATTTTTCTACATTTTATCAAATTAATAAATCAAAATAATATTATGATGAAAAAGTTAGTTGAAAATAATAATTTTTATATTTTGATAAAAATAAAAATAGTCAAAAAATTATATCATAATATGAAATATGAAATAGATCGGTACGTGATTTATCCCCACAGTTTTTAACCGTACTTTCTACTATAAGAGCACGAGGCAGCTACACATACGCCTACACTACACTTCACTAGCAAAACCCAATACAATAATGCATCACCCAGTTGCCGGCCTCCGCTTGCTGCTCATCGCGGCGGCGAGCTTCTGCCTTGTCGTCTGCCATGGACTGGCCAGCGACGACAGCGACAGTGCTGTCCATGTGAGCTGCCTCCCGCACGAGAGGGAAGCGCTGCTGGGTTTCAAGCAAGGCATCACCGGCGACCCGGCCGGCGTCCTCGCCTCCTGGCAGCCGGCGGGCGGCGGCCACGGCGAGGAGCCGGACTGCTGCCGCTGGAGAGGCGTCCGGTGCAGCAACCGGACCGGCCGTGTGCTCGAGCTTCGGCTCAGCAACAAGGACGCGAGCTACTTCGACTCCGGGGAGCCTCTGGTCGGCAAGATAAGTCGCTCTCTGCTCGCCTTGGAACGTCTGAACCACCTTGACCTTAGCGGGAACTACGTCCAGGGGCCGGATGGCCGTGTTCCAGACTTTTTGGGTAGTCTCAAGAGCCTCGAGCATCTTGACCTCTCCGGCGTACCGTTCGTGGGCACTGTGCCTCCCCAGCTTGGCAACTTGTCGAGATTGCGGCATCTTGACCTTTCCTATATGACAGATTTGAAACCAAGGGATCTGTCATGGGTGACACGTCTGCCATTCTTGCAGTATCTGAACCTCGAGATGGTAAACCTCAGCGAGGTGGCCGACTGGCCTCTCGCCATGAACATGGTTCCTTCTTTGAGGGTCCTTGATCTGTCAGAGTGCTCGCTTGTAACCGCAAGCCAATCGGTTCCGTACCATAACCTTACAAATCTTCAGGGGCTTGATCTCTCTTGGAACTACTTTGACCACCCAATTGCCTCTGGTTGGTTTTGGAACATAACAAGCCTCAAGTACCTCGACCTTGGGTCAACCCATATGTACGGTCGATTTCCTGACAGACTAGGAGACATGCCGTCACTACAAGTCATAGATTTTTCTGGTTATGCTGACACGAGCACGGGCATCATGATACCAAATTTGAAGAATCTATGCAGCTTGAGAATCCTAAATCTTGGTTCTAGTCACTTATTATATGGGACCGCAACCGAAATATTTGAAAATCTGCCCCGTTGCTCACCCAACAAATTACAGGAACTGTACCTAACAGACAACAATATCCATGGGTTCATACCAAGTTGGATAGGACAATTAACCAGCTTGGTCGTTCTTGATCTCAGTCAGAACAACCTTACTGGACATCTCCCAGTATCTATAGGGAATTTGATTAGTTTAAGTTCGCTTGACCTCTCTCGCAACCGCTTGACTGGACATGTCTCGGATGAGATTGCTAAGCTCACTAATTTGACAAACCTTCTTCTGAGCCACAATGGCTTTGATGGTGTCATCAGAGAGGAGCACTTTGATAGTCTTGCGAAGTTGAGGTACATAGATTTATCTTCTAATTACCTAATGAAGTGTAGGGTTGATCTCATCCGGAAGCGTAAGCAAAGATAACATAACCAAGGTTAACGAAGGCCTTATCGTCTCTAGGTACAGCTCTTAGTCAAAAGGTGATTAAAACTATAGATTGTATCTCTACTAAAGGTACCCGAGTCTTCTCTCAGAACTTTCCCATGGGTGCCCTTGTGAGGTGCACATCAACGCCAAGGATTTCCTAGTTTTACCTCAAATTCCCACCAAGCGCTCTTTACTCATAGCTCCTCCTCTTGGTGATCAAAACCATAGATTGCATCTCTACCAAAGGCACCTGAGTCTTCTCTCAGAACTTTTCCATGAGTGCCCTTGCGAGGTGTGCATCAACGCTGTTGATGGCCCTTAGACGTGTCAATTCGTGAACCGCAAGCGCACGGATCGTTGGTAGCTTTTCCCTTAGAGTATTCCCCCAATGTTTATCAATCCGTGGAACAAGTGGGATATTGGCTCTTACTTTGTGCTAATCTTACTAACTAAGCAAGTAATATGGTTGTGTAGAGAGATGATAAACTAAACTAGATTAATCTAAGATCAAACTAAGTAACAAAGGTTAATACAAGAGAGAAACAAAGATAGATAAGTGTTCCCTCCCTAGGGTCTAGGTTCTCATGAATATGCATCTACTACACAAATGGGTGTTGCCTTCACTAGCATCATGGCGGTTATGTGCTCGCTTAGTCTTTTCCCTCTTGCATACTGTCACTACACAAGGGTAGTCAATCACCTCGCTAACACATCCATGACAAAGCATCCATAGGGTTAAGCTAATCACCACGATTACCACAAACCCTACTAAGGACATATGTTGATCAAGAACAAAGTGCTCACATATTTAAATAAAGCATTGCAATGACATAGACCATGAAGCATTGATAGGCATAATGTGCATGTAGAGATTACAAATCATAGATCCATCTAACCCTAGGGACGAACGGAGGTATTACCCCATCATCTTACAAGGATTGAAGCACAAGGGGGTGATGGAGACTCCGAGGAACGTCGTCACCGAAGATGGCGGTGAGATGGACGAAGAACCCCCAAGGCCGATGGCTTGAGGGCCTCCTTGATCTCCTTCGCCGGCGTTGATCATCGCGGTGAAATCATCTAATCTCTCTTCCTCATCTTGTTTCGGTGGCTTTTGGTGAATAGATCTGAATCTCCCCTTCTTGAGGGTGCCTAGAGGGTTGTATTTATACCCTAGGAGAGCTTGGGGCGTGCTCCACCTTTCTTTCCACGAGATCCTTGCTTGGGAGTTAAACAAACTTGGTTTCCATAAGATTTGACTCGCCCAGATTTTTCTAATTCGCAGCCCTGCATTCCTAAAATCATATCTCTCATGTCTGTACACCAAACAGGACAAACTCAGATTCTAAATTGTGTAGCAAGAAATTATCTCCAACTTTGGTACTCATAAGTTTCCTTGGAAATGAAGTTAAGATCCCCAAAACAGCATCGAAAAATAATCTGTCTGATTCCGGACTCCTCTGCGCAGCATGCATTTCCGGGGCCATATCTCCTAGCTCTATATTCCAAATTATGCTTTCCATATGTCCAAATTGAAGATCTCGATGATGGCTACAACTTTGGTATTCAACATTTTATCATTAGAGTCAATTTAGATCTCCGAATCTGTACCAAAATATCATGCTGTCCTGGGCTGCGCGAATATCTCTGAGGTTGCCTTGATCTCGTGAATAACTTTCTAAATCTTCAATTCCTTTATGGTTAAGTCTCTCCTGCCCAAGGTTCATTGAATGTGGATACCTAGGAGGTGAGTTGGGCTATGAAAGCCCACATGGTCCATTGGTTGGGCTCCCTCCGCTAGGCTCGATTTCTTTGGGCTTGTAGTTTGTTTTGGGCTTTGAATACAAATGCACCAAATTGGGCCATTTTCCTGTAAAAACACAACATACTCCAAAACACAACACATATACAAAAATGTGGTTATTTCAAGTGCCAAGTGGCGGGTTAGTATATGAATTGGTCCAAAAACACCGCCTACATAGCAATAAAAGTGTACCACTAATGACCGTCAACAATCCCCTCATACTTAAACCTTGCTCGTCCTCGAGTAAGTCAATTCTTGCTTAAAGGGAAATCAGCAGCGTTGCCTTTCAGTGTCATCCCTGCATTTAGTCATACATAACAAGACATATTGCTCTCTCTTAAGAATTTAGCTTTAAAGTTCAAGTTGTGACCGGCTTCTTTTTTATTATGGAAGATAGACTAGCAATAAAGAACAAGCCACAACAGTAAACAAATGCAATGCTCTTAAACTTAAGTGAACTTCAAACCATTACCTTGTTCCATCATGAAGAATTTTCAAAAAGATGCATATCCAGCATGAGTGAGATTCTCTTGCAAAAGCTTATGGAAACACTCATATCGTCAAGTCACTCAAGCCTATACTAGATTATTCTTAACCTATCCTACTCATGTATGAAAGTGGAAGGCTTTTGTGGAGCTTGATAGGTAAAAACAGTCCTAGCAAAACATTATATCCAAAATATTGTCAAACTAAGAGAGAGATCTATTGGAATTACTGAGATTAGTCAAAAAGGCCATGGAAAATAAATGTTGGGAAGGGAGAGGGATGAAACACACACATTTAGATAAGTAGACATGTGCAAATGGCAAGTGGATGATCTCGAGGCACAAATGAAGTCCTCGTTATCGGATTGCACATGGTTGAAAAATTGAGTATGGAATTATCTTCAAAGCACTTGGATTTTAATGGAACTAAAAGAACTAAGGAGCATTTTCTTTCTTTTTTTTCTTTTCCTCTTTTCTTTTCTTTCTTTTTCATATTTTCTTTCATCATCATTTTTTTCTTTTCCTTTATTTTCTTTCTTTTTGCTCCTTAGAACCTTTGGCAACATAGTACTTACTCAGCATCCTCCCCCTCATGTTTAAACGATTGCTCGTCCTCGAGCATAGAAGTGAGAGTTGATAATTGCTGAAGTAAGTACACAAAATCCATCTTGATCTTCTAGAAAATCACTTGAATCTTTAGGGAGTTTCTTCTTGATGCCTCCCAAATTGATGTTCTCTAAATTAAGCTCTCGATTCTTCTAGATTTTCGTCGAGAAAATGATTCATACTCAATTGTGGGTTGTGGTCA
This sequence comes from Alloteropsis semialata, assembly GCA_004135705.1. Classification (NCBI taxonomy): domain Eukaryota; kingdom Viridiplantae; phylum Streptophyta; class Magnoliopsida; order Poales; family Poaceae; genus Alloteropsis; species Alloteropsis semialata. The sequence goes on from CM014271.1 coordinate 45,013,552, forward strand.
AGGAGGTAATCATAAAAAGATATTTGGGTTTAGGGTGGATATCCAGTGAAGTTTGCAACGTTTCTGGTTTAGAAACTCACAATGCATGGATAGAAAGGCTAGCAAAAAGAAGGTACGCAAAAATGGAATGGCCAGCTTCTTAGTCTCGAACCACAGAAATCAATCTTAATCTAACTCATCAAAATATAAGTTTGCAAATCTAAAGGTTTCATCATGATAGATCATGTATATGTAAAGGCTTTGGTAGGTAGAACTTTGCAAGAGATTCACCAATGTAGATAGCATAAGATTTAAGTTTTAATGAAAACAACACAAGGTATCGGGTTATCCATAAACTTAAATCAAAGAGCAATGAAATGTATGTGGGTCTAAAATATAGTCATTTAACCTCCACAGTTAAAAGAGCCAGTATTTAAATCAATTTAAGATCATGTTATAGAGAGCAATTAGCCAAGGCATGTACAACTTCATGTAGGTAAAACAAAGCAGCAACTTTCATCATTTTTCCATAAGCAAAGGCAACGTAAAACATCGAGGTAAGCACATGGTCATGCCTATTTATGAAAAAGGAAACTAAAAGAAATCTAGGTTGTCCCTCTAGTAGCCATGTTATTAATGAGAGAGAAAAACAATGATAGCACCAAGTCGAAGGTTGAAGGCATACTTACAACCATTTATGATAGGAATAGAGGAGGTTCGTGGAGGTGTTACCATCTTTTATAGTCCTTCGTGGTTTGCTTTCAACATCTCCATGTATTGAATGTAGCTTGCTTGTGTCTTAATTTGCCAATGCTCCAAAGGTTTTGTTTATCTTCTAAACTTCTCAACTTGATCATGTATGCTTAATAGAACCATTGACAACCTCTTCTTTATTGATGTCATCATCATCTCCTCTTTCTTGTTCTCATCACCATCTTTACTGCCTCGTTTTCATGGATTCTCCCCTCTGTCCACAACAGAACATATATTGAAATATAGCTTTATTGAAAATTTTATGAAATTACGTTTTCAACGTGTGGTCATTCACTGAAAACGGAGCTCAAACGTGGGAGTTATGCCAATTTTACTTCAGCGCTGCGTGCTGTCCAGAACTGACTTCAGGACGTGCGACGTTTGATGATTTGGCCATAACCCAATGTAGGAACCTCCGATTGCCTTGTCGCTTGATCCATTGGAATGTAGTCTTCATGGGGCTTCTAAATATCCAAAAATATTCTTGTTGTTCACTTCTGAGGTCATGCAGAATTTTGATGACAACAATCGCTTCTTGTGCACCAATCCGAAGATGTTGATGATCTTGATCTTGTTATCTTTTATGGCATTATATTGCACATCCGAGTCGAAGGTGCAAGGCCTCCCCCATGCTTAGCTTTTTGCTAGGCATGGAAGAAGAAGACAAAGCATTTTATGTTCTTCTCATTTTTGTCATTTTAGTCGTCCTTCAATTTCCTTATCGTGAGAGCATTTTCATCTTGCCTGCAAAACATTTCAAATGCATATTCTACCCCCAGGGTGACGGTTGGGAGTAGAAGTAATTTCCAATAGTCCAACAATGTATCCTAAGATTCTTAACTTGTGGCATAATTAGTCTAGTGAGAATAAAAATAAAAATCTAATGTGTGTACGTGGATGCAAAGTGTGTATGCAAATGAGAGGAAAGCATATAAACAAAGACAATGTTTACACCTAGTTCTAAACTCCATGCTTACAACTAGGTTGCCGAATTTCTCCATAGCCAAAAAAGCTTATTTAACCAAGGTCAAGACACCATATCTATCCCAAGGTCAAAACTTCATTTATAGCACAAGAAAAATAAGACGCATTGCAAAGCTTATAAACGAACCAATGCAATCATGAAAACAAATGAATAGCTTGCAAGGTTTATTTAACTAAATGATGAAGGTCCACAATCATGTTTAAACACCACGTTTACACAAGATCGCAAAAGGAAAATGCCCATATGAAGCATTAACATGTATATGAAAGCATACATCATTAAGTTTATAAAACAGCCAAGTCAACTATATGCAAAGCATGCAAGACTAAATGCAAACGAAGCAAATATTATGTTGATGGCAAAATGCGATCCATGCAGGAAAATGGAAATGATGATGATCATGACGATGGTCTATATTAAAATAAAATCTAAATTAATTAGCCACAAGTCAATCATCATAAGGTTGTGCCATTCTTTATTTTCTCTAAAAGAAACAAAAACACAAAGAACAAATTGCCTCCCGAAAAGCGCTTCCTTTAAAGTCATAAAGCTCGACTTTTCTCACATACCTTCTCATCATCGTGAAGCCATGGTCCTTCATGCAAGAAGTAAAGGTGTCCATGTAGCTTTAATGCACTTCCCACTATGCACATGATCACTTATGTTCAATAGAAGACTTGCCCAAGCTATGTCACATCATTGTCACCTCCTTCTTCGTTGTCCTTCATCGCTGCCTCTTCTTCCACAAATTTTCCTTCTATGTCCAGAACAGAATATGTACCCAACAATTGTTTCAATCCAAGATGCATGAAATTTTCTTTCCATCAAGTTTTTATTCGCCCAAATCGGATTCCGATCCAATGAGTGACGCCCGTTTTATTCCAGCTCTGCAATCTGTCCGGAAAATTTTAGAACGCACAGCGCCCATTCTTTTAGCCATATCTCCTTGTATGGGTCTTCAAATTTGTCGATCTTGGATGCGTTGGAATGAGAACTTGATGGACCTTCTGAATATCAACTTTTCTCCTCTTGTACATCTCTGATCATGTTCACAAAATTGATAAAAACAGCAATGTTTGATTCTGAGATTTGGAGATGGTGATGATCAAGTTTGCAGCTCCTTGGGTATGACCTCTATCCACATTATTCGAGTCTCATGTCCTGCATGGTTAGTGAAATCCGGGCTTTCTCCTGATATGTGCTCTTTTAAGGTCATTAGCTTGACCAAGCGCAAAGCAAGATCGAGATTTGCAAAATTTATTGTAAACATACGCATCCATAATCACCACCACAATCAAATTGTAGCAATAAATCAAGGTGTAACTAAAAGAAGCATATGTTTCTTGCATAGCACTTAGCTCATCATTAGGCAAAGGTTCTTTAGGCATAAAATCAATAGGTTCAAACAAAAAAATTGCCTCTTTATCATTCTCAATAAATTCTAGCCTAACAACATGATCATCAATGAAACAAGGCATAGAATTTAGACTATCATTCATACTATTGGTTGAACATGAGTATTTCAATAGATTATCCTTAATACCAAAAGTATCTTGAGATTTCAATGTGTACCTTAGCCTTGGAGCCTTTTCAACAAGAGTGGTCTCCAATTTGTCTACTTGAGTTGAAAGCAAATCAATCTCAACAAGTGGAGGTGTCTCTTCATTGTCTTGCAACTCTTCCAACTCTCCATCATGTGGAGCATGCAACCCATTAGCAATATTCATGTTCATCTCTTCTTTCAAGTCTTCATTGTTTGGAATATCCCATACATCTTTATCCTCAAATTCTCTTGTATTGCTTTCAATATCTTTCATGTACCACATGTTGCCAAGATCGCTCATCGTGGACTCACTCTCTTTTTCCTCTTTGTGCACTTCCATGTCTTGATTTGCTAGTGTATAAGCTTCAATGGCACACAAGCTATAAATTTGTAAAGAGGGGTCTTCTAGGTGCGCTAAATTTGCTTGCTCCATGTCATACTTCTCCCACTTAGTTTCTAGCTCGAGTCCTATTTTCTCCAATTTATCCCTTAAGACACTAGCTCTTCTCTTAATTATCCTTGTCCCCTTAGCAATAAACTCTAGTCCATGATCAACTGACCAATTAAGTTCTTCAAATGAGTCAAAATACTTATCTTCAATTGGTGTGCATGGTGTTGTAGAAAGGGAACTTTTATGCTCTTCATGGTTGCGCTCTTCTCTTCCTTCATCATCAATCTTTGAAATTTCAAATTGATCGATCCGTCCTCCATCTTTTTCTTCTCTTTCTTCTTCAAATATCTTTTGGATCGATTCTCCGCTCATCTCTTGATCAAATATATCATCAACTCTTTTGGCTATGTGTCGGTGTTTCTCATTCCTTTGGTAGTTGATGAGGTGGCCAAAATCAATTGGAATCCAATCAAGTTGATCGAATTCTGCCAACGGTCTAGCATTCTCCAAACTTCGGCCTATACTCATCTTAGTTTCAATATTTTTAATATGCGGAATGACTTGTCTTACCTCATGAAGTGGTTCTTCAATTTCTTGTATGATCGATTCATCTTCATTGAGCTCCGGTTCATCTTTTTTTAAAATTTCAGCAAGCATCTCGGACTTGCTTCCATCGTTTTGCCTCTCCCGACATCATTTTTGCCAATTACGTCATACTCTTTCTCCATTGCATACCCTTTGTAAGATTTGTGCAGCTTCTCTAATCATTTTCTCCATTAAATTACCTCCTGCACATATACTTACAAAACGGGCAGAATTAGGAGTTAGTGAAAATAAAATGTATGCAACTTCACATCACCAAAAAATCCCAAGTTCGGGCCTTGCTCGAGTAGCTCATTAAATCGGTCCCATGCTTCATCAATCCCTTCATCCTCTTTTTGCTTGAAATTGAACACTTGCCTCCTTAAATATTGTATCTTGCTTATGGGAAAGAACTTTGAGCAAAATTTCTTTGCAAGTTCATCCCAATTTCCTTTCGCTTCAATGGATGCATATATGTACTATCTAAGTGCTTCATCTTTAAGAGAGAATGGGAAAAGATTCCACTTGAACCAAGCGGCCGGAACTTCTTGTCGCACCGTGTTGCATATCATCGTGAATAGCTCAAGGTGTCTATATGGGTTATTGTCCTCTAATCCTTTAAAAGGGTTTGTCGCCACTAACTCGATGATTTCATGCTTTAATTCATAGTTGGTTGTAGCAAGCATCAAACCTGATTTTTGCATCTCAAGATCCTCCGTTGATGGCAAAGCTAATTCCCTTAGCGACATTTCTTCGTTGTCCAATAGTGAGGCGAACAAATCCATCTAGGCACTGAAAATAAAAAGAAAAACACAAAAAAATTCTACACAAAGGTTAAGTGTTAGCGGGTTAGCAAAACTAATACAAAGTTCAAGCACAACAAACTAACTTGTTTTTAGAGTTTAAGGGACGAAGCCCCAGCCTTAAGTTCAACATAAGATCGTCAGATCGGTTACAGTTCACAAGCGGCACAGAGCTGTGGCAGCAGCCAAAAACGCACTCAGATCAGGTTTACATTCCAAACACTGAAGAAAGACAGACACCGTTTTGCGCTAAGAATTCCTTCATCTCCAGGTCCTTCATCTGCGCCAGCACTATCCCAGCCTTCTCAGCTTCTGAAGCAGCACGAGCCAATTCCCTGTCTTGTTCTCCCCCATGGAAAAGCTCCCACTCCTGGGCGCCCATGCTATGCTTCCAGCTTTGGTTCTTCAGAATATGTATCAGCTGTTTGTTAGCATCTGAGGTTTGCAAGCTATGAGTTTTAGCCGGTTGACAGCACACACAAAATCCTCCCGCTCCCTTTCTGGACACAAAATTTGTCAATTCGGTGCCAGACCAACCACCTTGAGTAGGAGCTGATTCAAACTCTGCCAAGATTCATTACGAAAACATAAGTTATTTCTTAACTTCCATAAACCCCAAATGCCAGCAGCAGCAATCATATTAGTAACCAAGAATTTCTTATTACTTAACCAACATGTACCTAAAGATTCAAAATTATAACCTATATGCCTACCCACTACCATGGAGATCACATTCCACATATTCACGGCAACAATGCAGTCAAAGAACGGATGTTGGTTTGATTCATTTTCAGAACAAAACAAGCAAGTTTTATTCTCCACATGCCTTCTCTTCTCTAAGTTATCTCTAGTTAGATTCTTATTTTTTGAGAGAAGCCAGAGGAAGAACTGAACTCTAGGGGGAACTTTAAGCTTCCACACAGCTGGGACAAAGATAGGCTTAATTCCCCTAAAATCTATAATCCTATATAAGGATTGGGAAGAATATACTCCATTAGAACTATACTTCCAGATCATTGCATCTTCCTCATTTGTGAAACAAATAGTTGAGGCTAGCTCACAGACCTCCAACCACATTCTATGAAGCCTACTCCCTACAATTCTTCTAAAGGTGCACTTCAAATCACTACCATCCCAGAGGTCAGCTATTGTTTTAGCTTGTTCATTTACAATGGAATACAATTCCCAGTACTGAATTGCTAGACTAGTGTTTCCTAACCAATGGTCCTCCCAAAACTTTATTTTCTTTCCATTTCCTACTTGCCACTGAAAACCAAACTTTGCAGCCCTTGCAGACCACATAATCCTCTTAAAAAACTGAGAGGCTCCAGAATCAGCACAGTAAAAGATGTTCTTCCTATCTATACTATACTTATGATCTATTAGTTGTTTTCACAATTTATCAGCACTCATTTGGTATCTCCTCAGCCAAGAGTTTAGGAGGCAAATATTCAGGTCTCTCAAATTAGGAATACCTAGACCTCCATATTCTTTACACATACTAACACTATCCCAGTTGGCCAAATGATATTTATGACTATCTACTGTATCATCCCAAAGACAATTAGCTAAGTGGGTATTCAAAGCCTTGATTGCCCACTTTGGAAATTTAATAAAAGACATTAAGTAAACCGGTATACTTGTCAGGCAAGTTTTAATTAAGGTCACTCTAGCTACCGAGGACAAGAGCTTGCCCTTCCAGCTAGCAATTTTCCTAATAGTCTTATCTATTAGTGGTTGTATGTTCTCTTTCCTTAATCTATCAAAGTGCAAAGGAATACCTAGGTACTTAATAGGGAAATTTCCAATAGGACAGCAGAAAATATGAGCTATACGGTGAATATCCTACTCTTCCATGTTAATGGGG
>CM014271.1:45020832-45050279 GCA_004135705.1 Alloteropsis semialata
TCTGGTTCTCAGGATTTCAAAAAGAAACTCCCAATTAACTCTATCATACGCTTTATCATAATCTAGCTTAAGAATCACCCCAGGCTCCTTGCTGTTGTGAACACTATGCATTATCTCATGGGCTGTAACTACATTTCCAAAATGTATCTCCCTTTCACAAAGGCACTTTGGTTATCAGCTATCATTCTTTGAGCTATTCTACCCAGCCTAATAGTCAGAACATTCGAGAAAATTTTGAAGCTACAGTTAATAAGACTAATTGGCCTAAATTTTTCATGTTCTTGGCATCTTGTACCTTAGGAATCAAGGTAATCATAGCAAAATTGAGACAACTCAGATCTAGCTCACCTCTAAAGAAATCCTGAAACATGTTCATTAGGTCCTGTTTAACAATATCCCAGAATTTATGGTAAAAGATGAAGGAAAGGCCATTTGGTCCAGGGGCTCCTTCAGCATAACAACTGAAGATCGCCTGCTTGATTTCCTCCCTAGAGAAAGGTTCAGTGAGCATGGTATTTTCAGCCTCAGATACCAAGTCCTCTGATTCCCAGAAGTGGCTATCTAAAGTAATATCCTCTCTTGCTTCAGCAGAAAACAGATTTTTGTAGAAGGAAGTAGCCACCTCCATCATACCTCTCTGATCATTAACTAGACCTTGGGGGGCCCTCAAGGCTCTCTACCACCTTCTTCTACTCCTTTGGTTAGCTATGGCTTGAAAGTATGCAGTGTTTCTATCCCCTTCTAGGATGTCCCTGCATCTAGAGCGTTGCCTAGCTTTTATTTCCTCTAAAGCCCAAATCTTATTTAATTCATCAGCTACTTCCTTAAGCCTACTTAGCTTCAGAGCAGAAAGGCCTTTCTGTTCAGCTTCCTTGTCTAAAATATTATATTCCTCTGCTAACTCTATTTTCCTTTTATTGACAGCAGCTACTTCATTAGCTGCCCAACCCCTAACTAGTCTTCTAAGAGTTCTAACCTTAAACTGCCACCTGTCAATACTTTTCACATATGAACAAGGGGTTGACCAGGCTTTAATAACTACATCTCTAAAGGTTTCTTTTTCCAAGCACCATTTCTCAAATCTAAATCTTTTCTTACCAAAAGTCATGTTGGTACCAGTGTCTATCAGCAAGGGGTTATGGTCACTAGGAAGTCTATCTAAAGCCTTAACCCTTACTAAAGGAAAAGCAGATTCCCAAGAAGTGGACACAAAGATTCTATCTAACCTGGCCATAATCAAGTTCTCTTGGTTATTGGTCCAGGTGTACAATTTATTCAAAGGGTTAATCTCAATAAGACCCCATCTACTAACCCAATCATTAAAAGCAGTAGCCCATCTGGCATTAATAACAACATTACTCTTCTCATTAGCAAATCTAATAAGGTTAAAGTCCCCTCCTATAAGAACAGGACCATTCCAAGTACTCATAGACCGATGAAGCTCATCTATAAATGCTTGTTTACAATTCTCATAAGGAGACCCATACACAACTATTAACTTCTAACAAAAACCAGAAGCCTTATCTATTAGGAAAACACTGACAGAGTAATCTTGTATGGAGTCTATCACTAGATTATAGCAATCCTCATTAGCACCTACCAGAATACCTCCAGCAGTATCTTTAGCAGGCAGGAAAGTCCAATTAAAGGAACAACTACCAGTTAAAGACCTAAGTAACCCAGCAGTAAAGCTATCTTTTTTAGTTTCTATTACTCCAACAAATCTACATGATTATCTCTAATCTTTCCTACTAAAGCAGAAATTCTCCCAAACTGGCCCATACCTCTAATATTCCAAATTAGATCTCTCATTTGGACACTAGTTTAGAATTTTTCCTAGTTCATACTTTGTTAACTTTATTCTGATCCAGACTCCCCCCAATACCATTGGAGGTTGTCTTATTGGAGATATCCAAATTTCCATTCAGATTCTCTTTACACACAATTTCTACACTAGTCACTGTACTCATCAGATTGCCATCTTCAGAGTTAGCATTAGAATGCCCTTTACAACATTAAGCAGGGCAAGAATTAGAAAAAACATTATTCCTACTCATCTCATCTAATTCCAGTTTATCAAGTAGCTCATTACTCAAAGGATTACCATCCTTATTAACCACACCTACTGCAGCAGCAGTCCTATTTAAATCAAATTTAGAAACAAGAGTTGAGTTATGTTTTGTACCTTTATTGTCTTCACAGTTCCATTTCCTCTTGATATCCTAAGCTCTTTCAGCTATGGTTCTTGTATCCTCAGCATTTCTCTTACTCTTCCTCTCAGCTAGTACTGGTCCCCATTTAGTAGCTCTTTTTGCTTTTTTGCCCATTGACATCTTCACCTTTTCAGTGCTTGATTCCTCAGAGTTTTGTAAGTCCTGTGTGAGTTCGACCTTTTCCTCCCTTTCCTTACTTTCCACAGCCTGGTCACTATAAGTCCATTCCTCAGGTAAAAACATCAGCTCATCATCCTCTCTTTCTCTATCTGGTGGCTCATCTTCCTCATCAGATTCCACCAACTCCATAGCCTGTAAGAGGTTGATACATTCTGGCACCCCCATCCTTTCCTCATCTTTGTCAATATGGACATTATCTGCAAAAACTTGAAGGACTTGTCTCACTGACACTCCTTTGTTATGTGAGTCAACTTCTCCAGCAGACTTGTCCTTATCACTTACACCCTTCTATGGTTGACTTCCATCCTCAGCTGGTTTATCCTTTTGATCTTGTTTATCCTCTGGTGTGTGATCCTCTGTGCCATCATCAAAGAAATCGTCTTCCTCAAAGTCATCCCCCTTACCCCCGTTATCCTTATCATCTTTGTCATCCCCCTCTTGCTTTTTCTTACACTTCTCCACCTGGAAGTAGACAGTATATAAGTGGTTGTTCATCTCTACAACTCTCTGATCTGGTATTTTACTGGGATCCTTGCACTTGACTCTCACTCTCATAATGGTAAAGAAACTTGAGAAGAACAACTGCCAGTCCACTTCCACCATTTTGCCAAGGCTAGAAGCTATTTCATTCACAGTTTGCTAGTCACTCCACTTTGGGTGGAATTCCCCTTATCTGCACCCAAGCATCCACCAGCTTCCCTATAGGCTCTATATCTCCATCCCATGCACTTAAAGAAACCGTCACAGTTCCTTTTCTCAGGTAGTAGTAGGTAGTAGGTCCAATTCCAAAGCTATCAACTCTCTTGTGGGGTGGGAATTTGATTAGGTACTTGTATTCTTCCATTTTCATAAGATGCCAGTTCCAATCCTTGTCCACTCTTTCTCTTAGAACCCTAAGAATTCCTTCCTCCTCGAGCTCCCCATCTTCAATCACAAAGACACCATAGTTGTCAAACCCTAACCAGTGTCTGAATCTACCCTCTCTCCTTTCCACATCAATGTGATAGTATCCCACTCTGGACAATCCTCAGATATATGATCCTTACTATAGCATATGAAACACACCCTAGGTATCTAGCAACCAGTGCTGTAATGGCCTGACTCACCACAGTTAAAGCAAATAACCTATGGAAACTTATCACCCAATTTACCTTTCTCTGAATTAGCTGCCTCCTTGCCCCTGTTCTGATTTGAGTAGTCTTTCTTTTGGTTTCCTGCAGCACCTGCACTCATCTCCTGATCCTTGCTTGAACCCTGTTACTGCTAATTCTTCTGACCGGAAGCCTGTTGTTGGTGCTCCCTGCCTCTACCCCCTTGGAACTGACCCCTTGGTCTCTGCCCTGGGTAGAACCTCCCTTGTGGATGCTGCTGTGGTGGATGGAAAGGGGGTGGACCTGGGTAGTAGCCGTACTGCAGAGGTGGTGGTGGAGGATGAAACTGCGGAGGCGGCGGAGGATAAGGATTTGGCTGTTGATACCCCCAATCTCCCCACTCCTCGTGAGGCCTCGGCCGAAAACCACACCCATGACCCGCCATCTCCTTGACCGCCTGGACGAAGGTTCTTCGATTACCTCCTCCCCAGATCTTCTCTGCAAACCTGAGCTTCAGTGGCGGCTTCTCCCACCGATCCCCCAACCTAACTGGAAAGCAATCGGCTGGTGAAATCTCCTTACTCTCCCAAATCTCTCTCCTAATCCAAACCAGGTCTCCTCTCCTACCTTCCCCAGGACAAACCCTAACCTCTCTTCCCCCAATCCCTCTCGAATCCGGGATAAGCCAGAGCTGACCAAAAAATTCCTCTATTGCCCCTTCCTCCGAATCCTGATCTGGGTCCCCTGTCAGCGAGAGATTCTCCACCGTCATCTCTCTCCTCTTCCTCGCCAAATCGTCTCTCTCCATGTGGATGCATCGTTGACCGCCACGTGGCCTGCGGACTAGGTCAAAAGTTCTCGACCTACCTGTCTGCACCCGTGGAGGGGTGCCCGATTCGCGGACCGGGCTGTGTGCCAGTCACGCCGCTGATTCTCTCAGAGACGGCCATCTGCATGACCTCCCACGATGAATCTCGCCGGCGAGTTTTGGATTCGCCGTCCGCCGCTCGCCCTCTCTAGACATGGTCGGTGTGGTGTGTTAATCTCGTCCGACCACAAACTAACTTGTTCCCCAGTAATGGCACCAGAAAAGCTTGTTGACGGCCCTTAGACGCGTCAATTCGTGAACCGCAAGCGCACGGATCGTTGGTAGTTTTTCCCTTAGAGTATTCCCCCAAGGTTTATCAATCCGTGGAACAAGTGGGATATTGGCTCTTACTTTGTGCTAATCTTACTAACTAAGCAAGTAATATGGTTGTGTAGAGAGATGACAAACTAAACTAGAATAATCTAAGATCAAACTAAGTAACAAAGGTTGATATAAGAGAGAAACAAAGATAGATAAGTATTCCCTCCCTAGGGTCTAGGTTCTCATGAATATGCATCTACTACACAAATGGGTGTTGCCTTCACTAGCATCATAGCGGTTATGTGCTCGCTTAGTCTTTTCCCTCTTGCATACTGTCACTACACAAGGGTAGTCAACCACCTCACTAACACATCCATGACAAAGCATCCATAGAGCTAAGCTAATCACCACGATTACCACAAACCCTACTAAGGACATATGTTGATCAAGAACAAAGCGCTCACATATGTAAATAAAGCATTGCAATGACATAGACCATGAAGCATTGATAGGCATAATGTGCATGTAGAGATTACAAATCATAGATCCATCTAACCCTAGGGATGAACAGAGGCATTACCCCATCATCTTACAAGGATTGAAGCACAAGGGGGTATGGAGACTCCGAGGAACGTCGTCACCGAAGATGGCGGTGAGATGGGAGAGGAACCACCTAGGCCGACGGTTTGAGGGCCTCCTTGATCTCCTTCGCCGGCGTTGATTGTCGCGGTGAACTCATCTAATCTCTCTTCCTCATCTTGTTTTGGTGGATTTTGGTGAATAGATCTGAATCTCCCCTTCTTGAGGGTGCCTAGAGGGTTGTATTTATACCCTAGGAGAGCCTTGTGGCGTGCTCCACCTTCCTTTCCACGAGATCCTTGCTTGGGAGTTAAGCAAATTTGGTTTCCATAAGATTTGACTCGCCCAGATTTTCCTAATTCGCAATCCTGCCTTCCCAACATCATATCTCCCACGTTTGTACACCAAATAGGGCAGATTCCAAATTGTGTAGCAAGAAATTATCTCCAACTTTGGTATTCATAAATTTCCTTGGAAATGAAGTTAAGATCCCAAAACAGCACTGGAAGATAATCTATCTGATTCCAGACTCCTCTGCGCAGCATGCATTTCGAGGGCCATATCTCCTAGCTCCATATTCCAAATTATGCTTTCCAAATGTCCAAACTGAAGATCTCGACGATAGCTACAACTTTGGTATTCAATATTTTGTCATTAGAGTGCATTTAGATCTCTGAATCTGCACCAAAAGATCATGCTGTCCTGGGCTGCGTGAATATCTTTGAGGTTGTCTTGATCTCGTGGATAACTTTCTAAATCTTCAATTCCTTCATGGTTAAATCTCTCCTGCTCAAGGTTCATTGAATGTGGACACCTAAGACCATGAGTTGGGCTATGAAAGCCCACATGGTCCATTGGTTGGGCTCCCTCCGCTAGGCTTGATTCCTTTGGGCTTGTAGTTAGTTTTGAGCTTTGAATACAAATGCCCCAAATTGGGCCATTTTCCTGCAAAAACAGAACGTGCTCCAAAATGCAACACATATACAAAAACGTGATTATTTCAAGTGCCAAGTGGTGGGTTAGTATATGAATTGGTCCAAAAACACCGCCTAAATAGTAGTAAAAGTGTACCACTAACGACCGTCAACAAACGCCTAGGATTTCCTAGTTTTACCTCAAACGCTCACCAAGCGCTCTTTACTCGTAGCTCCTCCTCTTGGTGGCCATGCAACAACTCTCATCGTACTTGCCATTGATCCAACTCAACATCACGTCGTTGCCAAAACCTTTCCCTCCCGCATGCTATCACCACACCGGGGTAATCGACGAACTAGCTAGAACGCGCTACTTCAATGTATCCACAAGATGTGGACTAATCACCATGATTAGATCTAATCTTACTAAGAACATATGGCGGCCGCACATATGAATATAAAGCATGCAATGAAGTAGACCTAGGTTGCAACAACTAGAATAGATATTAGATTGATATCACCATCGTGTGTGTACATACCCCGATGAATCTTGGGGTTTGACTCCTGAGCTCCATCGTGGCACAACCGCGCAGGGAGGCCATGGCGGCTAGGGTTGGCCTAAGCCATGCCCTAGGTACCTTCGAAGACTTGCAGCGACCCTCGTCTCCCTTTCGTGTATGCCCTAGTTTTCGCCAACTTCTGGTGGATGGATATACGTGCCTTTGGGCATCGGGGCTATAAATAGTTCGAGGAAACCCTAGCTCGAAGGGGAGGCCGAGGCGGCGCAGAAAAGGCCTAGGCCGGCCGACACAATAGGGCCTGGGCTGGCCGGCCTAGGGTCTTTTTGTGGCCCCTCAGTTCCATCTTTTACGTATAAGCTTCTAGATCCTCTAGGAGTTCAGGTGCCAATGCATGTGGGTATTTGGACTTCGGTTGCTTCGGGATAAGATTGGGTCTTGATAACTTTCCAAATGTCTGCTTGATTCACCTTGATCCCGAAGTCATCCAACCTTATCTTCCAGTCTTTGCCCTTGCTCATTCTTGGAGGTTAGTTCACCATAGATAAGAGCGAACAAAATCCAAGTCGTATTAGTTCCTTTGCCTTCATATTCCTCCATGCTACGCATGACCTTGGTCTTTGTCCAAAAGTGCTCATTTATAGCTCAAATACATACGTAAACCAAAATCCTCCAAAAATACATGCATATGCGAAAACGGGGTTATTTCAAGTGTCAAGTGGCGGGTTAGTATATGGATTGGTCCCAAAACACCACGTAATTAGCACTAAAAGGTGTCACTAACGAGCTTCAACAGTGAGGACTTGATTTATGGCGGTTCGCGGGGTGAAATCGATCTTGAAGGAGTCGAGTTCGACTTGATGATTCCCCCGGTGACATCACGGTTGTGTAATATCTCACCGAGTGGAAATTGGGTCACAACTTTTATCTGATGAGCTTTGAAGTAGTGGTGGAGTCTACGAAAGGTGATGAGTAAAGCGTAGAGGAGCTTCTGGACCTGATGGTATCTTGCGTTGGAATCTCTCAGCACCTCGCTGATGTAGTAGACTGATCATTGCACCTTTTGGATTCTTCCTTCTTCTGAGCGCTCTACTACGAGAGTTGTGGTGACGAAGTTGGTCGTGGTGGCAATGTACAGCAGGAGAGTTTCATCGTCTCTCATGGCGGTGAGTACTGGAGAGGTTGAAAGATAGGTTTTTTAGTTTGTGGAATGCTTGTTGAGCTTCTGGGGTCCATTGGAATTTGTCGGCCTTCTTTAACAGCTTGGAAAAAGGAAGCCCCTTGTCTCCTAATTGGGAGACAAATCGGCTTTTGGCGACCATGCACCCCATTAGCTTCTGTATGTCCTTCTTCCCCGTCAACATCTTCATGTTCAAAATGGCGTTTATCTTTTCTGGATTAGCCTCGATTCCTCTATTGCTCATGATGAACCCGAGTAGTTTGCCCTTGGGACCCCAAAGACGCACTTAGTTGGGTTGAGCCTCCACCGGTACTTGTGAAGGTTGTCAAAAGTTTCGGAGAGGTTGGTGATGAAGTCATTAGTGTGGCGAGTTTTGATGACTATGTCATCAACATAGGCCTCGGCGTTCCTATCGATTTGGTCACCAAGGGTGAGGTTGATGGCTCTTTGGTAGGTGGCGCCTGCATTCTTGAGTCCAAAGGTCATGGTGGTATAGCAGTAGGCACCTATCGGGGTGATGAATGATGTCTTCTCGTGGTCTTCTTGTTTTAGCCCGATCTGGTGATAGCCGGAGTAGCAGTCAAGGAGACACAAGAGAACACATCTGGCGGTGGAATCCACGGCATGGTCGATGTGGGGGGGGCACGAAGGGGCCTTTAGGGTAGTATCTGTTGAGATCCATGTAATCAACACACATGCTCCATTCATTGTTCTTTTTTCTTACAAGGATTGGATTAGCAAGCCAGTCAGGATAAAAGACTTCGCCATTGAAGCCGGCAGCTAACAACCTTGTAATCTCTACCCTAATGGCCTCCTTGCGGTCCTGCGTGAAATTGGCTTAACACTCAGGCGACCCTCAAGGAGTGCTCAACCACCCCCCTCGAAACCCCTGGAATGTCAAACGGTGACCATGCAAATACGTCGGTGTTATTTTGGAGGAAGGTGACGAGCGCGCTTTCTATTTTTCGGTGAGTCCCGAGCCGATCAAGGTTGTCTTGGAGGAATCGGGTAGTCTGAGCGATACAGCGTGGACGTCTTATGCTGGCTTGAGGTGGGTTGGCGCTTTCTTCTTCTTAGCAAGCTCAGGGATGTCGGTGTCGTCGATCTGCAGTGCTTTGGAGGTACTTGGAGCCCCGACTGCTCGGCTTCGATGGAGAGTTGGAGGCCTTCATTGTCGTACTTCTTGGAAAGGCGAAAGTCGCTGCAGATGGAGAGGACGTCGTTCGGCGCTGGCATCTTCAAGATGAGATAGGTTTAGTTTGGAATCGCCATGAATTTGGCGAGTATCGGTCTCCCAAATTTGGCGTGGTAGGCGGTGGTGAAGTCGGCGACCTCAAAGTTGATGTATTCGGTGCGGAAGTTAGTGTGCTCGCCGAACGTGACGAGTAGAGAGATCTGCCTAAGTGGTTTTGCGTCCTTTCCTGGTATGAGGCTGTAGAAGGGGTGCTTGGAGGTAGCCAGAGCGTCAAAGCTGATGCCCATGTCCTGTAGGGTCTTGGAGAATAGGACTTGGAGGTCACTGCCTCCATCGATGAGCACCTTGGAGAGCCTCGTGTTGCCCACGATCGGGTTGAGGACAAGGGGGTAGTCGCCCACGTCGGAAATATAGAACCATTGATCCTCCTGAGAGAAGGTTAAGGGTTGTTAGGACCAGTGGAATGGTTGTACGGGCGTAAAGGCGATGGCGAAGATTTTTTGATCTCGAAGCTTTTCCTCCCTATTGTTCTCAATGAGAGGTCCTCTGAGAATGAAGTTGACCTCCCGATCGACCACCGGGAAGCCATCTTGTGGCACTCCGTCGTCCTTGTCCTTGTCCTTCTTGCCGAGAGGATTCTCTTTAACAATAGTTCTCAAACCATCAATGACAATATCAGCAATATCTTTATCAGAAATTGACACATCATAACATTGGTTTCTTATTTCTTTGAATCTCTTAATATATTTACAAACAAATTCATTCTCTTGTTGTCTAACCGATGTTAAATCTGTCAATTTTAATTCCTGATGCATTGTAGCAACATGTGGCACCGACTGAGTAACATGAGACATATAATTCAAAGGGACACAATGCATTGTTTCAGACTGTCCAGGAGATGCCACCAAGAAACTGGTGGTACCGATTTTAGAAACTGGTAATACCGCTTTTGCCGTATTCGGTAGTTGCGATGGTCTTGGCACCGTTTGCTCTGGAGAAAAGTTTATCGGCATGCCATACTGTGAATTTTCAGGAGATTCCTCTAGTATAGCCGATGAACTAGTCTGAGTCTTCTCATGTTGCTCAATATGAGGAATATCATAAGAAATAGAACTACTAACACAATCATCTTTTTCTAATTGATCCAACCTTTTTGATATTCTAGATAAAAGATTCATTCTTTTCCTATCTATAGAATCAAAGGTAACTGCAAGTTGATCAATTGGAGTAGGCGATGAATTGCTTACAATGGGTATTACCTTAATCTCTCGATTATCAATCTTGAAGGCCGGCATCATAAATTCTTGTGTTCTTGAAAATGTGCCCTGGCGATCCTTCTTCAGCCCCATCATGAATTGTTTCTTGATGTATTCCTAGGCTGCTTCAAACTTCTGACATTCCTCTTCGCTGAGCTCCTCCATAGAGGGTGCGATGATATTGTCATTGTCCAGATCTAAAATAGAGCCCATCTTGCTAGGGTTAGGTAGCCCAAAAATGTGTTGATGCTTTTTTTGGCCAACACATTGAAAATTGTGCTAGCTCACGCGGATTCACAACGGATCAATCACCAGCAGTGCACCCAGCCAAAACCGATAAAACCGGTTTAGGAAACCAACAAAACCGATTTCCTAGGGTTTGCTGCATCGACCTACGAACGCCGGCCCAGGAGGGACCCTGTCAGGGCTGGCGCGCCTAGGGTTGTTCTGAGATCGGCAGGCCACTCAGAACGCCGTCAAATGCCGTAGAGACAAAGTACGAACAGCAGAGGGGTTGGAAAAGTTAGGGTTTGGAAGGGATAAAAAGTAAAGATACTTGTATTTGATCGATTGGATTAAACCCACAATCGGTTGTGGCCCTTTATATTTATAGGGTGGGGAGGTCTTGCCCCGTAAGGAAATCCTTTTACAAGTCATATTCCACACAGATCTCCAAATCTACTAGGACTCTGCCAAAAACCGGTTCCACCGCTTTGGCAAACCGGTTCCACTAGTTTGTATTGCCAGATCAGATATAGTAACCAAAACTGGTTTTACCTATTTACAAAACCAGTTTTCCCGAAGCCATAACTCTCTCGTCCGAACTCCAAATCGGACTTTCTATATACGCATTTTGATCGTCTTGACGCAAGTTACACAATGGTACAATAAAATTTCTAATTTGATAATGTTACAAAATCCGGTCCTATCGGTTTCTAAAACCGGTGTCACCGGTTTGCCCAGATTGCAAGCAAACTGCTATCGTTCCACTTTTGATCATCAACAGGCTGGCTGAGCTTTGTCGCTCTAAGCAATTGCTTTTTGAATCAATTGATTGCGGAACAACGTCAAAAGTCTTTTCAACCTTTGCTAGCTCTTGCTTTTGCTAACTCTTTGCATTTGCATTCATTCCATCATGCATTTGTTTGCTTGGTTCTTTCATAAAACTTCATGATGAATGTTTTCATATCTATGATAATGCTTCGTGGGGCATTTTCCCTTTTCAGTCTTGTGTAAACATGGTGTTTAGACTTGATCGCGGACCAACATCATTTAGTTTACCTTGCTAGCAATTTCATATCACCTCCATATTGCATTGGTCGGTTTATAAGCTTTGCAATGCGCTTTATTTTTCTTGTGCTATAAGGAATTATTGACCTTAGGATAGACATGGTGTTTTAACCTTGGTTATTAGATCTTTATGACTATGGAGAAATTCGGCAACATAGTTGTAAACTAGGAGTAAACATTGTCTTTGTTTATATGCTTTCCTCTCATTTGCATACTCACCTTGAAAACACGCACACCCATTAGGTTTTTATTTTTCTCTTTTACTAGGTTAATTATGCCACAAGTTAAGGTCTTAGGGATGTCATTGGTTGTTGGCATTTGCTTAAACTCCCGACCATCACCCCGGGGGTAGATTGTGTGTCTCAATTGTTTTGCAGGCATGATGAAGGAATCCCATGAATTCATGATCAAAGTTACAACCAAGATCGTTAAACACCTCTGAAGATAGAAAGGGACGCTGCTGTTTTCATCAAAAATCTGCACATGCTCACAGATGTACAAGGAAGGAAAAGTTTATATTCAGAGACTCCATTGAATTCTTGTTCCAACGCATCCAAGATCAATGAATTTAAAGACCCATATAAGGAGATACGACAAAAACATTGCGCGCTGCACGTTCTGAAATCAGCTCGGGACAGATTGCAATGCTAGAATAAAATGGGCATAACTCTTTTGTTCGAAATCTATTTTGGGCAAATGATGACTCGTTGGAAAGAGAAATTTGTGCACTTTGCAATGGAGCAAAGATACAGTACATGTTCTGTTCTGGAAGTAAAGGAAAAATTCATGAAAGATGAGGCAGCAATGAAGACAACAAGCAAGGAGGTGATAATGGTACGAGGAATGATTGGGACCAAGGCTTAGTGACAATGGGAAGAGGTTGAAGGAAAATTAAGGCAAGAAAGGTGAAGTGGCATAATGATCTCCAAACACATGGTGGGAGGACTTCAAGATGGTCCATTTTCCTCTTCCACGCTTAGCAACATGCTAAGCATGGGGGAGGACTTGTTGGACGAAAAGGAAAAGGCTATATGGAGTACAATGATCATGTTCACCACAAGATGCTCATTACTCTTCTTCCATGCTAAGCACAATGCTTAAGCATGGGGGAAACTGCGCTACACTTCATTGCAAGCATCGAAAAAGACGGTAATTCTCCCTCAACCTTCTCTTTGTTCATCTCTTTCTAAATGCTTGTATATTTGTATGCCATCGACCATAGATTAGAAACCTTTATATATCTCTCTTGTTAATAACATGGCTACTAGGAGGATAACCTAGTTTTGTTTTTGTTTTCAATAAATAGTTATCACCATCACTTTGTGCTCACCACGATGAAATATTTTGAATGCTTTTGCTTATGGAAAAGTGATGAAAGTTGCCGCTTTGTTCTACCTACACCATGTTGTATATGACTTGACTATTTACTCTCTATAAAATGATCTTAAATTGACTAACTACCGGCTCTTTTATTTGTGAAGGTTAAATGACTAAATTCTAGACCCACATATTCCTTATGTTGCTCTTTGATTTAAGTTTACCGATGATCTTATGCCTTGTATTGTTTTATTTAAAACCTGATTCTTATGCTATCTACATTCATGAATCTCTTGTAAAGTTCTACCTACCAAAGCCTTTACATATATATGATCTATCATGATGAAATCTTTAGAATTGCAAACTTATATTTTGATGAGTTAGATTAAGATTGATTTCTGTGGTTTGAGACTAAGAAGCTGGCCATTCCATTTTTGCGTACCTTCTTTTTTGATAGCCTTTTTATCCATGCATTGTGAGTTTCTACACCGGAAACTTCGCAAACTTCGCTGGATATCCACCCTAAACCCAAATATATCTTTTTGTGATTATCTCCTTGACCACAACCCACAATTGAGTATGGATCATTTTCTTGACGAAAATCCAGAAGAATCGAGAGCTTAATTTAGGGAACATCAATTTGGGAGGCATCGAGAAGAAACTCCCTGAAGATTCAAGTGATTTTCTAGAAGATCAAGATGGACTTTGTGTACTTACTTCAGTAATTATCGACCCTCACTTCTATGCTCGAGGACGAGCAATCGTTTAAGCATGGGGGGACGATGTTGAGTAAGTACTATGTTGCCAAAGGTTCTAAGGAGCAAAAAGAAAGAAAAGAGAGGAAAAGAAAAGAAAAAAATGATGAAGAAAGAAAAATATGAAAAAGAAAGAAAAGATAAGAGGAAAAATAAGAAAAAAAGAAAGAAAATGCTCCATGGTTCTTTTAGCTTCATTAAAATCCAAGTGCTTTGAAGACAATTCCATATTCAATTTTCTAACCATGCGCAATCCGATAACGAGGACTTCATTTGTGCCTCGGGATCATCCACTTGCTATTTGCACATGTCCACCTATCTAAATGTGTGTGTTCCATCCCTCTCTCTTTCCAACATTTATTCTCCATGACCTTTTTTACTAGTCTCGGTAACTCCAATAGATCTCTCTCTTAGTTTGACAATACATCAAATATAATGTTTTGCTAGGACTATTTTTACCTACCAAGCTCCACATAAGCCTTCCACTTTCATATATGAGTAGAATAGGTTGAAAATAATCTAGTATAGGCTTGAGCGACTTGATGATATGAGTGTTTCCATGAGCTTTTGCAAGAGAATCTCACTCATGTTGGATATGCTTCTTTTTGAAAATTCTTCATGATGGAACAAGGCAAAGATCTAAAGTTCGCTTAAGTTCAAGAGCATTGCATTTATTTATTATTGTGGCTTGTTCTTTATTGCTAGTCTATCTTCCATAATGAAAAGTAGTCGGTCACAACTTGAACTTTAAATGCTAAATACTTGAGAGCAATGTGTCTTGTTGAGTATAACTAAGTGCAGGAAAGGCATTGTGTCGAGGTTGTACTCGTCAGATATTTGTCCGGCAGACACCCCGCTTTGTGCGAAGATTGATCACGGTGATGAACAGAAAGACACGGGATTTTTATACTGGTTCGGGCCCTCGAGATCGAGTAATAACCCTACGTCCAGTTGCTGTTTGTATTATTTCGTCGAGTACAGATTACAATGCGTAACAAGTACCCTCGGGTGAATTGTCTAAGATTGCAAATCAATGGAACATACCCTCTACGCACAGGACCCCCGCTATTTATATCCAGGGAGACGTGCCTTACAAGACAAAACAGACCTAAACCTAGTAGGACTCGAACTGTCTTCGGGCTTCCCTTCTGCGATCAGGCCATCGTGTCTTGTTCGGAGTCTTGGTCGTCTTGGAGTCGGTAGTCGGCAATCCTTGTGGTCGGGTACCCTGGTATTATGGCCTCAACAGTAGCCCCCGAGCTTATCTTGTTCAGAAAAGGTTGATTGTTCAATAGCCTTCGGGTCTTTTTGCTCTTCGGGTGATTTTTGGATATGTTAATACCTCGTCAATCACTTTTGTATGAGAGCCAGAAAAGTTCCCGAACTCTTGAATGTAGAAACCTACATCTGAATGATAAGGTCAAAGAAAAATATCAGCCATAATAATAAAATAGAACTGTTCCGTCTTGAAAAATGGAACGCCCCAGGATTGATGTAACTGCTGCCCAGGGTATTAAAAACCCACTCCGCACGTCTCCCGGGATTTTAGCAGCGCACGCGATACGGCTCTGCTCCGGCTCCTCGATTCTCGCGCGAAGCGTCGCACCCCTGAGTCTTTAAATATCAGATCTCCTGGATTGACATGTACTTGAAACTTCCATTCTAAGCCTTCTTCCTCCACTCGCCATGGGAAAGAAAAAGCTTAGCAGCAGGTTCAAGCTTCCTCGTCTCCTTTTCGGAGACTCCCCTCGTAGCTCCGGCGAACAACCGCCCGACAAGCCGGAGGACCCGCCGGCGACGACACCACCCACCGCTCCTCCTCAGGCTCCGCTCCTAGCTCTCCCCTGGTATGGGGATGATGGAGTCGAGGTCGAGCCACCAGAGGAGGAGGCTCCGGCGATGGCACCGCCGTCTCCCGAGGCTGCTCCTTCAAGCATTGCCACCGGGAAACGCCCTGCGTCTTCCTCCCCAGCCCCGGCATCTCCTATCTCCCTCTCCTCCGACGACGAGCCAGCACAAGGAGGGAGCGGAATCCGGCTGAGGCCAGAGGCGGCGCACGCAGGCGCATCTTCATCTTCTGCTCCGGTGGACACCAGCGGCGACGAGGAATTCGCCCGGCGCCTCTTCGTCTCCCTGAACCGCGACCTGATCGGGATCCCTGGAGACGGAGCGCTCGTGGATCTCGTCAGCGACTCTGAAGAAGAGAACGCGATAGATGACGATCCACCAGCAAGCACACCATCGTCGCCCTGATCAGTTTGATTGTCAATCATCAACCCAAGATCAGGGCACTTTAGTATTTTGATTTTAGGATAGTTATCAATCCATTGTGAAATGTTCCCTCTTTTGGATTTAATGAAGAAATTTCACTTGATGGATGTAATTTAAATTCCTTGTGCTTTGGAAATTTATCTGTGTCAATCTATTCACGAAATTGTTCATCCAGAAACAACATTCCCGAACGAAAAATTTCTTCCGACCAGACTAACTATCTTCAGTGTGTTCGGGAGATTCGACCCTGATCAGACATGATCGGGGCATTTCCTTGATTCACACCGATCGATTGGTCATTTAAAACTGATAACTTATCAAATAAGCTAACAGCCGTAAATGCATTGAATTTGGACTTATATATTTTTTGAAACGACGTGCGCCGTAGAAAAAGGAAAGAATCTTTTTGACCCAACAGTCACTGCGGATTGCGCGGCTCAAGGGCAGGTTTTTTGGGGTTCGAGCTCCCGTGCAAAACCATAAAGCCCCCAAGCGCGGCCGCTTGAGATCTATTTGGGCCTTCGTCTTCCTCGTTCGCATCCACAAAACATTCGCCATTTTCTTCCCTCGTCCACTTGCTCCTCCAATCCTACTAGCTTCCAATCGCCATGGCGTCCACGCACCAATCATCTTCTGGCAGTGAGTCCATAGGGGATCAGATCAGCACCGCCGCCGGACGAGAACTCCGTAGTGGGAACACGATCCCCACCTCGGATGAATACTGGTACAAATCAACTACAACGGCCAAGCAACTGCAGAAACTGGAGGACCTTGGACTACTCCCTGACACCACACTTTTCCCTCGCCGCCATGCCAAAGGTCAGACGTATCCAACCCCCAACACTCTCGAGATGGTGGTGTTCTTGGAGTTCTCCCACTATGGATTCGGGGTTTTTCCTTCTGATTTCTTCCACAGCGTCTGCGAGCATTACCAGATAGAGCTTGTGCACCTAAAGCCCGGCGCTTTGACAATGCTTATCGTCTTTGCCTTTCTGTGCGAAGCCTGGTTAGGGATTAAGCCTTCACTGTTGCTGTGGAGATATTTTTATAGTCCTTCATACTACAAGAACCAAGTGATGCTCGGGTCCATCGGGTTTTCCTTGAGAAATCGGGAGATGTACATCCCCTTTCCAGTTAAAGATTGCTAGAAAGGATATGAACATCATTGGTTTTACATCACCCTTCCCCAAGCCTCATTGGCAAAAGGGAAGTATCTGATGCCCTATCTCAAGGATTCGGCCAAAGCCCTGCCAAGAATTACCCCGGAGATGCAGAAGCATATTGATCGGATCTTGGAGCTCCGCAATGCTGGTCTGACGGCGGTTCATGTAGCGGAAATCTTCATTAGATGGAGATTTATCCCACTTATGAATCGCGACCGATACGCTTGGACATTTACGGGCTACAAAGACCCGAACAGAATGAAACCCGATGGTGAGCATTTGTTTTTCTGTTCGATTGTTTTTCCGAGTTCGTTTGGTCATTTGAATTCATGACTCTTAACTTAGCAGTTGTCCCAGAGACAGAAGTGGCCATGCGCCTGAAGAAGATGTTCGGGGTTGATCTCCCAGACTAGGAAGACGTCCCAGCACCCTACAGCGCTGATAACCCTCCTCCAGAGGTAAACTGTTACTCAGAAAAAGCTTCTTTTTTCTTTAATAGTGATATGATACACCCCTTTATTCCCGACCAGGCCCCAGCTATTGTTGATGCCCCCGCCCAGAGCGGTGCCATCAATGTCGAAGAGGAGGGGATCAGCCCGTTGATCAAGGCACCAGGGCCCCGACCAACGAACAACCCGAATCATCACCTGGTTTGGAGAAAGAGGTCCCGAGCAGCCCCCAGGCGATTATCCCCCGAACCCGGAAACGCTCTCGTAGTGTGGAGAGGACAGTTCTCGATTCGGGAGCCTTTGGATCGCCTGGGCCCGCCAATCTGCAGCCCATTCGTGATCAGCCTCGTCCTGTTGCCCAGGCATCGAGCATGATCGTATTCGGGCGTTTATTCGCAGCTTTTGATAGCATAACCAAAGCTAAACATGATCGGGAGATTTCTCGACAGGAAAATCGTCCGACCAGACCATCATCAAAGCTTATCCCT
Source organism: Alloteropsis semialata (assembly GCA_004135705.1). Classification (NCBI taxonomy): domain Eukaryota; kingdom Viridiplantae; phylum Streptophyta; class Magnoliopsida; order Poales; family Poaceae; genus Alloteropsis; species Alloteropsis semialata. The sequence continues at coordinate 45,038,821 of CM014271.1, forward strand.
GGTGCCAAGAGATTTAAGGTTAACATCCCGACGGCCGAGTAAGAGCTTTGACAACCTTTGATTATGTATGAGCATTTTTCTTAAATGCCGTTTTCACTGTATTTGATTGTTCGGGAATTCAGGCATCCCGATCCCACAGCTTCTCCTCCTGTCAGACCATCTGCCAGAGAGAAAACTCCCGAGCCAGATTTGACAGCACAACTTGACCGCTCAGAGAAGACTGCAGAGATCGTGGAATCCATCCCGATGCCCCTGGGCCCGATCATTAGCGCGCTCTCGACAGAATGGCGTTCGCTAGACGCTCGTGCCTCTGCTGCAGAAGCGTCTGTGATCAGACTGGGAGCCCAGGTGACTGTTCTCCAGTCCGAGAAAGAAGGTACATGCTTTAAATCTCATGCCTTGCTTATTGAGTTTTTATCCTCAAACTTTTGTTCATATGCTGCCTTTGACCCTGTAGCTGACTCCAAGAGCATTGAGGTGCTCAAAGAGAAAAACTCGGATCTGGAAGGAAGACTGGCTGACCTGACCGCGCGTCTTGAAGCATCAGAGAAGCGCAGTTCGTCCTTGGAGTCTAGGCTGATGGAAGGTGCCTGCGTTGCTGCAACTCACACCATCGGGGCTTTGAAGAGCCATCTCCCTGATCTGGACGTTTCTCTGCTCTCCAAAGGCTTCAAGTGCTCGGAGTCAGAAGCTGAGGTAATGTTTAATAGCCTTACCCCACTGGTGGAATCGTTTGTCGAAAAACTTAATCTTCATCTGAGTGATTCGGAGGAATCACCCTGAACACTGTGCAGAATTCCTGTAATAGGGCAAAACTTTAACAGTTTAGAATGCGGTTATATTTTGCTAAACATATGCTTGCATGTTTTTGCGTAAGTCTTAGAGCTGATCGGTATTTTCATGGATCTTTTTAACTGATAGCTTTGTCATAGCCAAAAAGTCCCGTTACCATAAGCTATTCTGGAATTGTTTAGTTGCTGAGACACGGGCGGCCTTCTGAACTGTGTAATTCCTTGTAGTCATGGTGTTCGGTAATTTTAGCGTCTGCCTAGCTTTCTTGAATTAAAAAGTTCGTTTCAGTAGTACCGTAGTAGCCCCCGGGCTCTTTTACAGTCATGCTGGCATGCTGAAAAGAGTCTAGAAGTACAAACTGCAAGAAACTTCCCGATCAAATGGGGAGCCCCCGAGCGTATAGCTCGGGATGCATAGAATAGGTCTGAATAGAAAATTTTCAGCATGGTAGTCCCCGGCTCTTTGTTAGTGTATGCAATATGATAACAAAGAGTAGAAACAGAATAGAAAATAGAAAACCCAGCCCCCGAGCATAAAAGCGAGGGTGAGTAGAGGATATAGAACTTATCTTTTTTGTTTTGTTGGCGCTGTAGGCGACGCAGATGACGGTTTATACCGGCCAAATCTGATTGGTTGGTCTAGAACTGTGCACGATCTTCATTGTTTAGGCGTAGAACCTGCGTAGTTGATCCATATTCCACGTGTTCGGCAGTACGTCCCCATCTATCTCTGCGATCCTGTAGGCTCCTGGTCGGGCGATATCTACTACAATGTACGGCCCTTGCCATGGAGAGGACAATTTAGTTTTGTCCTTGGTGCGTTGATCCAGTTTGAGCACCATGTCCCCAATGCATAGGCTTCGTTGTCGAACGTTAGCATCGTAGTACTGTCGCAATTTTTGCTGATACTGGGCTACTCTAAAAGCAGCTGCATCACGAGCCTCCTCCAAGAGGATTAGCTCATTAGTACGTCTATCAGGCTCTTCAGTTTCTGAAAACATTGCCACGCGAGGGGCTTGTAGTCGGATGTCGGATGGTAGAATCGCCTCTGCTCCATACACCAAGAAGAAAGGTGTTTCGCCTGTTGCCCGATTCATAGTGGTCCTCATTGACCAAAGTACTGTTGGGACTTCATGAATCCAGCGCTTGTCGTAAGCTTGTAATCTGTTAAAAATCCTCTTCTTGATGCCCTGGAGCACAATGCCATTGGCACGTTCTACTTGCCCGTTTGTCTTCGGGTGGTTTACCGATGACCGATCATGCCTGATCCCGTGGTCGTAGCAGAAATCGTAAAACTTTTTACTTTTAAACTGTGTTCCGTTATCGGAGATTATCCTGTTCGGGACACCGAATCGTACGACAATACTCCGTAGGAATTTGACAGCTGCCTCTTTAGTGATTTTCTGAACGGGCTCGGCTTCAACCCATTTTGTAAATGTGTCAATGCCAACGAACAGAAATCTGTATCCCCCGACAGCCCTTGGAAAGGGTCCGAGGATGTCTATACCCCATGTGGCAAAGGGCCATGACAAGGGTATAGTATTTAAAGCTTGCGCAGGTTTAGTCTGTTTCCGTGCGAAGAATTGACATGCCTCACACTTTTTCACTAAATCGCTTGCGTCTTGAAGAGCTGTAGGCCAGTAGAAGCTCTGTCGGAATGCTTTTCCTGTTAGATATCGGGGAGAAGCATGTGATCCACAGATTCCTCCGTGAATGTCGTGGAGCAAACTAATGCCCTCGGTCCGTGTGATGTATTTGAGGAGCATTCCATTGCGGGTTAGCTTGTATAATCGCCCGTCAACCAATTGATAGTTCTTGGCTTTACGATGGATTTTCTCCAATGTAGCATCATCGTCCGGAATAGCTTGGTTTGTGAGGTACGCCCGGATTGGATCCATCCAGTTCTTCTCGTTTCCAACTAGAGCGGCAGCTCGGGCCGTACCGACCAACATAGACTCCTTGACGGATTCGTTGGTTGTAGAAACTGGTCCTTTGGCGGGTTCAGTTTTTAGATTCGGTAATGAAACCGAACAGATGGTTTAGTAAGAACTTCAAGTAACACGTTACCTGGGAGCCGTGTGCGCTCTGCAGCTGCCTTTGCCAGCTTATCTGCGTCGCCATTGAATTCCCTCTTCACGTGCTGTACTTCAAGCCCATCAAATTTGCTCTCCATCCGCCTATATGCTTCCAAGTATTTGGCCATGACCTCGTTCCGCGCACTGTACTCTTTCATGACTTGCTTTGCAGCTAACTCGGAATCCCCTTTCACGAGCAGCCTTCTGACACCAAGAGATGCAGCTATGCGGAGACCTGTCAATAGTCCTTCGTACTCGGCAACATTGTTAGTAGGAGTTGGATCGACAAAATTGATTTGCAAAGCATACCTAATGACGTCATTGTGTGGTGAAATCAGGACCACCCCAGCCCCCGCGCCTGCTCTGCAAAATGCTCCGTCATAGAACATTGTCCAGTGTTCGGGATTTTGGGCAGCTTCTTCAGGTTCGGGGTTAGTCCATTCTGCGATGAAGTCTGCCAGAGCCTGCGATTTGATGGCAGTTCTGGGTATGAATTCAACGTCGTAAGCCCCCAGCTCCACAGACCATTGTGCGATCCTACCCACAGCATCTCGATTATGTAAGATGTTGCCTAGGGGTTAAGTTGACACAACCTTGATCTTGTGGCTCAGAAAATAATGCTTGAGCTTCCTGGAAGTCATTAGTACAGCATATAATAATTTCTGAATCTGAGGGTACCTCGTTTTGGCATCATGTAGCACCTCGCTTACGAAGTAAACGGGATGTTGTGTTGTAGACTTTTCTGTTGGTCTCTCGACCACCAAAACAGTGCTAACAACAGTTGGTGTCGCTGCTACGTACAACAGCATCTCTTCTTGTGGCTTTGGCGGGACCAGTACGGGCATTTTCCGTAGGTACTGTTTGAACGCCTGGAACGCCTCTTCTGCTTCTGCCGACCAGTCAAAATGATCAGTTTTACGTAGCAATTTGTAAAATGGCATACCTCGTTCGCCTGACTTGGACACGAATCAACTTAGGGACGCCATCATTCCTGCCAACTTCTGGACCTCGTGGCGGCTGCGTGGAGACTTCATGTCGTCGAGTGCCTTGATCTTGTGCGGATTTGCCTCTATACCTCGTTGGGAAACAAGATAACCGAGGAGCTTACCCGACGACACACCAAAGGTGCATTTGGCGGGGTTGAACATCATCCTGTTTTTACGCAAGTTGTTGAATGTTTCGGTTAAATCAGCGATTAGATCGCCCTTTAACTTACTTTTCACAACAATGTCATCTATGTATGCCTCCACATTACGGCCGATTTGGCCTTCAAGAACAATGTGAACACATTTTTGATAAGTGCAACCTGCGTTTTTTCAGACCAAAAGGCATCTTTATATAGCAATAAACACCGAAGGGAGTTACAAATGCAGTTTTCTCCTCATCGTCAATGCACATGCTGATTTGGTGATACCCCGAGTAGGCATCTAGAAAACAAAGCAATTCACATCCAGAGGTTGAATCTACAATTTGATCTATCCTAGGTAATGGGTACTCATCCTTCGGGCAGGCTTTATTCAGATCTGTGTAGTCCACGCACATCCTCCACGTTCCGTTGGGCTTCTTGACCATGACTGGGTTCGCCAGCCACTCCGGGAAAGGGACCTCTCGAACGAAGCCGGCTTTGAGCAGTCGGTTGATTTCTTCGTTAATGGCGTCTCGCTTCTCCGGGGTATATCTTCTTTGCTTTTGCTTGACTGGTCGGACGCCAGTTCGTATGCCAAGCTTGTGCTCGATTACCTCCCTGGGGATCCCGGGCATGTCAGATGGTTCCCAAGCGAACACATCTGCATTTGCCCGGAGGAAGGCAATGAGCTCGAGTTCCTATTTGTCACCCAGGCCAAGGCCCACCTGGGTGGTCTTGGTCGGGTCTGCCTCATCAAGGATTACTGCCTCCGTGCCCGGCTCGGTGCGTCTGGTAGGTGGCTCGATTGGTGAGGCGTTGGCCGGCGACTCGCCAGCTGCTTGTGGCGGCGTCCCCTTGAGTGGGGTCTGGTCCACCACAGTCTGCCCTTCAGCGGGACGGTTGTCAGCTCCCTGTCTCCCGACGAGCTCCTGTTCGGGAACTTCTTTCCCCTTGGCCCTTGGTCGGTTCTCAGCTGTTCGGGAGGTTTCAGCCAATGCGCCCTTGGCGGCAGCCTTGGGCTGGCTCCTTGTCTTTTTCTTGGCAGGTTCGACAGCCTTGGCTAGTTCCTGCTCGTCACCCTTGATCATGTCCAGGGTCTTCATGTCGCACTGGACCGTGCCCCTGCGATCGCCGCTGATGGTGATCGGACCCAACGGCCCCGGGACCTTGATCATGGAATATGCAAAGTGAGCGACCGCCATGAATTTCTTCAGGAACGGTCGGCCCAAGATGCAGTTGTAGGCCGACGTGATGTCAGCCACCTCGAAGGTGAGGAACTCTGATCGGATGTTTTTGCCCTCTACGAGGGTTACCTGCAGATCGATCCTCCCCAAGGGAAAGGCTTGAATGCCGGGTATGACCCCATAGAAAGGCTTCTCCACGGGGGACAAGGACCTTCTTGGGATCCCAAGTTCGTCAAAAGCGTTGACAAACAGGAGGTTGAGGGTGCTTCCACTGTCGATCAGGGTTCGCCCGATCTTGCGGGGCCCGATCCATGGCTTGATGCACAGTGGGAGTAGCGGCCCGTCGTAAAGCGTCTCGGGGTGATCCCTTTGATCGAACGTGATCAGGATTTCTGACCACCTCAAGAGTTGCTTGCAGGGCTCGGTGCTGTTTATCTGCCTCTCGACCATCTTGAGCTGGGATTTGGAGGTTCGGGTTGAACAGCCACCGAAAATTGTAGCGACCTCTAGATCTTCGGGAGATCTAGCTCATCATCACAATCCATGTAGTTTGCCGCGCGAGGGTTGTGAGCTGCCTGGTCACGTGGAGCCCCCTGCTTCCGGCTCTCCTCCTCCTGCCTCTGCTTCTTGTACACCGTGCAGTCCACGAAGTGATGCTTCGTGGATCGGTGAATCGGGCAGTACATCGGGAGGTTCTCCGGTTTGCCTTGATGCCTGTACGGGGGCTTGTTGTCCACGGCCATGACTTCGTCACCCTCGGTCTTGCGCTTCTTGTTTTTGTGTTCGGGCTTTCCGTGAACCCGTGCTCGGGCGTCCGCCATCTTGGCGATTTCTTCCAGGATCCCGTATAGCTCTGCCACCGTCTTCGGGTTCTTCTTGGCAAGTTCCTCCGCCGTTCACTCGTCTTTGCAACCTTGATTGAAGGCCACAATCACCCGATCATCCACCATGTCGGGGATGGTGTTACGGGTGTCGCTGAACCTGCGGATGTAGTCCCGGAGGGATTCTCCAGGCTTCTGAACACAGTTGAGCAGATCTCCCTCGTGTCCGGGGCGTTTATAGGTGCCTTGGAAATTGGCTTCAAACATCTCCCGGAGATGAGTCCATGACTTGATGCTGGCCTCGGGTAGGTTCATGAGCCACGTACGGGCTGATCCCTGCAGAGCAGTCGGCAAGTAATTGGCTTTGACATAGTCGTCACCCCCGGTGGCGTCGATGATCGTGGAATAGATCTGAATCCACTCGCGGGGGTTGGTTGTTCCGTCATACTTCTCGATGTTAGTAGGACGAAACTTTTCGGGCCACCTGACCTTGCGCAGGGCTGGGGAGTACGCAAGGCATCCTCCCGTGCCTGGTCGGGAATCACGTGGCGGTGAATCTTGATGGGACCGATAGTAACCCTCACGTGCTCGGTAATCTCGATTGTGATTGAGAGTTTCCCGAGCGTCGCGAGTGCGACGATTGCGCTCGAGTTGTGGCCTCATGTCGCGCCCCTCGTGTGGGCGATAGTATGGTCGTCCGTTAACAGATCGAGACCGAACCGGCTGTGGTTCACGTGGTCTGTTTGACGGAGCTGGTGGTACGGCAGCGGCGGCTTCGATGCGCTCTTTGGCCTTGTCCGCTGCTTCCAGAGCCTTCTTGGCTATGGTGGCCATCGGGGTCCCTTCGGCCATTGCTTCCATGGTCTCCAAGAAGGTTCGGATCTGCAGATTGTCCTGTTCGACGGCCCGAAAATCGTTGTTGAGATCTCGGGGAGCCAATGAGGATGCAACCTGCTGTGTACGGGTTTTAGCCGTTTGAAGTGTCGGTGCGTTGCTCAAACGTGGAGGAGGCACGGGTCGACGCGAGCTGGACGACTCGGCAACGGCCTCTGTCCCGTTTGCGTTTAGCACATGGATGCGGCGGTCTTCAGATTGTTCTGACCCATTGCTAGATCCACTGTAGTCGAGATCCAACTGCGCAGTGCGATCTGCAATGTCTTCAGGAGTTGGCTCCGTGAAGGTGGCGAAGACTTCCCGACCGGCGCATGTGAGATCGGGATCGTGGATCCCTGTCAACTTGAGCTCGTAGTCGCCTTGGTGCTCGAACACGAGATCTCCGAAGCGGATCTCCCGTGCAGGCACTAGATGGCGGTGAGCGTAGAGATCGGAAGCGGAAGCAGAACTCCCGATCGCTCCCGACTTGACTGAACTGGGCATGTAGGGCATCGAGGAACTCGACGCGTCGGCGATCCAGATTCCGTTGATGATCGGCATGATCTTTCTTCACGCAAGGGCCCCTACCTGGCGCGCCTCTGTCGAGGTTGTACTCGTCAGATATTTGTCCGGCAGACACCCCGCTTTGTGCAAAGATTGATCACGGTTGTTGACACCGGATTTTCGCACCTGACATGCTGAGTCAGATGATGACGTGGTGAGGTTGAGACTGCGCAGTGGGCCCGCTGACTGGTCAAGGCCGAAGGTGACAGAGAAGGAAGCCGACGCTGAAGAGGGGTCCGATGAAGCGGAAGTCCGATCCGATGACGAGTACAAGAGGGTAGACGCGTCGGCTAAGGAGGAGGCATATCAGATCCAGGGACTATTTCCTTTTCAGAAGGCGTATGAGAGTCCCGTTTTGTCTTAATCTTAGTTTACCTTATTTAGTTAGTCTGGTCCGATCAGGACTCTCCATGACCAGGGTATAAATATGAACCCTCGTCTATTGTAAAGAACTATTCTCACAATCAATACAACCCGGCTTCACGCCAAAACCCTAGTAGTAGTTACCGACGAAGCTCATTGGTGGACGGGCTGCATCAGTTCTGATCTCCGGCTTACCAGTAAGTTTGTCAATTTATCGAACTAGTATAGGCTTTGAATTGAGGCGCATCGCCCTTTCTCGTTTATACTGTTCAACCGATTTATCTCTGGATAATCAAGATTGATATAGATTCCCTACGTCGGAGCTAGATCAATATTGATTATTCAACAGATTATTGTTTATCGGACTACACTTTAAGCCTAGATTCCCTACGTCGGAGCTAGGTATCAAGATTAGTCTAGATTCCCTACGTCGGAGCTAGAATAATCTTGGTTACTAAAGGTAGTCTTTGCGGTTTGTTGGAGTTGCTAGATTGGTTTAGATCTACGCCATGTGAATCAATTCTACTTCTTCAACGGCTTTGAGCATTGGTCTTGGTCCAATTTAAGCAATATTTATCTTACAGCATCGTTCTATGTCCGATCCTGCTTTGTGGTTTAATCTGGTTGTTCTTTGAGTATTGTACTGGTGTAGATTCCCTACGTCGGAGCTGGATCTTTACAATACGATTAGATTAATCTTTGATTGTCATGCTTGGTCTAGATTCCCTACGTCGGAGCTAGATTCATCTTGATTAGTTAAAGGAAGCTTTGGTTATGCCTTATTGCTATTTGAATGTTAAGTGTGATGTAGATTCCCTACGTCGGAGCTGGATCTCGCTTAATTGTTTGGTAGCATATCTTAGAATCAGAACGAATCTGTTAATGTTTTACCTGCTTATTTTGCTTAATCTGATCAACACCTGTGCGAGCATCTTGTTTAATTGACAGGTTGATGAATCGAATCTGATTATCTAGCTATCTGATCTGATCATAGTTGGAGAAATCTAGATTCCCTACGTCGGAGCTAGATTTCTCTGAAAAGGCTATAGTCCGATTGGTTGGTTAGATGGTCCGATAAGACGAGTCAAACTGGCAACTAGATAAGGTGGACAATGTATCGGCTTACACTTTGATTGTTTAATATCTTGTTTCAAGACATAGCTGATCCATTATTTTACATATTGGCCTTGTTTTATGCTTTATTTCATTATTTAAAGGCTGATCTGTCATATCAATCAAGGTCCGATCCTGAGGTCCGGTTTGGTGTCTGATTGAGGTCCGATCACTCGGTCCGATTGACGTCATCAATGAGGTCCGATTTTGAGGTCCGATCGGTATCGGCCGATACGTGTCTGATTGGGTCTTGGCTAAAATTCGACGTTACTCCATCGTCTGAAATAGAGCCGGCACAATCAAAGAGCAATTTAACTGTTTTATTCCCTTGTCAATTTCAGGTCAAATTGACTGGCACGCCGCGAACCTGAACTGGAGTGTAGACTGGCACTGGAGCGAAGCTGATCTCCCTGGTCTTCGTGTGCTGACCGCGGGGAATACGACCGCCGATTTTCCGCGTCAACACATTTTTGGCACGCCCAGTGGGACACGAGAAACAAATTCCAAGATGTCGTCGTCTGATGCTGAACAAGAAACCGTAGCAAGACTTGCTGCTGAGAAAGAAGCTGCTGAGAAGGCCAAGAACGACAGAAACAAGACGCCTGAGGTGACCATGCCCATTACAAAGGCCGATCTGTCCAAAGCTCAGTTGGATGCAGTTCAGGCCCAGATTGATGCGTTTGAGAAGCTCTGCCTTGGTCAGTTTGGGCGTAATCGTTCAGGCCCTATACTCAAAGGTCCTCTCCCGGATCCAGAGTTGATCAAGAAGACAACTGATGCTCGGGAGTACCAGGTTGACATGACAGAGATGATTCACCAGGCTGTTCATCATGCATTGATCAACCAATCAGGCACTTTGGTGAATTCTTTGGACAATCTCATCAAGAAGGCGGTGGACGATGCTATTTGCTTGAAGGGTCCAGTGTTTATAGCAGATTCTGCAGGAGCATCAGGATCAGGAAGAGGCAAAGAAACTGTAGATAATACAATGACCGTTGCCCCACAGATGCCAATTGCTCCACCACCTCCTGTTGAACTGGCCAACGGTTTTTTGTTGATGGCCGATGGAACTATTGTCGGCCCACATGGTGAAAAGTATGCCAGGACTCTGAGCGAACAAGAAAAACAACCTGCAGCTGCAAGGCTACGTGCAGAGGTTCCTTCACATCAGCGTATGGTCGGAGATTACAATAATTATGTGATGGACATAGCTGATGGAATGTCACCTGGAAATCAACAGTCCGATTGGTCGCAGAAAATAGCCGAGGTGATCAAAATCAATTCGGCTTGAAGCCTAAAGATGAAGCGAGGTTGTATCGGCACCCGTACCCGTCTTATTTTGATGCAGTGCCACTTCCTCCACGTTACAGAGTGCCGGATTTCTCCAAATTCTCCGGGCAAGATGATATGACCACCATCGAACATGTGAGCCGATTCTTGGCTCAGTGTGGTGAGGCTGCTTCAGAGGAGGGACTCAGGCTCAGATTTTTCCCTCTGTCACTGTCAGGGCCGGCGTTTACCTGGTTTACGTCGTTGCCAGCAGGATCAGTCACAGGGTGGTCCGATATGGAGAAGCAGTTCCATAAATACTTCTTTTCTGGTCTCAACGAGATGAAGATCTCTGATTTGATTGCTATCAGGCAGAGGAATGATGAGACCGTCAAGGAGTACATTCAACGATTCCGTGACACTAGGAATCGGTGTTACAGTTTGAAGCTGTCTGATATGCAGTTGGCCGAGCTTGCATTCCAAGGTTTGCTCGCGCCGATTAAAGAAAAGTTTTCTGCTCAGGAGTTTGAGACATTGGGGCAATTGGTTCAGAAAGTGTCAGCTCATGAGGTCCGATATCAGGAGATGAGACGTGTGAAATTTTCCAAGCAAGTATCTTATCTCTCTGAATCTGAAGAGGAAGCTGATGTCAATATAGCTGAATGGACCAAATCCAAGAAGCCAGTATCGCTCCCGTGGATCAAACAGAATCCTGAAAAGTTTGGATTCGATATAACAAAGGCCGATAAGATTTTTGATTTGCTGCTTAGTGAGAAGCTTATTCAGCTTTCTCCAAATCATTCTATTCCATCGGCCGATGAATTGAAGAAACGCAAATATTGCAAATGGCACAACTCAACTTCTCACGAGACCAATGAATGCAAAGTGTTCAGAAGGGAGATCCAATTGGCTATTGAATCTGGCAAGATCAAATTTGAAGACAGCAAGAAAGCCATGAAGATCGACGGTCATCCCTTTCCCAATAACTTTGCTGATTTCTCCTTTCCTGTTAATATGGTTGATGCTAATGAAAAGGGGAAGTTTAAAGTGCTCACATCGGACCACGCCAAGAGTTCTGGTGCCGTTGATCCTGCGGTTCAAGTTACTGTTGAAGAGCTACGCAGGAATCATCAGGCGTTTGGACGTGAATCTAATGCTCCTGGTGGGTATCGGCCGCGTGTGACTTCCCAAATGCTGATTAACAAATACAAGAGGCAGCAGGCAGCAGCCCGAGCGTGGGAAGAACGCGAGGAACGACGACGTCGGAGGCGTGAGTATCA
>CM014271.1:45050880-45078743 GCA_004135705.1 Alloteropsis semialata
CCTGATGAACAAGACGACCATGAGGTCGATTATGAACTGGAAGAAGCCGCTGCATGCTTGGTTCTTGATTCAGAGAAGGCGGTTTTGAGAAGCCAAATGCAAATGGGTATCGGCACCTGAAGCCTCTGTACATCAAGGGATACGTTGATGGGAAGCCGATGACCAAGATGCTGGTTGATGGAGGAGCTGCTGTCAATCTCATGCCCTATTCCACATTCCGCAAGCTGGGTAAAGGGATTGATGATTTAATCAAGACCAATATGACGCTTAAGGACTTTGGCGGGAGCGTTTCAGAACCTCGGGGGGCAATTCATGTGGAATTGACCATCGGCAGCAAGACATTGCCGACTACTTTCTTTGTGATTGATGGCCAAGGTTCTTACAGTATGCTCCTCGGATGTGATTGGATCCATGCCAATTGCTGCATACCATCTACAATGCATCAGTGTTTGATCCAATGGCAAGGCAATAAAGTGGAGATTGTCCCAGCTGATGATTCGGTTAGTATTGCTACAGCTGAGTCAACAATTTGGGAGTTTGAAGGAGTTGAATGCCTGTCAGGGAAGACTTGGGATGGTGACTTTCTCAGGGTGTCCGACCAAGGGCTACAGCCGATCCAAGCAGTCGGCTCTGAGACTTTGTTTTAAATGGATGATTATGTAGAAGATTTTAAAGGCCGATATGGTTAATCAGTTCTTTCAAATATGTATTTTGAAAGTTCTTATTGTAAATTGAATCGGCCTAATTATTATTTTGCCCTGGGGGCAAGGTTCGAGTGTGCTTATCTAATAATACTACCTTAGCGTTTAGGTAGATTTATAAAGCCGATGCTACGCGTCAGGCTTGAAAGCCGATGAAAAATCGCCTTAAGAACAAAAGGATAAAAGCCGATGCAATATGCATCGCCTTAAGGATTATATACAACAAAAGAAGAGTGTATTATATCACTAAGCCGCTCGATGGCGGAACAGGCTATCAATGTATCAGATCACTTAGCAAGACAGACAAGTCTCAGTGTTTAAGGCTGCAGGTATTTAACTATCGAGTCAAGAGCAGTCTGACGGATCTTGTCAACATCAGCAATGATCTTGGCATCAGCTTCAGCATTTCCCTCTACAGGCTTGATTAATTTGTGAATCTCTTTGGCCGCTTTGATATGGATCTTGTAATCCTCTTCAGCTTTTGCCTTCAAAGCCGGGATGTCATCAAGCTCTTTTGCTTTAGCTTGGATGCTTGATCGAACTTGGATGAGTTCCTGTTCCAGCTGCTGCTCTCTGGCTTGCAGGTTCTCAAGTTCTGATTGGATGGAGACAGGAAGTGCCGATAAATCTTTGATCAGTTTTGTTGATTCGTCAGCTTGGGCACATTTTTCATCCCTGGCCTTGATTAGATCTTGCTGGGAGGTCCGATTGTTGATTCGGCGATTGGCCTGCAACACTGGAAAGGAGTGGCCTTCTATGTATGCCGCCGGAATCAATGCTTCCTCCAGGTCCGACGGAAGTTGGCCTCTTAGAATTTTGATAATCTGACGAATCGGCTCTGCATCTTGAACAAGATCGATGATATCTTGGTGAAGGAGAGCAGATATGTCAAGCAATTTTGCCTTCACTTCATCAGATAGCAGGCTTTGCCCAGAGCTAATCTCTTCCTCTTCAGCTTGCAGCCGATCAAAATCGACTGATATGGTCTGGCTGGTTTGAGGAGTATCTTGAGCCTGCAAAAGAAATAATTAGATATAATGTCAAAAAGCTGATATGATTATATCAGGCTAGAAAGTTTACTTGTTTCCAGGCTAGTTCTTGTTCGGGTCCAATCAAAGGGTTATTACTGCCCTGGATGTTTGCTTGGGCAATCTCAAGATCCGTCAAGACATTCTGGATGATTTGCTAGAAGAAAGAAAATAAGAACAAGTTGGATATCAATTATTGAATAAGTCGGCTGATAATTACCGTTGCTTCTGGATCAGGGAGTTGGATCTGTGGAGAAGTTGCTGGTTGATCTCTTTGAAGGCCCTGGCTTGATTGTGCTTGTTCTTCTTGGTGTAGTGGGCTTGGTTGACGAGGCGAGCCAGTTATTGTTCTCTCAGATGAGGACGAGTGAGGCGAGCGGGCCTGTGCCGGGCTTGGTTGCATCTGAGCTGGGCTTGGTGATCTTTCTGGGTTCGATTCTGGTAATTCCTCGGCCGATGGGCTTGAAGACTCGGCTGGACTGGGCTGGCGTGCAGAAGATTCTCCGATGACCTGAGTTTACAGAGAGGGTTAATTTCAATAAAGAGAGAAATCAAGTTTATGAGGATCTTGAACTTGCCAGAGCAGTCTTCGGGCGTTTTGGAATTTTAGAGGACGCCCGCTTCTTCCTTTTTCTGCTGTCACCATATACCGACAGAAGCTTGCCGATGGTGGGAGAGTCACAGCCGATCCACGGATCTGGCGAGATATTGCTGTAGACGACTTGTTTCCCCGATCGAGTCATCGTTGGAGGGGTACGATCGACATCCTGGTAAAGAATTATTTAACAAAATAAAATTATAAAAAGGGAGGGAAGCAAGTTCACAAATGTTACCTCTGGTTTGCCCTTGAAAGTAGGCTGCAACTTCCGAACATAAGTTTTGCAGGCGATACAGAATAAGTGTTGACGCCATTCAGCCCACCATGTGTTGAAAGTCCGATGAGTTACAAGGCCGATTGCAAAGGTATCCAGATTGGTTTTATCAAGGGGAGGCTCAAGTCCCAGAAGACGATCCCATTCCAAGCCTGTATCAACTTTTCCCCTTGGAAAAACTCGATCGGTCAAGATTAGGTAGGGTGGAAGCTGTCCGATACCAAATTGACGAGCGGCCAGGTTTGGATGATAATATTCATAAGTTGATTGCCCTGGCTTGCTCTGACTGAGGCCGATCGGAAGAAATTGAGCATTGATGCAAGTTCGGAAAATTGTCAAGGCTTCTGAATCTGCCTCTACAATCATGTTGAATTTGAATTTGTAGGGCAGCTCGTATTCATCGGTGTGATGATGCAGGAACCAGAGCATTTTGTCATCAGTAATACCTCTGTAAAGGAGTGCAAAGTACTCGGAAGATTCTTTGCCTGATAACTTTTCGGCAGGGAAACCCATAGCAGCTTCACCAAGCGAGGTACATCGGCGCCAGGTGATTTCTTCCGATTCAGGCTTGCTCTCTGGGAATTTGATCTTTCGAAGATCTACTTTGACAGCCTTGCTCAAGTGTAGCATTAACCACATCTGAATGAACCACCACGGCCCGCCAAGATTGGTGATGAGTGATCCGGTCCTCAGGCGTTTGGCGACTTGATGAAGCAGATTGTATACTGCTCCTAGGAGAAGTTGACCAAGGTTGATGACATGGTCGCTTACCAGCAATTCGGCCAGGTGTTGGAAGTTGGCCGTTGGACCGAGGGTGGTGCCGCAAAAGAAGAATCTGTCCAACCACATGTTCAGAAAGGCCGCATGCTCACGGTCAGTCACAGGTCCGGTCCGATGATTTTTCTCCATATATCCTGTCCAGCCGCCACAGTTCTTGGTCTTAAAATGGTGTTTGGGTTTGATGCTGAGCCGGAAGGGACGTTTGTCGCCAGTGACATTGAGGCCGAGAAGCATGACTACATCAAGTAGTGTTGGGGTCATCGGACCATGTCCAAAGAGGAAGGCATTCAATGCATCGGACCAAAAGTGTGATGCGGCGATCAAGAGATTCTCGTTCTTAGCAATGGGTCCGATGCTAAGGCCAATACACTGGGCGATATCTAATCTATCCCAGATTGCAGACTTGGAGGCCGACACTCTCAAGTACCAATTCTTCCATCCAGGTAGAACTGTCGGCCAAGATCGAAAGGCGTTCTTCCAATCATCCAAATCAAAACCGAGGTCTTGAATGGGATCCGGTGGGTTTCCAGATTAATGAATTCAGTGGGATCTGGGTCTCCCATTGGACCAAGGAGGTAGGCCCCTTGGAAGTTGCCTACGGGGATTAGGGTTTGAGCGCGAGCGGCCTAAAAAGAAGATGCGGAATGAAAACGAGTTTGGAAAAGCCGAATCTAACGCAGAACTTAAGATGGATTCAGATTCAGTGAAGTACCTCCGGGATTGGATGACGCGTTTCTCCTGCTGGATCTGCGTGTGCCGAGGAAGAACTTGAGGCAAAGAAAGTTGATGAAGAAGGGGCTGAAGAGCTTGTTACTGCCGCCATTGTCGAGGACATGACCGCCGCCATTGTTGAGCTCGTGACCGCAGCCATGGTGGGAGGCATGGCAGATGGAGAACCCGCTGGAGCAGATGCGGAGGTGGAAGCGGATATAGAAGAATGGAGGGCGCCCATGGAGGATGATTGAGCCATTTGAAACAGTTTTGGTGTAAGTTCGAGTGAATGTGAATGGCCACTCGGGAGAGAGGAGGAAGAAGATGAGCAGTACGGGTTCTTGGCGAGGAAGGAGAAGTGTACAGTGTGGCCGCCGGCAGTAATTTTATAAGGTAAAAACGGTCATGGTCCGAAGATTGAGGAGCCGCGCAGTACAGGGATGGAAAGTTTCGGCACGAAAATCGGTGGAGGAGTTATGATGGCAGATACGAATTTTGGAACAAAATGATATTTTATTCCAAAATTGGGGGGCATGTGTTGACACCGGATTTTCGCACCTGACATGCTGAGTCAGATGATGACGTGGTGAGGTTGAGACTGCGCAGTGGGCCCGCTGACTGGTCAAGGCCGAAGGTGACAGAGAAGGAAGCCGACGCTGAAGAGGGGTCCGATGAAGCGGAAGTCCAATCCGATGACGAGTACAAGAGGGTAGACGCGTCGACTAAGGAGGAGGCGTATCAGATCCAGGGACTATTTCCTTTTCAGAAGGCGTATGAGAGTCCCGTTTTGTCTTAATCTTAGTTTACCTTATTTAGTTAGTCTGGTCCGATCAGGACTCTCCATGACCAGGGTATAAATATGAACCCTCGTCTATTGTAAAGAACTATTCTCACAATCAATACAACCCGGCTTCACGCCAAAAACCCTAGTAGTAGTTACCGACGAAGCTCATTGGTGGACGGGCTGCATCAGTTCTGATCTCCGGCTTACCAGTAAGTTATCAATTTATCGAACTAGTATAGGCTTTGAATTGAGGCGCATCGCCCTTTCTCGTTTATACTGTTCAACCGATTTATCTCTGGATAATCAATATTGATATAGATTCCCTACGTCGGAGCTAGATCAATATTGATTATTCAACAGATTATCGTTTATCGGACTACACTTTAAGCCTAGATTCCCTACGTCGGAGCTAGGTATCAAGATTAGTCTAGATTCCCTACGTCGGAGCTAGAATAATCTTGGTTACTAAAGGTAGTCTTTGCGGTTTGTTGGAGTTGCTAGATTGGTTTAGATCTATGCCATGTGAATCAATTCTACTTCTTCAACGGCTTTGAGCATTGGTCTTGGTCCGATTTAAGCAATATTTATCTTACAGCATCGTTCTATGTCCGATCCTGCTTTGTGGTTTAATCTGGTTGTTCTTTGAGTATTGTACTGGTGTAGATTCCCTACGTCGGAGCTGGATCTTTACAATACGATTAGATTAATCTTTGATTGTCATGCTTGGTCTAGATTCCCTACGTCGGAGCTAGATTCATCTTGATTAGTTAAAGGAAGCTTTGGTTATGCCTTATTGCTATTTGAATGTTAAGTGTGATGTAGATTCCCTACGTCGGAGCTGGATCTCGCTTAATTGTTTGGTAGCATATCTTAGAATCAGAACGAATCTGTTAATGTTTTACCTGCTTATTTTGCTTAATCTGATCAACACCTGTGCGAGCATCTTGTTTAATTGACAGGTTGATGAATCGAATCTGATTATCTAGCTATCTGATCTGATCATAGTTGGAGAAATCTAGATTCCCTACGTCGGAGCTAGATTTCTCTGAAAAGGCTATAGTCCGATTGGTTGGTTAGATGGTCCGATAAGACGAGTCAAACTGGCAACTAGATAAGGTGGACAATGTATCGGCTTACACTTTGATTATTTAATATCTTGTTTCAAGACATAGCTGATCCATTATTTTACATATTGGCCTTGTTTTATGCTTTATTTCATTATTTAAAGGCTGATCTGTTCATATCAATCAAGGTCCGATCCTGATTGGTCCGATTCTGAGGTCCGATTTGGTGTCTGATTGAGGTCCGATCACTCGGTCCGATTGACGTCATCAATGAGGTCCGATTTGAGGTCCGATCGGTATCGGCCGATACGTGTCTGATTGGGTCTTGGCTAAAATTCGACGTTACTCCATCGTCTGAAATAGAGCCGGCACAATCAAAGAGCAATTTAACTGTTTTATTCCCTTGTCAATTTCAGGTCAAATTGACTGGCACGCCGCGAACATGAACTGGAGTGTAGACTGGCACTGGAGCGAAGCTGATCTCCCTGGTCTTCGTGTGCTGACCGCGGGAAATACAACCGCCCATTTTCCGCGTCAACAACGGTGATGAACAGAAAGACACGGGATTTTTATACTGGTTCGGGCCCTCGAGATCGAGTAATAACCCTACGTCCAGTTGCTGCTTGTATTATTTCGTCGAGTACAGATTACAATGCGTAACAAGTACCCTCGGGTGAATTGTCTAAGACTGCAAATCAATGGAACATACCCTCTACGCACAGGACCCCCGCTATTTATATCCAGGGAGACGTGCCTTACAAGACAAAACAGACCTAAACCTAGTAGGACTCGAACTGTCTTCGGGCTTCCCTTCTGCGATCAGGCCATCGTGTCTTGTTCGGAGTCTTGGTCGTCTTGGAGTCGGTAGTCGGCAATCCTTGTGGTCGGGTACCCTGGTATTATGGCCTCAACACATTGAAAGGCAACGCTGATTTCCATTTAAGCAAAGATCCTGGACTTGCTCGAGGACGAGCAAGGTTTAAGCTTGGGGAGATTGTTGACGCTCGTTAGCCACACCTATTTAGTGCTAATTAAGTGTTGTTTTGGGACCAATTCATATACTAACACGCCACTTGGCACTTGAAATAACCCCGTTTTTGCATATGCATTTATTTTTGGAGGATTTTAGTTTACGCAGGTATTTGAGCTATAAATGAGCACTTTGGAACGAAGACCAAGGTCATGCGTAGCATGGAGAAATATGAAGGCAAAGGACCTAATATGACTCGGATTTCGTTCGCTCTCATCTATGGTGAACCAACCACCAAGAATGAGCAAGGGCAAAGACTTGAAGATAAGGTCGGATGACTTCGGGATCAAGGCAAATCAGACAGACATTTGAAAAGTTATCAAGACCCAATCTTATCCCGAAGCAACCGATGTCCAATGTCCAAATACCTACATGCAATGGCACCTGAACCCCTGAAGGATCTAGAAGCTTACACGCAAAAAATGGGACCGAGGGGCCACAAAAAGACCCTAGGCCAGCCGGCTGTTGACGGTCCTTATAACATAAAATCCGACCGTCAATAGGCTCAGAAACCAATAAAGATCAAAGCATAACTTAGGCATTTGTATTCAAATAAGGTTGTACCATGCATATCTGGAATATATTTGAGTATAGGGACTACGGTGCAAAAGATAGATGAAACTGGGCACAGGCCCAGGTCGGCCGACCTGGCTAGGTCGGGCGACCTGGACTGAACCCCGATGAAGCCCATTTCCTACACAGGTCAAGAAGAAAGGATCGTGAACCTTGATTCATGGTCGGTGGAAGTTAATGGTGAAAGATAAGCCACATGTACATCCCATGGATTGAAGGGCCCACAACGAGAGTTAAGTGTACCCAAATCGACAGAACCCACCTGGAACCGACCTCAGGACCCACATATCAGTCTCCTAGAGGAAGATGGGCCCTAAAGGCGGTTATAGGGGGTCGGCCGACCCAGCCAGGTCGGCCGATCTCCGCGTGCGCCCGACTCGGCCCTCCTTTGACCTACAACTGTAAACCGCCATGGAGATTACATCTGAGCCATGAAGTGCTGAAGACGGTGGATCCAAGGGTCGGCCGACCTGGGGGATTTGGCCGACCTAGGCCCACCTCCCAACTGCCTCAACCGCCTCTGGCCGGCTCCAACCACCTTTGTGATGCTATAAATACCTGCAATGGGCTTCGTACTCAACACACACCAGAAGGAGAGCTCTCCTTTGCTACAAGCTTAGTCTTAGTCTTAGTAGTGGTAGTCATAGTGTTAGATCTTCTGAAGGGCTTCCGGAAGGAGTCTTGGTAAGTTCTAGAGTTTAGTTCTTGTATTCTCTTACTTACTTGTAGTACTCTGAGCTTAATGGAAATACCTTCATACTTATGTTGTATGCCTCAGTTATACCTTATCCACTTAGCATATACTACTTATGTCTTGCACCTTATTCAAGTGAATGTATGTTATGACATTGGCTCAATGTGCCTCTTGGTTGCTCTATTTATTAACGTGATAGATAGAGTTGTATCTCATATTGTAAGCATGGTGTTTAGAATATGGAATACTGTTGAGGGTACCGCTGCCCCACAGATTAGAAGAGGTAGGCGGCAGGTGGTGATAGCCCTGTCCGTCCTTTGTAATCCTCCACGTTCGGGAGTGGGTATTAGGCCTTTATGATAAGACGTCCTACTGTCGTCCCTTGATGAGGGAACTACTGGATATCTCGATATGTCCTCTTGCATATGATCATTGAATGAGCTTGTATAGGGTATTGTAGTATATCCTAGTCCCATATGTATGATGCTAATGAACCCTTATTAATCTTCACTAGTGTACTATACTAACTAAGACTACCATAATGATGAGCAATGAACTTCTGTATGTCAACCTATCCATTCATTTATATATCATTTACCCCTGCTTAGATTATGGTATATTAATATTGTTGTAAGTAAAAGCATTGGATGGCACATCTCTCTTTTAACTAAACGCTTTCCCTGCGAATAAATAAATAACGATACTCTGGAATACTCCCGGGTGAAATGCTACAACGTATTTCTGTGCGCTTGCAGAATATCTGTAATGTCTAGATTTACGATGAAGTATCTCTAGTACCATCACTACTCTAAGTGGTGATGCTAAGAAATACCAACAAGCATTTCTGGCGCCGTTGCTGGGGAAAGCATTGGTTAAAGAGATTTGATCATCCATGTATTTAGTGCAACAAGATTAATTGCCAGTAATCTAGCAGGTTTACCCTTTTGCTCTGTTTCTCTGTGATGTGAAACAGGGTAGTGCATGACTGGTTTTCAATTACCATCCAACTACATTGAGAACCCGAATACCATAGGAAGGAGGGTACGTTCTCGTGTCGTAATCCCTCAGGTGTTCTTGTCGGAAACCGAACCAGTCATCGGAGAATCCTCCAACCAAGGAGAACAACCCGTTCCCGTAGCACCCCAATCGGAAGAAGCCATGGCCGATAGGACCATCCGTGATTACTCTGCCCCGTCCGCTGCCCAGATCCCTACGGGTCCAGTAGTGGAAGTGGGGGATCACGCTTTTGAGCTAAAGGCCCCGTTAATCAACATGGTGCAGGCTAGCCCCTTCTGCGGGAAAGCCAATGAGGACACCAGTGCTCACCTGCAGCATTTCCTAGAGGTATGCAGCACCATCACCATCCGAGGAGTTGATCAAGAGGCCATCAGGCTCCGCTTGTTCCCGTTCTCACTATTGGGAAGAGCCAAACAATGGCTCTATACCAACCGTGATGCGGTAAACACGTGGACCAAGTGCTCCAACGCCTTCTTGGCGAAGTTCTTCCCCATTGGGAAAACCAATGCCCTTCGAGGAAGAATTTCTAGCTTCCAGCAAGAATCCAGAGAAACAGTCCCGGAGGTGTGGGATCGCTTCCAGGACTACATTCTGGCGTGCCCCCACCATGGCATGCAAGAGTGGCTCCTGCTTCAAAACTTCTACCATGGGCTGTCCCAGACAGCCCGTGAACACATGGATGCTGCTGCTGGAGGGGCATTCCTCTCCTTGACCGTGAACGCCGCCAAGCTTCTCATCGAGAAGATGGTGTCAAACCAATCCTGGAATGACGACCGTCTTCAGGGACGCAAACGCGGTATGCACACCGTAAAGGAGGTGGACATGCTGGCCGCCAAGATGGATCTCATTATGAAGCGCCTCGACGACCGCACCAAGGATGGAGGCACCGACAACGAAGGGCCACTGGACTCACACATGACGTGTGAAGTCTGTGGAGAAACTGGCCACTCGGGAACAACTGCCCCGAGACACAAGAGGAGGTACAGTTCGTGAACGGCAACAACGGGTACCGGCCTCAAGGGAACTGGAATCAGCAACGCCCATTCTACCAGGGAGGTAACAATAATAACTCTTTTTCTAACCAACCTTCCCTTAAAGATCTTGTTCTTGGTCAGGCCAAGATTAATGAATCTATCTCTAAGAGGCTTGCTGCTAACGATAAGGCTCTGGAGGGCATAAATTCTAAATAGAAAGTTTGTCCTCCACCTTCCAGAGCCAGCTGAGCTTTAACAAAATGTTAGAAACCCAATTAGCTCAGGTAGCTGCCACTGTTCCTTCTGGTGATAAGGGGCGAATTCCCGGACAACTGGATTCATCCTTTGAGAATGTAAAAGCTGTTTCTACGAGGAGCGGTAAGGCTACTCGGGATCCAGTCCCACCTAACTATGCAGGGAAAACAACACCAAGGAAGGAGATCCCAGAAGAAGGGGAAGAGCCTGAAGCCGAGCCAGCACCAGCTGGACAGACTGCGCCACATGAGTTCTACGACTCCAACGTCTTGCCATTCCCGCAGCGTCAAAAGAAACCATCCGCGGACGAGCAATTCGCCAGGTTCGTAGAAGTTATACAAAAGTTAAATATACATGTGCCATTGCTGGATGCTATGCAGGTACCGACCTATGCAAAGTACTTGAGGGATATTCTCAACAACAAACGTCCACTCCCGAGTACCGAGGTTGTAAAGTTGACTGAGGAGTGCAGTGCAGCCATCCTGAACAGGGTCCCGGAGAAGAAAAAGGACCCAGGATGCCCCACCATCACGTGTACAATCGGGACACAGCACTTTGAGCATGCACTCTGTGATCTGGGGGCAAGTGTCAGCGTAATGCCAAAGGTAGTTTTTGACCGCCTAAACTATACTACCTTGTCTCCTACTCCCATGAGATTGCAGCTGGCCGATTCCACGGTCCGCTACCCGGAGGGGATAGCTGAGGACATTCCGGTGCGCATCCGGGATTGCTTCGTCCCTGTCGACTTTGTGGTGTTGGACATGGATGTGGGCAACGACTCGTCGCTCATCCTAGGGTGACCCTTCTTGAGTACAGCAGATGCTCACATCAATGTGGGTGCTGGAGAGATTCAGCTCCACATTAATGGAAAGAAGGAGAAGTTTGAGTTCAGGCCAAAGGTGGAGCAGTGCTCCATGATCAAAATCAAGTATGGGAGAAACAGTCAGAACGTCAAAGAGGTGGAGGTGACGCCTCCAGAGAAAGACAGCCTGATTAAGTTCATGGAGAAGTTCTGGGAGAAGGATTTCCCCATCCGGTACTATGCAAAGCACAACAAGAAGTCTACATGAGGTGCAAAAGCACAGACAAAGAAAACACCAGAACAAGCTGTCGACCACCAGAAAAAGGTAAAACAGGTATGGCGGGTTAAATCATCTATATCCTCATCTCCAGGGTCAGAAAGGAGATGTCTTCACTCAACAACGTAAAAAACGATTCCTACGCCGACAGGTACATCGGTGTCAACGGACTAGCTTGGGGGAGGACCTCAATCAAGTAAGTTCAGGTAAGTATTGTTGAATAAAGTTTTTTGTTCAAATAAAGTTAGTAAATGAGAGCCATCCATGATAATCCCTTAAATGTTTTAAGTCCATGCTTAAATCTTTTCTTTTGGATATGATGAAAAGTTGCTCTTATTTCTCTCTTGTACCTATGTTTCAACCTGTTATTCTCTTAAGCTTTGAGTTTGCTGGTTGAGCATGATCTTTTCTGTTATCTTGTCTATCTGTGGGTAGCATATGCAAGCTCTAGTCTAGGTTGTTGTTGGCTATGATATGATAAGACTTGAGTTGCCCTAAGATCTTACTAAGCTGGACTTGATAACCGGAGTTTTCTCTTTAAAATAAAATAAAGAGTTCCTTATGGTGATTAAATTCCCTATCAAAGCTCATAATGTTTTAAACCCCTACATAAGCAACTTGCTTTTGCAATGAGTTTTGTTAAGATCACTCTGATTCTTAGAGATTTACTTCATGCTTTTAATGCCAAGATCACGTACATGCCACCATACAAATGTTATACTTCTACTCTGGAAGTAAACATGACACCCATCCATCCACAAAATAAAAGCTCTACATAAGGTTTGGTACTCTTCCCTAACTTTATTGCAAAAAGAGACATGGGGCTGATGAAAAAAAATTTGGGCACATGAAGGTCCAAGTAAAAAAAAAGAGATAAAAAGAGAGAGCAAATAAAGGCTCTAGGTTCAAACAGTAAAGCCATGTCTCTAAAAGAAACTCTTTAAGGGAAGAGGAGCCTGTAAAAAAAAAGAGAGAGAGCTATAATTCACCATGCCACATACACACGTGCACATTTTGGTTTGAAGGTATGCTTTATTTCTCCTTGAATCCTGATTTTGACTTTACAATATGTGCATTACAAGTATGCTATATAGCTCTCCTAGCACAAACTCCACTTCAATGAGTGACAAGAGAGTTGAGAGAGGAAAAGGGTAAGGAAATACACCATGAGTGACTTGAGAGTACCACCTAAGGAACCCCACCTTTTAAAAAATCCCAAAACCTCCGGTTTGATTGTCAAGCAAGGTAGAAGGCAAGGTGCTTGGTCTAAGTCGTTCTAGCCACCAACCGCCCAAGACAAGGAGAAGCTACAAGCCCCATGAAAGGCCAAGGTAACAAGGGAAGTTTATTTTACCAGCTTATTCAATCCTTGGTAGAATATCTTGCTGAACCACTAGTACTGTTGAGGAGTAATGAGGAAGCAACTCCTGATCCACTGAGCCTAAAAGTTCTAGTCTTTGCTCAGGACGAGCAAAGGTTAAGCTTGGGGGAGTTGTTGACGGTCCTTATAACATAAAATCCGACCGTCAATAGGCTCAGAAACCAATAAAGATCAAAGCATAACTTAGGCATTTGTATTCAAAATAAGGTTGTACCATGCATATCTGGAATATATTTGAGTATAGGGACTACGGTGCAAAAGATAGATGAAACTGGGCACAGGCCCAGGTCGGCCGACCTGGCTAGGTCGGGCGACCTGGACTGAACCCCGATGAAGCCCATTTCCTACACAGGTCAAGAAGCACACTAGTGAACGTTGATTCATGGTCGGTGGAAGTTAATGGTGAAAGATGAGCCACATGTCCATCCCATGGATTGAAGGGCCCACAACGAGAGTTAAGTGTACCCAAATCGACAGAACCCACCTGGAACCGACCTCAGGACCCACATATCAGTCTCCCAGAGGAATATGGGCCCTAAAGGCGGTTATAGGGGGTCGGCCGACCTAGCCAGGTCGGCCGATCTCCGCGTGCGCCCGACTCGGCCCTCCTTTGACCAACAACTGTAAACCGCCATGGAGATTACATCTGAGCCGTGAAGTGCTGAAGACGGTGGATCCAAGGGTCGGACGACCTGGGGGATTCGGCCGACCTAGGCCCACCTCCCAACTGCCTCAACCGCCTCTGGCCGGCTCCAACCACCTTTGTGATGCTATAAATACCTGCAAAGGGCGCCGTACTCAACACACACACCAGAAGAAGAGCTTTCCTTTGCTACAATCTTAGTCTTAGTCTTAGTAGTGCTAGTCATAGTGTTAGATCTTCTGAAGGGCTTCCGGAGGAGTCTTGGTAAGTTCTAGAGTTCAGCTCTTGTATTCTCTTACTTACTTGTAGTACTCTGAGCTTAATGGAAATACCTTCATACTTATGTTGTATGCCTCAGTTATATCTTATCCACTTAGCATATACTACTTATGTCTTGCACCTTATTCAAGTGAATGTATGTTATGACATTGGCTCAATGTGCCTCTTGGTTGCTCTATTTATTAACGTGATAGATAGAGTTGTATTACATATTGCAAGCATGGTGTTTGGGATATGGAATACTGTTGAGGGTACCGCTGCCCCACGGATTAGAAGAGGTAGGCGGCAGGTGGTGACAGCCCTGTCCGTCCATTGTAATCCTCCACGTTCGGGAGTGGGTATTAGGCCTTTTTGATAAGACGTCCTACTGTCGTCCCTTGATGAGTGAACCACTAGATACCTCGATATGTCCTCTTGCATATGATCATTGAATGAGCTTATATAGGGTATTGTAGTATATCCAAGTCCCATATGTATGATGCTAATGAACCCTTATTAATCTTCACTAGTGTACTATACTAACTAAGACTACCATAATGATGAGGAATGAACTTCTGTGTGTCAACCTACCCATTCATTACTATATCATTTACCCCTGCTTAGATTATGGTATATTAATATTGTTGTAAGTAAAAGCATTGGATGGCACATCTCTCTTTTAACTAAACGCTTTCCCAGCAGATAAACAAATAACGATACTCTGGAATACTCCCGGGTGAAATGCTACAACGTATTTATGTGCGCTTGCAGAATATCTGTAACGTCTAGATTTACGATGAAGTATCTCTAGTACCATCACTACTCTAAGTGGTGATGCTAAGAAATACCAACACCGGCCCAGGCCCTATTGTGCCGGCCGGCCTAGGCCTTTTCTACGCCGCCTCGGCCTCCCCTTCGAGCTAGGGTTTCCTCGGACTATTTATAGCCTCGATACCCAAAGGCACGGACATCCATCCACCAGAAGTCAGCGAAAACTAGGCCATACACCAAAGGGAGATGAGGGTTGCTGCAAGTCTTCGAAGATACCTAGGGCATGGCTTAGGCCAACCCTAGCCGCCATGGCCTCCCTACGCGGTTGTGCCACGGCGGAGGTCAAGAGTCAAACCCCAAGATTCATCAGGGTATGTACACATACAATGGTGATATCAATCTAATCTCTATTCTAGTTGTCTCAATCTTGGCCTACTTCATTGCATGCTTTATATTCATATGTGCGGGCGCCGTATGTTCTTAGTAAGATTAGATATAGTCGTGGTGATTAGTCCATATCTTGCGGATACATTGAAGTAGCGCGTTCTAGCTAGTTCGTCGATTACCCCGGTGTGGTGACAGCATGTGGGAGGGAAAGGTTCTGGCGACGACATGATGTTGAGTTGGATCGATGGCAAGTATGATGGGACTTGTTGCGCGGCCACAAAGAGGAGGAGCTGCGAGTAAAGAACGCTTGGTTGGCATTTGAGGTAAAACTCGGAAATCCTTGGCGTTGATGTGCACCTCGCAAGGGCACCCATGGAAAAGTTCTGAGAGAAGACTCGGGTACCTTTAGTAGAGATGCAATCTATGGTTTTGATCACCTTTTGACTAAGAGCTGTACCTATAGATGATAAGGCCTTCGTTAACCTTGGTTATGTTATCTTTGCTTACGCTTTCGGATGAGATGAACCCTACACTTCATTCACATCTATTTGGTTTACCCTCATATGCAATCTATGCCTAATGTTGGGATTAGATCCGTTTAGCTAGGTAGAAAACCCTAGGTAGTTCACTGTCAATCCATGGATTGATGAACCTTGGAATAATCTAAGGGAAAAGCTACAACTGATCCGTGTGCTTGTGGTTCACAGTTGGCGCATCTAAGGACCGTCAACACTCACTGACTTCATCGCCGAGTGGACAGAAATCCAAGACGAGCACAGCTCCAACCGAGATGAACATTGGAAGATGTACTTCGATGGATCCCAAATGATAGATGGTGGAGGAGCGGGAGTCCTCTTCATATCACCAACAGGAGAGCAACTCCGCTACATCCTCCAGATACTCTTCCCTTTTACCAACAACACCACTGAATACGAGGCTATCCTCCACGGCATCCGCATAGCCACGTCACTTGGTATCAAGAGCCTACTCATCTATGGAGACTCGGCCATCGCGATCAATCAGGTCAACAAAGAGTGGGATCGACATAGCAAGAGGATGAACACCTATTGTGAAACAATGCACAAGCTCGAGGATGTGGCAGACCGTCCCAATTAATCCGGTTTAAAAGCATGGGACCACTATCACAGTAGTGCTCCACGCCCTTAAACCGAGCTAATCGTGCAATCCGTCGGATACCTTCCCGATTAAACCACCATTTCTCTCGACCGAAACGAAATAGCAGTAGTCCCACTCGAAGATGGGCTCAGGTAGTACAACTCATCACAAATTTTACATCACCAGGTTCACATGGATAATTATACAAACACAGTGCATAAATTTTAGTTATTACAAACCAGAGTTATAATACAGCGGAAGGCTAAACGTCGATACACAAAACATCATGTGGAGCCCTCACATGACATTCAATTCCCGCGGCCTGAGTCGGACTCAGACGGCACCCGCTCCATAGTCCAACCATCAGGAAGCACACAAGGCCAAGTCAGAGCAGCAACAGGGTCATAGCCATCACCAATATCTGAAAAGTTAAGCCACAAGCAAGGCTGAGTATACTAATACTCAGCAAGACTTACCCGACAAGGTTAAACTCTAGATATGCAAGGCTTTTTGGCTGCGGGGTTTGTTTTGCCAAAAGCATCTACAAGTTGATCCCTATTTTCAATATTTTAGCCAAGTTTTAAAGTGAGACTAACCATTACTAGATTTGCCAAGCTATCCAATAACAATCAGTGTCGAAAAACAATTGATTAGTATGAGATCAACATTTCTCAACTAACAACAATACTACCCCTTTGGCCTAAGCACACTGATGTGTGATGAGAGATCAAGCAGCTTCATGTAACCGCGAAGGACGGACAACTCGAGTTGATTTTAACCATGCATGGGACAACCTAATCGTACGACCCGTGAGAGACACCCAGGACCTCATGAGGCAACCGTTCCCATCTCTCCCTGCCATCTGCCATCAGGGCCCACTCCACCCGAGTGCACGCCCCAACGGACCCCAGGTGCCCCTGGCAAACCTGTGCCGCGGCCACTGCTACACTCGCCATCATCCCTCTCGCCCAATGGAGTAGGAAAGACCCGTCAGACGTCAGTTTGAATCAAGTACTAGGTTTACCAGTTTACCACATTTCCTGGCAATCGATTAGTACCTTCAAAGGCTTGACCAACTGACCACACCCTCAATGCCTTAGCCCAAAACCTCTGTGCAAGCAGGACATTCAACCAAACAGAAATATCGTACGAGCCCCGCTTGCCGAACTTCATAAATAAACATAAAGTAAAAACCTATGTCTCGCGAGTGACAAGGCAATCACTCGACTTCTACCGATCCTAATTAAGCATGGCAGTCTAAGCGACCTACTCATACTAGTATTAGGACATGGGTACCTAGGGATCATGCAACTAGGGTTTCATTCAACTCCTCAAAACTTAAATGCACACAGTAAGGCATAAAGTAAGGAGTGTTAGATTAAACAGTGGGTTATGCTCCAGGGCTTGCCTTCCTGATCACCGGCCTTGGGCCCTTCCGGACTCTGGCCCGGGTCTTGCTCAGCAGCAAAGTTCAGCTCCGCAGCAACGGGATCACCCTCGGGCTCGACCTCGATCTCATACACTCCGTCAATAATGGGATTATCTACATGAAATGCGGATGCATGAGATGCAGTAATGCATAAGAAAACAATCACAGAATAACTGCAACAAATCACTAATACATCACTGGGCAATCATTTACGGAGTATAAATAACTAAGAAGCTCACAAAGAAAGCTGGGTGGGGTTGCTTTTAGTTGCTGATTAAACTTAGTTCAGATCTAAAGTAAAATATAAAGAAGTTTTATTAAACCTTTTTAATATGTTAAAACAACTTACACTACTGCATAATTCAAGTAAAACATCTATAAATAACCACTAGTAATACAATGGAGTTCCTATGGCTAAATCTAACATTCAGCACTCCTGGTTGCTATACATATTTGTAGAATTAACTTTACAACAAGGAAACTATTTATTAATTAAGCATTTCCTAGCTAGTCCTTACCAAATAAAGCTTAGAAAATATATTTTCATAAACAAAAATTAAGGTAAACATGTTTCTGTGTTCCTGACAGCCAAATTTATTTTTCAGGAATTTTCCAGCATTTTACCTATTTGTTTCCTATTTCTATTAACAGCCAACATTTAATACTAGTTAGAAAATCATAATAAATTCTGCAAAAACTTTCTACAGCTAAAATTTTTACTGCAACTACTATTCTATTAGAGACATTTTCTGTGAATGTTTCAGATTTTTCTAACATACACAGAATATTTGGTGATTTATCTACTCTTAATTAGCTAGAAGCAAACTTAATGCATAACTTAAAAAGTATACACTTTCTGGAGTTGATTCTTTTTGGGAGGGTTCCTATACTCCAGAGAAGTTCTAACAAAATTTGCCAAATTTTATTGGGTGGTTTATATATTTATTACCTTTTCTACTCCATTAACATAACTAATTCCAAGCCTACCAAAATCATGAATAAACTTTGGCCAACAGATGCTCAAATCAACTCTACTAATCATAACAGAACCATCAAAGGTGGTTTTGCATTTTTAGCACATTCCTATGAATTATAAAGCAATAAACAATCTCTCAAGCACTCATTCATACATACAGCAATACATCAGAAATTACATAGTTTACATATGCATATGATACACCACTAGAAAGATAATTTCACAAGGATTCCAGAAAGTCTAAGTTTGTGATTTTACGATTTTTTTGTGATTTTTAGTGATTTACTAAATTGGCAGCCTATTTACCCAAAAATAATTACGAAAAAGAAAACACTTTTGCATATTCCCCCCGATACTTTTCAGATGCTTTCACATAAGTCCCTGTACATTTCCCTATAAACCCCTGAACTTCTATTTCTTCCCAGCCATACCCTTCTTCTACCTTGAGCATCGCACGTACAGGCTGATGGCCTGTTCGGCTCGGCAGTGGCCGGCGACGGCCCCCCGGACGGCCAGATATGACATCCTGGCCCAAGGCTTAATAGGATTGATAGAATACTCATACCAACAAGTTACAACTTCTTTTCCGGGAACTCATCTCGAAAGAACTCTGAGGTTAAGCGTGCTTGGCCTGGAGCGATTTTGGGATGGGTGACCGACCGGGAAGTCCTTCCCGGGTGCGCAAGAGTGAGGACAAAGTGCGTAGAAAAGACTCGTGTTGGTCTGTGAGGGAATTCTTGAGGTCCTAGAGAGCTGCCAAGCGTAAGCGGGCCCGAACCCGAGGGGTCGGGACGTTACAATTGATATCAGAGCCGACTCTCGCGGTTTCGCGGGCACGTGGGGTCGCAGTTGCGCAGGCATGGTGCGCATGGCTGGTGTGCGCCCAGAGTGGTCACACAGCATGGCACATGCCCTGGCACTGGGCACACGGACGTGGCCAAGAAAGGACGTTCCTGGCTTGGGGTTGATCGACGAGGACGTCGGTCTTCTAAGAGGGGGAGGATGTGACATCCTGGCCCAAGGCTTAACAGGATTGATAGAATACTCATACCAACAAGTTGCAACTTTTTTCCGGGAGCTCATCTCGAAAGAACTCTGAGGTTAAGCGTGCTTGGCCTGGAGCGATTTTGGGATGGGTGACTGACCGGGTGTTGGCGCTTGTTAAGTCATAAATATTTTGTAACGCCAATATGATAAAATAGAATAAATTAGCAATAATCAGTAGGATTTGATTTCAAATAATGTAGTTCCACTTGTACATGGAGATTATTCTATTGCAGGAGAAATGGGCCAAAAGCTAAAGGAAAACAGGGCTAAGGCCAAGTCGCCCGACCTGCCCTGGTCGGCCGACCTGGCCTTGTGATCAACAGAGCCCAAGTCTGGCCATGCAGAACAAGCACAAATGAAGAACATCTGGGACATTGGATCAATGACGGTTACATCCAATGGTGAAGGTGAATTTACATGGATTGATGGGCCCACATGAGAACCAAGATTTACTCCAAGGATCCAAACCCATCGTCCACAAGAACCAGGGCCCACATTCCAGCCACTCAGAAGAAGCACAAGACGAATCGCGCCTGGACCAGGTCGGCTGACCTGTCCAGGTCGCCCGACCCAGTCTCAAGGCCGTTGAGCCTCCGCCTTCTCCCACGCGTCAACACCGCCTCCAGGAGATCATCCACACCGTGCACACCTTCAATCGGTGCATCTGAGGGTCGGGCGACGTCAAGAGGTCGGCCGACTTGGGGGTGGGCCCACTCGTCCTCAACCGCTTTGTACCGGCCCTGAACCGCCTCCTAGTGCTATAAATAGATGTCCATCGCCTCCTGTACAACACACACCAGAAGGAAGAGCTCCATTAGCTACAAGTTATAGTCTTAGTTAGTAGTGAAGTAGTTCTAGGAGTTGAGCTTCTACGGGTTTCCGAAGGAGTCTTGGTAAGCCTAGAGCTAGTTATCTTTTATTCTTTGCTTATTTGTAAGACTTAGAGCTTTAATGGAAATGCTATCTTGCTTATGTTACTTGACTTATAGTCTTGTGTGTTCATCATATGAGATGTATGTCTTGCACCTTAGTCTAGCTGATTCATGTTATGGCAATGGCCCAGTGTACCGCAAGGTTGCTCTGTCTTGGTGGACAATAGATAGAGTTGTATTTCATATAGTAAGCGTGGTGTTTGGTATATGGAATAACATTGGGGATACCCTTCCCCATGTATTAAGAGGTAGACGGCAGGTGGTGACAGCCCTGTCCGTCCCTTGTAATCCTCGCCGTTCGGGTTCGGGCGTTTGTAGGCCTTTGTGATAAACATCATGATAGTACCCTTGGATGAGGGGATCCCACGACTCCTCGAATTGCCCTCTAACATGAGTCCCTTACTAAGCTTGTATAGGATACACTTGTAATGAATGTAACCCTTATGTAGGAAGTATATAGAATCCCTAGTTCTCTCTTAGGACCTTCATATTGACTAGACTTACATAATGAGCAATGAAATCTTCTGTGTGTCACCATCCCAAATTCTTCCTATCATGTTATCTCCTGCTCTAGTCTTGGTAAGTTGATTGTGATATAGTTGATGCATTGGAAGACATAGTACTTTGCCATACGCTTTCCCTGAGGAAATAAATACGATACTCTGGAATACTCTCGGGTGAAATGCTACAATGTATTTCCGTGCGCTTGCAGAACTTATGTAACGCTAAGATTTATATTAAGGCATCTCTAGTGCCATCACTCATGTAGTGGTGACGCTAAGAAATGCCAACAAGCATTTCTGGCGCCGTTGCCGGGGAAAGCTTTGGCAAAAGAATATGTTAACCTCTGTATTAACTTTATGTCACAATTAAATGACAGCGTCTAGATAGATTTACCCTTGTTCTGTTTCTCTTCATGTGAAACAGAATAGTACATCATTAATCCGCCAAAGCATCCTTGCACCAACATTGCAACTGAATCCTTGATGATCGACTCAACGTACATTACCATGGTGCAAGCTAAGCCATTCAACGGAAAGGCTACAGCAGACGCAGCAGAACATCTCCGACACTTCTCAGCAATATGCAGTCGACTAGCAGGAGAGGCAATGCAATAGTTATTCCCGTTCTCACTAGCAGGTAGGGCATTGCAATGGTATTACAACCATCAGGCAAAGATGGATTCCTGGCAGAAGTGCAGAGAATTATTCCTAGCGCACGTCTGGAACCTATCCCAGCAAGGAGTAAATTCATACACAATACCTGCCAAGAGAAAGGTAAATGATCTAAGTGCTAGATTCCATGTTCTGTCAGTCACAGTGAAAAACCAGCTGCGCTTAAGCAAAGTTCTCGAGGCCCAGTCAGCCCATCTGGCTGCTGTGGTACAAGAAACCAGTCGGGAGATTTTGGCTAATCATGCAGGAAACAAGAAAGAATCAGACCAAAAGCATGACGGGCCCGAAATCAAGGTCATTTATGGATGGAAGTCGCAAAGACCACCCGTCACTAACAGTGAGCCACTCCTTCCCCTGCCCAAAGAGTTTGTACAAGGTGTCAAGGCTCTGAACGTGACAACACCAACAACACCTTGCATCAAGAAAACCGAACAGGATTGGCGTCGCAAAGCTTCCGCATCATCTTTAGATGCGGAAGAGAGCTCATCAAGCTAAATCATATCCCAAAGACGTCCGCGCTCGACGGACGAAAAAAATAACGAGTCCTCGCCGACAGGTAAATCGGTATGTATCTCATATTTATTTCACAATGCATATTTATTTTTCAAGCATATTTGACTTTTTTACAAATTATTGCATTTGAATTCTTAAATTTTGGAGCCATCTACTTAATTTCCCCTTGGATACCTGGCCACCGTTGCTCATTCCAACCAGCATTTATCTCATCTTTGAACTATGTGCCAGCCTACAAAAGCATAGCCCGAACCTAGCTATGGCTCGGTCGGCCAACCATGGCACGTCGACCGACTCCAAATTTTGGCCTGTGCAGAGCATTCAAGCGTCATCATATCCTACCATAGGCATAGATCACATCTTCCAAAGGGGCCATTGAATGGTGTCCATGATCACTCGGCCGACCAGCCCATGTCGCCCGACTTGGTGCTTCCTCTTTTGCAAAGTTTTCAATCAGTTTGCATGAACCAGGGTATCCAATGCACCAGAGATTAAAGCCTGGTCGATTTGAGTCCAAGAGGGGGTCGGCCGACCCCACCTGGTCGGCCGATCAAGGGCGAGCTCCGGCTAAAAAAGCCCTTGGCCAGGTGCTTGCTCTCTTCGCCCAACCCGAGCTGCGTTTCGCCCTCGGAGTTTCTCCAATCTCTCTGATAAATTCTCAAGTATTTAGCTCCTTAGTTTGGATTCAATAAAAAAACCAAGTAAAAATGGATTTCATTTCTGCATAACGGTGCTGTTCTTCTTATGCTTAAGATCTTGAACGTGTTGTGGAGGTTCCTAAACCACGCAAGAACGCTTGTTTGTGGAGTGTTATAACCCACAAGAACGATTTTGTGGAGGCAACCACGCCCCACAAGAATGACTAACTCTTGGACGACTAACCCACTAACGCTAATCCTTTTGTCTTCCAAGTGTCATTCTTGTTGTTCTTTGTGCAGGCATCATGAACCTCGTTCGCGGATTGTTGACGGTCCTTATAACATAAAATTCGACCGTCATTAGGCTCAGAAACCAATAAAGATCAAGGCATAACTTAGACATTAGTATTCAAATAATGGTATACCATGCATATCTGGAATATATTTGAGTACAGGGACTACGGAGCAAAAGATGGGCAAAACTGGGCACAGGCCCAGGTCGGGCGACCTGGCTAGGTCGGGCGACCTGGCATGAACCCCGATCAAGCTCAATCTCGACACAGGTCAAGAAGCACACTGAGGAAGGATCATGGATGTTGATTCATCGTCGGTTCAAGTCAAGGGTGAGGATGAGCCACGTGTCACTCCCATGAATTGAAGGGCCCACACATCAACACAATTGCACCCAAATGGAGTATACCCACCTGGAACCGTCATGAGGACCCACATGGAAGTCTACCAGAGAAGAGTGGGGCCGAATGGCGGCGGAACCAGGTCGGCCGACTCAGCTAGGTCGGCCGACCTGGCCCTGCGGCCGTTTCGGTTCCCCCTTGACCAGTACCTGTAAACCGTCATCAGGAGTTCATCAGAGCCATGCGTTGCTGAAGACGGTGGATCCAAGGGTCGGCCGACATGGGGAATTCGGCCAACCTAGGCCCACCTCCAAACGGCCTCAACCGCCTCTGGCTGGCTCCAACCGCCCTTGTGATGCTATAAATACCTGCAAAGGGCGCCGTACTCAACACACACCAAAAGAAGAGCTCTCCTTTGCTGCAAGCTTAGTCTTAGCCTTAGTAGTGATAGTCATAGTGTTAGATCTTCTGAAGGGCTTCTGAAGGAGTCTTGGTAAGTTCTAGAGTTCAGTTCTTGTATTCTCTTACTTACTTGTAATACTTTGAGCTTAATGGAAATACCTTCATACTTATGTTGTATGCTTCAGTTATACCTTATCTACTTAGTATACACTACTTATGTCTTACACCTCAATCAAGTGAATGTATGCTATGGCATTGGCTCAATGTGCCTTTTGGTTGCTCTATTTATTAACGTGATAGATAGAGTTGTATCTCATATTGCAAACATGGTGTTTGGGATACGGTATACTATTGAGGGTACCGCTGCCCCACGGATTAGTAGAGGTAGGCGGCAGGTGGTGACAGCCCTGTCTGTCCTTTGTAATCCTCCACGTACGGGAGTGGGTATTAGGCCTTTATGATAAGACATCCTACTGTCGTCCCTTGATGAGGGAACCACTGGATACCTCGATGTGTCCTCTTGCATACGATCATTGAATGAGCTTGTATAGGGTATTGTAGTATATCCAAGTTCCATAAGTATGATACTAATGAACCCTTGTTAATCTTCACTAGTGTACTATACTAACTAAGACTAACATAATGATGAGCAATGAACTTCTGTGTGTCAACCCAGTCATTCACTTCTATATCTTTTACCCCTGTTTAGATTATGGTACATTAATACTGTTGTACGTAAGAGCATTGGATGGCACATCTCTCTTTTAACTAAATGCTTTCCCTGCGGATAAACAAATAACGATACTCTGGAATACTCCCGGGTGAAATGCTACAACGTACTTCTGTGCGCTTGCAGAATATCTGTAACGTCTAGATTTACGATGAAGTATCTCTAGTACCATTACTACTCTAAGTAGTGATGCTAAGAAATACCAACAAGCATTTCTGGCGCCGTTGCCGGGGAAAGCAAGTGGTTAAAGAGATTTGAACATCCATGCATTCCGTGCAACAAAATTAATTGCCAGTAATCTAGCAGGTTTACCCTTTTCGCTCTGTTTCTCTGTGATGTGGAACAGGGTAGTGCATGACTGGTTTCCAACTACCATCCAACTACGTCGAGAACCCAAATACCATAGGAAGGAGGGTACGCTCTCGTGTCGTAATCCCTCAGGTGTTCTTGTCGGAAACCGAACCAGTCATCGGAGAATCCTCTAACCAAGGAGAACAACACGTTCCCGTAGCACCCCAACCGGAAGAAGCCATGGCCGACAGAACCATTCGTGACTACTCCGCTCCGTCCGCTGCCCAGATCCCTACGGGTCCAGCAGTGGAAGTGAGGGATCATGCTTTTGAGCTGAAGGCTCCGCTTATCAACATGGTGCAGGCTAGCCCCTTCTGTGGGAAAGCCAATGAGGACGCCAGTGCTCACCTGCAGCACTTCCTAAGGTGTGCAGTACCATCACCATCCGAGGGGTGGATCAAGAGGCCATCAGGCTCCGTCTACTCCCGTTCTCGCTGCTGGGTAGAGCCAAACAATGGTTCTATTCCAACTATGAGGCGGTGAATACATGGACCAAGTGCTCCAATGTCTTCTTGGCGAAGTTCTTCCCCATTGGGAAAACCAATGCCCTTCGGGGAAGAATTTCCAGCTTTCAGCAAGTGTCCGGGGAGACGGTCCCGGAAGCATGGGATCGCTTTCAGGATTACATTCTAGCGTGCCCCCACCATGGCATGCAAGAGTGGCTCCTGCTTCAGAACTTCTACCATGGGCTGTCTCAAACAGCCCGTGAACACATGGATGCTGCTGCTGGAGGGGCATTCCTCTCCTTGACTGTGAACGCCGCCAAGCTTCTCATCGAGAAGATGGTGTCAAACCAATCCTGGAATGACGACCGCCTTCAGGGACGCAAACGCGGCATGCATACCGTGAAGGAGGTGGACATGCTGGCCGCCAAGATGGATCTTATTATGAAGCGCCTTGATGACCGCACCAAGGATGGAGGCGCCGACAACGAAGGGCCACTGGACTCACACATGACGTGTGAAGTCTGTGGAGAAACTGGCCACTCGGGAAACAACTGCCCCGAGACACAAGAGGAGGTACAGTTCGTGAACGGCAACAACGGGTACCGGCCTCAAGGGAACTAGAATCAGCAACGCCCATTTTACCAGGGAGGTAACAATAATAACTCTTTCTCCAATCAACCTTCCCTTAAAGATCTTGTCCTTGGTCAGGCCAAGATTAATGAGTCTATCTCCAAGAGGCTTGCTGTTAATGATAAGGCTCTGGAGGGCATGAACTCTAAAATAGAAAGTTTGTCCTCCACCTTCCAAAGCCAGCTGAGTTTTAATAAGATGTTAGAAACCCAATTAGCTCAGTTAGCTGCCGCTGTTCCGTCTGGTGATAAGGGGCGAATTCCCGGACAGCCGGATTCGTCATTTGAAAATGTTAAGGCTGTGTCCACGAGGAGCGGAAAGGCTACTCGGGACCCGGTTCCCCCTAACCATGCAGAGAAAACAGCAGCACCAAGAAAGGAGGTCCCTACTGTGGAAGAAGAGCCAGAAGCCGAACTAGCACCAGCTGGACAGACCGCGCCGCATGAGTTTTACGACTCCAACGTCTTGCCATTCCCGCAGCGTCAAAAGAAACCATCCACGGACGAACAATTCGCCAGGTTCGTAGAAGTCATACAGAAATTGAATATACATGTGCCTTTGCTGGATGCTATGTAGGTACCGACCTATGCAAAGTATTTGAGGGACATTCTCAACAACAAACGTCCACTCCCAAGTACCGAGGTCGTAAAGCTGACTGAGGAGTGCAGTGCAGCGATCCTAAATAAAGTCCCGGAGAAGAAGAAGGATCCAGGATGTCCCACCATCACATGTACAATCGAGACACAACACTTTGAGCATGCGCTCTGTGATCTAGGAGCAAGTGTCAGCATAATGCCAAAGGTAGTTTTTGACCGCCTCAACTATACTACCTTGTCTCCTACTCCCATGAGACTGCAGTTGGCCGATTCCACGGTTCGCTACCCGAAGGGGGTAGCCGAGGACATTCCGGTGCGCATCCGGGATTGCTTCGTTCCTGTCGACTTCGTGGTACTGGACATGGACATGAGTGTTGGGGATTTGGCCCGCCG
The DNA here is from genome assembly GCA_004135705.1 of Alloteropsis semialata. Taxonomy (NCBI): domain Eukaryota; kingdom Viridiplantae; phylum Streptophyta; class Magnoliopsida; order Poales; family Poaceae; genus Alloteropsis; species Alloteropsis semialata. The sequence continues at coordinate 45,077,889 of CM014271.1, forward strand.
ACAAACGCCTTCTACTTGTTTTGCTTCATCTCACGCGTAAGGGCAGCAATGAACGAAGGAGATAGAACCAATTTAGCTTCATTTTACTCTGCAGGCCTCTAATTCGGCTTCGGTGAGCATATCTTGCTGTATTCGAAAGCCAATTGGCTTCGCTCGTCACGTTTTGCTGTAAACGAAACCCAATTGGCTTCGCTCATCACGTCTTGCCGAATACAAAAGCCAATCGGCTTCGGTAATCACATCTCGCTATATGCGGAAGCCAATCGGCTTCGGTGATCGTGCAGCAGGAAGCCAATGTGACGTTATCGGAATCAAGTTAGAAGCCAATTCGGTGAAATATTGATACTATTGAATGTCAAAAGCTATGAATAAGTTAACGGCAAGCTTCGGTTCACTCTAAACTGCAGGTTCTTGTAGGAGCCATCGGCTTCCTGGACACTGGGAAGTGGCTTAGGGTCACCTCGACTCAGAAGAAGCCAATTCCAGGAGCTACAGAGCCTTTGGAAGCGGGCGAAGCAGATATGGACCGAGTCCAAGGATACCAAGTCCAAGCCAAGTCAAACACGGAATCACAAGTCTACGCATTCACATTGGGAGGAGTAAATGTACCAAAATGTCCATAGGCTATTTGTATTGTATAGTCTAGAGAATGATGCCTGATCTCAGGGGTACAATGGGAATGTAAAGACCCTTGGTCTCCCTATAAAAGGGGACCCCTCCCCTTCATGTAAAGGTTGTTGATTCCAGGATACTGTAGATAAGTAATTCATTGTTGCTTGTCTCAGTTGTCCCATTTCAGCTGTTGTTTGGGACCATTGGCTTCGGCTATTAACCCAACAACTGGCGCCCACCGTG
>CM014271.1:45080394-45105861 GCA_004135705.1 Alloteropsis semialata
GCAGCGGCTTCGGCTTGTACTGAAATTAAACAAAACAATCAATACCAAAAGCAAAGTTAACAGGATATGTCTGAAGCCAAAACAAATAGCCAAAATGATAAAGAAGCCAACCTTAACCAGACGATCATATGCAGTGCGCCGAGCGCACTCCCTCCCTGTCTCAGACCAGAACTTCCTCAGAAAGAGGCCACGGGTCGCCAGAACAGCCTCGTTGAAAAGCTCTTTCTTATCAGGATTCAGAGCCGAAGGAAACTGAAAATCCCTCCTTAAAAAGCCCTTGAAATGAGAGCATCCGTCATCTGCCAGCATCTTAAAGGCGTTAGTGATGCATGTCCGAGCAGCGTAATCACCAACTCTGGACAAGACATCTGGCAAAGACTTGAACTCATCATCGAGCCAATCAAAAAGCTTCCCAACGCTAAAGTCATCAGAGGGGAAGGGCAGTGGCTCGGCTCCATATTGTTTCAGAGCAGCTTCGTATTCAGCATAAATGCCCAAGCTGCGACTGAGCAATTCAGAATCTAAACTCTCCTTGTCCATCCTAAGCTGCTCCACTCGAGCCCTAAGCTGACTTGCTTCGGAAACAAGAGAGTCCTTTAAGTCAACGGCAACCAAAAGCTCCTTCTTGTACTTTTCAGCATCCGTCGCTGCTTTCTCTTTATCAGCTTCGAGAGACTTGACTTGGTTCTTCAGGTCGTGCTCTAAGGTGGCAGCATCGATTACCTTGCCCCGAAGCCCCTCAATTGTTTGAGCATTAAGTGTACGCGTAGATTCCAGCGAAGCAACCTGACGCTTGAGCGAAGCAATTTCTGACGAGGTAGACTCACGCTCAAGACGAAGCTGCTCCTTTTCATCGTCCAAAGACTTCTTAAGTAGAAGAAAGCCCTCGCGCTCCTTCCTCAGAGCCTCGAGCTCGGCCCGCTCGCTCTCAACATCATTGAGACGAAGCGGAAGACGAGCGAAAAGCTCCTGCATGGACATTATAGACTAAACCAAGAAAAGCATAAGTAGCAAAAAGCCGGACAACAAACTCAAAAACGAAGGAAAAGAAACAGACCTGGATGCCACCACTGAGGCTGGAAATCGAAAGTGTGTCCAAATCCAAGGATTTGACACGAGTCTCAAGCTCTGAAAGAGCGAAACCAATGCTTATGCAAAAAGCTAAAATCAAACAGCTTCGGGTGAGCAGTTAAAAGTTACCAACCATTTGGAACAATAACAGGAATATCGTTGGGCAGACGAAAGCCGCTTTGTCGAAGCCGATCTGCAAGAGGGCCATACCCAGCATAACTTGTTTCTGAAGCAAAATAATTAACATATCAAGAAAAAACATTTCAGGTTAAAACGCAAGTATAACTGCTTCGTGAAACTTACCTTTTGATTCAAGAGCTGGCTTCTCAGGAGCTGATCTTTTAGGAGCTGGTTCAATGTCTTTGCCAGGGGCAGATCGCTCGGCGATTGCTGAAGGAACCAACTTAACTGGCTCAGTTGTGCGTCGAGCCGAATCGACAGGACCCTGCACAGTCTCAAGAGTAAGAGCCATCTGTGCAGGTTCTTCAACATCAGTCCAAGCCAACTGCATCGGCTCCTCAGTTATACCCGCAGTCATACGCGGAATTTCATCAATATTATCTGAAGCCGGCTCAGCGCGCCCCTCTATCTGAAGGGACTTGACCGCGGCACCAGCCAGTAAATCCAAGGATGATGACTGGAGGGGGACAGACGACACTTCGGCGTCACCAAGCGTAAAATCCTTTGTCTCGTCCTCCCTCAAAAGATGACTGTAGCTCACCTCATCTTCGTCGTCGATGCAGTCAAGTACACGCTCGCGACGAAGAGGTTGAATAGCAATTTTAACTGCAATAAGATGACAAAAACAAATAAGCAAACTGAAGCTAAAAGTAAAAAGATGAGTTACACAAGAAACAAACCTCCAGAAGAGGGCAAATCAATCGCAGCGGCAGCTGCAGGAACAACTTGCTTAGGGGCGATAGCGGGAGGCGCTTCCGCAGCCGAAGCAATGGGACGAGGAGGTGTGCTGGCAAGCGGAGTGATGGGAAGAGCTTTTCCAAGTTTTTGACGCTTGGAGGACTCCAAGGCAGAAGTACGCTTGGAAGTCTCTAAGGAAGCAACCCGCTTTTTTGAGCCAGTCACCTTGGAGGGGACTCCGGCTTTGCTGCCCCCAGCCTCGTCACCACCCTCGTCTGACTGACCGCTTCCACGGCCCCCACCACGACCTTTCCTTCCACGGCCACGACCCGGCTTCGAGGCTGGTTGCAGGCTGGGATGATCCTGATCCACGAACTTCTTCGATGGCTTGGATGGGGCCGAGCGCTGAGGATAGCTAACGCCCATCTCATCGAACACCCTGTTAAGCCGAACCCCATCCACCAAAGCCAAGCAACTCTCATGTTCCTTAGTAGTATACTTCCCACAAATAATTTCAGCCATTAACTCAATGGACTGAACGAAGGTGAAGTCAGACATATTCTCTGGCTTTTTTACCCCAAACTTGGGAAAGCAAACACGAGGAAAACCTCTGTACAGCCTAGTCTCAACAGCAAATGGCTTCCACGAAGCAGATAGGATATTCACTCCAACAGCAAGCCCTTCCTCAATCAAGTCTCGGCTGCTTGAAACCCGGCTAGCTTTGAAAAAAGCACTTTCACATCGATCAAAGCCGGGGGCATTTCTGTCGAAGGAAGGGCAAGCGACAAACTCACAAGTACTAATAGAACTACGCAGAGGAAAAGCCATCAGCTTCGTTCCATCATCCAGCACATTTTCCAGCGCAGGCACCTTGACATAAAGCCAATAGTTCTTCCAGCTCTTGTCCCAGGTGTTTCTCTGACAAAAAGTAAGCTGCACCTTTTGTTTGTCAGTCTGCCTCCACCGCGCGCAAAAGGTAACACTACCATAATCCGGCTTATAGTCAAAGCCATCAACCTTGACGCTCTTCGTCTGCCGATGCCCCTCAAAGTAACGAGCGAAGCAATCCGCATTAACATCCGACGCATTGGTCTTTACGGCCCAGAAGAAGCGAAGCAAGTGAGTAATAGCATTGGGGGTAAGATGATGAAGCTGTAAGCCATACTTCCCCAGAATATCAGCAATAATATTATCCACGGGCATCCGAAGCCCGGCAGTGAAGAACTCTTTGAATACCACAGCTTCGTCTGCCTCAGGCGTCGGAGTAGTCTCTGTGCCAGGGGCTCGTCCTTGACCGGCTCCAAAGTACCCCTTTTCCTCATAGAAGCGAATCAATGAAGGGGTAACACGAGACTCACCAAAGACAGTGGTCTTTGGCTTTTTCCTATAATCCACAAGATCTGAGGCATCAGCTTCTACGTCCTCAAGGGCATCCTCGGCTGTAGATCCAGCGTCCTCTGTGTCATCACCTGCATCTTCTTCGGCAAGTCCCTTGCCTCGGTCATCAATAATCATAGCAGCTCCGGCTTCGGGGTTCACGGCCACGTTGCCCTCAATCTCTTGAGCAAACTGCGCAGCTTCGGCAGCATCCATATCCACGCCGTCTGAGTTGTCTTCGTCAGAGACATAGCCAATCAGACGAGCGGTTTGCTTCGTACGAGCCGCTACAACAAACAGGAAAAAACAATAAGAAAACAAAGGGGCAAAAAGACAAAGGAATGAACGAAGGAAATAGTAGAGCATAAAAAGCAAAACTTACTTGTGTCGAGAGAAGAAAGCCAAAGCTTGAAATCAAGAGCTTCCAAAAGCCAGAGAAAGCGTCAAGCTCAAGCCAAGCAAAACGAAGCAAGCAAAATTGACCCCCCTTCGGTCCTATTTATAGGCCAGTAAAATCTGACCGTTAAAACCTCGAAAAACGAACCGCCGTGTCAAATCCGGTCAAACCGAAGCAAAAGTTACAATAACGGTTAAAATAATTCAACCAGTTTCCAACAAACGAAGCCAAGCGACAGGACACGACAGACAAACGAAGCAAAAATAGAGCAAACACGACAAAAACACTAAGGGGCTTTCTCGAACAAGGAGGAGGCGTTTCTCAGGCTGACAAGCAATCCTAATTTCGTGGAGCTCGGCCCGTTGAAGAAAGCCCTCGTCCTCGAGGGGCTACTGTTGGGGATTTGGCCTGCCGACAAACGCCTTCTACTTGTTTTGCTTCATCTCACGCGTAAGGGCAGCAATGAACGAAGGAGATAGAACCAATTTAGCTTCATTTTACTCTGCAGGCCTCTAATTCGGCTTCGATGAGCATATCTTGCTGTATTCGAAAGCCAATTGGCTTCGCTCGTCACGTTTTGCTATAAACGAAACCCAATTGGCTTCGCTCGTCACGTCTTGCCGAATACAAAAGCCAATCGGCTTCGGTAATCACATCTCGCTATATGCGGAAGCCAATCGGCTTCGGTGATCGTGCAGCAGGAAGCCAATGTGACGTTATCGGAATCAAGTTAGAAGCCAATTCGGTGAAATATTGATACTATTGAATGTCAAAAGCTATGAATAAGTTAACGGCAAGCTTCGGTTCACTCTAAACTGCAGGTTCTTGCAGGAGCCATCGGCTTCCTGGACGCTGGGAAGTGGCTTAGGATCACCTCGACTCAGAAGAAGCCAATTCCAGGAGCTACAGAGCCTTTGGAAGCGGGCGAAGCAGATATGGACCGAGTCCAAGGAGACCAAGTCCAAGCCAAGTCAAACACGGAATCACAAGTCTACGCATTCACATTGGGAGGAGTAAATGTACCAAAATGTCCATAGGCTATTTGTATTGTATAGTCTAGAGAATGATGCCTGATCTCAGGGGTACAATGGGAATGTAAAGACCCTTGGTCTCCCTATAAAAAGGGACCCCTCCCCTTCATGTAAAGGTTGTTGATTCCAGGATACTGTAGATAAGTAATTCATTGTTGCTTGTCTCAGTTGTCCCGTTTCAGCTGTTGTTTGGGACCATTGGCTTCGGCTATTAACCCAACAATGAGCAACGATTCATCGCTCATCCTTGGGCGACCCTTCTTGAGCACGGCAGACGCTCACATTAATGTGGGTGCTGGAGAGATCCAGCTCAACATTAATGGAAGGAAGGAGAAGTTTGAGTTCAGGCCAAAGGTGGAGCAATGCTCCATAATCAAGATCAAGTACGGGAGAAACAGTCAGAACGTCAAAGAGGTAGAGGTGACGCCTCCAGAGAAAGACAGCCTAATTAAGTTCATGGAGAAGTTCTGGGAGAAGGATTTCCCCATCTGGTATTATGCAAAGCACAACAAGAAGTCTACACGAGGTGCAAAAGCACAAACGAAGAAAACACCGGAACAGGCTGTCGACCGCCAGAAAAAAGGAAAACAGGTATGGCGGGTTAAATCATCTGTATCCTCATCTCCAGGATCAGATGCTGCTTCGTCAAGTTGAATCCTACAAAGGAGACGTCTTTGCTCGACAACGTAAAACACGAGTCCTGTGCCGACAGGTACCTCGGTGTTAACAAACTAGCTTGGGGGAGGACCTTCCACCAGGTAAGCTCAGGTAAGTATATTTGAATAAAGTTTTTCATTCAAATAAAGTTAGTAAATGAGAGCCATCTTTAATAATCCTATAAATGTTTTAATTCTATGCTTAAATCTTTTCCTTTGGATATGATGAAAAGTTGCTCTTATTCCTCTCTTGTACCTATGTTTCAACCTGTTATTCTCTTAAGTTTTGAGTTTGCTGGTCAAGCATGATCTTTTCTGTTATCTTGTCTATCTGTGGGTAGCATAAGGATGCTCTGGTCTGGGTTGTTGTTAGCTAAGATATGATAAGATCTGAGTGCCCTAAGATCTTACTAAGCTGGACTTGATAACCGGAGTTTTCTCTTCTAAAATAAAACAGAGAGTTCCGTATAGTGATTAAATTCCCTACCAAAGCTCATAATGTTTTGAACCCCTACATAAGCAACTTGTTTTGTAATGAGTTTTGTCAAGGTCACTGTGATTCTTAGAGATTTACTTCATGCTTTTAAAACCAAGGTCACGTACACGCCACCATATACATGTTATGCTTCTACTCTGAAAGTGAACATGACACCCATCCATCAACAAAATAAAAGCTCTACATAAAGTATGGTACTCTTCCCTAACTTTGTTGCAAAAAGAGACATGGAGCTGAAAAAAAATAAAATAAAATATATATTTGGACACATGAAGGTCCAAGCAAAAAAAGAAGAGAGAGCAAATAAAGGCTCTTAGTTCAAAAATAAAGCCATGTCTCTAAAAAGCAACTTTATAAAAAAGGAAGAGGGACCTGTAAAAAAGAGCTATCATCTTTTATGACATACACACACGTGCACATCTTGGTTTGAGAGTATGACTTATTTCTTTTTGAATCCTGATCTTGACTTTACAATATGTACATTGCAAGTATGCAATATAGCTCTCCTAGCACAAGCTCCACTCCAATGAGTGACATGAGAGTTGAGAGAGGAAATTGGTAAGGAAATACGCCATGAGTGACTTGAGAGTACCACCTAAGGAACTCCACCTTTTGAAAATCCCAAAACCTCCGGTTTCATTGTCAAGCAAGGTAAAAGAAAAGGTGCTTGGTCTAAGTCGTTCTAGCCATCAACCGCCCAAGACAATGAGAAGCTACAAGCCCCATGAAAAGCCAAGGTAAAAAGGGAAGTTTATTTTTACCAGCTCATTCAATCCTTGGTAGAATATCTTGCTGAACCACTGGTACTTTTGAGGAGTAATGAGGAAGCAACTCCTGATCCACTGAGCCTAAAAGTTCCAATCTTTGCTCGGGATGAGCAAGGATTAAGCTTGGGAGAGTTGTTGACGGTCCTTATAACATAAAATTCGACCGTCATTAGGCTCAGAAACCAATAAAGATCAAGGCATAACTTAGACATTAGTATTCAAATAATGGTATACCATGCATATCTGGAATATATTTGAGTACAGGCACTACGGAGCAAAAGATGGGCAAAACTGGGCACAGGCCCAGGTCGGCCGACCTGGCTAGGTCGGGCGACCTGGCATGAACCCCGATCAAGCTCAATCTCGACACAGGTCAAGAAGCACACTGAGGAAGGATCATGGACGTTGATTCATCGTCGGTTCAAGTCAAGGGTGAGGATGAGCCACGTGTCACTCCCATGAATTGAAGGGCCCACACATCAACACAATTGCACCCAAATGGAGTATACCCACCTGGAACCGTCATGAGGACCCACATGGAAGTCTACCAGAGAAGAGTGGGGCCGAATGGCGGCGGAACCAGGTCGGCCGACTCAGCTAGGTCGGCCGACCTGGCCCTGCGGCCGTTTCGGTTCCCCCTTGACCAGTACCTGTAAACCGTCATCAGGAGTTCATCAGAGCCATGCGTTGCTGAAGACGGTGGATCCAAGGGTCGGCCGACGTGGGGAATTCGGCCGACCTAGGCCCACCTCCAAACGGCCTCAACCACCTCTGGCTGGCTCCAACCGCCCTTGTGATGCTATAAATACCTGCAAAGGACGCCGTACTCAACACACACCAGAAGAAGAGCTCTCCTTTGCTACAAGCTTAGTCTTAGCCTTAGTAGTGATAGTCATAGTGTTAGATCTTCTGAAGGGCTTCTGGAGGAGTCTTGGTAAGTTCTAGAGTTCAGTTCTTGTATTCTCTTACTTACTTGTAATACTCTGAGCTTAATGGAAATACCTTCATACTTATGTTGTATGCTTCAGTTATACCTTATCTACTTAGTATACACTACTTATGTCTTACACCTCAATCAAGTGAATGTATGCTATGGCATTGGCTCAATGTGCCTTTTGGTTGCTCTATTTATTAACGTGATAGATAGAGTTGTATCTCATATTGCAAACATGGTGTTTGGGATACGGTATACTATTGAGGGTACCGCTGCCCCACGGATTAGTAGAGGTAGGCGGCAGGTGGTGACAGCCCTGTCCGTCCTTTGTAATCCTCCACGTACGGGAGTGGGTATTAGGCCTTTATGATAAGACGTCCTACTATCGTCCCTTGATGAGGGAACCACTGGATACCTCGATGTGTCCTCTTGCATACGATCATTGAATGAGCTTGTATAGGGTATTGTAGTATATCCAAGTTCCATAAGTATGATACTAATGAACCCTTGTTAATCTTCACTAGTGTACTATACTAACTAAGACTAACATAATGATGAGCAATGAACTTCTGTGTGTCAACCCAACCATTCACTTCTATATCTTTTACCCCTGTTTAGATTATGGTACATTAATACTGTTGTACGTAAGAGCATTGGATGGCACATCTCTCTTTTAACTAAACGCTTTCCCTGCGGATAAACAAATAACGATACTCTGGAATACTCCCGGGTGAAATGCTACAACGTACTTCTGTGCTGCTTGCAGAATATCTGTAACGTCTAGATTTACGATGAAGTATCTCTAGTACCATTACTACTCTAAGTAGTGATGCTAAGAAATACCAACATGGATTCGTGAAGCAAGCAAAGAAAATGAAAGGGTCAAGTTCGAGGGGGAGCCGACACTCCGGGAGCACTGAGGTGATCTCCTCCAGCACGGAGATCATGGAATCAGCCGGTGGCTTTGAAGAGAGGATGGAAAGCCAACACTCCATGGAGATCTCCGAAGACCAGTACTACTACACCGGGGCTGGTGCAGCAGCAATGGAGATGGTAACGGGGATAGCTCCAGCAGCAACCACAATGAAGACGATCCTCGCCCAGCGTTCATCTCCGACGACCAACTCGACATCAACGAAGGCTATGAAACAGAAGCATATCAAATTCTCCTGGGTCGCGCTTTTGATCACACACGTGTGTTCACGAGCGAACTCATGGAGAAATTAGGTATGGCCACTGACTTTGAAAATGTATGGAGTGCAGTGGGTTGGTCAGATTTTGCGCGTATTCACGAGGATGGGTGTAGTTTGTTAACAATCCAATTTCTTGCTACTTTGAGAAAAGGTGAGGAGGGGATTACTTTTCGCTTTTTAAGGGAATAGTATTTCATCTCTTGGAGGTAGCTTAGTACCTATTTGGGTTTCAGCAAGCGCTGCAGCTTGGAGGTTGATAAGGTTTTGAGGCTTTTTGTTAGAGAGTCTTTTTTGGCGAGACATCTCGGGTATCACAGATGGCACTCCTCCTAGAACATGCCACATTCATAACCCCATTCTTCGTTTTATGCACCGCTGGATTGCCATGACTCTTTTCCCTAGAAATGATCTTCGTACCGTTCGCATTGATGAATTAAAATTATTGTATGCAATGGTTAAGAAGATAAAAATCTCACCGGTTGTCTTTATGATTGATCAATGGATGGGGGTTTTTAAGAGGCAAGATCCCATTGAGTGTACTTCTTTGGTTACTCGCATTTTTGAGTCAATGGGCCTTCTAGATAACTACCGAGTCGAGTTCCTTCCGTAGCCTCGCCCAACTCTGGATGAATCTCATTTCATTTAGAGTCACCTTGTTACTCACGCTGTAGACCAAAAGCTTGTTATGGTTTATCATAATAGCACAACCAGAATTCCGTTGCCAGCACCGGAATACTGGTTGTACATATGCAAAACACTTTTGTTGGAGTTGCAACAGGAAGGCAGGCAAAGCGTGACAGGAAGGGTAACAAGAAGCATGTCCCGATGGGGAGAAGCCGTAGTGCCGCAATCCCAAGGAGCATGGGAACCTCCAACTCCGCCATACGTACCAGAAGGATCAAACTGGGAGCAGCCACAGCCGCCCCCACCATATATGGCGGGAGGCTCGAGATGGCAGGAAGCCCCGCATGCCCAGTGGAATCCCCAAAACCCACACTATCATCAGTCGTCCAGCTCAAGTGGCGGTCCTCCTCCGTTCGACGCCCGACGTTCCTTCTCAGCAAGGGACTGGCGCAGCAGCATGGACGGGTTATCCAACTGCATGGGAACCCTGGAGGTAACCACTCATCACATTGATGATACATTAACCCATCATGTGCAGCAGTCGCAGGCGTGGTGGGATCAGTCAGTACAACACTACAACACCCTGCAGAACAGCATCCAGGTGGGCAACCAGAACTTGAATGCATATCTTCCGTCCCAAGGGTTCGACCCGAATGACCCCCGCTATCGCCAGCAGTAAGAAGTCCAGCTTGGGGGAGGATCCCCGCACAGGTAAGTTCATCCCACTATGTCTTTTATTGTTTTCTTTTGATTTTCATATAGGGTAGTAATTAAAAAAAACTTGTCCATGTATGAAAGTGATGAATTTTTGCTATGACCTTCCCCTGTTATGCAAGTCTCAATAAGGCAGGCGTTTGTGTCTTGAATTTGTTGGCTTAAATTAATGACTTCCTTGGAAACTTCAAACTTGTGGGTACCAAATGCTAAATCTGATTCTAGGTTGTTGGGGGCTATGATATAATAAGCTAGAATTGCTTTATCTACCCAAGTTAAACTTGATCCCAGAGTTTTTATTTTAAACGATAAAATCCTAAGCTCCTCGAGTGAAGAGTGAAAATCCTACCACAGCCTCACATTCCAACCACTTACAAAAAGCATGTGCAGTTGTTTTGAGTTTTGTCAAGTTCATTGTGATCTCTGTAAGATTTACTTCATGCTCTTAAAATCGGAGTCACGTACACACCACATATATGCTAAACTTCTATTCTGGAAGTAAAGCACAACATGCCTATCTTTTGCCTACAAGAATAAAATGCTCCAAAGAAAAGGAATTTCTCTCCAAAAATATTTCTAGGTGTAAAGCTTGGGCCCCCTATATTTTGCTTAGAAAAAAGGACACGTGTGTAGTCCATGAAAAAAAAGGGGGAAGCCAAGCTTTATAACAAATTTCATAAAGGAGAGAGAAATTTCCTAAAAGGAGTTTATTTTCCACTACCACATATCCACACTTGCACACTTTGATTTCAGTGTATGACTTAATTCTTCGATTGATCCTGGATTTGACTCAACAAAAGAAGCAATGCATGTGTGAAACAAAAGTTTCCCGATTATGAACCCCATTTGTCATGCTATTAAGAAATTTGAGAGGAGTGATGGGGAGGATTCATACACCCATGAGAGACTTGAGAGAGTCACTTGAGGAGCCTATTTTCTTTTACAAAAGTTTCTTTAAAAAAAAACCTCCGGTGAAAAGGTGGAACAAAGGTATGGGGAGCATTCTTGCTAAGTTGTTCTGGCTTTCAACTGCCCATGATGAAGAAAAGCTAAGAAGCCCCATAAGTGGCAAGGTAAAGAGGGATGATTTGATCCTTGCCAGCTTATTCAAGCTATGAAATGTTTCTTTATTGACATTATATCTTTGGGAAGCAAGCAAAAATCTGATCCAATAGTTTCTAACTCTCCAAAGCTTTGCTCAGGGACGAGCAAAGGTCTTAGCTTGGGGGAGTTTGTTGGCGCTTGTTAAGTCATGAATATTTTGTAATGCCAACATGATAAAATAGAATAAATTAGCAATAATCAGTAGGATTTGATTTCAAATAATGTAGTTCCACTTGTACATGGAGATTATTCTGTTGCAGGAGAAATGGGCCAAAAGCTAAAGGAAAACAGGGCTAAGGCCAAGTCGCCCGACCTGCCCTGGTCGGCCGACCTGGCCTTGTGATCAACAGAGCCCAAGTCTGGCCATGCAGAACAAGCACAAATGAACATCATCTGGGACATTGGATCAATGACGGTTACATCCAATGGTGAAGGTGAATTTACATGGATTGATGGGCCCACATGAGAACCAAGATTTACTCCAAGGATCCATACCCATCGTCCACAAGAACCAGGGCCCACATTCCAGCCACTCAGAAGAAGCACAAGACGAACCGCGCCTGGACCAGGTCGGCCGACCTATCCAGGTCGGCCGACCCAGTCTCAAGGCCGTTGAGCCTCCGCCTTCTCCCACGCGTCAACACCGCCTCCAGGAGATCATCCACACCGTGCACACCTTCAGTCGATGCATCTGAGGGTCGGGCGACATCAAGAGGTCGGTCGACTCGGGGGTGGGCCCACTCGTCCTCAACCGCTTTGTACCGTCCCTGAACCGCCTCCTAGTGCTATAAATAGATGTCCATCGCCTCCTGTACAACACACACCAGAAGGAAGAGCTCCATTAGCTACAAGTTATAGTCTTAGTTAGTAGTGAAGTAGTTCTAGGAGTTGAGCTTCTACGGGTTTCCGAAGGAGTCTTGGTAAGCCTAGAGCTTAGTTATCTTTTATTCTTTGCTTATTTGTAAGACTTAGAGCTTTAATGGAAATGCTATCTTGCTTATGTTACTTGACTTATAGTCTTGTGTGTTCATCATATGAGATGTATGTCTTGCACCTTAGTCTAGCTGATTCATGTTATGGCAATGGCATAGTGTACCGCAAGGTTGCTCTGTCTAGGTGCACAATAGATAGAGTTGTATTTCATATAGTAAGCGTGGTGTTTGGTATATGGAATAACATTGGGGATACCCTTCCCCACATATTAAGAGGTAGGCGACAGGTGGTGACAGCCCTGTCCATCCCTTGCAATCCTCGCCGTTCGGGTTCGGGCATTTGCAGGCATTTGTGATAAACATCGTGACAGTACCCTTGGACGAGGGGATCCCACGACTCCTCGATTTGCCCTCTAACATGAGTCCCTTACTAAGCTTGTATAGGATACACTTGTAATGAATGTAACTCTTATGTAGGAAGTACATAGAATCCCTAGTTCTCTCTTAGGACCTTCATATTGATTAGACTTACATAATGAGCAATGAAATCTTCTGTGTGTCACCATCCCAAATTCTTCCTATCATGTTATCTCCTGCTCTAGTCTTGGTAAGTTGATTGTGATATAGTTGATGCATTGGAAGACATAGTACTTTGCCATACGCTTTCCCTGAGGAAATAAATACGATACTCTGGAATACTCCCGGGTGAAATGCTACAATGTATTTCTGTGCGCTTGCAGAACTTATGTAACGCTAAGATTTATATTAAGGCATCTCTAGTGCCATCACTAATGTAGTGGTGACGCTAAGAAATGCTAACACCGGGAAGACCTTCCCGGGTGCGCATGAGTGAGGACAAAGTGCGTAGAAAAGACTCGTGTTGGTCTGTGAGGGAATTCTTGAGGTCCTAGAGAGCTGCCAGGCGTAAGCGGGCCCGAACCCGAGAGGTTGAGACGTTACAGAGGATAAGTTCTATGGATTCGAATATCACCATGTTAGTCGAGACAATAACCTGGCCGTAGATGCACTCACCAAATTGGGATCTACTCGAGCTTACGAGGAGGTGTATTCATCTAGGGATTGTTGAAGACTTCCGTCAAACAACCGGACAAAGAGCTAGAGCCACTTCCAGAGTTACGCGACGTGATGCTCGACGACTCCTATAAAGACTGAACTGCCGATATCATTGGCTACATCATCAACAAAAAAGACCAAGCCGATCAGAAAGCCTGAGAAGTGCTCATTCGCCGTAGTAAGAATTATGTGGTACTCGGCAACGCCCTCTACAGACGTGCTGCCACCACTGGAGTGTTCCTCAAATGTGTCCCACGACAACTCATCATTGATGTCTTGGATTATATTCATGCCAGATCATGCGGGAACCACGTCGTCGCCAAGACGGTAGTTGGCAAAGCATACATGTCCACTTTCTTCTAGCTGACAGCCATCACCGATGCCAAGGAACTCGTCCGTAGGTGCACAGTAAGCCAATTCTTTGCAACGCAACAACACATGCCCGCTCAGGCCTTGTGGACTATCCCACTATCATGGACCTTTGCCTGCTGTGGGCTCAACATGATTGGCCCATTCAGACCTGCTCCAGGAGGATTTACGCACATTGTCATCGCCATCGACAAGTTCACAAAGTGGATCGAGTACAAGGCCATTGCCGAGAAGCCGATGGCCAAACAAGCAGCAAACTTCATTGAGGAAATCACACACTGCTTTGGAGTCCCGAATCGCATCATCACCGACCTCGGAACCCAATTCACAGGTTCCTCCTTTTGGGACTACTGTGAGAACAGCCTCATCGACGTCTACTATGCCTTTGTCACACATCCGCGCTGCAACGGGCAAGTCAAAAGACCTAGCGCCACGATACTCCAAGGACTCAAACCATGAATGACCCATTGAAGAAGTATGCCAGGAAATGGCACCAGGAACTAACCCAAGTCATCTGGGGACTGCGAATCCAACCCAGTCGAGCAACAGGATACACGCCATTCTTCCTCGTCTATGGATCAAAGCAGTCCTCCCCATAAACATCACATTTGGAGCACCGCACATCCAACACTACGAAGAAGGAGAGGCCAAACAAGCTCGCCGTGTCGACCTCGACAGCGTTGAAGAGCACTGACTAGTAGCATTGACCTAGCACGCTAGATACAAACAACAACTCCGCAGGTACCATGACCGAAAAATGCAGCAACACAACTTCAACATCGGGGTCCTCGTCCTTCGCCGAATCCAATCTCCAGTTGGCGCACACAAACTGTCTTCCTCATGGGAAGGTCCGCTCATCATAAGCCAAGTCATCCATCTAGGGACGTTCAGGCTCCATTATGAGGATGGAGCAGAAGTCCCAAACACGTGGAACATAGAACACCTCAGACGGTTCTACCCATAAAGCTATGTATACTCTTTGAATAAGTGTTAATTCAATAATTTTTCTCTCTAGCTTCATCAATTTTTTACACTCCGACTACACTACCCCGATGCCGAGTGCTCAGGGGCTTTGCCTATGTTGAGATTGGTGGCTGTGTTATGAGCCCGAGCAATTCCCGTTAGAGCACTGTGAAACCTAAGCTTGAACGGCGCCTAAGTCTTCAACACGTGCACGAGATCTGCTCTCGACGTTATGAACTACGGCTAGGGAGAGTAAAGGATTGAACACACTTGTGAAAGAAAACCACTCGGCAAGAATAATATCTAGCCACAATACATATAGACAAAACTAACCATATATATATTTTTCAAATATATACAAAGATATGTTTACAGGCCATAGGTCACTCAAACTCGAGGGCATCTGCAATCTTCTCGGCAATGCCCCGTGTTTGCACCAGTGCCTCATTGAAAGCGCCCTCGTCTGCATCCTCGGCCATCCCCTCCTCGATCGGATTTAGATCCAACAGAGCGTACAAGGTCTGAGTTCGGGTGAGCGTGTCGTTCACACACGCGAAGGCCGAGTCCTTCACAAGCTCCGTGACCCACTCCGGAGCCTCCCACACCCTGGCAAGGAGCGACTGCTCCTCCACTCCCTCCCCCACCGGCGTGATCACGTCTGGCCCGAGTACTTCCAGGCTGGTCCCACCAGTCAGGCAGCCCAGCGTGGTGGTTTGGCATGCGGAGCATGAAACAAGACAGCATGATCCGCACGAAGCTCATCGATCATGATAAACTAGCCGGATATTTAGGGAAAGATCTTTGTAATCGTTATAGAATTAAATCCTTGTAATCTAGGTAGGATACAATCCCTAACCAACTTATTACCCAAGGCATCCAGACTATATAAGGCGGCCTTGGACCCCCACCAAAACCTAGAACCAACCCGGATACCTCGACCATCCAATTCAATACACACAACACCCAACACAGGACGTAGGGTATTATGTCATCTCGATGGCCCGAACCTATTCAATCCTTGCATCTTGTGTTACCATCATCTTTAGATCAACAATCTGCCCCTCGACAAATCAACCACATAGGCTACCCTGCGTGGACTTCCGGGTACAAACATACAACAGAGCTCGGGCGATGCGTGGCGGTGGCGGAATGACGATGATGGACGTGGTCGAGAGCTGGTCGGGGCAGGGCTGGGCAAAGCAAGAGCTTGGGTTGGCTGGTTGTGGTGCTGCAGAGGCGAGCATGCGGGTTGGCTTGTCGGGGAGCGGTGCTAGGCATCACTGGCCAGGTGGCTGTCAGCGTGCACCTGCTGGCGGACGCGCACCATCGTGGCGATTGTGGGCAAAGGAGGAGAAGGCGTGGGGGAGGGGCAGGCCGGAGATGGGACGTGCGGAGGTACATCCTGTGCACCGAGCGGGAATGGCAGGGGCCAGTGCGGCGAGCCCCGGTTGGCCATGCATGTGGCCGGCGGACCATTAGCATCGACAGTGACCATAGAGGTGGGAGGAGAGAGAACAGAGAAAGAGGGAGGGAGAGGAAACTATAAAAGATTTTCTTTTGGCCAAAATTACTCAAAAATTGAGCAAAATTAGCCCAAGTTCAGATTGATAAGTGTGCAGGGAAGTTTGAGAGCTTCAATTTTTGTTATTTCAGCTTTTTCAAAAACTTGACAGATTTGGAGATGTAGGGATTACACATGAATGTAGGTCAAATCTAAATAAACCCGAATTTGAGAATCTCTCTCTTGATTTAAAGTGTTCAAGCTCCAATTTGAATATTTTTGACTTAGTTGACTCTTAGATGAGGTAGAAGCAATTTTTGGATGATTTAATTACTTTAATTGTTTTTTGTAGGATTATTTGTAAGTAATTACCATAATTAGCACATAAAAGGAAAAGTGTTATTTCATGTGTGTTAGTGCTATAAAATTTTCACCAAGGCACTTGACCATGATGTGGTTATGTTAGTGATCAAGCTTCACCTATACTTTTCATTTTGGACTGTCACACCATAAGGCTCAGGCATGAAATGGCCCAGCCTGAATCGGCCAGCACTAATAGGCACTATGCCCTATCTGAACTAGGCCGGGTCAGCACTGCATGCCACCTTAGTGGCCCAGGCACGACCTTAGGGTGTTTTTATAGTGAAGGGCCGGCACTATCAACCTGTCGACCCACCGTGGATGTGCTGGCACGGGCACTACAAGAAAATCGAATCGAGAATTGAATATCAAGAATTGATGATGCCATATTCAAAGAATCAAGAAATTAATCACAAAATCACCAAAGTTCATCATAGAAAATCCATAAAAAGATGAATCTGGTAGCAGCGGCTCCCAACCCCTTGAGGCGATGGTGACGCGCAAGGTGGCTCCCAGCCAAGGCCCATGGCAACGGCGATGGAGGGCGAGGCAGTTCCTGACTGTGGTCCCTATAAGTGATAGAGGGCGTGGCAGCTCTTGACCGCGGCCCCTAGCGGCGACAAGCGGGGTAGTTCCTAGTCGTGATCCTGGATTGGCTGCCGAGGCAAGGAAGGTGCAGCCGCGAGAGGGAGCCATGAAGGATCAGTGCATGCCGGACGGGATCCTAGGGAGAGAGCAAAGGTGAAGAAGGAGTGCAGGGCGGTGACTGTTGGATGGGAGAGGAGGAGGATTAGGGTTTTTTGGGCTATATATTGGTGATAGGCTGTGGTAGGCCGGGTGTCGGGCCTCCGTAGTGCCGGCCCAAAACCGTGCTAGACCAGGGCTAGCATGTAGGCCCGACCCTATGCGCCGGGCCGGTCCGGTCCAGGTACTATGAGCTTAGTGCCGGGCCAGGCTAGGTCCATGTTTTTTACGGCTGGGCCTCGAGCCACCCATTTTACTCGGGCTACAAGGCCATCTATAGATGAAACCTGTGTACACTGCTTCCAATATATTTGTGTCTTACATGCAACCTAGAAAGCAACAAATATGAAACTATGCATTATGTGAAACTATATCATCATAGTTTCATACCTCTTACATAAGGTGCCACTATAGGTCATGGTGCAATAAAATCTTGTCCTGAGAATGGCCTAATAGTTTTCATGTTGTTAGTTGCTCAAGTTTTGGAATAAGATTTTGCATAAAAGAAATGATGCCTTTATGCCACTAGGGCAAGTATTTTGCTCTGAGGATGGCCAAAAATTTTTCATTGTCTTATGCATTGCCAAGTGATTTTAAGACAATTTCGCTGACTATTGACGGTCCATAAGTACCACTTTTGACTGTTAGTTCCTACAGAAAATATATACAAAAATGCATTCACCATAGCTATAGGGCTTATATCTAATCCATTCCACAAGTTTTGGTGAATACGTGAGTGCAGGGACTAAATGGCAAAAGAAGGACCAAGGTGGGCCCAGGGCCAGGTCGCCCGACCTCCCCAGGTCGGCTGACCTGGGATCAGGCCCAACTTGGTCCAAATTCCACTCATGCAGAGAAGCACACATGGAGATCATCCCAACCATTGATTCAACATCGGTTTGCATCAAGGGCTCAAGGTTAACATCACATGGATTGAAGGGCCCATACATGAAACAAGATGTACTCGTGTCAAACATACCCACCTGGAACTGACTTGAGGACCCACAGATCAGCCACCCAAAGCAAAGTGGGCCCGGAAGGCGGTTACCCAAGGTCGGCCGACCCCCCTAGGTTGGTCGACCTGGGCGCACGCCGGAATCGTTTGCCCCTTGACACGTGTCTACAAACCGCCTCCAGGAGAAGATCAGCACCATTGACGACCTAGGACGGTGGATCCTACGGTCGGCAGACCCCCCTGGGTCGGCCGACCTGGGCCCATCTCCTTACCGATCGCTGTTCGACGCACCGCCTCTACTCTGCCTCTCCTAGCTATAAATAGATGGACTCGGGGCAGGGCTCATCATCGTCGAGCTGGAGTAACAAGTCAAGGCGAAGCCCTCCTCAAATGAGAGTAGAAATAGGGAGAGAGTGAGGGAGAGCCTGGAGGAGTCCCGGCGTGTCGGCGACCCTCCACTTGTACCTCGGCGGATGCAAGCTCCTTAGTAAGTATCCAGGATATCCAGCTTAGTATTTAAGTCTGAGTTATAAAAAGCTGAGTTCTTTATTTTGCTTGTGGATTCGTTGCTTTATTCATAAAGTATCTTAATCTCTGATCAAGGTTAGGATAGCCAATATTATCTTAAGCGTGGTGCTTAGGAATATATCTGCCCTCGTTTGCCTCGTAGCCCCACGGATTAAGAGGTAGGCGGCAGGTGGTGACAGCCCTGTCCGTCCTTTGTAATCCTCCACGTACGGGTACGGCGTAGAGCTGTTGGCCGGCAATTTCCTAGAGGCCTAGGATACCCCTGTGCCCAAAGCAAGCATAGGAGAACTCCCTTCGCTATATTCCCAGCTTAGTGCTTAGTTATCATCTCTACCCAGCCTTCATATAAACTCGATCGATCCGGTCAACTTTAGTGATTAGATAGCGCCCTCTTGTTCCCTGTGGATTCGATACCCTGAATACTTCCAGGTGAAAGCTACAACGATATCTGTGCGCTTACGGATTTATCTGCGACCGTAAGAAATACCAACAACCTTTCTGGCGCCGTTGCCGCGAGACGGTAGCTGTGTTGTCTAAGAACTACGGTTGCCCGTATATCTTTTATTTTATTTTATTTTTACCCATGGACTTCACCCAAATCCATGAGTTCTATGCTCCAAAGGGCGAATTATTGGAGCCGCACCCCTTGTCAAATCCTATACAAACAAATAGCTATGAGCTTCGCCCTGCTTTCATAGCTATGGTCCAGGAGACTTCCTTCTTAGGACGTGATGAAAACCCATACCATCACCTGCATGAATTAGGCAAGGAAGTGCTATGACCATACCGTTGGGCTAACGAACGTGAATGGGAGAAGTTACGAGACAAGCTTTGTTTGGAGTACTTCCCCGTTCATCAGATCTGTGCCCTTCGGAAGGAAATTATTAACTTCCAACAAAAAGAGAAGGAAACGATCGCTGTAGCATGAGAATGATTCTAGGATTTCAAGGCTACCCGATTCGTTGATATAACCGCCGAAGGATCATTCCTATACATAATGCCGGCTAAAGCGACAGAGGTCTCGGAGAAAATTCGAGAGCACTCTCCCGCTGCTATGGATGGAACTGAGCAAGAAAACCTTCAAGTAGATCCTATCTTACCCGTAGACTTGCCCAGCCCAGATCCAACTCCTGAGACACCATCCGTTAAGGCAGAGGAAACTCAGCCTTTCGGATTACCTTTTGACTTCGAGGATGATCTCTTTGAAAATCATGGAAACACCTCGGATTATTCATGGCACAAGAAGGCTACGACACCCCCTCTTTCTCATCCTCCCTGTTCTCCCCATGAAGCATTTCTCGTGAAAAACATAAAGGAGGAATGTCGGATGGAATGTGGCACTTTTCCAAAGTAATTTGGCATAGTTCACCTTCCAAAATCCTTCCATGTTATATAAGGGGAACTGTCGTAGAAGCCCAGTATGGAGGTCAACATAATGTCATGGCACATTGCACAAAATCTCTTAGGAAATGTTCCACTAAGGCCATCCGACAAGCTCCTCAAAAGTTGTCCCTTTGGACACATCATTCAATGTTGGGGAATCGCTAGTGCCATGACAATTACGCTAGACAAAATCAAGGTCAATTTAGATTTCCACATCTTTGATGCCCTCGATTTTGATCTATTCCTAGGATACCCGCTAGAAAGGCTTCTCCATGGAGAAGTATCTCATGGGAGCCTTCATGCCACGCTTGGGGAAGCTGCTTTTGCCACTCCTATCTCCTGCCCAGAAATTCCAAAGGCAAAGCCTCCTCCCAAGCATAGCTCACTCAAGAAGGTGATGTTCATGTCACTATTCACCCCAAATTCTCATCTCTATGAGCATAAACGACTTCCATCACCCTTGAACGAGCGAAAGCTTTGGCCCCATGGCCCTCGGACATTGTTCTTGACAACAGTCAAGAATCAACCCCGAGCGTCCACATTGAATCTCTTGAGTTAGAAAACCCAAGGGCCATGGATAGGCCTGAAGCATTGACTCTGGAGCCCGAGCAAAAGGATTCTATAAATGAGCATGAAACCTTCTCTTTTGAAATCTCACTAGAGTCATGCTCCTTTAACGAATCTCCAGAGTTTACCACGCTTTGTGCCACAATCACTTGCGAGGACTACAACCACCTTGAGGTCTTCAATTCTAAAATGTTTAGAACGTTGGTTGTAGATGCATTTGTTTATCATAAACATTGCAAAATTCATGGTTGCATTTGTGGTACTAACCTTGCAGCTAAAGCTTCAATGACACATCAACAATTGGCGATGAGCTTGGAAACTACATCACCAAGAATAGCTGCAAAGTGAAGATTCATCATGGTCTAGCTTCAGACCATAAACAAAGCACTGCCGGGAGATGGCCCAGATTATCGTTTATTTCCCTTCAAATAAAAAGCAAGAACATGTTTTTAGTATAATCTTTCCTTTGGGTACTTTTGGTCACTAACCATTTCAGGTGGAGATTAAGAAGAACAATGGACAGGTGATGCCTACAAAAGAGGCTTGAACTCCACACACTTGAGTTATGCTGCTTTCCACTGCAAACTTCAAGTGTGGGGGAGGTATGTGAGTATCCCGACTAAGTTCCTTTTTGAGCCAAATCTTATTTCGGTTTAGAGCTGGTGTTAGTTCTTGCACACTAAAAAAATATATTTGAGTTCCAAAAAAGGCTCTAGGTCTTTAGAACCAAAGGGCCATTGTTTTGTTTCCACCATATATGAATAAATGCAGGTACAAGGTCAAGTGTGGGCTCTCTCAAGTTTTCTGACGCACACATATTCGTGACTGTTGACGGTCCTTAAAATGAAAAAATCCGACCGTCAATAGGCTCAGAAAACCAACAAAGGTCAAGCATAACTTAGACATTAGTATTCAAATAATGTTATACCATGCATATCTGGAAATTATTTGAGTACAGGGACCACGGTGCAAAAGAAGGACGAAACTGGGCACAGACCCAGGTCGGCCGACCTGGCTAGGTTGGGCGACAGGGCCTGAACCCCAATCGAGCCCATTTTCCACATAGGTCAAGAAGCACACAAAGGAAGGATCATGGACGTTGAATCATGAAGTCAAGGGTGAGGATGAGCCATGTGTCACTCCCACGGATTGAAGGGCCCACACCTCAACTCATATGCACCCAAACGGAGTATACCCATCTGGAACCGTCATAAGGACCCACATGACAGTCTACCAGAGAAGAGTGGGGCCGAAAGGCGGCGGGACCAGGTCGGCCGACCTCGTCGGCCCTGCGGCCGTTTCGCTCCCCCTTGACCCGTACCTGTAAACCGCCATCAGGAGTCCATCTGAGCCGTGCAATGCTGAAGATGGTGCATCCTAGGGTCGGCCGACCCTGGCACATTGGCCGACCTAGGCCCACTTCCAAACTGCCACAACCGCCTCTGGCCGGCTCCAACCGCCTATGTGATGCTATAAATACCTGCAAAGGGCGCCGTACTCAACACACACCAGAAGAAGAGCTCTCCTTTGCTACAAGCTTAGTCTTAGTCTTAGTAGTGATAGTCATAATGTTAGATCTTCTGAAGGGCTTCCGGAGGAGTCTTGGTAAGTTCTAGAGTTCAGTTCTTGTATTCTCTTACTTACTTGTAGTACTCTGAGCTTAATGGAAATACCTTCATACTTATGTTGTATGCCTCAGTTATACCTTATCCACTTAGTATATACTACTTATGTCTTGCACCTTATTCAAGTGAATGTATGCTATGACATTGGCTCAATGTGCCTCTTGGTTGCTCTATTTATTAACGTGATAGATAGAGTTGTATTACATATTGCAAGCATGGTGTTTGGGATATGGAATACTGTTGAGGGTACCGCTACCCCACGGATTAGTTGAGGTAGGCGGCAGGTGGTGACAGCCCTGTCCGTCCTTTGTAATCCTCCACGTACGGGAGTGGATATTAGGCCTTTATGATAAGACGTCCTACTGTCGTCCCTTGATGAGGGAACCACTGGATACCTCGATATGTCCTCTTGCATATAATCATTGAGTAAGCTTGTATAGAGTATTGTAGTATGTCCAAGTCCCATTTGTATGATGCTAATGAGCCCTTAGTAATCTTTACTAATGTATTGTTACTAACTAAGACTACTTTAATGATGAGCAATGAACTTCTGTGTGTCGCACTACCCATTCATTTCTATATCATTTACCCCTGCTTAGATTATGGTATAATAATTGTTGTTGTAAGTAATTGCATTGGAATGACACCTCTCTTTTAACTAAATGCTTTCCCTGCAGATAAACAAATAACGATACTCTGGAATACTCCCGGGTGAAATGCTACAACCTACTTTTGTGCGCTTGCAGAATATCTGTAACGTCTAGATTTACGATGGAGTATCTCTAGTACCACCACTACTCTAAGTAGTGATGCTAAGAAATACCAACAAGCATTTCTGGCGCCGTTGCCGGGGAAAGCAGTGGTTAAAGAGATTTGATCATCCATGCATTTAGTGCAACAAGATTAATTGCCAGTAATCTAGCAGGTTTACCCTTTTTGCTCTATTTCTCTGTGATGTGAAACAGGGTAGTGTATGACTGGTTTCCAATTACCATCCAACTACGTCGAGAACCCGAATACCATAGGAAGGAGGGTACGTTCTCGTGTCGTAATCCCTCAGGTGTTCTTGTCGGAGACCGAACCAGTCATCGGAGAATCCTCCAACCAAGGAGAACAACCCGTTCCCGTAGCACCACAACCGAAAGAAGCCATGGCCGACAGGACCATCCGTGACTACTCTGCCCCGTCCACTGCTCAGATCCCTGTGGGTCCAGAGGTGGAAATGGGGATCATGCTTTTGAGTTGAAGGCCCCGCTAATCAACATGGTGCAGGCTAGCCCCTTCTGCGGGAAAGCCAATGAGGACGCCAGTGCCCACCTGCAACATTTCCTGGAGGTCTACAGCACCATTACCATTTGAGGAGTGGATCAAGAGGCTATCAGGCTCCGCCTGTTTCCGTTCTCACTGCTGGGAAGAGCCAAACAATGGTTCGATTCCAACCGTGATGCGGTGAACACATGGACTAAATGCTCCAACGCCTTCTTGGCAAAATTCTTCTCCATTGGGAAAACCAATGCCCTTCGGAGAAGAATTTCCATCTTTCGGCAACAGTCTGGGAAAACGGTTCTGAAAGCATGGGATCGCTTCCAGGACTACATTCTGGCATGCCCCCACCATGGTATGCAAGAGTGGCTCCTGCTCCAGAATTTTTACCATGGGCTGTCTCAGACAGCCTGTGAACACATGGACGCTGCTGCTGGAGGGGCATTCCTCTCCTTGACTGTGGCCGCCTCCAAGCTACTCATCGAGAAGATGGTGTCAAACCAATCTTGGAATGATGACCGCCTTCAGGGACGCAAACGCTGTATGCACACCGTAAAGGAGGTGGACATGATGGCCGCCAAGATGGATCTTATCATGAAGCGCCTTGATGACTGCACCAAGGATGGAGGCGCCGACAATGAAGGGCTAATGGATTCACACATGACGTGTGAAGTCTGCGGAGAAACTGGCCACTCGGGGAACAACTGCCCCGAGACACAAGAGGAGGTACAGTTCGTGAACGGCAACAACGGGTACCGGCCTCAAGGGAACTGGAATCAGCAACGCCCATTCTACCAGGGAGGTAATAATAATAACTCTTTTTCTAACCAACCTTCCCTTAAAGATCTTGTCCTTGGTCAGGCCAAGATTAATGAATCTATCTCTAAGAGGCTTGCTGCTAATAATAAAGCTCTGGAGGGCATAAATTCTAAAATAGAAAGTTTGTCCTCCACCTTCCAGAGCCAGCTGAGCTTTAATAAAATGCTAGAAACCCAATTAGCTCAGCTAGCCGCCGCTGTTCCTTCTGGTGACAAGGGGAGAATTCCCGGGCAACCGGATTCCTCCTTTGAAAATGTAAAGGCTGTTCCTACAAGGAGCGGTAAGGCTACTCGGGATCTAGTCCCACCTAACCATGCAGGAAAAACAGCAGTGCCAAGTAAGGAGATTCCCACAGTGGAAGAAGAGCCTCAGGCCGAGCTAGCACCAGTCAGACAAACTGCGCCACATGATTTCTACGACAGCAATGTCTTGCCGTTCCCTCAACGCCAAAAGAAACAATCAGCGAATGAGCAATTTGCCAGGTTTGTAGAAGTTATACAAAAGTTAAATATACATGTGCCATTGCTGGATGCTATGCAGGTGCCGACCTACGCAAAGTACTTGAAGGACATCCTCAACAACAAACGTCCACTCCCAAGTACCGAGGTCGTAAAGTTGACTGAGGAGTGCAGTGCAGCCATCTTGAACAAGGTTCCGGAAAAGAAGAAGGACCCAGGATGTCCCACCATCACGTGTACAATCGGGACACAACATTTCGAACATGCACTCTGTGATCTGGGTGGCAAGCGTTAGGGTAATGCCAAAGGTAGTATTTGACTGCCTTAATTATATTACCTTGTCTCCTACTCCCATGAGGCTGCAGCTGGCCGATTCCACGGTCCACTTCCCGGAGGGGATAGCCAAGGACATTCCGTTGCGCATCCGGGATTGCTTCGTCCCTGTCGACTTCGTGGTACTGGACATGGACGTGAGCAATGACTCGTCACTCATCCTTGGGCGACCCTTCTTGAGCACAGCAGACGCTCACATCAATGTGGGTGCTGGAGAAATTCAGCTTCACATTAACGGTAAGAAGGAGAAATTTGAGTTCCGGCCAAAGGTGGAACAATGCTCCATGATCAAGGTCAAGTATGGGAGAAACAGTCAGAACATCAAAGAGGTGGAGGTGACACCTCCAGAAAAAGACAGCCTAATTAAGTTC
>CM014271.1:45105932-45118380 GCA_004135705.1 Alloteropsis semialata
GAAGTCCACATGAGGTACAAAAGCACAGGCGCAGAAAAAACCGGAACAGGCTGTCGACCGTCACGAGAAGGTAAAATAGGTATGGCAGGTTAAATCATCTGTATCCTCATCTCCAGGGTCAGATGCTGCTTCGTCAAGTTGAAATTCTACATCGGAGACGTCTTCGCTCGACGACATAAAACACGAGCCTTGCGCCGACAGGTTTATCGGTGCCAACAAAATAGCTTGGGGGAGGACCCCTAATCAGGTAAGCTCAGGTAAGTATTGCTGAATAGAGCTTTCGAATAAAGTTAGTAAATGAGAGCTATTTATGGTAGTCCCCTAATGTTTTGAGTCTATGCTTAAATCTTTACTTTGGACATGATGAATAGTTGCTCTTATTTCTCTCTTGTACCTATATTTCAACCTGCTATTCTCCTAAGCTTTGAGTTTGCTGGTTGAGCATGATCTTTTCTGTTATTTTGTCTATCTGTGGGTAGCAAATGCACACTCTAGTCTAGGCTGTTGATGGCTATGATATGACAAGACTTGAGTGACCTTAAGATCTTACTACGCTAGACTTGATAACCAGAGTTTCACTTTTAAAAATAAAAATAAAATAAAAAATTCCTTATGGTGATTAAATTCCCTACCAAAGATCATATTGTTTAGAACCCCTACATGAGCTACCTGCTTTTGCATTGAGTTTTGTCAAGGTCATTGAAATTTTTAGAGATTTACTTCACGCTTTTAAAGCCAAGATCACGCACACGCCACCTCATACGTGTTACACTTCTACTATGGAAGTGAACATAACATCTACTGTTCCACCAAATAAAAGCTCTACATAAAGTATGGTATTCTTCTCCATTCTTATTGCAGAAAGAGATATGGGCTTTTGAAAAAAAATAGACACATAAAGGTCCAAGTATGTAAAAAAAAAGAGAGCGTAAGAAGGCTCTCGAATCAAAGCCATGTCTCTAGAAGAAACTCTTTAAGGAGAAGAGGAACCTGTAAAAAGGAGCTATCTCTTACCATGCCACCCATACACGTGCACATCTTGGTTTGAGAGTACGACTTATTTCTCTTTGAATCCTGATTTTGACTTTACAATATGTGCATTACAAGTATGCTATAAAGCTCTCCTAGCACAAACTCCACTCCAATGAGTGACATGAGAGTTGAGAGAGGAAATTGGTAAGGAAATACACCATGAGTGACTTGAGAGTACCACCTAAGGAACTCTGTTCTTTTGAAAAACTTCCAAAACCTCCGGTTTGATTGTCAAGCAAGGTAGAAGGCAAGGTGCTTGGTCTAAGTCGTTCTAGCCATCAACCACCTAAGACAAGGAGAAGCTATAAGCCCCATAAAAGGTCAAGGTAATAAGGGAAGCTTAATTTACTAGCTTATTTAGTTCTTGGTAGAATATCTTGCTGAACCACTGGTACTTTTGAGGAGTAATAAGGAAGCAACTCCTGATCCACTGAGCCTAAAAGTTTTAGTCTTTTGCTCGGGATGAGCAAAGGCTAAGCTTGGGGGAGTTGTTGATGGTCCTTACAACGAAAAAATCCGACCATCAATAGGCTCAGAAAACGAACAAACGTCAAGCATAACTTAGACATTAGTATTCAAATAATGTTATACCATGCATATCTGGAATTTATTTGAGTACAGGGATCACGGTGCAAAAGAAGAACAAAACAGGGCACAGACCCAGGTCGGTCGACCTGGCTAGGTCGGGCGACCGGGCCTGAACCCCAATCGAGCCCATTTTCCACAAATGTCAAGAAGCACACAAATGAAGGATCATGAACATTGAATCATGGTCGGTTAAAGTCAAGGGTGAGGATGAGCCACGTGCCACTCCCACGGATTGAAGGGCCCACACCTCAACTCATTTGCACCCAAACGGAGTATACCCACCTGGAACCGTCATAAGGACCCACATGATAGTCTACCAGAGAAGAGTGGGGCCGAAAGGCGGCAGGACCAGGTCGGCCGACCAGTCTAGGTCGGCCGACTTGGGCCTGCGGCCGTTTCACTCCTCCCTTGACCCGTACCTGCAAACCGCCATCAGGAGTCCACCTGAGCCGTGCAACGCTGAAGACGGTGCATCCTAGGGTCGGCCGACCCTGGCACATCAGTCGACCTAGGCCCACTTCCAAACTGCCACAACCACCTTTGGCCGGCTCCAACCGCCTATGTGATGCTATAAATACCTGCAAAGGGCGCCGTACTCAACACACACCAGAAGAAGAGCTCACCTTTGCTACAAGCTTAGTCTTAGTCTTAGTAGTGATAGTCATAGTGTTAGATCTTCTGATGGGCTTCCGGAGGAGTCTTGGTGAGTTCTAGAGTTCAGTTCTTGTATTCTCTTACTTACTTGTAGTACTCTGAGCTTAATGGAGATACCTTCATACTTATGTTGTATGCCTCAGTTATACATTATCCACTTAGTATATACTACTTATGTCTTCCACTTTATTCAAGTGAATGTATGCTATGACATTGGCTCAATGTGCCTCTTGGTTGCTCTATTTATTAACATGATAGATAGAGTTGTATTACATATTGCAAGCATGGTGTTTGGGATATGAAATACTGTTGAGGGTACCGCTGCCCCACGGATTAGTAGAGGTAGGCGGCAGGTGGTGACAGCCCTGTCCGTCCTTTGTAATCCTCCACGTACGGGAGTGGGTATTAGGCCTTTATGATAAGACGTCCTACTGTCGTCCCTTGATGAGGGAACCACTGGATACCTTGATATGTCCTCTTGCATATAATCATTGAGTAAGCTTGTGTAGAGTATTGTAGTATGTCCAAGTCCCATTTGTATGATGCTAATGAGCCCTTAGTAATCTTTACTAATGTATTGTTACTAACTAAGACTATTTTAATGATGAGCAATGAACTTCTGTGTGTCGCACTACCCATTCATTTCTATATCATTTACCCCTACTTAGATTATGGTATAATAATTGTTGTTGTAAGTAATTGCATTGGAATGACATCTCTCTTTTAACTAAATGCTTTCCCTGCGGATAAACAAATAACGATACTCTGGAATACTCCTGGGTGAAATGCTACAACGTACTTCTGTGCGCTTGCAGAATATCTGTAAAGTCTAGATTTACGATGGAGTATCTCTAGTACCACCACTACTCTAAGTAGTGATGCTAAGAAATACCAATAGAGACCACCCACAGACAGGCTGCACAACATCGCACAAAAAAGATCAACAAGGAAAAGGTCCAGAAGGGGTCAGCCGACGCCCCCCCCCCCCAGGTCGGCCGAAGGCCCTCTGGTGCCTTTCGTCTCCAATTTAATTCAGAACGATGGTTTGCGCACCCTATCCCTCATCCTCTCTGATTCATGATTTAATTTGTTCCTGACTTCTGATGATCATTAAAATTAAACTCATGATAAAATAACCTTTGATGCTTCTTTGATTTACATGTCTATCCTTGATTGGCTTGCATATTCTTTATTCCTTGCACATGCATCTGTTACTTGTGAACATATATATCTTCAGGAAAACATGTTTATCTAAGTGGTTGATTAATGAGATATGGTATGATGAAAGAAATCTTGCTCTTTGTATAAAGTGCTTGGGATGTTTTTCTTGTAAAACTTTAAATTAATAGCCGTACAAAGCTCCTCAGTGATGCCTTATTCCTACCAAAGCCATATGATGTTCACATTGCAAAACCTATACACATATGTTGCTTACTATCACTTTGAGCTTTGTCAAATTGTTGTGACCCTTGCAAGATGCTCTCCATGCTTTCATGATCAAGATCACATACACTCCACATACACATGCTAAAACTTCCACATTGGAAGCTAGCAACATACCTTTCATCCATCCACAAAATAAATGCTCCATTTAAGTGTTGATCTCCTCTCCAAGTATTATTGCAAAAAGAGACATGGGCTATAGAAATAAAAATGGACACATGAAGGTCCAAGCATAAAAAAAAGAGAGAGAAAAAAATATGGGCACATGAAGGCTCAAGTATCATGAAAAAAAATTTATATAGCCATGCTCTCAAAGTAAACTAAGGAGGAGAGAGATCATACAAAAAGGAGTTATCATTCCATTGTTCCACACACATGCCAATCTTGATCACATTGTATGGATGGTTTTCTTCTTGGATCCGCTCTTTGACTTTGCAATATATGTGATGCAAGTACGTCTTATCTTTATTCCTACCTTGAGCTCCACATAAACCTTTTAGAAGTAGGGTGAAAGAAGACAAGGAAATGCCTTGGTGAGGAATCATACACAATGAGCAATCTGAGAGAATCATTTGAGGAGCTAGGTAAGGTTATGTTTTTGAAAATTTCTCGAAAACCCGAGTTACTTAATAGAAGAGTTAAGATGACTTGAATCAAGAGCCGTTCCATTCCTCAACCACCCAAGACGGCATGACAGATACTTCAAAATTCACAAGTGCAGGTATGTCTTGGAATAACTTATATGCTAGTTTCATATCAGAAGAAGTCTTGACTTCCACCTTAGTCCTAAAGCTTTACTCGAGAACGAGCAAAGGCTAAGTGTGGGGGAGCTTGTTGTCGGTTCTTAAGTACCACTTTCGACCATTAGTTCCTACAGAAAATATATACAAAAATGCATTCACCATAGCTATAGGGCTTATATCTAATCTATTCCACAAGTTTTGGTAAATATGTGAGTGCAGGGACTAAATGGCAAAAGAAGGACCAAAGTGGGCCCAGGGCCAGGTCGCCCGACCTCCCCAGGTCGGCCGACCTGGGATCAGGCCCAACTCGGTCCAAATTCCACTCATGCACAGAAGCATACCTGGAGATCATCCCAACCATTGATTCAACGTCGGTTTGCATTAAGGGCTCAAGATTAACATCACATGGATTGAAGGGCCCACACATGAAACAAGATGTACGTACTCGTGTCAAACATACCCACCCGGAACTGACTTGAGGACCCACAGATCAGCCACCCAGAGCAAAGTCGGCCGACCTGGGTGCGCGCCGGAATCGTTCGCCCCTTGACACATGTCTGTAAACCGCCTCCAGGAGAAGATCAGCACTGTTGATGACCTAGGACGGTGGATCCTACGGTCAGCCGACCCCCTGGGTCAGCCAACCTGGGCCCACCTCCTTACCAGCCGCCGTTCGACGCACCGCCTCTACTCTGCCTCTCCTAGCTATAAATAGATGGACTCGGGGCAGGGCTCATCATCATTGAGCTGGAGTAACAAGTCAAGGCGAAGCCCTCCTCAAATGAGAGTAGAAATAGGGAGAGAGTGAGGGAGAGCCTGGAGGAGTCCCGGCGTGTCGGTGACCCTCCACTTGTACCTCGGCGGATGCGAGCTCCTTAGTAAGTATCCGGGATATTCAGCTTAGTATTTAAGTCTGAGTTATAGAAAGCTGAGTTCTTTATTTTGCTTGTGGGTTCATTGCTTTATTCATAAATTATCTTAATCTTTGGCCAAGGTTAGGAGAGCTGATATTATCTTAAGCGTGGTGCTTAAGAATGTATTTGCCCTCGTTTGCCTCGTAGCCCCACAGATTAGAAGAGGTAGGCGGCAGGTGGTGACAGCCTTGTCCATCCTTTGTAATACTCCACGTTCGGGTACGGCGTAGAGCGGTTGGCTGGCAATTTCCTAGAGGCCGAGGATACCCTGGTGCCCAAAGCAAGCATAGGAGAACTCCCTTCGCTATATTCCTAGCTTAGTGTTAAGTTATCCTCTCTACCCAGCCTTCATATAAACTCGATCGATCCAGTCAACTTTAGTGATTAGACAGTGCCCTCTCGTTCCCTGTGGATTTGATACCCTGAATACTTCCGAGTGAAAGCTACAACGGTATCCGTGCGCATGCGGATTTATCTGCGACCGTAAGAAATACCAACACTGACAACAACGGATTGTCTTTGAGTTGTCTCATAGTAATTAAATAATTTATTAATTTGTACATAGAAAATAAATATTTGTGAGTTGCATCGCATAAACAACTCGTACAATAGTGATTGAGCAGTCTCGTAGTCCTAATTTTATCTTTGAAGTGATTGGCTCACGAAACAACTGCCTCCTTCTCTCACCTCTCTCTTTTTACTCTACATCATAAAAAATCCTATGTAGAATTGTATAAACCAACCTATGAGACACTTATGTGTAGCAATGCAAATGTCCTTACATGAATGGGCAGTGCACAAGGGGTGAATAAACGGGGGATTTATTGAAATCTAACTAGATGCACAATTTTCTTCCGATTTCGGCTTATGGAAGGCCTATTTTCTTTGTATATGAATATCTGAAAAAGGATAGTCCCTGGGACTAATTTACACTATTACAGAAAACAATTGTAGATGCAGCATTACTTTTTTAGGTGTGAACAAAAATGTTCCCCACTGTTGACGGTCACTAAGTGATGACTTATGACCGTCAAATGCCTAGGAAATAAACAAAGACATGACATTTCTTATGCATTTTATTTCAAATAATATGGTTCCACTTGTATTTGGAGATTATTTATGTGCAAGGACAAATTGGCAAAATAGGAAAGGGTTTGGGCCTAGGCCCAGGTCGCCTGACCCTATAGGTCGGCCGACCTAGCCTGGAGCCCAATGAGGACCAACTATCTCGCATGCACAGAAGCACAACCATGAAACATCTTAACCGTTGGTTGGGTGTTGGTTTCGATCAAAGGACGAGATGAAGACACATTTCTATCACTTGGATTGAGGGGCCCACAACATGGACTAAATGTACACAATTCAACCGAACCCACCCAGAACCGACCTCAGGACCCACAAGGGAGAGACTCAGAAGAAGATGGGCCGAGGCGAGCCAAGACCTGGTCGGCCGACCTAGCAGGTTGGCCGACCCCCAAGGACAACGGAATTGGTCCCCCTTCGATGACCATCTCCATACCGACTCTAGGGAGGCATCTGAGCGGTGCACGAAGAAAGGCAGTGCATTTGAGGGTCGGCCTGGCCCCACCGCCGAATGGCCTCAACCGCCTCGAGCTGCCTCTCCACCGCCCTACTATGCTATAAATATATGCTCTCGGCTTCTATACAAGACACACCAGAAGAAAGAGCTCCATTTGCTACAAGTGTTAGACTTAGTCTAGTTGTGAAGTTAGTCTTAGAAGTAGAGCTTCTGATGGGTTTCCGTTTAGCTTTGTACTTCTTATCTTACTTGTAAGACTTTGCTCTTCAATGGAAAATACATTCTCTCTTATGTTATATGCCTCAGCTTTCTCTGACTTGTTTAGTATATAAGTTGTATGTCTTGCCCCTTAGTTCAGTGGACGCATGTCATGACATTGGCTCAATGTGCCTTGCGGTTGCTCTCTCTATCAACGTAATAGATAGAGTTGTATTTATTATTGCAAGCATGGTGTTTGGAATAAGGAATATTATTAGGGATATCACTACTGCATGAATTAGTAGAGGTATGCAGCAGGTGATGACAGCCCTGTCCGTTCATTGTAATCCTCCACGTTCGGGAGCGGATGTTAGGCCTTTATGATAAGATGTCATGTATAGACTCTTGATGAGGGAAATGCATAATACCATGTCCTCTAACATGTGTCCCTTTACTAAGCTTGCACAATGTACACTTGTATGTTTGAGACCCATAAGTGAGAAGTATAAAGAATCTCTTGTTCTTTTCTAGAATGTTCATGCTAACTAAGTCTTAATTCTTTTGAGCAATGAATCTTCTGTGTGTCACACTACCCCTCTATCAATGTTTACCCTTTATCAGACTTTGGTATATTAATGGTGATATAGTTGAGTGCATTGGATGACCACTCTCTTCAACAACCGCTTTCCCGGAGGATAAACAAATACGATACTCTGGAATACTCCCGAGTGAAATGCTATGATATACTTCTGTACGCTTGCAGAATACCTGTGACGTTAAGAAATACCAACACCCATGAGGACGAAACTGTATTACTTCGCCCACACCTGCAAATCCATTTCCAAGTGTGCAGGTGATGCCGTCATTCGCACCTACAAATCGATTTGTAGGTGCGGGTGATGCCCCGTCCGCACCTACAAATCTTAAAGACACCAAATTTATTCCAAATTGAGGTAAATTATGACCAAATGATATTAAAAAAATTTAAGGGTTGACACTTTAGAGAATATATTCTATTTTATCTAAAACAATGAAAAAAGATAAAAGAAACTCCTAGGCCTCATTCAAGATTCTATGAACAGTTGTACATATCCTAGATAAATTGTAATACTATCCAAAAGTGTTATGTTAATTCTAAAGTTTGGTATAGAATCTTTTTTTACGTGCAAAAGCTCCATAAGAAAAAAAATATATATTCGAGGATTATGGGCAATATATTGAGTACAAATAGAGATACAAAGGACGACAATATTCGTATAACTCAAGGCACAGTGTCTTATAAATCCCAATAATTATTTGATGTGTACAAATAGTGGTTATGTGGTGCAGTGGAGAGGATGATAACATGCGAGGCCTCAAGTGTCGAGCTCGAAACTCGACAGACGCATATTGTTTCATGCGTGTCCAAAAATTGCATAGCACGTAGTGGGTGTTGATTAGGTGGATTGGTTTTTTTTCTTTTTCTCTTTTGTTTTCTATTTTTTATGTTTTTAAAAATGATTTTAAAAGTGATTTCTAGGAGAGGGTGACACCATGACCTGCTCCTGCAAATAGGCCATTTTTTATTTCTATTTTTATGAGTTTTAAAATTGTTTAAAAATTAATTTCTAGGAGCACGTGACGCCATGACCCGCTCCCGGGCTATTTTTAGGCGCGAAAAGCAGAAACGGGTCTTGGACCCGCCCCTAACCAAATTCGGCATGCGCCAATAAACTATCTCTGTAGTAATGTTATTGAAATCGATCTAGATGCACGAATATAAACATAGCAAAAAATTTGAAATCTACTTTTTGAGGCAGATCTACTCATGTGAATGCCAAATATTCCATATAATATTTAAACATATGAATAACCATACTGGACAGCTTGACTCAAGTGCTTTTGAACTAATGATGGCATGAAAAGAAAAGTCAATACAAGTTGTGCTTCGAGGGGGCAAAATATTTGAAAATCAACCATTGGGCTAAGCCATGGACGGTCATAATGTTCTACAGCTGCCAACATTATATTGTGGATACAGATGGCATTACTCTCGATCGCCAAATGGAAGAAGGTCCATGGCATAGAGTTTTGATGGCCAGAGCTTACACACGATGCAGGCGAGATGACCGTGCGTCTGCAATGAGAAAAATATATATATACATATAAAGTTTCTATGTAACTAAAAAAACTAAAAGCGGATTGGCTTTTGCATCTGTGGATGTAATAACTTGTTCCTCATCGATCACACTTTGCTTTCCTACTAGAATCCTGCTCCCTTTTGCCCAAGCGGCCAAAAGCAAGATATTGGATTTTGTGTTTCTTTTTATCAGGTCAAAATGGCAGTACATCGAATCGATTCCATTCAGAAAGTGAGCGCCTTTTCCATTCCTTCTAGATCATTGATAGGTCACGGACTGCAAAAAGGAAGCGTCTGCAAAACTAATATAGAAGTACCGAAATATCTGAAAAACGTTTGGGAATATTTGATAGTGGAGCGTTTGTGATTCTGCTAGCTTTTGATCGGATCTGGCAAATGATCAGTCTGAAGCCTTACTTATGTTTAATCCTTTAATTAGTTGAGGTTTGTAATAAATTGAAGTGGTGGGCCGGGTCGAATCAACCAAAGCATGAGAGTGATGATATTAGGTGAGTATATATTCAGTCTAAGTACAACACTTTTGCAGCTAATGTGGATGAAGAGTTTTTTTATGCACTTGAGGAGAATGAGTGGATGCATGTCAATGATCCCCACAAGTGTACATCTAAATCTTTCAGAAATTCAAAAGTCTTATTTCTTTTTTCCTTTTCTTTTTTAGAACGCCCAAAAAGATACCCAAGTGTCATATAATAGCTATAGTGGTAATGTTGGAACTAGCATACTCCATCCAGTTAAAACAAAATACTTGATGGTTTGGACAAGGCTTTGGTCAAACTTTTGAAACTTTAACTATCAATTGCTTTTGAAATAAATACTTAAAAATATAAAAACATATGAGATTGCATCATTATCTAAACATTTAGCATTTTTATTTGACAGAATAATATCTAATGGTGTGCTTGCAGGAGACATTTCTTACAGGTTCTCATATGTTCATCTTCACCAAAAGGTTGTACACACATATTAATTAAAATGATGTTTATTTTAACTATCATGAAAAAATAGATCTGAAGTAAATATTATCCCAAATATAGCTACTTTATGTGGATGCAAATTAGGTCTACAACATCTTCCAATTTAATATAGCCCATTGTGTTGGGTCCATTTTTTATAAAGAAAAAGGTAGTGTCCAGACTCTTGAAAAGTTGTGCAGAAAACAAAGTGTTATTCCAAACTTTCATGTGTTTTAAACTGGCTGTAGTATAAAGTTTTAAAATATTATTGAACGTAATGTGATGTATTTTAGCAACTGCAACAAAAGGGCTAAGGTTATATTATAAATTTTACATAGTTTATGCAGATGTAGGATGGGAGTTGTATAACACAACTTTCTAGCAAAAAAAAACAACAGAAAGTGAGGTAAACTTTGATGTTTTGGCAACCAGTTAAATGAACTGAACATCTTTAAATGTGGTATCATGCCAATGCTACATGTTGTAGACCCAGAATTTTCTACACCTAGTGTTGTTTTAAGGAGATTTTGAATAATGCTTGTATTAAACGAACGGTTCTACATGCTGGAAGGTCCAGAGTGCTAAATGTGTGACCATCCAAGGCAGTTAACATAAGACAGATAGTGATTAGTTAGTAGTTTAGGTCTAGAGAGAGTGATTGCTAGGTATTGCTACCAAGAAGGGGTTCTGTTGACGCCTTTTATACGGTCAACACACCGAATTGCGCTAGAACGCGCGGATCCGCAACGGATCGATCGACTGCAGCACACATAGACGAAACCGGTTTTGGGATCCGGTGAAACCGGTTCTTCAGGGGTTGCTGCGTAGACCTAAGATCGCCAGCCCGGGAGGGACCCCGTCAGGGCAGGCGCGCCTAGGGTTGCTTTGAGATCGGCAGGCCACTCAGAACGCCGTCAAACGCCGTAGAGATGAAGAACGAACAGCAATTAGGGTTGGAAAAGCTAGGGTTTCGAGATAACAAAAAGTAAAGGTAATAAATGTTTGATCGATTGGATTGATCCTCAATCGGCCGTGGCCCTTCATATTTATAGGGTGGGGAGGTCGTGCCTCGCAAGGAAAGTTCTATTACAACTCGGATCTACAAAAAGAGTCCAAACCTACTAGGACTCGGGGAAAACCGGTTCCACCGGTTTGCCCTGTCAGATGGGCAACAGTGGGCTAAACCGGTTCCACCAGTTTGAGAATCTGGTTCCACCGATTCTTCTTGTCTTGCTATCTTGTGCCAATTTTGATCGCCAACATATGCCCCCCTATTTTTTGGTAAAACTTGCGTACCAGAAAACACTTTAGCACAAGAAAATATTTCTGAGGGCGATGTTTAAACAAAATCCATCGGCCATTTTATTCTAAGGGCGATATTCAAGATTATCGGCCACGTAATTTAAGCTTCTTGCCATATACTTGGATAATACTTCTTCAAATACCTTCCATTGAGAGCTCTTGGCAGCCGCTGACCTTGCAAAGTCTCCACCATATAAGAATTACCGAAGATCACCTTAATCACCTTGTATGGACCTTCCCAATTTGGAGACCATTTACCAAATTTATTGCTCTTCGATCCTATAGGTAGAATTATTTTCCAAACCAGATCATCAACCTGAAAAGATTTCTGTTTTACCTTCTTGTTATAGACCTTAGCAACTCGAATTTTATCCTTCTCAATTTCCTTCAAAGCCTTTAATCGCTTGTCGGTCACCTCATCAATATTGTCCATCATCAAGTCATGATAATCAATGGCATTAAGATTATTTTGCTTAGTCAACCGATCAGCATTCAAATTCACTTCAACAGGTAAAACAGCTTCTTGACCATACACAAGCTCAAAAGGAGTAACCTTAGTAGCACCATGTCTAGATATACGATGAGCCCACAAAGCTTCAGATAAAACCTCATGCCACATCATAGAATTCTCCTCTATTTTCTTTTTAGTTAACTTGATCAACATCTTATTACTAGACTCGGCTTGACCATTAGCCTGAGCATAGTATGGAGATGAATTGAGCAATTTAATACCATACATATCAACAAACTCACGAACTTCCTTTGATATAAATGAAGTACCTTGATCAATAGTCAAAGTTTGTGGAATACCAAATCTATGGATAATATGTTCAATAATAAACTCAATTACCTCCCGATGTGTCATATTCTTCAAAGGTATAGCTTCGGTCCACTTTGTAAAATAATCAGTAGCCACTAACACGAAGCGATGTCCCTTTGAT
>CM014271.1:45118634-45135190 GCA_004135705.1 Alloteropsis semialata
AATCTTAGCTTGATCAGAATCCAGACATTTCAATAATAAATCCTCAGTTGTCCGATGATACAATTCACCATCAACCAAAGTAAATTTAAATGCCCACCGTCGGACTTTTCTGTCAACTTTATGACTAGGATTCTGCAAATATTCAATAATGAGTATTCTCCAATCAGCAACTTCGTCCTTATCAATTTTAGACTGCCCATTGGCCGAAGTGCTACTGTCAGCGGACGAACCAGTTGCACCGGTTCTGGAAGCGGTTTTACTGGAATTTTTGGTGGCACCGGTTTCTGAATCCGGTGAAACCTGATAGAGCTGGAGTGCCCGATCTTTCGGTGAGTGGAGATAAATTCGACTTGGTGGAAGTAGACCCTCACGATCCGACTACGACGAGCGAACCCGAAGCGCCAATGCAATCGCTGAACCAACTCCCGATGGTTACCAACCTTGCCGTCACAAGATCAGCCTGATCACGAAGATCAATTCCTGTCCGCAATCGAAGAACGAACAAGAACAAGATGCAAGCAATCACAATATCACTCGAAGGTGGGGTTCCGAATCACACGAGGACAGCATGTATTTGTGCGTGTTCGAGAGTAGCTAAAGCTAGATGTAAAACAAAACCCGAGTCTAAAAATAAAAGAGGAGTCTATCTAAATAGGGAGCGCAGCCCCTGGTGGCCAGGAGGAGCGGCGCGCTACAGTACCCACGCTATAGTGCCGCGGGTACTGTTCACGCCTAGGGTTTGCGAGGGTTGGGCCTGCTGTTGGGCCAACGTCTAATCTTCTGGGCCTTCATTCTTCAGTAGCATGACGAAGTTCAGTTCTCTTGCACGGGCCCGAGTGATTGGCCCAGCTGAAGAAGAAAGTGGCGCCTGGGATGGAGATGCTGCTGGTGTAGATTTACTCGTGTGGTCGTTGATGTCCTCATCATCCGGTTCTTCCTGGGCAGAGAACTCGACTATGCAAAGTGTTGACTTTCTTTCACAAAAATTTCTTTTCTGAATATCATAGCCAGACGCTTGCTGAGCCAGAGCATTTGCTCTTGGATACCTTCCAAAGTTAATAGAAAATTCGTCGAATTGAGCAATCATGTCCAAGCACTTTTCAAGATATGCATTTAAAAATCCATCGAAGCAATGGTACACCTTATTAACTTGCTGTACAACCAGCAGAGAATCACCAAATGCTTCTACATGTTTTACTCCCATGTCATGCAAAATTTCTAGCCCGAACAATAAAGCTTCATATTTGGCTTGATTATTAGTACAATCATTTTCTAATCAGTTAAGAGCCTCAAATTCAGCATCACTTGGTGATATAAAAACAATACCAATACCACAACCGCTCTTACAAACCGATCCATCAAAATGCAATTTTCATGGAGTAAAAGTAATATAACCGATATCTAAATCATTATCATTAATGCTATGCTCGTCAATGAAATCAGCAACAATTTGGCCTTTCATAGACTTCAAAGGTTCACAAGCCAAATCATATTCAATGAGAGCATAAGCCCATTTTACCAATTCTACCACTCAAAATTGGTCTATGCAACATATACTTGATAATATCGGTTTGACAAACTACTATGCAAGTATTGGATAATAAATAATGCCTCATCTTGGTACAAGCATAATATAATGATAAGCAAAGCTTTTCAATAAATATATGCCTCATTTCGGCATCCAATAACCGATGACTTGCATAGGTAATAATATGTTCCTTTCGGTTTCTTGAGTCAAAACAGCCCCAATTACTTGATCTTCAGCAGCCACATATAATTTGAATGGAAATCCACTCTTAGGAGCTTTCATGACCGGTGGCGAAGACAAGTAATATTTAATCTTTTCAAAGGCTTCTTGCTGTTTTGCCCCCCAAGTAAATTCGGCTTCATCTTTTAACCGAAGAATCCCAGACAAATTACAAATAAATCTTCTTAAATAATTCACCATGCCTAGGAACTTTTGCAAATCTTTCTTGCATGTAGGAGCTTTAATCTTCTTGATAATATCAATTTTCTTAGGATCTATCTCTATGCCCTTTTCATGAATAATAAAGCCTAAAAACTTTTCAGCCGACACACCAAATGCACATTTAAATGGATTCCTCTTTAATCCATATCGACGCATTCTCTCAAAAGCAAGCCTCAAATCAGCTAAATGAGGTTTTAAACCAGCTGATTTAACAACAATATCATCGATATAAACTTTTATAATTAAGCCAAGTAAATCATGAAAAATTAAATTCATTGCCCTTTGGTAAGTAGCACCAGCATTTTTTAAACCAAAGGTCATGACTACCCACTCAAACAAACCAACAAAACCTGGACATATGAAAGCCGTTTTAGATATATCCTCTTCGGCCATGAATATTTGAT
The DNA here is from genome assembly GCA_004135705.1 of Alloteropsis semialata. Classification (NCBI taxonomy): domain Eukaryota; kingdom Viridiplantae; phylum Streptophyta; class Magnoliopsida; order Poales; family Poaceae; genus Alloteropsis; species Alloteropsis semialata. The sequence goes on from CM014271.1 coordinate 45,121,008, forward strand.
TGTAACCAGCATTACCATCAAGAAAACTAATAACTTTATGTCCAGAAGCATCATTAATAAGCATGTCAGCTATAGGCATAGGATATTCATCTTTGGGAGTAGCTCTATTAAGGTTTCTAAAATCAATGCAAACTCTGAGCTTACCAGGATCCTTCTTCTCAACTGGCACAATATTAGATAACCATTCAGCATAACGACAAAGCCTAATAAAATTCACATCCAACAACGATTAATTTCTTCTTTAATCTGGTCATACATATTAGGATTGAAATGCCTAGCAGTTTGTTTAAAAGGCCTAAAACCAGGTTTAATAGGCAGCCGATGTTCAACTAACTCGTACCTTAAACCAGGCATCTCTTGATAATTCCATGCAAAATAATCAACATATTTTTTCAATAGCTCGATTAATTCAGCTTCATAATCAGCTTTTAAATTTTTATTTACAAACGTCGGCCTAGGTACAGTGCCATCACCAATATCAATTTCCTCTAAAGGATCAGCCGTCGTAAAGCCTTGTCCTAATTTACTCATGTCATCAAAGTCTTCAATGGCCTCACACATATCGTTCTTTTGGGCCCGATAGTGCTCAAGTCTCTACTGCAACCATTCTGAATTACTCATTGATTCATAACAAATGGTTTAGCCGATACTCAACCGTCTTTAGAACAGCAGGCACAAAGCCATCTCTAGTATAGCTGATCATCTCATAGTCAGAAATGTCTAAACCTGTCAAGCACTTGACATGATCATGCATAGACATGGTAGAACCATCAGCCACTGCAACACAAGCCGATGTGTCTCCATGTACAACCTCAATATCTTCGTCAACCCATTGAATAAGAAATTGATGCAAACTAGATGGTGCACATCTATTTGTATGAATCCAATCACGACCCAATATTAAATTGAAGTTACCTTGGGTCTCGGCGATGAAGAAAGCAGTAGCGAACGTCTTGCTCCCAATGGTGAGCTCCATAGAAGCAACGCCCTTAGCACTCATAGGCTCGCCTCCTCCTACACCTCTGATAGTCATGTTGGTCTTGATCAACTCATCATCTAATTCACCAAGCTTCTTGAACATAGAATAGGGCATCAAATTGACAATTGCCCCGGTATCAACAGGCATCCTAGAAACTGGCTTCCCATTGATATGACCTTTCATGTACAGCACCTTTAGATGATTTTCAGAATCCTTTGGCCGTTTAAATATAGCTTCTTTTGGGCCAAAGTCTAAATGAGCCAACTCATCCTCCGGAATAACATAATAATCCGAAGATAGGTGCACCACATTAGCATCAACATTCATATGTTCAGGTGACGACCCATAATCAACTAGCTGTTCATCGTCCATATTCTGAAAATCAGATGACAGCCTCTGATCAAATGTAGAAGTGACAGAAATTTCAGAAGCAATACGGATGGACCTGGATCAGCAGAAACCAGTTCCTCCGGTTTCAGAACCGGTGGTCACGGCCGCAGACACCGAAGGGGTAGAACCGGTTCCACCGGTTTGGAATCCGGTTCCACTGGATTTTGCCCTGGAGCGTCAATCTTCTTCCACCCCTTGCCTGGAGGAATCATAGGCCTGTACTTGTTGAAGTGCTCCTCCCTCTGCTTCTCTAGCTCCTTCTCTTTCTGTTCTTGAAAGCGAAGCCGCTGTAACTTCCTGTTTTGTGTGCGTGTCAAACCTGGAGGACACCATCTTGGCATGAGGTATTTAGATTTATCAATTTCAACCTTCTTACCCACATCAGGCTCTGCAGCAACATCCTTTTGGACTGATGGCTTAGCTTCATCTCCAATTATCATTGGCATCTTGTCATCGTCCTTTAAATTCACTTGGAAGTCACCAATCTAAATCACATCAGCAGCTGTAGTCCTTTCCTGGTCGACATCCATCTTCTGAACAACTTCCTCCACCTTCTTAGGCTGATAAACTTGCTTGGAAGGAGATGCTCGCTTTTCCTGAGGAAACCAGTTCCACCGGTTTTGAGAACCGGTGCCACTGGTTTTGGGTGGCACGTCCCAACCTGATCGACGAGGAGCCGAACGGTTATCCACCAACCTCTCACGTGCTGGCACTCTGTCATTACCCCATCCTGGATAAAAAGGAAGATACTGCATAGGGTAATAGGGCATGTGCATCCCATTGTAATCCCATGCCGGATATGGAGCATTATAATACGGAGGCATCCACGGCATGTTTTGATATTGGTTCTGTTGGAGATAAAAGCTAGCACCATCACCCTTCTGCCTACTATTCGCCCTTGGAGGCGAAATTGGTTTCTCCTGGCGCAGAGGTGATCTCTTTCTCTTTTTTACCGACCAATCCTCATCAACTGGTCTTTGATTATCATATTTGGAAAACAACTGGTCAAAGGTCGGCTTTGGTTTTGCAACTTTACCCTGATCTTTGGCCACATTGATTTTTCAGGTTTCAATCTCAGGACGCTTAGGCTTCAGCATTTTCAGGCGCCCCTGACCAAAACCGGTTAAACCGGTTTCTGAAATCGATGGAACTGGTTTGTCCTGTACAGGCTCAAATGGTCCCTTTGATGATCCTTGCCCCCCGAGATCCATGACTCTTGCAGTGATTTTGAAAGTTTCTCTGCCATTGGGGTCTTCTCACATACCACTTCCCTGACAATTGATTTTCCCTTCAAATTTTCGGGCTTTGGCTTCTCATCACCCACAACAATATTTTTTTCCTTTAGTTGATTCGACTTGATGCGGCCGAACCAGAACTTTAGGAGGTTGCATCTCAAGGGTGTTGACAGGGAAAGGTGCTTTGTCCACCTGCATCTCATGTAGTGTCAAACGTCCTTCATTCAAGGCCGATTGCACCTGTCGACGGAAAACATTGCAATCATTAGTAGCATGCAAAAAAGAATTATGTAATTTGCAATATGCCTGCCTTTTAAGCTCTTCCGGTGAAGAAATAGTATGAGACATCTTGATGTTTCCATTCTTTAATAATTCATCAAAAATACGATCGCATTTGGAAACATAAAAAGTAAATCGCACTTCTTCTTTCCGATTCTTTTGAATTGGCTTAAGAGATGGACATGTGTATGATTTATTTTTAGAAGGCCACACAAGTTCAGCAACATATACATCTTCATCATCGTCCGAGCTACTAGAATCATAAGTAACAACATGAACATTGGAACGATGAGTCTTATATGTATCCTTATTATTTTTTATTTGATTTTTAGCAACTAAAGCTCTTATTTGCACTTGATTAACCGAAAAATGTTCAAAGCCTTCTATCTTTTCTTTGATAAAGGATCTTAAACCATTAAAAGCAACATCAGCAAGATCCCTTTCAGAAAGAGACAAATTAAAGCATCAGTTTCTAGTTTTCTTGAATCGTTTAAAATAATCTAAAATAGATTCATCTCTTTGTTGCTTAACCGATGTTAAATCTGTCAATTTCAACTGAACACTCCCATTACAAAAATAATCTTTTTGCCCTAATTGATTCCATGAATTAATTGAGCCAGGAGTTAATAAAGAGAACCAAGAGAAAGCAGTTCCAGTCAAAGATAATGAAAACAAGCGAACTTTCAAAGCATCACTAGAACTAGCCTCTCCTAGTTGAGCAATATATTGGCTAATGTGTTCCCAAGTGGTTTTATTATCATCACCATTAAATTTCACAAAATCAGGAACACACTAATTATTAGGATAAGCTATAGCATCAAAATTAGCAGAGCATGATTTCTGATATAATCTAGAATTACCCATATTAATACCAAGTTTATCCTGCATCATACTAGCTAACTCGTCCTTCATTTTATAAAATTCAGCATATAAATTTGAACGAGCTAGATCAGATTGCCCTGTGGCTGTACTTTGAACTTGAGCAACATGAGACATGCGATTAGGACTTTGCCGCAAATATTGATCATATACATCATTAGGAACTCCACTGGAATTAATGTTTTGATTAGGTATGGGGGTGATGTGTATGCACGAGTTCCAATATAAGCAGATCCATTAACTACCTCTGTATTTCGGTTAGGGACTACCGAAAGAGGAGCTGCAGTGTGTGGTACTAACTGCTGCGCAGCTGGGGCGACAGAACCGGTTCCACCGGTTTCTAGAACCGATGAAACCGGTTTCGCCGAGGCTGGCGAAACATGTGTTGGCGGCGGTACCTGTCCTGAATAAAAATTAGCTGGCATACCATATAATGGGTTTTCAGGTGCTTTTCCTGGTGTAGCCGACATATTGTTGACGGTCCTTAAATGCCAATTTTGACTGTCAACTCCTGCAGAGAATATGTCAAATATAATCACCAAACATAGTGATAGGATTTATATCTAATCAATTCCACAAGTTTTGGTGAATATGTGAATGCAAGGACTAATTAGCAAAAGAGGAAGAGATTTGGGCTCAGGGCCAGGTCGCTTGACCCACCTAGGTCGGCCAACCTGAGCCCAAGCCCAATGGAGCCCATATTTGGCCACAGCAAAGAAGCACACTTCAGGACCATCATAGTCGTTGATTCCATGACGGTTAGATCCAAGAGATGGGAATGGTCCAAGGGGAGGTCATAAGGATTGATGGGCCCACCAACGTATCTAAACATACTCAAATTGAGCAAACCCACCGGGAACCGTCATTAGGACCCACTCTGCAGTCACCCAGACGAAGATGGGCCCGAAAGGAGCCGGTGGCCGATCGCCCGACCTGGTATTTCCACCAAATCCGCTCAACTTTGACGGCGTGCTTCCCACCGCATCCAGGAGTCCATCCCGGTCGTGCATCACTCAAGTCGGTGCATCCTAGGGTCGGCCGACCTAGGGGGGTCGGCCGACCTGGTCCCGGGGCCAAACGACCTCAACCGCCTCGACGTGCCTCTCCATCGTCCTACCAAGCTATAAATAGATGGCCACGGTTTCAGTTCAACACACACCAAGAAGGAAGAGCTCTCTTTGCCTCAAGTTGTAGTCTTAGTTAGTAGTGGAGTAGTCTTAGGAGTCGAGCTTCTATGGGTTTCTGAAGGAGTCTTGGTAAGTCTAGAGCTTAGTTATCTTTTATCTTTTGTTTACTTATAAGACTCTGAGCTTTAATGGAATTACTATCTTGCTTATGTTACTTGACTTATAGTCTTGCTTGGTCATCAAATAAGTTGTATGTCTTGCACCTTAGTATCGTGGATGCATGTTATGGCAATGGCCCAGTGTACCGCAAGGTTGCTCTGTTTAGGTGGACCATAAATAGAGTTGTATTTCATATGGTAAACGTGGTGTTTGGTATATGGAATAACATTGGGGATACCCTACCCCACGTATTCAAAGGTAGGCGGCAGGTGGTGACAGCCCTGTCCGTCCCTTGTAATCCTCGCCGTACGGGTTTGGGCGTTTGCAGGCTTTCGTGATAAACATCGTGACAGTACCCTTGGATGAGGGGATCCCACGACTCCTCGATTTGCCCTCTAACATGTGTTCCTTCTGAGCTTGCATATACACACTTGTAGGAATGAAACCCATATGCAAGAAGTACATAGAATCCCTAGTTCTCTCTTAGGATCTTTATATTAACTAGACTTATATAATGAGCAATGAAACCTTCTGTGTGTCACACTACCCATCTATCAATGTTTACCCCTTGCTAGAGTTTCGTATATTAATAATGTTATGATTGAATACAATAGATAACTATTCTAGTCAACCACCGCCTTCCCTGTGGATTCGATACCCTGAATACTTCCGGGTGAAAGCTACAACGGTATCCGTGCGCTTGTGGATTTATCTGTGACCGTAAGAAATACCAACAAACTTTCTGGCGCCGTTGCCGGGGAACGGCATTGGTTGAATAGTGTGGTTAACCCATGTACTCAATTAATAGCATGATTAATTACCACTGCTCCGACAGGGTTATCTTTGCTCTGTTTCTCTCTGATGTGGAACAGGATAGTGTATGACTGGTTTTGAACTGCCAATGGACTTCATCGACAACCCGAGATTATCATGAAATACGATCTTGCATTGTATCTTCCTAGGTAGTCTGATCGGCAGCAACTCCAGTCAATCCTACACCACCAACATCGATGAGTGCTACTGCCGAAAGAACGATTCGCGAGTTCTCGATTCACTCTGGTTCGCAAACCGGCCCAGAGCTGAACATGAGAGACACCGTCTTCGATCTTATGCTAGTATCTGTGAAATTGGTACACGTCAGCCCATTACATGGGAAGACCAACGCGAACGGACCCAAGGCCAAGGTTCAACCCCAGGGCCTACATAATCCCATCCGAAGAAGACAAATAGGTATGGCAATACAAACCATCACCAAATGCTACATAAAGTCAAAATTCATGATGGAGACGTCCCCACTCGACGGACGTAAACCAACGAGTCCTCACCGACAGGTAAATCGGTATGTATCTCATATTTATCTCACTTTGCACTTTTATGAATTCCAATCTCTGCATGTTTAAATCCCAATCTTTGCATGTTTGAATTCCAAATCAATTTTGTGCATTCAAATTTAAACTTGGAGCTTTTCTCTTAAAATTCCTTTGGATCCCCAGCTCAATTCCTGCGTACACATACATAATCTTAATGGGTAGGGACCACATAGGATAGCCGAGCCAGCTGGGCCGGAAAGGGTCGGCCGACCCCCACGGTCGCCCGACCTGTGACTGCCTTTCCTGTGCCGCATTTATTCAAATTCAAAGCAGCTGTTGCATCTGGTATACCGGCGAAGGTTCAATAGAATAGGCCCTGTGCCAGAATCGCCCGACCCCAGCCGTCGGCCGACCTAGCCCTAGCCCTTCTGTAGCAAGTTCAATTTCCATTAGTTCATACCAGTGAATCCAGTGCAACCCTTGGAAGCTTGGCTGAAACGGAGCCGTGCTAGGGCCGGTCGACCCAGACCGTCGGCTGACCCCAGGCCTCCTCTGTTCAAAGAATGTCGGTGCACTCTACTGTAAATTCTTGCCCCCAGCTAAGCTGCCAAGTGCCCTCAGTCTTTTTCCTATCCCTCCTTAGGATTTTCAAGTGATGGGCTCTCAAGTTTAAGAAAAAAATACAACAGCAAGAACATGTTTTAAGGATAAGTTCCCTTCGGGTATTTGTGGTCACTAACCATTATAGGTTGCAACTGAAAAGAACGAAGGGTGCAATGCTTAAGAACATGGAGCTACATCAACAGCAAACATTGATAAGTTTTGGACATGGAACAAATTTCGAACAAAGCCAACACATTTGATTTTTGTTGTCCCCATACACAAAAATCCAAGTGTGCGGGAGGTTGCAAGTGCTTCACGACAAGTTCCATTTGTACAAAATTTTATCTTGGTTTTCAGGTGATGCTAGTTCATGTATCCTTTCTTGCTTAAAAAAACATTTAAAATAATATATATATAGCCGGTGAGTCTTAGTGGGATTAAGACAACCGGTGTACATGCCATTGTGGCGTTTCACCTCGGTAGTCCCCATATGGCTCCTAGCTCCACATTGCCTTTGCATCCCTGGTTCTTGTGTTTGCTTTCATGAGAAAAGACGTCCGCTCGTGTTTTGCCACTTTGCCAACTGCTTGTTGGAGGAATCCCAGCATTTAGTGTGCACTACAATCCACGTGCGACTACGTCACCGTCAATGACACCACCAGGAGCCAACGAACTACTGTGATGGAAATTCTAGACTAATCATCCAACTTCAGCGGTATGTATGCTAAGGTAAGTGGAATGTTCTGCTTTTGACTTTAAACAAAGCCCTTCTAGGAGGTAACCCGAAGTTCACCATTTATATACCAACTTATGTTCTTCTCCATTTGAATATAGCTTGATCATGTTCTCATGCTACCTTTATCTATGCTCGTATGCTTTGGTTTGAATGTATCCCTGGAATGCATTCATAGGCTTTTTAAATTAAGCATGGTGCTTAGGTTAAATAGTCTTCTTTAATCAAATAAGACATGGTGTCAAGTTTGATTAATGAACCTTGGAGCAATGCTTTTATAGATATTGGAGGTATGTACGGACTAACCCCTGCAGGAAAGATTTCAAAATTCGAATGGGTAAGTCGTCAAGCTTGATTCAAATTGGAGATAAACCAAGGCATTGGATGCGCTGCAACAATTGCTACACAACATACAAGGAGGTACATCACCTTTCGAAGGTCCACTGTGAGTATATTGCAAAGCCCCTTGTGATCATGTTGATGCGATTTAAATTCAGCCTTGTTTGAGTTATGCTTAAAAGAAAATGATGAAAATAAAGTTTGAAAAAAGGGAGAAAGGGCAAACAGGATCTACACTTAGTATGTTAAAGACCAATATGTTTTCAAGCGTGGATGTGAACAACTAACCCAAGGGCAACAATGATTTATTCTTTATAGTCCTTCGGGTATTTGTTGTCCACTAACTTTTTGCAGGGATGAAGTGGTGACTAAAGGATGGCAAGCATAACTTCAACATCCAACATCTTTAGTCACAAGGAAGAAATTTGCACAATGAAGCAAGATGAACAGTGGACAAATCTTTTGGCACTCTTAAGCCCAAATGTTTGCATTCACTTGCAAGACTAAAGTTTGGGAGAATTCATCAGGGAAGTATCCAAAATACTCTGTGCACTTATTTTCCTTTGATCTCCTGCTTAATTACCTTGAAAGATTAGTTTTCCATGAAAAAAATCCATAAAAACTTACATAACATAAAAACACTAAAAATATTTGAATTCCAATAAAGACTCATGGTCCTTAAAACCATGGAGCCATTGTTTTGTTTCCTTTGTGTGAGAATAAATGCAGGCAAAAGATCAAGTGTGGGGGTCTCTCGAGTTTCCTGACGTGCACATGATCGAGACCACCCACAGACAGGCTGTACAACATCGCACAGGTCAGTTCAAGAAAGATCAAGACGACCGAGGCTCAGGAGGGGTCGGCCGATCCCCCAGGTCGGCCGAAGGCCCTCTGGTACCTCTCGCCCACATTCTCGTCCAGAGCGATGGTTTGCACATCCTATCCAACCTTCTCTCTGATTCATGAGTTTAAATAATTCTAAATTTAAGATCATCACTAAAATTAAACTCAATGAATTCCGATGCTCCTTTGATATACATGTCCATCCTTGATTGGCTTGCATATTCTTTATTCCTTGCACATACACCTGTTGCTTGTGAACATATCTCTTTAGGAAAACATGTTTATCTAAGTGGTTGATTAATGAGATATGGTATGATGAAAGAAATCTTGCTCTTTCTGTATAAAGTACTTGGGAGGTTTTTATTGCAAAAGTTTAAAATCAATAGCCTTGCAAAGTTCCTCAATGATATTCCATTCCTACCAAAGCCATATGTTTCTCAAGTTGAAAACCTTATACATACACTGCTTGCTATTGCATTGAGCTTTGTCAAAATATTGTGACCCTTGTAAGATGCTCTTCATGCTTTCTTGATCAAGATCACGTACACTCCACATACATATCTGCTAAACTTCTACACTGGAAGTTAGCAATACCCATCCATCCACCAAATAAATGCTCCATATGTCTTATGAATCTCTCTCCAAATATCCTTTACAAAAGAGACATGGGCTATAGAAAAACATTTTGGACACATGAAGGTCCAAGAAAAAAAATACCCATAAAAGCATTGACTAAAAAAAAGAGGAGAAAAAAATGATGAATGAGATAGCCATGTTTTCAAAATAAAGGGGAGAGAGATCATACAAAAAAGGGAGCTAACATAATTTCCACATACATTTTCCATTGTTCCACACACATGCACATCTTGATCAGATTGTATGAATGGTTTTCTTCTTGGATCCGCTCTTTGACTTTGCAATATATGTGATGCAAGTATGCCTTATCTTTACTCCTACCTTGAGATCCACATAAGCCTTTTAGAAGTAGGGTGAAAGAAGGCAAAAGAATGCCTTGGTGAGGAATTATACACAATGAGCGATCTGAGAATCATTTGAAGAGCTAGGTAAGGTTATGTTTTTGAAAATTTATCAAAAACCCAAGTTACTTAACAGAAAAGTTGAGATGACTTGAGTCAAGGCCGTTCTGTTCCTCAACCATCCAAAATGACATGATAGACACATCAAAATTCACAAGTGCATGTATGTCTTGGAATAACTTATATGCTTGCATCATATCAGTTGGAGTCATACTTTTCACCTTAGTCCTAAAGCTTTACTCGAGGACGAGCAAAGGCTAAGTGTGGGGAAGCTTGTTGGCGGTCCTTAAATGCCCATTTTGACCGTAAACCCCTGCAGAGAATATGTCAAATATAATCACCAAACATAGTGATAGGGTTTATATCTAATCAATTCCACAAGTTTTGGTGAATATGTGAATGCAGGACTAATTAGCAAAAGAGGAGGATATTTGGGCTCAAGGCCAGGTCGCCCGACCCACCTAGGTCGGCCGACCTGGGCCCAAGCCCAATGGAGCCCATATTTGGCCACAGCAAAGAAGCACACTTCAGGACCATCATAGTCGTTGATTCCATGACGGCTGGATCCAACAGATGGGAATGGTCCAAGGGGAGGTCACAAGGATCGATGGGCCCACTAACGTATCTAAACATACTAAAATTGAGCAAACCCACCTGAAACCTTCATTAGGACCCACTCTGCAATCACCCAGACGAAGATGGGCCCGAAAGGAGCCGGTGGCCGGTCGCCCGACCTGGTATTTCCACCAAATCCACTCAACTTTGACGGCGTGCTTCCCACTGCCTCCAGGAGTCCATCCTGGACGTGTATCACTCAAGTCGGTGCATCCTAGGGTCGGCCGACCTAGGGGGATCGGCCGACCTGGTCCCGGGGCCAAACGGCCTCAACCGTCTCGAGGTGCCTCTCCACCGTCCTACCAAGCTATAAATAGATGGCCACGGCTTCAGTTCAACACACACCAAGAAGGAAGAGCTCTCTTTGCCTCAAGTTGTAGTCTTAGTTAGTAGTGGAGTAGTCTTAGGAGCCGAGCTTCTACGGGTTTCCGAAGGAGTCTTGGTAAGCCTAGAGCTTAGTTATCTTTTATCTTTTGTTTACTTATAAGACTCTGAGCTTTAATGGAATTACTATCTTTCTTATGTTACTTGACTTATAGTCTTGCTTGTTCATCATATAAGTTATATGTCTTGCACCTTAGTATCATGGATGCATGTTATAGCAATGGTCCAGTGTACCGCAAGATTGCTCTGTTTAGGTGGACCATAAATAGAGTTGTATTTCATATGGTAAACGTGGTGTTTGGTATATGGAATAACATTGGGGATACCCTACCCCACATATTCAGAGGTAGGCGGCAGGTGGTGACAGCCCTGTCCGTCCCTTGTAATCCTCGCCGTTCGGGTTTGGGCGTTTGCAGGCCTTCGTGATAAACATCGTGACAGTACCCTTGGATGAGGGGATCCCACGACTCCTCGATTTGCCCTCTAACATGTGTTCCTTCTGAGCTTGCATATACACACTTGTAGGAATGTAACCCATATGCAAGAAGTACATAGAATCCCTAGTTCTCTCTTAGGATCTTCATATTAATTAGACTTATATAATAAGCAATGAAACTTTCTGTGTGTCACACTACCCATCTATCAATGTTTACCCCTTGCTAGAGTTTGGTATATTAATAATGTTATGATTGAATACAATGGATAACTACTCTAGTCAACCACCGCCTTCCCTGTGGATTCGATACCCTGAATACTTCCGGGTGAAAGCTACAACGGTATCCGTGCGCTTGCGGATTTATCTGCGACCGTAAGAAATACCAACACATATTCGCATATATATTCTCATGTTGCATAGGTGGTAAATTTTGTGCATAACCAGAAGATTCTACCAACCTATCAATTTTATCCATCCTGTCTGCAAGTGTGCATACTAATTCTTCGGTATGTGAAAATGCAGCACTAAGCTCTTCATTAGATTTAGGAACAGAAGTTTCAGGTGGGTGTACAGTTACCGGAGGTATTTCTTCCACCTTTTGATCCTTCATCACGAACGCCGGCATCATAAACTCGTGAGTTCTTATCACCTTGCCGTGGCGATCCTTCTTCAGCCCCATCAAGAATTGACTCTTGAAGAATTCTTGGGCTGCTTCAAATCTCTGACGCTCCTCATCACCGATCTCCTCAATGGAGGGCACGATGATGTTGTCCTTGTCAAGTTCTGCAGTAGATCCCATCTGGCTACGGTTTGATAAATCAGTTATTAAAACCAAGATTTTCAAAGTCCCCAGCAGAGTCGCCAAAAATGTGTTGACGCCTTTTACGGTCAACACACCGAATTGCGCTAGAACGCGCGGATCCGCAACGGATCGATCGACTGCAGCACACCCAGACGAAACCGATGAAACTGGTTTTGGGATCCGGTGAAACCGGTTCTTCAGGGGTTGCTGCGTAGACCTAAGATCGCCAGCCCGGGAGGGACCCCGTCAGGGCAGGCGCGCCTAGGGTTGCTCTCTGAGATCGGCAGGCCACTCAGAACGCCGTCAAACGCCATAGAGACGAAGAACGAACAGCAATTAAGGTTGGAAAAGCTAGGGTTTAGAGATGACAAAAAGTAAAGGTAATAAATGTTTGATCAATTGAATTGATCCTCAATCGGCCGTGGCCCTTCATATTTATAGTGTGGGGAGGTCATACCCTGCAAGGAAAGTCCTATTACAACTTGGATCTACAAAAAGAGTCCAAACCTATTAGGACTCAGGGAAAACCGGTTTCACCGGTTCCCAAACCGGTTTCACCGGTTTGCTCTGTCAGATGGGCAACAGTCAGCTAAACCGGTTCCACCGGTTTTTCCTGTCTTGCTGTCTTGTGCTAATTTTGATCGTCAACAGGTTCAACAAGTGATCGCTTAATGTATTTTCATGTTGCCGACGCCAACACCTCGTCGAGCCTTTGGTAATAGATCAAGCTTGTCGACCATCAGACTTCGTGTGGAGGAACAGTAATTAAGAAGCTTGTGCAAGAAGTGAAGACCCTTTGCCGCTATGGCTCAAGCTTTGAAGTGAAGAAGGCAATAAGTGATCGGAAGATAGGCTTTTGTGTGTGTGTGTGTGTGGCTCGCTCATCCAGCTTGAGGGGTTGCTCAGGAGCTGCTCCGATCCAGTGAACCAACATGGTAGAGCAATAGCCTTGGGAGCTACTCCAGTAAGTAACCGCCGTTGGCGTTTCAGCTGCTGATACCACGGGACAAATAAATCCTTGTGTTGAGTTTACACCTTCTTGCTCATATATATATATTTACCTACCGCATGTCCGCATTTATGTTTTCCCATTTACTTTCTTTTTTGCAAGGTGCTTTAGTGTTTCCTTTCCTAGAATTATCAGAGTTTCTACGATTGATGCAGAGCTTTTGAGTGACAGAAAAGACACACTAAATAAACCTAGATAGAAGTTAAAATTAGGTTTATCTTGTGTTCATTTTAGAGTCAGGTGTCATATATTTCACCCCCTGTTAGCACACGCCACAGTCCTTTCAGACGATGATATCACACGCTCGGGAACATTGATTTTTTTTTTCCGTATCCTATGGAACTCCGAAAAAATTCCTTTCTACCTGAGTTATCTAGAGACAAAACCAGACATGGCCACAGTAGCTCACACGTTGGCTCAACCTGACATGCATGCCCACAGGGTTTCGCTCAGGTCCATTGTGCACTCACATATCCAGAACATGACAAATGCCCAGATACAAGGGGAAGGGAGAAAAAAGAGAAGGAAACATGGAGGGCCAAAAATTCCAGATTCCTCTGATTATTGTTGATCGACAGAACAGGTTTGGATACAGGTTGTAAGCCCAGTCAGGGAGCATATCGTTCATGGGCACTGTCCAAGCCAGTTGTACTACCGCTTACCCGTCGTACACAACTCTCTCCAAGTGTCCCAAAAGACAGTGACAAACTTGCAATGCACAGAAGAGATTGCTTCAGAAAAGAACGGGGAATAAATCATGTTGCAGATGACATTTGGTGATGCACTATTCTGAAAAACTAATACTGTGTCTCGAAGGAGCTGATTGGACGTAATGAGATTAATAGATGGATAAGACATTCGAATGTCAGAGATTGATAAGTGTGACATATCTGTATCAACATATACATTAGACCAACACAGTTTATTTCTTGACTCATAGTCTCATACAAAACCACAGTGCCTGAAACAAGCCACCTACACTTAACTAAAGATTTACGGAATCCTGCTTGACAATGCTGAAGGA
>CM014271.1:45136923-45158631 GCA_004135705.1 Alloteropsis semialata
ACGGACGCAAATATCCATCCTATTTTCATCCCTAACTATAACAATTCAGGCCTAGATTACAACAGATTAACACCACGCTGACTCCATGTCCTATTCTTCTTAACCGTACCGACCATGAACAATTGTTGGACACATTCAATAAAAAAACATACCCTTGGATCTGGAAGAAATATGTAGCCAATTTATGTCGTTTCTGAAGCAAAAAGGAAGCCTGTCTTTATCACAACTGGCAAAATTGCTTCATATTCCTCTTTGCTGACGACTTTATTTAGTACAAGTAGCTCGGCTATCTCTCGTTATAGCTGATTTAGAAAGGTGGCGGTATTTACTTCTAAGTGCAATTTAGCCGCTATCAGGTGCTATAGCTCCATTTAGCCCGCTATTTACTGTTTTTGGCGATCTCATGGTAAATACCTTAGAGCATCTCTAAGAGATTCTCTATCCAACTTAAGCTAGCGAAAAATCTCATCGGCAACAGAATCGCTATCTTCCCAGGCTCGCTATCCTTCCCCTCTCCTCGGCATTTTTACAGAGTGACGCGCGCTCGCCATCCCCTCGCACGCGCCCTCCGCTCGCTCGCCCCTCGTTCCCGCGCCTGTCCGTGGGTCCCCTTCTCAGTGGTTGTTGGTTTGGAAATGTTGTTCGATTGAAGAGGCTGTTTGAAGAAGTGTTGGATTTCATCACTTTTTTGCTAGCCATTGACTTTGCATAATAGCTAAATCAGAATTTTATCTATTTATTTTTAAAAAAGCTCTTGAAGATGCTCTTAGCCTGCTATTTTGTACCTCACTTTATCGCCACACCTCCCTGAAAACAAATTCTAAGAATGCGCAATCAAATTATTAAATCCTTTTATCTGTGACAACGAGCAACAGCATCCATCATATTATCATGTGTTTCTGACAAATATGTTCAACAACAGCCCGCTGGCTGCAAGCCTAAACACTTTTGCACGGAGAATTCGGCAGGGAATCTGCTTATTTTTCCAGGACAACAAATTTCGTAGCTTTTCTACTAGCTAGCCTCACCTAGCTCATCACTTCAACTCTACCTGTGCACAGGTAATTCAAATCATGGATGCAATATGTTCAGTTATTTTCTATCTCCAGGTCAGAAATAATCTGATCACCAACTTACCCATCATCGGCACATCATGGCCTACGCCGGTCGAATTCTAAGCCTACAAACCCCCTTTTGAGGGTCATTTAACCTAGGACAAGATATCGGCAACCATCAAAACCTCCTTTTCTTCCACCTACACATCAAGTGCATGCAGAAGTGTGGGAAGCAGTGCTAGTGGAGGGAGGGAAAGGGCAGCTCCAAGCTAGCCACTAGAGGGAGACAACATCAAACCAGGGGAATCTGCGACGGCCTATGGATCGCTGTCGATGTTCGGCCTGCCCTCACCGGTGTCGATCGCCGACAACACGATCCGTGAGGTAGCCCAGCTGAGCCAGGCCGGAGTGTGTGGCCGGTGACATGGAATATCCCCTCCCCCATTTGGTGCCGCAGGCAGAAGTAGTGGTGGTGCTGGTGGAGCTGATGAGGTGGGGACGGTAGTGTCTCCCACTATCACTGTGGAAAGCGAGCACTGTGTGTTGCCCATGAAATAGTCAGCTTTGCCCTTGAATGCATGGCCTGCAGCTTCGTTCCCTTCCCCATGTATGGGGCAGTTCCTTGTATAGGCAATGAAGAATAATGAGCTTCGTGCTTTTGGGCTTTGGCCATGATTCCATGGCGGCAATGATGCAGTGCCTGATCCCTTGGAACTGCATTGCAAGCTTTTGTTGTTGCAGGAGCACTTTCCCATCGGAGGGGAGCTTCTTTGGCTATGTAAATATCTTTGGCAGGCAGAGGACTTGTGTCTTCAGTCTACTGCAGTGGACGGTTATGTTTAGCTGAATGTGTAGTGACTAGTGAGTAGCTAGGCACTAGTGGTTGCTGGCCTTCTGTGAAATATACTTTCTTTTTTTGTGAGGGCTTTCTGGCATAATGTGAGATATCATCATGTCCATTGTCGTTGCACACTAGCATTAGGCCCATTTAGATGGCAAGTTGGCTGGACCGGGCTGGGTGCGGGCTTGGTCCACACCTAGGTTGGCTATACATGCACATGCCCTTGCCACCCGAATGTGCACACTAGATTCACGGTTTCCCGCCTAAACCATCTCCTGACTTTGCTTCTGCTCCTAGATATGTGGCTTTTTAAATAAGAATTGTGATTGCATTTTTCTTTTTTTCTCACTTGCACATAATTTGGGTATTATAGGGTCAAATGACCAAAAACCTTGAGCAAATATATATTTCCTTTTTTCTCACTTGCATATAATGATTGTGATACTATTAAAATTTAAAAATTTTATGTAGTATGTTGAGGAATTATTTAGCATTTTTTTCAAATTTAAAAATCTTTATTGAGTTGATGACAACCTACTCTGCTACTGTCAAAATACTCAAGCTGAATCTAAAATAATATGCAACTTTGGATGGCAAAAGTTTATTGTGACTCAAGAAGAGTTCAATGACATTTTTTTTTGAAACTACAAGTAACGTACCTTTACTTTTGAAAAAAAGAAATATTACTGAGGGTAACCGTTGGGCCAGGAACATGTACATATACCATTTTTAGTATTTAAATGATGAAACTATATAGCATTAAGAAGCAAACACATCCTTTCCTAGATTATCAGTGAAGTTTTTGCAGGAAATAGAACAAGCAGACAACCCATATGGGAACTGGTCCTCTAGCTTAGAGCTCTGGGCTAAAGTGGACCATGCATGTGGCAGGGAATGCACCCAACAGGCAGCTGTGAGATCTCATTGGCCTGCATCTTGTAACATCTTACAGCACATGAAAAAAGTGCCTTTTTACATCCGTCTGTAATTGTCAACAAGACAGAGTTTATAATAGTCTTTCTCTCAGCAACATGACCTGATGCCCACCGTGCCTTTTCTTTCATGAGAGCCCATCATGTTATCCGAGACATTAAGAATCCGGTGTCGGCATGTTACACACTAATCATTTGCCAACCCCATCTGAAACGCAAGAATTTCGTATAATAAGCTTTGCAAAAGCTGAGAGAAATTCCTCTCCAACGTTCTACTCTAAACGGGCGTTGAATTTGCAGCATTACATTCATGTCCTATTCTCATGTGCCATCTTAATTACATGCATTTCACTGGCATGTGAAGGATCCCGTCGAGGACGCCACCCACCCGGGCTCGAACCCAGTGCGTCGCACAATAAAAATCCCCTCGCTGGAGTTTCCAGGATTCGAGGGTTTTTCCGCGACCGGAAGTTGGTTGCTTCCTCTTAATGAAAAACGTAGGGGGCGTCATGCCCCCAAAGGTCGCGTTTTTTGACATGTGAATGATGCAGCAACAAATTGGTGCAAAAACCGTAATCTAGAAAACAAAACAAAAGATACTGTCTAATTTTTGAAATATATCAGATGTCATAACAGTTGATGAGTGGAACATAGTACCCAGCAAGTGCAACTAGGATGGAAGAACCCACTAATGTTCGAGGCTTTTTATGGTCTTCCTAAGGATACTAAGAGGCACCAAAATTACAACTTGAGATTGGGAGCGTAGGTATGAATTTTTGGAAGCTCACATGATCTAATTAATTAATTAATTAATTAATTAGGGGTACCTCTTCAACAATGGTAAAAAAAGGGGCATCCCAATTAAGTATGATATATACAATTTTTCTGGCATTCAGTGAGGCATATAGCACCAAAAAAAAAAGATGTCTAATGTGTTTTGGATGCTTTTGTTGCGTGTGAAGCTTAATTTTCAAGAAAGCGCATAAACTTTTTGGGAATGATGGGAGTAAATAGGAAAACTAGGTAGTGAGTGCCCTTTGTTTTCATGCGCCATGGACATGGACGATTGTTCTAGAGATTTGCCAAGGAGAAAGGCCACGATGGCATGGATGATTTGACGAGGTTAGGAGGTAGTGCATCCCTATCTGTCGGAGCAAATGCTATGAAAGCAGCCAAATAATGTGGTTGTGACCTCTTGGGAGCCTGTGGATGCAGTATGCCATCACAGGAAAAGAGAATGCTATATACACTAGCTCATTTCTAGTTAGTACGGACCATATATCAATATTAATTTGGCTCTGGACATTAAAAGAAACTAACTTGGTTCCTATCTGCTTAATGTCACCATGCATTTTTAAATAGGTAGCCGTCTATTTTAAGCCTTTTTTTCTTGTACTTTAACCATTGACATGTGGAGGTGCTGCCTCGATGAAGAACGAATGCTTTAATTTGCTGGTTGAAGTGCATGAAAATATATATAGATAGCCATCTCTATAACTACACTAGATACTATTTGGATCTATTAATGCAAATAGTTAACATCTAAAATTAATAGATAGTACATGTTAAATATTAACACCCCACTTTGTTAACAATTATTCTATTAGCTAGTCGAAGGGTGCTAATAGTTTAAAATGAATTATTCTACAATCTTGAAAAGTTGAAAGAAATCGGTGCTCGTATAGCATAAGAGGGGAGAGGGTGAATTAGACAATTTAAAACCTTAACATATGTCTTCCACTAGTTTACATAAAGCATAACCTAGATAATGCTATCTAGATGCAACTAGGTTTCAACCAAGTGTTTGCACCTTCCCACAAAGAGTTTTGTAATCAATAGCCAATCCAAGTATGAAATGCAGGAGCATAAATAAGAAGGTAATAAGGGAAAACTTGGCATATGGATTTATCACGTGGTATCGATAGGAAAAAAACAACCCCTAGTCCACATTGGATCTCCACGAAGGATATGCTCCCTGTCACCAAGTCTATCTGGTCACAGTCTAGGCTTCACCACAAATGCACATCGCACATCTATTTTGGTCACCTTGATGTCGCCTCCACTGTGGAGCTTCTCCACAAAGGAAGGTCTCCTCATTCCATGCACATAGTCATCGATGCCACTTCACATCGAACCAGAGGGTCAAAGACGTGCCAACGAACCAACTAAGACTCCAAGAGGCCAGCACACCGAGCTTACAAGGCTGGTTCACGTCTAGAACCAAGCACAAGGCAGCTACACCTTGCAATCTCACTCTTAGGGCCTACCTACACTAATCAAATTTCTAAGCTTGTGATGATTACCTTTGATGATCACTTTAGGACATTTGCGAGTTGGATGTATTTTTTAATGTCTCTTGGGATCACTTGAACTTTTAGTAGCATCCAACACCTTAAAATGGACAAATAAGGTGCGCCCATATGATTTGACTAGCTGTTCGACAAAAGGCACATAGAAAATGTATACGCCGCTACTTCCACCATGTGCCAAACTCCCATCCCTGGAAAAAAAAAACACTGTGTAGAATCTCCCAACGGTTGACTACAAATTTTAACGTCAGTTGTTATCAGAAACAACACCATGTATTTGAACAGTATTGCTAGAAGGAGTGACACGTAGAAAACCTTCGAGTCCAAGCTAGAATGCTCTCTCATGTAGAAAACAATGTCGTGTATGACTTGCCATTGGCAGAAGATATGTCGTGTAGAAAAGCTTCCCTTGGCACCACTTCTTTGCTCAATACTATGTCGTATAGACAAAACAGTAACACCGGATCAAACACCTTGTAGACCATCTCCAACTTCACCGCTTCAACCTTCTCTGATGAGAAGCTATGCCGTTTCTTTGAACCCATCAACAGAAGATATGCCCATTACCAAAAACTCAGCTTCTTGGGCCAAATCCTACACAGCATTGCTTTTTACCAGAACAACACTGATGGGATATTCCATAGTGAAGGAGCCTTGTGTAGACTAATGCCCTGTTTGTTTCAGCTGCAAGAACCCCAAAAGCAGCTACAGGATTTTGCTCATGAAATGCTGGATTTCTAAAATCTAGCATCTAGAGAAGTTCGAGCCATTTGGCAAGCCAGCTTTTTCAACAGTGAGACAGGATGTTTGACTTGTGGGGTCCATATATCAATCTCTGACCTTCTCCTGAGCCCCACCACCACTGGCTCGTCCTTGCACCGGCGCTCTTTCGTAGAAAATCTCGCTCCCATGCCTTTCTACCCTTTAGCCACCGTGAACTAAGACCTGAGGACTCCACGACGACAATTTGCATTACACTATCTTCCAGGCTGCTAGCGATCAAGTGAGTGAAATCTGGGGCAGACATAACAGCTACAACTATGACAAGCTCGTGGACCCGTTTGGGTGTCCCCGCCTTGATGCCACACTTGTCCAACTACCTGTCCCCCACAAAGCTTCCTCTGCCGGGGCCTCTTATTCGCTCACTAGTACCAATGAGTTAGCCAAGCTCGTCCCTATGGTGGAGAGACCCCACCAGTGGAGGGGCCACTATAGCCGAGCTCCCCCCTGTCGTGGCACATCATGCCGGGACCAAGCAGGGGTGTGCATGCTAGCAGGCCTGAGCAAGAGTCGGCACTAGGGAAAAATGGCATGCCAGCAGGTCTAAGTAGTATTTCAGCGCCGAGGACAAGTAGGGGCCATGCAGCAGCCCAGGCCCTTGGCCGGCAAGAACAGTGGGGAGCGAGATTGAGGGTAATGTCGCGGTGAGCAAGACCGAGGAAAAGGAAAAGGGGGTCGCTTGTTTTCTTACAGGTGGCAGGTGGGAAATTATAATCAAAGTTGTGGGAAGCTTAGGTTTTCTTGCTTTCGGGTTCTCTGTGCAATGAGAGCTTTTGAGGGATTTTTTACTTTGAAATGAGTCATTTGTTTGGGATTTTGGCCTCTGGGGTCAAGAAGTTACAAAGAATCCCATACATTGTTATGATTTAGAATCCGTCTTTGGGACACAAAATTTGTACAAAGTGCACTTGACAAACTTATTAGTCCATATGTGTCGGGGGAATAGGATCTAGGTAGACTAAACCCCTCCCCCTCGATTATGAGGCTAAGGGACCGTGAGCCGCACTGTGATCAAGGGTGCATACATGTGCAAACTCATCTGACCTCATCCCAACCTCCACGCGGAAGGGCCCATGACCCTCTGGGGGTTAGAAGGGGCTAGGGGAGAATCTACAAGAGGGCTGCCGATGTGAACACATGACCGGGTGTTGGTAGTTCTTATGCTCTAGTATTAATATGACAATAATTCCGCAAGCGCATAGAATAACCGATGTAGCACTTCACCCAAAGAGTATTCCAGAGTATTGTATTTATATTTTCCTTAGGGAAGCTAGCTAAGTATATCGATGAACGTTCACACTTAAGTGAAAACATCTCAATGTGGGTAAGATAAATGATCAAAGTGATAACTATGACACATGAAGGTTCCACGGATAAAAGGACTAGCTTGTTGGGAGGACAACGAGAAGAGATAAGAATCCTATGATAGTCTATCACTTTGGGTCAACTCTAGAATAGCCTACACTAGTATTGAACTTCTTCCTAAGGTTTCCAATCCTAGTCTTACCCTTAACTTCGGGCGCCCAAGACGTACCACTTCCGGAAAGGGATGAGAAGGGAAGTGGCACACCTACCCCTAACTCCTATAGGCCAGAACTAACGTGATGGAATACATCGACCAGACAGGATTGTCACCACCTGTGGCTACCACAACTATCCATTGAACTAGATGCAAATCAGGCCAAAGATCAATCTTAGGCATCCACGCCTATAAAAGATCGATGAACAATTCAACTAGATATCAAAGGATCACCTGTAATCCCAAAGGATTCTGGTAAGAAACCCACTAGGAGGAATTCTAAGATAAGACCTCAAAGATATAAACCAAGACAAAAATTAGTCTAAACTAGAAATATTGAAACTATAGCAAAGTAGATGTTGAATATAAATTGACTCGAGTACTGATAAAACTAGTATCGATAACTTGAGTCTTACAAAAGTAAAGTAAAATATACAATAACTAATACCAGAACTCCCGAAGACTTCTTACGGACTCCCAATGCAAAGCTCAACTCAACTCTAACTCCCAACTAAACTATCCTAAGCAACAAAAGTAAAGTGGAGAGCTCCTTCTTGGTGTGTGTTTAGCTTTGGCGCCAAATGCGGGTATTTATAGCACATATGAGGAAGGGGAGGTACTCATAGAGGAGAGGCAATGGGCCTAGTTCGAGCGAACCAAGTGGGTTCGACCGAAGCCACTATATGAACCGCCTCTGTATTCTGACGGTCTGGATCTTCTCCTGACGAAGGTTGGATTGCAGTTGGCAGTTGCGGCAGGTACAGGTGGGGTCGGTCGAATCCAAAGGGATCGGCTGAACTGGTCTTCTCGCCCTAATAGCCTTCCAATGCACCCCCTTCGGTTATGGACATTGAGGATGTCTACATCATGGCAGTTGACAGGTTCAATCGTGCTTCTTTGCATGGATATGTGGGCCCATGGATCCAAGTGAAGCTCACTCAGTTCCTAGGATCCAACCAACTCAAATCCAACGATCATCATCACTCCTTAGTATGCTTCTTCACTTGTGTGTACGATTGAACCTGGTCCGGGGCTAGTGACCAGGTCAGCCGACATGGGCTAGGTCGGTCGACCTAGCCAGGTTTGGCTGAACCAGCTCTAGTTCCACCTCTTCCCCTATTTTATATTTTGCCTGATCCCTGCATGAAAATACTTGCTCGTGGAAATTTATAAGTTCAAGTAAAATGTATGGTATATTGCATATGTTCCTATTATCACAAAAAATTGACGGTCAAAATATGGTGTTAAGGACCGTCAACACCAGGAATACGAGCTTGTCTCCCATGTCAGACTATCGTTGCCATGTGGCCTAAGAGCAAGAGTTCCTGCATCATCATCATCAACACATTGCTAAGCGGGCTGGGTGGACGTGACGGGCTAGGAGGAAGATATATAGGTGTGCAGCGGGGGCCAAGCAGAGAGTAGGCTACGATGCCCTATGCCACTAGTTCATTGGCTTAGGATCATCATAATGGCCAGTGACTTGCGAGGCAAGATAAGTATCGAGCAAGCAACTGGCGAAAGAATCCTAGGCAAGAGGAGATCGCATAACTTGCCACCCCCTTCTCCTCTCTCTTTCTTTTCTATGTACGCCTGTTCCCCTTCGATATAAAAGGGGCAACAGAAATAACTGTTATGTTCTCGCGCACACAAACACTCACTCACCCAACCTAGAATTCCTAGAATTCACATGTAAGGAGAAAGAGATTGGAAGGACCTAACCTTTCTTTCTTCTCATGACATCCATCAGTTTGTAACCTTTACTATAAACTTTGAGCTCTCAGGCTCGCGAATACGAGCATACTACCACTGCACCAGACGTAGTCACGTAGGGCACGTTGCCTGAATGAGTATACTTCTTGTGTCATTCCAGAGCAAACCATTAGGGCTACGATGTGTGACAAGAAATTTACTTGCCGGTTGTACTAACGTCCACAACATGACTATGTTGCTATTGATCACCAAAATCATAATTATAGCCTACACGACCATATTCCTAACATAACCACGTCGAGAAATTGATTAACGCCATTAATAAAATTAGATGAGCGTCTATCCACGTTGTACATCCATTATCGATTCATCTATTCACAAAATACAACTAAAAATTCAGCCCCAATATGAACATCATTTAAAGCATCCACAAAAATTCAAAACTATCAAATATGAATATACCATTTGAAGCCCTGAATATGAATATCATTTATAGTATCTAAAAATCTAAAATTCATAATAACGCTAACTATGAACATCATTTGAAGACTCTAGAAAGATCTAATTCTAAAGTTCATAATTAATAAGCCTAAATATGAATATCATCTATAATCTCTAAAATTCATAATAAGCATAAATATGAATATCATTTATAGACTCTAAAAATCTAAAATTCGTAATAACCCTAAATATTAACATCATTTGAAGCCTCTAAAAAGATGTAATTATAAGGTTCGTGATATACCTTTACAATGAATATCATTTATAATATGTAAAAATCATAATTAGCCTAAATATGATTATCATTTAAGTTTCTGTAAATAATAAAAAATCTAAACAATGCCTAAAAATTTGAGCATCATCTCTATACATGCAACAACTATCTATATGGTTCACCTCTACCACAAAATCATAATAAAATTTATGTATAAATCTCCTAGAGAATGAAATATAGAGAATAAAATAAACCATGCTAACCGTCAAAGAGAGAGGATGAAATTGCTAACCTTCTAGCGGACTTGGATTGCAAAATCTCCAAAAGTTATGAAAAAATCGAGCATGACCTCCCCTAACCCAAGCTCAACATAGGATAAAGAAATGAGCCATGGCTCGGGCTAGGGGAGGAAGAAGGGGCTATAGATGCAGAGCCTCATTGGTACCGGTTGGTGGCACCAACCCGTACCAATGGGGCGCTCATGGGTACCGGTTGGTGCCACCAAGAGGTAACAAAGGCTCCGCGGATCATGTGAGCCCATTGGTACCAGTTGGTGCCACCAACCGATACCTATGGGCACGCACTTTTTTTAGCCGTTGGACCCTAAACAACCGGTACCTATGTTGGTGGACCGATAGCAAGTTTTGCAGTAGTGGTAGGTGGGTCCCCTGCTTATAGTTAGCATTAACACTAATGGATCCAAACTAATTAGAAAAAGAACTAATCGGTCTAAGCAATAAAAAATATGTAGATGCAATGAACAATTGATTTTCTCGGGCAGCGTGTGTACTTTTTAAGTTCTTTTCTGATAAAAGAGGTGCGTACGGCACAACTAAATTTAAGCTGATAAATTGGAGAGCCCATTTATTCGTATATATAAGATATGTTAATCAAAACATCTTCATACAAAACATGGGAAAGAAATCAACTGCAGCTTTTTTTCGGTTTTCCCATGAACTAATCATGCTGCTTTCTTGGCCTATTGAGAGGTCGATCGAGCTAGTAATGCCAATAGTACGCTATCCTCCGCCGACTTGTGGGGCCACGGAGATCCTGGCCTTCCCTCTCTCACACTGCCACATCGCTCTCATTCCCTAACCATATACAGCTCTCTCTCTCTCTCTCTCTCTCTCTCTCTCTCTCTCGTGATTTCAGTCAATAAGGAGTGGAATCTTATGTGTAGAACATGTGAGAGCGAGAAGAGGCATTTTGAGGGAGGGGATATCTATTGATTGTCAGCATCCTCCCGCTCTTCCTCCATATAACTTCCGCACCTCATGGAGGCCTAAACCCACCCTCTCCGCACTCCTCTCTCTCTCTCTCTCTCTCTCATACACAAACAAAGGAAGAGCGCCCCTGTAACATCTCAAGCAAAATTTCTGGATCAGTGACTGGGAAATCGAAGGGTCGACATCTATCTCTCTCCCATAGCTGCAGCATGCGCGGATCATAACTGAGTAAGCTTTCTCTCTCTATTACTCTTTAGCTACGAACTGCCATCGTCTTTGCTTCATGCACGCCTGCTTCGATCAGCACGGAGCTTTAGGTCCATGGCGACTTTGCAGAAATCAATCCTGCAATCACGCCATGATCACTGCTCGCGTGCAGTTCTTGCTATCTCAGCAAGTTGAAGTTTACTTTCTCAGTTCTTTCATCCCAATTTTCTCAAACAAATGTTTGGGATGACCTTGGTGGTTTTTTTATTGTTTTTGCAGCCAATTTTAATATGCGTGGTACAATACAATCCAAGAGCACACACGATTTTTCTGTGCCCGTTTAATTTGAGATATAAAAATGCCCATACAGTTCAGTTCTCCCATGCTGGAAAAGTAATGGTCTTTAATTGCCCCAGCCCACAGACACGCGTCTACAAAGCCCTTCATATAAATTATTTTGCATTTTGTTGTTTAAGGAAAGAAATATTTTTATTTCCCAAAGAATTAGTTGTTGATTCATTGAATAATACTTGTACCAATTTCGCCATGGCACCAGCTGCAAACATTAAATCCCTGTGTCGCATGGTCCAGCATTTCCATCATGATATGATATGCAATTCTCTCCCACACCAACCCCCTCTTCACTTGCAATGAACCTGGCATCTTCTGTGCATGCATTCCATGCTGGCTGCACTTGATGTTAATTTCAGACCTTCAGTCCACATCCCTCTAGTTAAGGGGCTCATTCAGTATTTCAGAGAAACCGAAAGGCGTCGCAATCTCGCCGGAACTTGTGACTAGTGTTGATATGCTTGAAAGCCAAACCAAAGAATTCATCAATTATTTGCATGTGCTCAAACTACTAAGGCAAGCCTGGGTAGGATGCCAAGTTTGCCAACATCTTGTGCAGAAAGAGAGTGAGCAGCAAAAGGAGGGTAGGAATAGCAAGCAACCAGTGATGCATGTCTGGTGGAGCCTTGTGGGGTAAGGCCTGCTTGAGGTGAGCTACTAGCACTGTTACATCTGAAAGCAGCACAGAGTATTAGTGCCATCACCACTGTTTGTCCTCCTGCCTTTCCATCTATCTTTCCCTCTCTGTCTCTCTCTCATGTTTATGCAACAAGCTGGAGTTTGGTGCATGATGAGGCTTCAAGGGACATGAGTTGCATGGAGGCCCCATATGTCTTCTCTAATGCCCTGATGCTTTGGGCACTGGGGAAATGCTGGGTGCACAGCACAAGCACAAAACTGACTCACCAGATTTCAGGGATTCCCAGCTCCTAGAAATCCTGTTCTTTTGTTTGGATTTTTCTCCCAAGAAATTAAAAATTTAGCATTAGCATCTATCCTCTGACGAAAGGAAAATCTAAATTACCTTATCTTGGATTTTTGCTTCCTTAAAAGCTGCCTGTAATGTGGCCAGGACTGATCTTCCACTCACACCCTTGTTACTAATGTGGCCAGCACCCTGTCTCTGTATTGGATTATGAGTGCGTGTGTGTTGTGTGGTCTGGGCACAGGTCACATCAGCACTGCACCATCAACAAAAGGTGAGTCAGCCTAATCAGCCCACAAGACCCTTAAGATGCCACCATGTGTATGCGTGTGACTCTGGTTGTGAAGTCATGCTTTGCATAAACTACAAAGAAGTGCATACAAGAAACATTTCAATAACATACACTCTTTCGCAAAGATATTCAGAAGGCGAAAGGACAGGAGAGAGCTAGGATGGGCTATGGGGCACACCCAAAGCTAGCTACCAAGAAAGAGCACACAACACACATACACAATGAGAAGTGTGGTCCTGAAAGCTCCTCTCCTCCTAGAGTGTTTATATATATATATATATATATATATATATATTGGCAGGGGCTGATTACGCTTTTTCTCCAAATGAGAAGGGCCACACCTCAGTCACCTCACATTTTCCATAAGCTTGTGGTCCAGCTTTTTAGCTGGCATATCATAAGGTTTCAGAGTTTTTCTTTTCATCAAGGTGTGGATCCACTTCTCCATGATATGGCGCATCTGTTTTGCTTGAGGAGAAATCTTTTCCGTGGATTTGGAAGTTCCGAAAAATTTACTTGCATTTTTGTAGTTGCGCTTTTATTGCCTTTTCTCTTCTTCTTTTTTGGCATCAAGTTATAAGAATTTGTCATTCAAAAGGTTTATTTGTGAATCTTTGATTGATTTAAGATTTTTAGTGCTTTGAATGTGAGTCCAGCTGCTCTAGCGCAGATTTTGGAAATAAGTAGTGTCTGACAGCTAACAGCCTGTCTCTGGAAATCCTTGCTACACAATATCCAGCTCTGTTTTGGATTTTATTTATAACCATACAGCTGTGACAATGATTGTTCAAAATTTACATCGTATTGATCTATTACCACATTTTTTCTGAAGTACTATTATTTCAACGAAGGAAGCCTCAACATGGTGGTATCTCTGTTTTAGCCTGAAAAGTTGGAAACCGGCTGTTTATTGTTCAACTAATTTTGATGCTCCTCTTTTTTTCAGTGTGTTGATGTAGTGAAGCAAAGCTGAAGCTGCCAGTGGATTAAGAGATCTTATGTTATTAGCAGGACTTAGTCAAGAAGATCATCGCAATGAAGTACATGAAGCTTGGGACAAAACCCGATACATTCTACACTGAAGAAGCAGTCAGGTAACAGTCATGTATTATTTTACATTCTTTAAGAAAATACTAAAATTTACTCCATGTAACATCAAATACTATGTCAAAACTTATAACGGAGGTGCTCAGGAGTTTCGAATTGTTATGGCTTTTCAGGTCAGTAGTGTCAGATGTACCTGCGGATCTCATCATCCATGTCAACAACACCAAGTATCAGCTACACAAGGTACTACTAGTTCTGATTTATGCAAAGTAGTCATCGCTCCCACTTATTGAACATTCATAAATTCCTCATGTGGTGTTAGTCAAATAGTTCATCTTTTCTTTTCCAAGTTTTGACGCAGACATGTATATGTCTAGGCTTCAGTGACTCAAAAGTAGTTTTAGAAGCTTATTGTCAACCAATACCCGCATAAATCAAAATGCAAGGATCTTCTGCCTGAAAAGATTTGCTCCACACTGAAAGGTGAAAGCACAAATTTGATTGAGAATATGTATTCCTGTCAATCAACTGCAGTTGCAACCACTTTGTTACTGCTCAGAGATCTGTTAGCCACTAGCTTTACAAAACTCCGAATAATTAAGGCATTCGACGAACATAGATGAGCGTGGGGTGCACTTGATCCATCTTTCTCTTATAGTTCATCGTGTCACATATTCCCCTTTTGCCACTTTCTTTCCATTGGCATTGTCACGGATCTAATGATGCTATGAAGTAAGGCGCCTTTACTAAGTCGCCGCTTGCAATGATTAGTGTAGATCAAGGCCTAATGATAGCATCAAACCAACTCCATCTTTTTTTACTAATTAAAATGCTTAATGAATGAACGAATCTCGGTTGGCTCATAGGCCTGAGGATCTGCTTTACCAAGATTGTCATAGTTCACATGCACAACCGAACACACAATGGCATAAAGAATGCCCATTTCACACTTTTTCAGATACATGCTCCAAAAGCTTCTTCTGAATAACATGCAAACCTAGTAAAGATGATGGAAGAATAGATTGCCGAGTTCTTCTTTAGGTTGTATCGTGAATACCACTGACGTGAATAGTTTACTGGCAATTTGTATAGTGATCAAGTGGTGAAAGCTGTGATCCGCCTCTAGTTTCAGGGGTTGGTACTGACCGTCCATGATGGTTAGGCAGTACTCTGTTTTTTCAGTCCCCGAGATGATGACCTAATTTCCACAACTATTCTTCATGAATATATGGAAACAAAAAAGGCATTAAGATCGAATCAAGCATTTTGCATTTTACATTTTGCTAGGAAAAGAGTTATTTAGAATTACATCTGAAGTTGTTTTGCAAGATTTGCATATGTATCACTATCACTTTACATTTGAACTCGTGAGTAACTTGTGCCAATGTAGCCATAATTCTGAACGTTTGCATTTTGTTGCTTATACATTACTTGCAGTTGAAATTTGGTCAGCACTATGAAAACGCTGCGTCCGACGACATCGATTGCAATCCGGCTTACAAAGTATGCAAACGAATATCTAGAGCAGTGACCTTTTCGAAACATTATGAAGAATGTAATACAAATAACTGATGACAACTTGCTTTTTTTTTGTGCACCAACCACCAATAGACATCTGAACAACATACATAATAACAAAGTACTAAACAACAAAGTGCAGAAATGAACAGAACAGTTTCGCAAGTCTCGGTTCATTTTGCGATTTCCAGGTACCTTAAAATGCACATCAGATAACATGACACTGCCTCCAGGTAGATGAATAAGCAACAATAGCATATTTTGAGTACTTGAGCTCACAATTACAAAATACAAATCAAAAGATTTGGCAAAAAAAAAAATAAATTGAGTAGACAAATAGAGAAGACGATGAAGAAGAAGAAGAAGAAGCGCGGATCTTGAATGCTGCCAAGCGAATAGGGCAGCAATTTTGTGGCTTTGCCCCTTTCCAATGTAGTCCAGCCTCTTGATTTCAGGTGTTGTTTACCTGTAGTTCCCCCTGCTCCTCAAGTGCGGCCTCCTGCAGCGCCTCTGCTCCGACACCGACGACGGCGACGAGGAGCTGGTGCCCGTTGCGCTGCACGACATCCCGGGCGGCGAGGAGGCCTTCGAGCTGTGCGTCAAGTTCTGCTACGGCATCTCCATCAGCATCAGCGCGGCGAACCTGGTGCCGGCGATGCTGGCGGCGCGGTTCCTCCGGATGACGGAGGCCGTCGCCAAGGGCAACCTAGTGGCCAAGCTCGAGACCTTCTTCGACTCGTGCGTCCTGCAGGGGTGGAAGGACTCCATCGCCGCCCTGCAGGCGGCATGGCGGATCTCCGGCTGGAGCGAGAGCCGCATCGTCCAGCCTTGCATCGACTCCATCGTCGAGAAGATCCTCATGCCGCCATCGAAGGTGGGGATCGATTTGCTAGTTGCGGTGGTTCATTTGCATCACACTGGCGCCAAGCGTTTGAGATGGCGATGCTTTTGTGCAGGTGACCTGGTCCTACACATACACCAGGCCGGGGTACACGAGGAAGCCCCACCAGTCGGTCCCCAAGGACTGGTGGACGGAGGACGTCTCGGAGCTGGACATCGAGGTGTTCCGGTCGGTCCTTTCCACCGTGCGCGCGTCGCGGCTGCTCCCGCCGCCGCTCATCGGGGAGGCGCTGCACGTGTACGCGTGCAAGCACCTCGTCGACCCGCTGCACGCCGGCGCCGTCGCCAACGGCGGCGTCCTCCCCCAGGCGCAGAGCTCGGCTGCCGGTGAGGAGACGCTGGCGAGGCAGCGGCGCGTGCTGGAGTCCATCGTCACGATGATCCCGGGCGAGCCGGGGTCGGTCACCGGCCGCTTCCTGCTTCGGCTGCTGCGGGTGGCCAACTACGTCACCGCGTCGTCGTCCACGCGCGCGCAGCTGATCCGGCAGGCTGGCTCCCAGCTCGACGAGGCGAGGGCGGCGGACCTGCTCATCCCGCTGCCGTCCGACCCGCAGGCGTACGACGTCGGCGCGGCGGAGGCCGTGCTGGAGCACTTCCTGGCGCAGTTCCAGCGGCCCGCGGCGACCGAGGAGCGGCGGCGGATGAGCGCCGCCATGGACAAGGTTGCCAGGATCTTCGACGAGTACCTGCAGACCATCGCGCTCGACCGCGACTTCCCCGTCGGCAAGTTCGTCGACCTCGTCGAGTGCTTGCCCGACATCGCCCGCAGTGACCACGACGGCCTCTACCACGCCATCGACATCTATCTCAAGGTCAGAAATTCTCCAAGAAACATGAAAGCTTTAATTTTACGATGTATTTGAGTTGCTCAGTGGCGGGCGATGGCGTACGCGCAGGAGCACCCGGAGCTTAGCAAGGCGGACAAGAAGCGGCTGTGCCGGCTGATCGACTGCCGGAAGCTGTCGCCGGACGTGCGGGCGCAGGCGATATCCAACGATCGGATGCCGCTGCGCACCATCGTGCAGCTTCTCTTCGTCGAGCAGGAGAGGACCATGGGTGCCGCCGCTGGCTCCAGCCATGGCGCTGCCGTCGCGCCAGACCGGGCCTCGATTGACGCCGTCTCGCGCCTCGCGGCAAGACCCAAAGAGGACGAGCCTGCCGCATCCACCGACCACAAGTCAGACGTGCACCGGCCACGCCTTGATCACGCCCGGGTGGCTGACGGAGCAGCAGCGGCCATGACGAGGTCGCTGTCTGCGTCAACCAAGACACCACCGGCGGCGCGGAAGGAGACGACGCCAGAGGAGAGAGGGAGCAGGATGAGGCACAAGCAGTGATGAAGCCGAGTGTGCAATTTGTTCATACTGTGATTCTTGATTTTTTTTTTAAATATTTCCGTGCATCCCATTTTTGGTGGGAGATGTAAGAGGCATCCTTGTTGAAACTTTAAAGAGAATGAGAGGGGTAGATTTTGTAATTAAAATGGATGAGAGATTAATAAGATTCATGCTCATCATATTCTTCCTCAATTGGTTTCTGTTTCTAACACTTAAAGATCCTGGTTATACTTCGAATTCTAAATCTTTGCCCAACCAAGCTCCTCCCATTCATAGCCTCCCAAATACCAGCCAGGTCCAAGAGCAACTCCAGTAGGCACTCTAAATAAGCTTCTACTCTAAATTTAGAGGGCAGAGGATAAAAAACGAACTCCAACAGGCTCTCTATTTAAGCCCCTAAAATAAAGAGCCCTCCAAATCCCCTCCCTCACCCCCTAAGCCTAGGGCGTCTCTAAGAGCCATCTATTCCAAAATAGAAACTAACAAGTGGGCTACTAGAAAATAGATGGTTGTTTAGAAGGTATTGCTGGAGTTGAGAAGAAAAATCAAGTCCCTAAAAAATAGAGATAGCCCCTATTAAAAGGAATAGTGGGCTTGTTAAGTGTTGCTGGAGTTGCTCTAACAAAGATTGTATAGATAGCTCAGTCAGATGCATCCGGCCAAAATTCATTTCATGTGCCACTCGCTTGCATTGAACAATGTACATTAACTGATTCATCGTTCCAGACAAAACAGTTACAGGAAAACCAGAGTCAAATGATGGAGTTAAAACGCCCTATTTTAGACCTCACCTTTCGGCTACGAGTAATCTCCACACAATTCCAATCCTCAATCTCTTTGCTCTGCCAAAACTGCACAAATAAGAATCTACCCTGCCACTCCCAAAACTGGCCTCAGCACCCAAGCAGGCTTTTGCGGTATCGAACTGTTAACATGAAACCAAGAACTGCTATCATACACATATCTGTTCCACACTACAGCAAAACTACAATTTCCACGGTGTCAGTGTCTATGTGAGTGCTTCCGACCTCTCCTAGAGCTAATGTCACCTCTCACCATATTTCTTCTCTCAATAATTCTGGAAGCAAAACATATGTAACCGATGATTGCCATGGCATACAAGGCTCTATATGGTGCCAAAGCCATGGAGCTTACGAAGGAATAATAGCCAGCCAGGAGGTAGAGGAAGCTCAGGCCAACTTCGTGTCCTCTCCTTCCAGGTAGCTTGAAAGATGTACAGCAGCTAACATATGGTTGGGATCCAAATAGTCCATGCAGTATAACACCAACACAAATAGCAGAATCTATGAACCAGGGAAAATTTTGGCCCATACCAATCCTCTGTAAAAAAAAAAGAATCGTCACTGATTAAGACAATCAAACAAAGAAAACTGGAAACTTGGAGGAATTTGCTTCCTGATGTTCAAGTACAAATGACAAACCTGTAGCCAAGCAACAAGTGAAGGCGCGAACATGAGTGTGGTTAGAAGATGCAAGATCATGACCCCATGCCGACAATCAAACAATTCTAGTTGACTGTCAGTAAAGCTTTTCGGAGCTGTTGGGCTATCATCCATTGGCAGAAGTTGCTGGAAGCCATCTGATTTACTTTTTGATAGCAGAACTGGACCATCACCCATCTTGGATTTGTACAAGTCTTTTTTCTGAGTGATACTACGAAAAGAAGCTGCTAAAAAGCTGTTACAAGAATTCCACTTTAGATCAAAGTGCAGCAAAGATCAAAATAAAATATACGAGCATGCTGGAGATAAAAACATAAATTAAGTATATTCTGCTCATCATACAAATACATTTCAGCGACTGAAACAGGTCAAACGTATCCTTGAAAAGTTGAAACATACCTGCACAGATTTGAATGGGCATAGAAGGTATGAGAGAGAAGTAGCAGACCAAGGCCAATAGCCGGATGAACCAAGCAGACAAGTGGTAAAGCAGCAACTGCTACAATTATATTTGGATTGTTCATAAGCATCTGCACAATCTTTTCTAGGCAGACGTTAGTTGGTATCTGAATATAAGGGTGTACAAGAAAAAGACAGACAAAATAAGCAAGTCACCATATACTTCACTTATAGAAGGATGTTTACCTTCAGTGACTGCAATGAGCAAGAGAAACTGAAGAATTGACGAATAAATGCGGATTGAACACCCAATGATTGCCATCTGCAAATCATTTTTGCGAGATTAGAGGAAGCCATATGATGTACGATTTTATGGTGAGTGCAGAGTTCATATAGTCAACAATACACCATATTTATGCTTTATAACAAATCAAATCACCTATCAAATCACACTGGATAGAAATAAAAAGTTGGACTTGTAAATAAACAAGTAAAAAATGAATTAACATAGGTAGTAACCACAACACAATTTGTGGATTACATGAACAAAATTAACCAACCATTTGGAGTAGAATTAAGGCACAGTAGTTCTGAAATCAAACTGCTCATCTTCCTTATAGATATTCTTATAATTGATGTGTAAGAAAAACTGTGTGAATCGTATTGTTAATCAGAGTAATGTTTCCACGAAAAGCTACCTACTTATACAAAAAGCCAAGTGTTCCAATCAAATGGAACCCCTCTACCCCAAAGATTTAGCAATTTCAAGACTAATAGTATTTGATCAGAACCGGTAAAATCTGAAGTATTTGAATATTTAACAAGGAAAAGATGGAAGAGACGAAAAAAAGAGTTCATCATAAGACAAAATGATATACTGCTGTGTACTGACCTTCTCTTGATGAAGACATGTAGAATGGCAACCGCATACATAAATAACTTTGAACTTAGTATCAACAAAATTGTGAAACCATTAGCAATTATATAGCAGATCATAGTAACCAGCAAGAAGGTTCCAAATGGTGGTTTTTGCTCCGTTGTGAAAAATAAAAAGGCAAGAAATAGAAGTATCGGCATGAAGCAAAGAAACATGAATGGCTTTGGGAGTCCAAGATTAGACTCTATAGCTGACAAAATGGATGGCACAGAAGAATCACATTCCCATGCTGATGATTGTCTCATAAGGCCAAAAAACATTATGGCCACCATGAAACCAAGAATCTGCAAGTGAACAGGTTACAGGTTAAAAAGAATAAGAAAGCGCCACTCTTATGTAATTATGTTGCTAAATAGTTAGCAGTTACATGTAAACATGCAGTGACATGATAACAAAATGTGAATGGTATATAATCATTAACTTGGTATTGTGAAAGACAGACTCAAATGCAAAAATTGGCAGATAATACAGCAGGGAAAAGTAGAAATATCCTAATTTTACTAAGACTCCTAAATATGCAGAACCTACAGATGGAAATATCCTAATTTTACTAAGATTATTTTGAAGGTTTTTCTATTTGCGGTACTGCAAATACAAATGCACAAAATGTTGAAATTGAACAAATCCTTTGATTCTTTGAGTCGATTAAACAGCTAATCAAATAAATAGGCAAGTTTTTTTTATTACTACTATAGGTTACATCATAAAGTTTCACTACAGTGACAAATAGCATCCAGCCAGTAGCACTGTGTGGTGTGGAAACAACATGGGCCTCCATGGCCACAGGTGGATCAAATAGTCCTTGGAAAATAAATACCGAAAAGCTTGTACTCCAAGAAGACTATCAGTAAGCTATAATCGCCAGCAATGCATGCGAAAGATCCAACAAGAGAAAAGTCATGGTTATCACGGCATCAGCGCGAATTGAGGTGCCACAGTTTGTTGGTGTATAGATATTGAGGCCCTTATGGCCCATGTATAAGGCCCATCTAGAGGCCCATGTATAGCTACTATATTACCTACCCTCTAGGGTTTGGAGGAATTAATAGAGCATTATTCTCCAACATGGTATCAGGCTAGGGTTTCCTCTCCTCTCTCCCACCTCCTGCCGCCGCCGCCCCTTGCTGCCGCCGCCAAGATGGCCGGCCGCCGGCCGCCGGTGGCTCCTCCACTCTCCTCCTTCCCTCCCCTCCCCTCCTCTTCCTCCCCGGCCGCTGCCCCGACGCCTGCCGCCGCTGT
>CM014271.1:45158735-45170032 GCA_004135705.1 Alloteropsis semialata
AGGACCCTCTGCCGAGGATCCCACTGTGTCCACTCCTGCAGGCCCCTCCCGCCGCGGATCCCGATGCCGCTCTGGCTGCCGCCCTCCGCGCGGCGCAGACCGAGGCCGTCGCGGCCCAGGAGCGCGTTCGCCTGGCTGCTCAAGCCTGGGAGCGTGAACGCACTGCGGCGGATGCTCTTACTCGCCGGGTCGCCGAGACAGAGCACTACCTCCTTACCGCCTCCGGCCAGCAGCCGCCCATCGTCCTCTCCACCGACACGGGCGCCTCCTCGTCCTACCAGGCCCCGCCCGCTGGTTCTGGCCCCCATCTCGCCGCGGCCGATCCGATGGTCGCCCACCTCCACCTCCAGGCCGCGGGGGTCCAGAACATCCGGGCCCTGGTCTCCGTCATCCTCGACCCCACGTCCTCCTTCTACGGACGCTGGCGGGACCAGGTCCTCCTCGCCCTCCGCCGCTACGCTCTCGATGACCACGTCCTTGTCGACACGCCGGGCACGGCACAGGACATGCTCTGGCTGCGCCTCGACAGCGTTGCCATGTCCTCGATCTTTGAGACTATCTCCCTAGATCTCCAGGACATCGTCCGGACTCACGGCGGCACCGCGCGCCAGGCCTGGCTGGCACTCGAGGGCCAGTTCCTGGGCAACGCCGAGGCCCGCGCTCTTCAGCTCGACGCGGCCTTCCGCACCTTCCAGCAGGGGGACCTCTCCGTCGGGGAGTACTGCCGGAAGATGAAGGGCATGGCTGATGCCTTTCACGACCTGGGGTGCTCGGTGAGCGACCGGATCCTGGTGCTCAATGTTCTGCGAGGTCTCAACGGCAACTACGACCTCCTGCGGACATGGATCCCTCGCCAGTGGCCCTTCCCCTCCTTCCTGCAGGTCCGGGACGTCCTTGTCCTGGATGAGATCTCCCGGGGTCTCATGCCAGGGTCGTCTTTCTCGTCCTCCTCCACCGCGCTTGTGGCTGCACCACCGACCTCCTCTGCCCCGCCTGCCACCTCTCTCCTTGGCACTCCTCCCCCCGGGCCGAGCGGGGGTGGGGGGGGGCGTGGAGGTCGTCGCCGCCGGGGGGGGCCGTGGTGGTGGTGGCGCCGGTGGTGGCCGCCGGAGCACTCCGACTCCGGCCCCGGCTCCCTCTCCTGCTCCTGGAGGTGCACCCTGGCCATCCTTCAGCAACCCATGGTCAGGGCGTATCTCGATGTGGCCGTTCCAGGCTCAGGGGGGGCGGCCGTCCTCAGCACCAGCCCGCGGCCATGTTCACTGGCCCGGCCTCCCCGTGCCTGACGTCCTGGACTCCGCCACCTCCGCCCGGCCAGCTCTCGACCTGGCCTGAGGGATGGACTCCACCCGCTCAGCCCGCCCAGCCTCCTACCTGGCCTGGGGGATGGGACCAGGCTGCGCTGGCTCGGTCTTTTAACACCTTGGGACTGACACCACCGCTCAGCACTGAGTGGATCGCCGACTCGGGCGCCTCCTTCCACACCACTCCCGATTCTGGTATTCTATCTTCTATATACCCACCACCTCCCTCCTGTCCTTCCTCTATCATGGTTGGCAATGGTTCTTGTCTTCCAGTCACCTCTGTGGGCACTGCTTCTGGTTCCTTTCGTCTTCCCAATGTTCTCGTTGCCCCACAGATGGTTCATAATCTCCTTTCCATTCGCCAATTTACCGCTGACAATTCTTGTTCTGTCGAATTTGACTCTTCTGGTCTTACTGTGAAGGATTCGGCTTCCCGGCGTCCTCTCCTCCGATGTGACAGCACGGGGCCACTTTACACTCTTCGCCTCCCCACTTCCGCTGCTCCACCTTCGACTTCACCTTCGCCCGCTGCTTTCGCCACCACTTCTTCCACTACTTGGCACCGCCGTCTTGGTCATCCCGATCGCGACGTTTTGGCTCAGCTCAGTCGTAGTGCAGATGTCTCTTGTACTAGGACTCCTGATGAGCACATTTGTCATGCGTGTCAGTTAGGTCGTCATGTTAGATTTCCTTTTTCTTCTTCTTCGCATGCGAGTCATGTTTTTGATCTTGTGCACTGTGATCTGTGGACATCTCCTGTTCTCAGCATTTCTGGTTATAAGTATTATCTGGTTGTTGTTCATGATTTCTCTCACTACTCTTGGACTTTTCCTTTGCGCACTAAGTCCGAGACGTTCCCCACCCTCCTCCACTTCCTTGCCTGGGTCTCCACCCAGTTCGGCCTCACCATCAAGACCGTCCAGTGTGACAATGGTCGTGAGTTCGATAACAACCTCCCGTGCCTTCTCTCTCTCGGGGTGTTCATCTGCGCATGTCTTGTCCGTATACCTCTCCTCAGAACGACAAGGCTGAGCGGATGATTCGCACCACGAACGATGTCATGCGCACCCTTCTACTCCAGGCCTCCCTCCCTCCCCGGTTCTGGGCTGCACTCCATACCGCCACCTACTTACTCAACCGCCTTCCTTCCACTGCTTCTCCTGCTCCCACCCCACATCACACTCTTTTCGGCACTCCACCTCGCTACGATCACCTCCGTGTCTTCGGGTGCGCTTGCTATCCCAACACCACCGCCACTTCTTCTCACAAGCTAACACCTCGTTCGTCTCGTTGTGTGTTTCTTGACTACTCCCCTGACCACAAGGGATACCGCTGCTTCGATCTCACTTCTCGCCGCGTCCTCATCTCTCGACACGTTGTGTTTGACGAGTCGGATTTCCCCTTCTCCACCTCTCCTACACCTTCTTCCGACCCTGAGTTGGATTCTCTGGTTTCGACTGACCCGGTGGTTCAGCCACCTGTACCTGTTTCTCCTTTTCCAGCAGGTTTTCCCGGTGCGCTGACACCGCTCCCGGTGATCCCTGTTGCGCCACGCGCGGCCCCGACACCTCTTGTCGAGCCACGCGCGGCACCGGAGACTACTGTTGCGCCATGCGCGGCACCGGAGGCTACAGCTGCGCCATGCGCGGCACCGAAGCCTTCCGTCGCGCCACGCACGGCACCGGAGCCTTCTGTCGCGCCACGCGCGGCACCAGCTCCCCCACCTGCGCCACGCGCGGTGCAGGTCTACCGGTGCCGCTCGGTGCTGGCACCGGCGCCGACACCGTCGCTGGCGCCCCAGCCTTCGACACCTCCACCCGCGCCGCTGGTCCACGCACGGGCTCGCACTCGTCTGGACCCGGCCGTGTACCACCCGCCTGTCATCCATCGGGATCCTGGTCACACTCATCCCATGGTGACACGGCGGGCGGCGGGTGTTCTTCGCCCTGCGGCTCTCTCCGCCACCGAGACCGAGCCGGGGGTCTCTCCGGTACCCTCCTCTGTCCGTGAGGCTCTGGCTGATCCTCACTGGCGTCGGGCGATGGAGGAGTACGCGGCCCTACTTGCCAACCAGACGTGGGACCTCGTGCCGAGTCCTTCTGGTTGCAATGTGGTCACGGGCAAGTGGATCTGGACGCACAAACGTCGTGCTGACGGCTCACTGGATCGATACAAGGCTCGCTGGGTTCTCAGGGGCTTCACCCAGCGGCCTGGGGTGAACTATGATGAGACATTCAGTCCAGTGGTGAAGCCTGCTACAGTGCGCACGGTTCTCTCGCTTGCTCTCTCTCATTCCTGGCCTGTGCATCAGCTGGATGTGAAGAATGCCTTTCTCCATGGCACTCTGTCAGAGACAGTCTGCTGCAGCCAACCAGCGGGGTTTGTGGATTCCAGTCGTCCGGATCTGGTCTGCCGCCTCAACAAGTCTCTTTATGGTCTGAAGCAGGCTCCTCGGGCTTGGTACTCTCGGTTTGCCACGTTCTTGGTCACGTTGGGTTTCTCTGAGTGCAAGTCTGACACCTTTCTGTTCGTCTACCGCCGGGGCTCTGAGACTGCATATCTTCTGCTATATGTTGATGACATCATTCTCACCACTTCCGGTCAGGCCTTACTTCAGCGCATCATTGAGTCACTGCAGCAGGAGTTTGCCACGAAGGATCTGGGTGTTCTCCACCACTTCTTGGGTGTCACTGTTGAGACACGTCCTTCTGGCCTCTTTCTTCACCAGCGGCAGTATGCACTTGATATTCTAGAGCGTGTCGGGATGACTGACTGCAAGCCGTGTTCCACTCCGGTCGACACTCAGGCCAAGCTCTCTGCAGATATGGGTGCTCCTGTTGCTGATCCGACTGCCAACCGGAGCCTTGCTGGTGCCTTACAGTACCTTACCTTCACCAGGCCTGACATTACATATACCATTCAGCAGGTTTGCCTTCATATGCATAATCCCCCGGAGTCACACCTTGCTGCTCTGAAGCGTATCCTACGCTACCTCCGTGGCACCGTTGACTACGGCCTGCTCCTTCACCGCTCTACCTCCATTGAGCTCGTCGTATACACCGACGCTGACTGGGCTGGTTGTCCTGACACTCGACGGTCCACTTCCGGCTACGCTGTCTTCCTTGGCGGCAACCTTGTCTCCTGGTCGTCCAAGCGACAGCCGGTTGTCTCACGCTACAGTGCTGAGGCGGAGTACCTGGCGGTTGCTAACGGAGTGGCTGAGGCGTCCTGGCTACGACAGCTCTTGGCGGAGCTTCACAGCCCGCTCGCCAAGAGCACTCTTGTCTACTGCGACAACGTCAGCGCCGTCTACCTCTCCACCAACCCGGTTCAGCACCAGCGGACGAAGCATGTGGAGATCGACCTCCACTTCGTCCGCGACCGGGTTGCCATTGGTGATGTTCGGGTTCTCCATGTCCCGACTACCTCTCAGTTCGCCGATATCTTCACCAAGGGTCTCCCCTCCTCGACCTTCACTGAGTTTCGCTCCAGTCTCAACATAGCCGGTGGCTAGTTGTGACTGCGGGGGGGTGTGTGTACTTTCTTTCCTGTTCAGTCTGAACTCCGCTGCGCCGATAAGTTCAGATTGCAGGTTCCTGTCCAGTCTTGAACTCCGCTGCACCGGTAGTTCAGACTGCGGGGGGGTGTTGGTGTATAGATATTGAGGCCCTTATGGCCCATGTATAAGGCCCATCTAGAGGCCCATGTATAGCTACTATATTACCCACCCTCTAGGGTTTGGAGGAATTAATAGAGCATTATTCTCCAACACAGTTAGCTGTTGCATATCTCACGATTTTTTAGTCACTGTCATGTTAGGCATATTTTTAGGATCACATGGTTAGAGGCAATTTCCTTAGTGGTCAAAACATCCATCTACGGCATATAAAGTTGAGCCTGTATCTCAAATGGATTAAGCAAGGTATATATCAAAAAACTCTACCAAGAGCAGGGTAGAATCCTGCCAGCAATCAGACAACAGGAGGTGCTCTACCCTCAGTTCTTGGAACCATATCCAACCTAATCCATTTCATAAATTCCCTCTGTTCTTAAATATATGACATTTGGGACAAGCTAATTAGTTCCAAAATGAACTAACTAGCTTTTCCTAAATGTCATGTATTTAAAAACCGAGGTAGTATCTTTTAGCAATCATGTGGTCTAGCAGACATAACACTGTAGTATCATCAGTATATGAATACAAGTCAGGAAGATGGGTAAG
This sequence comes from Alloteropsis semialata, assembly GCA_004135705.1. NCBI lineage: Eukaryota > Viridiplantae > Streptophyta > Magnoliopsida > Poales > Poaceae > Alloteropsis > Alloteropsis semialata. The sequence goes on from CM014271.1 coordinate 45,164,262, forward strand.
AGCATGCTGTCATGCATGGATAAAAGCACACAGTAACAAGAAGATTACCTCTGATGAGTACAATAAAAAGAACCTGCTTGCCACAGCACTTAGTGAAGCGCGAGCAGTGATTTTGTATGAGCAATGTGGGTCGGCCTACAAATTTCAACACACCAAGTTACATTTGAGAGATAAGTTGTTTCGATTTCTTGCTATGGATAAGTTAAAAAAAGGAGGAATAACTCTGTCACAAATGAAAAAGCGCACATTACCCAACTTGACATCCCAAACATCTGATACTGTTCTGTGAGACTGTAAATTCAGTATTTTGTTAGAAGCTGACACTATCACACTAGAAATTCTATCATTCCAATTTTTTATTGATTAAGATAAGCCAACCAGGTTTTACTTTTCAGTACTCGAACTGGATGGATAGAGCTGAATCAGTGAGCTCTGAAAATATACTGGAGCGAAACAAAATTTGGAAAGTAATCAAAACCCTCAAAGGCAACATGTTTGGAAAACCAAATTATCTGTTAAGGACGCGGGTTGCCACAAGCTAACTACCTGCACTGTTGGAAATACAAAAGTGCTACTAATAAACTACTCCTCGTGCTGGTATGTTTATCCATAGTCTCAGGAGAATATGCCCCACATCGTCTGTACATTGAAGATATCCAACTATTACAGTATTTCCACACTTTACCCTTAATTAATTGCTTTTAAAGAAGAGAAGTAGTTGTATCTTATCATTCAAATAGGGGCGTGGATGGACATTTCACATTAATTTGACCAATATTTTTTATAAAAAAACATAGAATTTCAGATAATGACAAATAAATACTTCAAAAGTATTTTTCATGATGAACGTATCTTACATTGCCAACCTTTGTAATTTTTTATATATTGATGGTCAAAGTTTTTTTTTAAAAAATGGTCACCAGGAATCCTAAAACAGGTATCTTGGACGAGAGGGAGTAGACGTATTTAGTATTCCTACAGTTAACCACTAATTTACACAAAAATAATGTTTGTACTTTTCACGGGAAAATGGTACTGATACAGTTGCTAGCAAAACTCAAAAAGTAAAATCACTTTATTAACATAATGGGGTGGTAATGGTATGGTAACTCAAGCAGGGTAATTCATGGTACAGTTGCTAGTATTGATTTGCAACAGCAATGAGGTAAGTAACTCAAGCAGGGTATAAGAGTTGTACTTTTCACAGGAAAATGGCACTGGTACAGTTGCTAGTATTGATTTGCAAGCATATGATAGAGATTTCTAAAAGCCTAAGTGGCTAACAGCTAGCGCCTGACAAAATAAGCAAAGCCAGACTGTACAAAAACATTTAATGCTTCATAGATCCTGTCCTAAAAATCAAAAGAATATGTATTCTGTGGTACCATGCAACAAGTTGATTTTTTGCAGTACCAGTTTCCATATACATCTCTGAGTCACTAACTTACTTTACCGTTAATCTAAAGGCACACAACAACATACAAACAGAACCTTACCAAGATCATTACTATAGTTCTGTCCGTTCCTTCAGGTGAATCCCAAAAAGCAGGTGATGAATCAACCACTACAGTCTCTGAGTATATATTTGGAATGATCCCATGCCAAAGCAACAGGTGGGAAGCACCGCAATTTACAAAGATCTACAATACAAAAAAACAAGGTTAGTAATGGCAACCAGCATAATTACTAGTATGGTCATGTAGCCAGTGTTACAATCTATTCTATGTTGTTGGGCACTTGCTAATTGATAAAATCACTCCACATACTAGTATAGAGCTTAAGTCCGGATTTGTTATATCAGTTATTACTATCACCAGAGTTACCAGTAAACACTAGGACACTAGCAAAAAGTATTTTTGCTTCCAAAATAGTATTTATGGAGCAAAAGAGATGTAGTGTCTCACTATTTCTCTCAGCTTCCATTTGGTCACCAGCATTTTTTATTCCACATCCAGCAGTTTTCAGTGATAATATTACTGGTAGAAGGCCGAGACTTGCAGAAAATGACAAGTTAAGTGCCAACGGGTGGTCCTCTGACAGAAATATTTCCTGGGATAAAGAATTATAAGATTTGATCAATATTACATAGCATACAATAGATGAACCATCATAATCTATATTTCGGTAGTTACTAGCTACTAACTTCAGGAGCAAAGCTGGAGCGGACAATCCTTCCAACAGAAAGTGCACTTGCCCCTTCCTCTGGATTGAAGAACTGTCCCACTGCCATAGAGGCCGCTGGGGGAGGCCTACCTGAAATTGTCTGGATACTGAATTTCAGAACAAGTAGTGGGTTTGAAAATAACATCAGCAGTTCAGAGCATTGATAATTTGTTTTAACAGATAAAAAAATAATGGCCATAACATACACTGACAGTGCCAGGTGGGATTGGGATGACTTAAATTTGAAGTCACCTAGATAGTTAAGAAAGATCAGAAAACCTAAGTTACTGAACTATGCATCAATGATGTGCAGCGTTCGCCTAAACGTGAATAAACAGTCATTTACATACATGTAAACTGTAAACAGATGTGTAGTTTATGTCCTAGTCGCCGAATTAATCGCAAAATGCGTGTAGACAGTCAAGCTGGACAAAAGGGTTTAAATGGTGAAATTATACCCTACATGCCTATACATGTGTTCTCGCTTTGGCGATAAGGAACCTATCTGGGTGGGGAAATTGGGTACAGGCGGGAGGGAAAATACAGTATGGAACTATGATATTTATATGCATATTTACTGGTACAGTTCAAATTGTTTAATCTCTCATCTAAATGCTAAATTTAGGGTGACAACCGTCTAGCATTTTAGCGTCTAGGATAACATTGATGATGTGAGAGTACAGATGCCCCGGTCATGTTCATTGAAGTATAACAGAACAAGCCGTCCTTTTGGACAAAAAACTATACTTTCTCTACATGCACACTATTTATGTGAGTAGGACAAATAATGACCAATCCACCCTGTAAAAAAAGTCCTGTCTGAGGCGCTATCATGTTCTATGACCTAGTCTACCCACCCCATAAGGAGTTGTACCTGTGGTGCAATTTACTCTTTATTTACTCACTGTGTTTACTCTGTTAAAAACCACAATTTTTCTGTAAATGGGTCAATGTGGTGGACATACTATTTCCAAAAGGTTGACTTGCAAAAAACTACATAAGCACATTTAGTTGTACCAAAAACATTCTAGTGCAAGACAGGAATGGCACAAGAGAATACCGGTCGAGGCGCCACTGATATGGTCATGAAGCTGAAACCATTCATTTCTTCTGGACTCAAAAGAAGAAATGCAGAAGGAGGTGGTTGCTCAGTTTGACTCCCAGGTTCAACCTACTCAAAAAGCATAACACATTACTACGAACGTTGTCAAAATTGTGATCGGTTTTTGTTTGACATGACAGGGATCATATGGATCATGATCCTATTAGATTTTAAAGAATGTACATATTCTATAAACAAAGGCAAGTTTTTGTTGATGTATATGTTTTTACAGAAAACAATTAAATAAAAAGTTTAGAGGTTTGCCATTTCAGTGTGTATCTACATTTAGCTCAATGCTTTATTTTAAACTTTAATTAAAAATAATTTAATTTCTAAATTAAACATTTAAAAACTTAAATATAAGAACGATAACATGAGTCAGCTTAAAACAGTCCATAGAGATATCATATTGGACTAAAAGAACATAATGATAGATGACAAAATATTTTGTGATTGGAGATGCCTCGGGGCTGAGAACAAATGTGCAAAAAAGCAATGCCTTCCCTATCCAGTGTTCGTCGGAGGGCAACGCCATCATACAGGAACATCTCCCCTGCCAGCTCTCAGAGTTTCCTTGTAAATATCTTGGTGTCCCGCTCTCCCTACGGAAACTAACAAAGCAGCAAGTCCAGCCAATTATTGATAGGATTGCTGATCAACTCCCAGGTTGGAAAGCGGATTTGCTCACTAAGGCTGGGAGGAAGATTTTGGTTCAGTTTGTTCTCACTTCCATGTTGGTATATTTGGCTATGGCAATGGATCTTCCTCCCTGGGCGCTTAAAGCTATTGATAAAATTAGAAGAGGATTTCTTTGGAGAGGCAGAAGGGATGCAAAGGGAGGACATTGTCTAGTGGCCTGGCCTAAGGTCACTCGGCCACCCGAACTTGGAGGTCTTGGCATTTCCTCTTTGCAGCAGTTGGGATGGGCTCTCCGAATGCGTTGGTTGTGGCTGCAGAAAACTGAATCTGATAGGCCTTGGGCGACTTTTCAAATCCAAGTACACCCCTCGGTAAAAGCTTTCTTTGCAATGGCCATTGTTTCAGAGGTCGGCAATGGAAAAAATACACTTTTTTGGACTGACAGGTGGTTACATGGCCAGAGCCTAGCTCATCTTGTGCCTAATCTGTTTGGTTCAGTCAACAATAGAGCAAAGAAAAGGACGGTGTTTGAAGCCCTTACGGAGTTGAGATGGGTGCAGGACATACGAGGTGCCATTACAGTATCTGTTCTAATAGAATACTTAAAGTTGTGGGATCTTCTTTGGGATTTGACTCTACAGCCTGATGTAGATGACACTCATATTTGGCAATTCTCAAGCTCAGGAGTATATTCTGCTAAATCTGCATATGCATGTTTCTTTACTGGGGCTGTACAGTTTGGGCCATGGGAGAGAATATGGAAGAGTTGGGCACCAGGCAAATGCAAGTTCTTCATGTGGTTAGTGGCACACAACAGGTGTTGGACAGCAGACCGCCTCGCTAGAAGAGGTCTGCCCCACCATGAGCGCTGCCCGCTGTGTGATCAAGCTGAGGAGACTATTGACCATCTACTTACCTCATGTGTCTTCTTCGGCAAGTATGGTACAAGATTTTACAGAAGGTCGGTCTGCAAGATCTTTCTCCCCAACATGACAGCAACTCCTTTGACGAATGGTGGGAAAGCACAAACAATGGAATTGGTGGTCAGGTTAAAAAAGGGCTCAATTCCATCATCATTTTGGGCGCTTGGTCCATTTGGAATCACACAACCGTTGTATGTTTGATGGGATCCAACCGAACATAAATGAGGTTCTAGTTTCGGTAAGGGATGAGCTTCACCTTTGGAGTTTGGCCAGAGCTCAGGGAATCAATCCCCTTGCTCTAGAGCCAGCCAATGCGTGAACTCATCTCTAGTGGTCTTGGGTCAAGTTTTTTTGCAACTAAGCGAGAGATACACCTTTTGGTGTAAAAGGGTGTGTGTGTGTGGGGTTGTAAGGGGTTTCTAAACCCACTACTTCATTCTTCTTAATATAATGATACGCAGTTCTCCTGCGTGTTCGAGAAAAAAAGAAAAAAAAACAAAATATTTTGTGTGCTAACAAAAAGACAGCAGGGGTTAAGTGTGGGGGGTGTCTTGTATGGCTATTTCCTTTTTTTCTATCTTAATGCAATGATATGCAGTTCTGCATATTCGAGAAAAACGAAGCATAAAGACAGCAGGAAAAGAGAGGATGAAGAGGATCGCATTCCGTGATAGTGAGGGTACTTCAGTCTGGTGACATCAGGTGACGTTGAGTCACTGATATGCAGACCCAAACAAGGTCGGACCCGCACATCAGTGACTCAACTTCATCTGACATGATGTCAGAGGAACTGACCCCTTCAGTCTTTTGCCTGTTCACGGGATTTACTTTAAATTGTCCAAAATATGCAAATTAGACTGCAGTAAACGGCATTTTAAAAAAGGGGCAGACCATACGTTCACACTCAAAAAAATGGGCAACCATGCTATGTGCGGAAAAAAAAG
>CM014271.1:45170045-45215006 GCA_004135705.1 Alloteropsis semialata
GGTGCAATTGTCCCTACGACAAAAGGTAGAAGGACTGTCTGGCATTCACACCAGATAAAAAGCACAAGCTCCACAAGAAGTATAATATCCATTTATAGAACTTCAAAAAAAAGGCAAGAATCATGTTCATAGACTAGCCTAAAATCCTATTAGTTGTCCTCGACTGGACCGTCTTGTAACGCAAGCAGCACATTACAAAGATAACTGGTGTAATGTCTACCCAAATTCCATAAACAAGAGTGTTAATGACAGAATTTAGGAAAATGTGAAAGATTAGGTGAACAATTCGAAAATATCACCTGTTTTGGAGCAGGTCCTGCAGGAATTTGGACCATCTTCGATGTAAATTCCACTATCTTTTTACTGGCAGGTACTTCATTCTGCACAGGTGAATGATGCTTTTCTGGCCACAAGTGAATCCTTACTCCAGAACATGGAGCAAGATTTGTTACAAAAACAAAGTGTCCTCTGCCATTTGATCCCTTCCACAAGAAAAGAGCGAAGATGTCAAAGCTTTTAATCATGTAGCAGTAATCCAATCTAAACTTCAATGAAACATTCTAGAAGATAAACAAAACTTCTAAACACATACAGATAGTGGTTGAACACTAGAGGCTAATCACCTACCAGCTTTTTAATATCTAACCACCTTCTCCTGCCATCCATTGCTAAAACGGTAACTGAATTTGACTGAATATACAGGTCCTTTTCAAGGCCATCACTTGTCCATTGAGTAGATGGCGGGCAAGAAAGTGAATCTTTTTGCTGTAGTTCTACACAAAGAATATATATATATATATCAATATGTTCAGATAAGAAGAATAATATGAGATTTTGGCACTAGGTAAATTGATAAGGCCTTATGATTAACTGAAAGGGTTTACATCACACTTGATTGAACAAATGTGATATAAATATTTTATACTAAAGTAGCAGTTTGACATGCTTTCTCTACAGCATAGGAAGGTCTCAATTCCATGAGCCCCATGTTATAGCAGTGATGTACTGATGTTATGACACTCAAATTAAATAAACAAGATCTTGGAAACACAACAGAAACTAGAGCACAGAAACCATCTTAGTACATTATATATTTTATACTAAAGTAGCAGTTTGACATGCTTTCTCTACAGCATAGGAAGGTCTCAATTCCATGAGCCCCATGTTATAGCAGTGATGTACTGATGTTACGACACTCAAATTAAATAAACAAGATCTTGGAAACACAACAGAAACTAGAGCACAGAAACCATCTTAGTACATTATATAAGTTCAATTAATTTGGAAGATGTGACAAAAAAATGGCTTTCACAATAGATGTTTACAAACAGAATTAGTTTTATTGAAAAAGATACAAGAGGCCCATCAACATTTTCTACAAAGATGTCAGACCCTGGCCAAGAAGTATGTGTTCATTCCTTCCATCAACAATTCATCTTGTAATAAGCAATCAACTTTCCAATTGCTCTAACTGCAACAACTTATAAGGAGGAAAAGAATGAGCTGTACCTCCAGCATGCTGGTTATCACTGGCAGATAATTTTGATGATAGAGAACCAGGAACACGAGTCATCGAACTCAAGGACTGAGGAACTGCACTTTGGAGCATTTTCGTGAACACAAAAACTCTTTTTTGTGTACTCGAAAATGGCTTCCCGTTGACAGGATCTATGATGCTAAGAAGAGTGTGAGCGACCTGGAGAATGTTAATTCAACATAAGTATTAATGCTACCACATACTGCAAAACATTGAGAATTTGTCGATTGTCATTAACACAGTTCCGACCTGTACAGCTAATTGATTGCACCATAGGATAGATTGATGCTCCATGGATAACCAAACATTTTTCATACTGGAGCTTCCCACCATAAAGCCATGAGTAGAAGGCACAATTCCATCCAACGATGCCAACCTTGACCTAATCTGAATCAGAGTGAGAAATCACAAATTAGATGTCCATACTTCCAACACGAACACATTCATATCACAAAGTGACTGACCGTCCAAAGTTTAATGATAAAATATCGGGATCATGCATGCATCAAGAACTGAACACATACTCATGCAATAAACACTCCTTAGTTAAATGAAGGGAAAATCTTTAAATGATCTAAAAATCTGAAATTCCAGACTAAACATCAGAACCTGGACCCAACAAACAGTGCAACCTGAGAAGAATACACCCTTATATGGTCTTTTCCCTTTTTTTTATTTGAGACTGACCCTTATATGGGCTGGGTCATTCTATTTGGTCGTTCAAATAGTACGCCCATTAAACTGCTGATTTAGGTGCTGCCCAATATATATGCCCAAAAGACGAAGAAATCGACCAGTATCATGTATGACTTGAAACATGGCACCTGAAGAATTCAGCATTCTTTATTTCAAAAAAAAAGAATTCAGCATTCATGCGGCTAGGTGCACTAAGTAACCGATGGCTGGCCCATTTGCCTGAGACCTTGGTCAGGTAAATGTCACTAGCCTAGTATTGTGAGCAGCCTCACAATGGAAAACAAAAATGCAATAGGAAATGCCCACCAGAAGTAAATCAACATTTTTTAATGAGTTTATTGTGTATTTAACTTGGAACAAGGATCAAAGCAACTTTATTTCAAAATTTTTAAACAAGAGAGTGATACATAATCCCATATGCAAAATACTGAATATCAACACAGTTAAGTACATGATAATTTACTACACATGTCATGGAACTCTTTGGTTGGTGACATATCACATATAGATTACAGTGCATTAAATAAACATAGAATAGAATATAAGCTTTATAGTGTTGATTCAGTATATTATGGACATGATTCTATTTTCTTAATATTGGGTAAGAGCTTTACTAACACCATAGGTGATTCGAAAGCAAGCAATTGTAGTTGTAGATCATAAATGTTTATCCAAAAAGCCATCCTTGAAGATAACATAGGCATAACCAAATCTGCATTAGATTAATGATTGCAGTGAAAAGATACCTGATAATCATGAATCCCACCCGATACAGATACAACAACGACATTTGATAATTTTGAACTGCTTGCATGTGATATCCCTGTCTTGTATCCCTTTCTCCATTCTTCATTGACATGGGAGAAAAAATGACCCAAGGATGGTTGAAGTGCAATGGGAGGGTACCTGGGCAAGAAATTATGTGACATGCTGAGTACCTCTTGGTCATCCACCCGATGACAAACAATAGACATCAAAGGAGCAAGTAAACTCCCCGCTCCCACAAGTTTAAAAAATACAAAAAAAGAAGTATCAACAGAGAGAGAAAGAGAGAGTACTGGTGTGGACTGGAAAGTGTCAGTATAGTTTCCACCGCTGATTTCCTCAAGTTTGGATGGACAAGAGCTGCTCGAGCCACAAAACCACCCATCGAATGGCCAACAAGTATAACACTGGAAGGCAAGTGACGAGAGGATTGAGCACCACCCTTTGATCTCTCTAAATGTGATTCTTTATATTGGTCAAGGATCTACAAAGCACAAGATCAAGTCATGCTAACCTCAATGAAACCTTAAGCATTGCAATGCCCATGAAATGTTGGAAACTACAATGACATAACTTAGTGGCAGAAAGATTTAAGTGCATGGCGCACCATTCTGTGCAAACGTAGTCTTCTTCAACATTTTAAAAATCCAGTGCTGTGCAAATTTTCCTATTCAAATGATGATTCTAACAGAAGATTAAATTATGAAAATGAGGGGGAAATATGCAGGTTGGGACTGGTTACCCTGTGAATTGCATATACAACATATTCAGTATGCTCCTCAAGTATCCGACCATCCATTGCAGAGTGCTCTCCGTCAAGGTCAACAGCAAACCAATCCAGCATGCAGCCATATCTTGATGGAACTGAAAAATCTTTGAGTTCATCTCCTGATAAGGTGCTCGATGCTTCACGATAAAAGGTGGGCTCAAGTGGACCATTCTGATACGCTCGAAAAGATTCTGCAGCCAATGATCGGACCTGGATGCCAAATATGACCATCATCAGTAACAGCACTACTTGGTGTGCATTTGTAACAAAATAAGCTGAACCACAAGTTCATGACTTGCGCATCATCACGCATCTTGTATTATAATAACTCATGTGCACAGCACACCCTCCCACAATAGCACAATGGGAAGAACAGAGATAAAAAGACATGATTATGTTCGAACATGGACTTCACCAACCAATCCGAATTCTCTGTCACTAAAAGGACCACATTTGATTTCCAGAACAAATTTCTGAACCAAGGATGATGAATAGCTAAACAAGCGAGACTTTGATCACCTGCTTGTAGCTTCCTCCGTTGCCGGGAATGAAGAGCACGGGCACGCCTCTAAGTCCCCTAATGTGCTTTGCGAAGTCGATCTGCTTCCAGCCCTCGTGGTACAGGAATAGCCCGTACCTGTCGGAGGAGACATTCCTGGGCGCGGCGGCGATGGGGATGTAGGTCGGGTACATGTAGGTCATGACGCAGCCATTGGGCACCGGCCGGAGCAGCCTGCTGAGCGCTGCAAGCGCGACCCAGGCAGAGAAGAGCAGCACGGCCCCAACCCGGCAGCTGCCCCGGAACCCGCCGCCGCCGCCGCCGCCGCCCATGGGGGGAGAAAGCTCGATCCTTGCTCCAAGATCGAGCAAGATCAGAGGGAAAACAAACGGTGGGGGCCTTCGGATCACGGACGAGATCTTGCACCCTGGGGGAAGCTCGGGGGACCCGCGGACGGAGACAGGGAGACCTCGCGGGAGCGGCCGTTCCCTCGGGCGAATGCCGCGGCCAGGATCGTGTCCTGCGGAGAACCCGCGGAGGAGGACGGGTGGCGGAGATGTGGAGGTGGTGGTGGGGCGTGGGGCGGTGGTGCGAGCGAAGCGGCAGCGAAGGGGGGAGCTTGCTACCCGCAAAAAAAAAAGAAGGGGGGAGCTTGCTTTCGTGCCTGGCTTTGGAAGGGGAGCGGCGGGTCTGGGACCCGGGGTCAATGGCTGGTGGGGCCGGCCGGCAGTGACCTGTCGGGTCTAGAAGCGCACGAATGTTGAAGCAGGGTGGACGGACGGCGGGACAAATAGAGGACCGCCGGCGGCCGGCATGTCTCGGAGGTTTTTGTCTGTGAACACAAACACCTTGATAAATGATAAGCATCAGCATCGCGATATAAAAAATCCACTGTCTGCAGCTTCGTTTTGCATTAAGGGCTTGTTTAGTTCGGTAAGAAAATTTACGAAATTTATTGTAGCAATTTTAAACCGAAGATTAGGAGGACTAAACATGATCTAATTATAAAACTAATTATACAGATGGATGAAAAATCGCGAGACAAATCTATTAAGTCTAATTAATCCGTTATTAGAGATTGTTTACTGTAGCACGACGTTGTCTAAACATGGCCTAATTAGACTCATTAGATTCGTCTCGCGAAGTTACCCGGGGTTATGAAATAGGTTTTGTCATTAATCCATGTTTATTACCCTTAATTGGTGTCCTAACATTTGATGTGACGGGTGAACAGTGAAAAGTTGTGAAACTTTCCTCAACTAAACAGGGCCTAAAAATATTGAAGTGTTGTAACTTTTTAATAGTGTTCTCTCCATTTTGAAACTAAAATTTCAGAACTTTCATTAAATCTTGAAATTTGGATTGCATGTTTTTGTAAATCAAAATCTCAAAAAATCCAAAATATCGACTGAGCTCATAATTTATATTTTGTTTTTAGAGTATACACTTGGGAATTTGGATTTTGAGAATTGAGGCCCACGCTGAAATATACGTTACTAGCTAGGCTTAGATGGGCTTTTTTAGTTTAAGGGCCCACTTCTTTTATCAAGAATGCCTAAGCTACTTGTTTGTAAGCTTAGGAAAACGTTAACATACGCCAAGCTAGGAATACCCATAAGCCTAATCAAAATAAACTAGGCATCACATCATTTGTTCTATGGTATGGTAGTGTGGACACATTCATAAAAAAAAATTGAGTCGCTTTACTATTGCTTTTGCCAACAAAACCATCATTATTTTATATGCAGCAGTCCGATGCAATCCTAAGTTTTTCAAAAGGTCTTTGATATTTTTCCTTTTTCTTTAAATTGTTGTTATACTATCAAGTCATGATGGTAGTAGTTAAATGAATCATGCTTACAGAATAGAACAACCAAAGATGGTGAGTTGCGTACACATGCAAAAAAAATACAGATATATGTAGAGATGTGCAAGAAATTGCATAGAAACCATTTTTTGGAAAAAAAAAATATGTCCATTCCCTCGTACATGTGCATTCCATGTCTTCAAAAACAGGTTCTTCCTTTTAAAAAGCATGAAACAGGAATACAATGTCCAACACTATAGATGTTGTTTTATAACTTGGGCACTATAACAACTTTAATGAGTGTAACTAGCAATTTATATGAAGATTTAAGTGGCAAACTGAGTGTAGCATAAGTGGTTAGGTTTCTTATGGTGGAACATGTCCACCTAATTCGAGTCCATAACTTAGTGGCGTTTTGTCTTTTTTGGCTACTTGTTCTTCTAGTGCTATGCGACGTACCCATCAACAATGAGTTTTCTATAGTGACTTCGTCAATCTCAGGACCTATTGGTCTAGTACTTTGAAGGCATTCATAAGGCCAGTGTGAGTGTGTGTGCATGTATGTGAGCATCTGTTTATATATGCAATGGTTCATAAAGAAAATGAGATTTCTATGAGATGGCAACTTGTACGTAGAATAATCTACCAACCTAGTCATTAAGGTGTGTCCATAGGGGTAGAGTATATGTGTATGCAAGGTTGTTAAAATTGGGATCCTAAATTGGATCCGTATTTGATAGTAGGATCGCAAATCGTATGATCGTAACCAAATAATCATGAAATCATTGATTCTACTTAGTAAAATCATACAATCAAGCTGATATACTAAAATCGCACAAGAGAAACGAGATTTGGACAACCATGTGTGTATGTATTTATAAGGATGGGTGCGTATGCATAGTAGAGAGGTTGACTTTAGATAAAGGAACAACTTTAGTTATAGCTAGTGTCGACTTAGGTGGAAACTTTATATTAGGTTCAATTGAAATGTACACAATGTAGCAACTCATTGAATATGTAGTAACAGAATATGCATAGGTAGTATACCGACTTTATTTCAAATTCAAGTAAGATGTACTCTTAATGACTATTTTGCACATCCTATATAAAGAAATCATGTAGCAACCTCAAGTATGATATCAACTCCATTGAAAAATTTATAATGGGAACAAATGCTTATTTTTGGTGAATATAATATTGCACATGATGCATAAAATAGTATACTATAAACAAAAATTTAAATATCATGAACATTGATTATAGGACAATGTAAGTGCATCTAGGTCCCTTATGGGTTTTGGTGGTTGAATGACAAAAAAAACATTTAAAGGACTAGTGAGCTTGTTGAGCTTTTTGCAAGATGTTTGGTGCAAATGACAAACTAAGCTCATGTGCATATGAACCATGCCAAAGCAAAAGAGATGACAAGCAAAAATGGAAATAAGCAAAAGAGACAAAGATGCAAATGAAATTTTTATGGTTTCACAGGTTGTTTACTTGTATAATAATAAAAGCAAAAATGGATGAGAACTGATCAATGTTACAACATTGAGAAGAAAGGTGATCAAGGGCTTAATTGTTCAAAAGGAAGTTCATAGGCAAGCTTGTTTGGTCACAACACCAATTTGAGGAAAGATAGTGAAGTGAAAGATGTGAAGGAATAGAATACATGAGTGCATATTGATAAGATGGGATAAGTGATCAAGAGTAATGGTGAATCAAGAGAATTAGAATGGAATTAAATGAATTGAGTGCTCAGTTTTAAAGCAATTATCCAAAAAGATTATGTATTGATGAAATGGAATTAAATGAGTGCTTATTATTGATGCAAAGTGAAGGCCTAACTTATGGAGGCAAGGCGGAGTGAAGAAGTCAAGCAAGTATTAGCTATGAGGTACTAAGTGAAGGTGTCGGTCAAGTGGTGATTGGCCCAAGGAATTTTCACTAAAGTAAAGAAGCTAGTACTTGGATGAACCTAGAGGAACTAATCAAGATTCATGAAGTGAAGCAATGCAAAACATCAAATCTTTGTTGGATCATAAGAGTTTAGGTAACTTGTGGATATGGAGTTTTTGTTAATTATATTGGTTGATAAAACCAAAGTCACTAGTTCAAAGATGGTGCGCTCAGGAGACAAGAATGGTTGCACCCTCATGAATTAAGAATTGAAAAATGGCAATGACCAGTTATTCAAGCTCAATTGGTTGAATTAGGTTTTATCTTTGATCTTGAGTATATGTGTGTCACTCTATCAAGAGGGATATGACGTTGAATGGTTTGACAAGTCTCGGTGCTCAAACTAACAAAACACAGTGCTAACATAAGAGAAACACTTGCCACAACACTTGCACATGGTGGTCTTGGAGCTAGTTTTTGTTGGATTGGGTATCCCTCTCGACAAGATTTTCATAGAATCCAAGATTATCGAATTCAGACATCGGGACAGAAAGTTATGGTCATTTTCTAGTGACTTTGTTCGACGTTCTCACACTGCTATTTCAAATTAATTTCCTAGAACCTTAGTTTTGTGGCTTCATTGTGTAGTGTTTCCAGTGGTCATCAGAAGTTCTGACATTCACTTGGAAAATCTCAATGGCTAGTAATAGGTAGTTGCTGTGAGTGGGGTATTTATATTCCTTTGCCCTTTCCTTTTAGGGCTGCTATAGTTCTCCCATGAAATAGAAGCATCCTAGAGCGTTTGTGAGCCCTCCAACCTCTCTTTATGAGCTTTCAAAAAAAATCCTTGAGTTGGGTTGTGTGTGGAGCAACAGTGATCCATTCCCATTCTTTTGCACTTGTGGACTTCATCAGCATTCTTAAACCATTCAGTGAGGCAGCCTAGATACGTAGGCGTCACCCGGTGAGTTCCCAAACCTTTGGTGAGTCATGAGAAGTTTATGAAGGTCTCGATTTCACTTCCACAAGGGAAGAAATCAAGCTAGTGGAGAAGCCAAGGTTTATCTTGGCGAGGGTAAGTGGTTGAAGAGCCATTGGGACCTCCTCAGCGGAGACGTAAGTCCTTCATTGGAATTAGCCAAGCTTAGATAAATAAATCCTTTCATGTTCTTGTGTTCTTGTGCTATATACTTGTGACTGTGACTATTTGGGGATTTCGCCCTACCTTGTTGTGAAGTTCTTCTTGATTTCTTGTAGGTGTTAGAGTGGAAAAGTTTCTAAGGATCATTTTCTGACTTGGTGTTTCAACAAGCCTTGAGTAAAGCTACCATTCACAGTTAAATTCGTGCATAACTTTTTTCTATGTAGGAAGTTCTGATAGGTTATAAGAAGTTTTGACACCAAGTCAGAAGTTCTGTTAAATTTAATTTAGCGAGTGTTTTTTAGATACTACCTATATACCTTCCCTTTAGGTGACTTCTAGGTCCTTTTAGACAATAATAGAAAATTGAACATTATGAATAAGATATGGTATGCAAAAACAAATGATTGTATACAACAAACAAACAATTCAACATCATGAATAAGCTATTACACATAAAGTAAAAAAATGTTCCATATGTAAACAAAACCATCCCAGAAAAGTGAACATAATAAGCCCATACATGAACAAATAATTCCAAAATGAGAACACATGCATCTACATTAACAAGTTATTCTCACTCATGAACAAAATATGTACGACAACAGACAAACTGGTATAAAATTTGAAAAGAAAATAAAAATAATATTCCCAAAAATAAAAGGAAAAGGATAAGAAAAATTATAAATATAGGTAAAACAAAATAAAATACATAATTACCAAAAATAAAAAAATACAAATGAAATAAATTAAAAAATAGAGAACAGATGAACATTAGTATTACCAAAAGGAAAAAGAGAATGAACTAAAAAACAAAGTGGGAAAAAAGGACTACACATGGCAAACAAATAAGTACACAAAAGAAAATGAAAAGAAAAAAGAAGTTAAAAAGAAATAAAAGATAAAAAATGAAAAGAAAAGAGAGAGAAAAATGAAAATGAATAGAAAATGGAATAATAAAAAACAAAAGAAAGGAAAAAGTAAAATAAAAAACAAAAAGACTACATAAACCAATACAAGGGCCGTAAATTAGGCTCATGATTTTGTTACTTTAGTCGCGGGCTCGCACTCGCGGTGGTTGCAGGGACCAGGGGGCTACCGATGAGGTAAGCCCAATAGCCCATGAACGCTAGGTATTTTGCAAGCGTGAAAGTGAGCCTAAATGTAAAGATATGGTTTACTGTAAGGTGGGCAAACGCTTGGAGGGAAAGGTGGGTTGAGATACAACAAGTCTAATTTCATGTTTTGCCAGAGCTTGAGGCTTTCTCTAGCCGTGATAGTGCTGCAGCACGGAGACAACAAACCTCGGCGGCTCTGCTCCTCCCAGCTACGGAACTACGGAAGCAAAGTTATACTAACAGGTTCCCATTATTTGTCACTGGGACGCAACCGTGGGATACCAACTGCTACTGTTCGTATCTGGGACGGTAGTCATCATACACATGCACGAATCTATTCATTTCTTCATGAGTACATATGCTCCTGGATATGATGACGTGGCAACGTTAGAGCAAATCTATTCAGTTCTGGATTCCATAGAGACTAAAAATTGCTGGGCAAGAGGATACCATAGCCAAAATAACGAAACCACGGCATGTCAAAAATCATCAGTGTGCAATATGTCGTGCTGTCTTCAGAATGTCATCCAGTACGTCCTAAGCATCATTAGATAAACACAGCGACAACATTGCTTAAATAGTCTCATACCCAAACCCAAACACAACAAGTGTGACTAAGTTTGTTAAAATAGTCTTCACAGAACAAGGTACTGCAAGCTTTCCGAAGAGCAGTGCGGAAGGTGGATTGACACTCCAAAGGCAAGTACGCGAACGGACTTGAAGGAAGAATGGGATGATGCCTCCATCAGCTAGCCACCACCCTGAATTGGTTAGAAAGGCAGCAGAATTGTCAGCAGGGTCCACTCTGAGCAAATGAGAGAGATCAATTAGTAAAAAAGAGAAAATCAAGCCCATTTTTTGTGCTAAAAAAATCCAAACAGCAACAACAGCACTCACAGCACTGAGTCTAATCTTAGTTTCCGTAGTCCTAGAGGGAAACAAGTACTTTCTTAAAGAACATTCTACAAAATTAATGGCATCGGAACGCATCAAATGGGCAAGTTGCTAGGTAAGAAATGGCAGCATCAACTTGTTGCACATTATGATGACCAAATACTAACAAATGTAAAAAACTATTAAATACATCCACCCTAAAATCTTTCCCAACAGTAAAACTGCACAAGTATCTTTCTTTTTCTATTTAAGAATGCAGCATTGCTATTTTTGTCAGTTAAGAGATAACATAAATGAAAGAAAAAATGGAATAAATGTCAAAGGAGCATATTAATTGGTTAAATTTATTTTAAAAGATATTGAGTAAGGGGAGGGGTGAGAGTTAAGCTGTGCTCAAATGCGGGTGCAGAAAGGATGTGCTGGTATGACTCATGAAATATATTATCTTTCATTTCTAATAATTCATGAATGATGACCAAATAGCCAAAAAGCCAATAAGCTTCCATAAAATACATCAGCTTGGCATTCTCACGGAACGTGAAATTAGTTTGGCTCTGGTGAAGAGCACCATTTATCTTAATCATAGGGCCAATTAAATGGTGCAAAGTGTTACATAAAGAAAGTGACGCAAAGTTAATATTTACAGGAGCCAATTAAATAGATAACTAACCAACCATCTCTTTTAGAATATGCAAAAATATCACCATTGGTTACTAAACAGGAAAAATAAAGTAAAGATAATCCCTGTGGCCTGTCAATTGCCATATTAATCACAGCAATGCAACCGATTTGATGTTACTAGTTCTTTGATGGCAAGGAGAAACATACAAATTATTTTTATTGAACACGCACGAGAGCTGTGTTTCTTTGTACTAAGAGAGAAAAATGAGGTCCAATTAAAACATAGAAATTATGAAATGAAAAGAGTAAAATCTTAAATCTAGGAAATGATCCATAAATGCACATGCACATGAACAAGTAAATTGGCAGTTATGGTTTATGCATTAACTTTAAATTCAGATGTAGTTAATTTTGTTCGGCAAAATTCTGTAAATTTGGTTGAGTCCTGATAGTTGTACCATTGAACTAGCTAACTGAGATATGTATGGGAGTGAATTTGTTCTCATTCTATGAATTTTGAAATTCTAGAAAATTGATGGCAGTTCTCTTGAAGTGAGAAACTTGAATCTCGACAATCCTCCACTCATTTGGGACCTCCACATTAGTCCTATCAAAGTCCATGTACAGTGAAGCAAGAACACCAGCTTGCTTAGGTGTCAAACTCCAGTTTGAACAGTTGTGTGAAAACAAACTATTCATTTTACGCCCAAATAAGGATAGTGTGAAGCACAATAGCACCAGAGTCTAACTATGTTATGGTCAAAGGATAAGGATCTACATAAACTATATGAAATCAGGTTCTTGTACCACCCAAATTATCTCTAGGTAACAAGAACATATGAAGATTGATATCTGATATCTAATCTAATTGGTTGGTCAACAGTGGAATTCAAGACAAATAGATGGATGCATACAGTTGACTGTCCAGCACAACTAGACTGTACTCAAAACTAGATCAAACAATTGTCTCACTATGCATTTGATCATGCAATTGAGATATTTCATAAATTAACAAAGTACATGATGAACAGCAGGGAAGACAGTATCTTATAAATTACCCGGATGTCAGTGACAGTCCTCTTCAGGTGAAGAGAGGAAGGCTGGTGGCCATGCCAAGAAGTAAGCGTAGATGGGGTCGCCGTGCTCCAAACCATTGTCAGTCTCCAGGCGCTCGAGCTTGCCAGTCTCCAGATGAAATGAATAACGACCGTATCCCCATGTCTTGATGAACACCTTCCCACTGCGCCCGGCATCGATGTCGCTGAGCCAAGTGCAAATGTTCTGGTTCATCATGTCCTTTGGCAGTCCTGGCACGCTGTCGAGCACCTCGCGCAGGCAAAACTCCTTCTCCATCAACCATCCATTGTCGCTCCATTTAGCCTCCCCACGCACCCATAGCTGCAGCCGCTGCAACAGTACCACCGCAATGCACAGCCTCCCGTCCTCCGGCAACTCCCCGATGCGGTACTTGCGGTAGTTGTCCCCCAGCTCCGCCGGCGCCCGCAGGAAGGAGAAATCCAGCGTGAGAGGGTTCAGCGCAAGCATGCGGCCGGAGTTGCAGATGTGCCAGTAGATGTTCCCTCCGGCGTGCACGCAACGGTCCTCGAACAAGAAGGGGTCGAAGTCGACCACGACGTCCTCGGAGCGCGGCAGGGCACGCCAGCTGCAGTGGCCGTCGCGGACGGTGGCGACCCAGGCGCGCGGGTGGCCCTTGTCGAGGGTGACGCAGACGGCCTCGAACCAGAGCTTGCTGGGGTGCGCGCGCGAGAGCACTGCGCAGCCAACGACGTACCTGTCGCGGCGCCAGCGGTCGCCGGGCAGCGTGTCGCGCGGGGGCGGGGCGAGCAGCGCGCGGCGGCGGGAGGCCGGGTCGACGACGAGGGCGCGGGGGAGGATCCTCTTGTGGAGCGGGTCCGGGAGGAGGAGGACGAGGCCGAGGTGGACGTCGTAGATGGCGAAGCCGCGGGCGGCGTCGAGGGAGAGGCGCGCCGCGGCGGAGGACACGGCGGGGTCGCCGAGGGGCAGGAAGACGGCCGGGCGGTGCGGGCCCGTCTCGCGCGGCAGCGCGGGCGGCGGCCCGGTGGTGGCGCAGGGGTGGAAGAAGTAGCCGAGGAGCGGCGGTGCGCGGGGGAGCACGAGGGAGGCGACGCGGCACCAGCGGCGGCAGGCGAGCGCAGCGCGGAGGAGGTCGGCCGGGGAGAGGCGCTGGAGGATTGCGCGGAGGATGTCGTCCCGCGTGAGGACGGCGGCCGTCGCCGCCTCTGGCTCCGCCGGCAGAAGCTCCATCGGTAGCGGCGGAGGAAGAGAGGCGAGGCAATAATTGAGGGGAGGGTTTTAGAGAGGGAGGAGAGAGGGAGAGGGGAGAGAGAGAGAGCGCAGCGAGGTCCAGCGAGGGAGCGACAGCTGGAGAGCACTCTGCTGATTTCCTCAGTGTTTCTGCCCGTTTTCGAATTTTGGAAGCAGCAAGCCGTGTTGCACGTAAATTGATTCTTCGAGAATGTTTCAAGTACATTAGTAGAGTTTAAAAATATCAGATAATTACTCCCTCCATCCAAAAAATACATTTTAATTTTGTCTTAGGTTAAATCATTTTATATTTAATCAGTTTTTATATAAAATATATCAATACTTTTGATATCTAATAAGTTTTATTGAACTAGTTATAAAATGATGAATATTTTTCAGATGCTAGAAATTTTTATCAGCTGTGGATGGTGCAGTATCTGATGGTTACCAAGTCAAAAGAAGAGGTTAAAAGGATCTAGGAAGTAGGAACCAAATGAAAAGAACTGAATCCGTGGGTTAAAAATAAATTCGCAAGGCTCTTTTGGTAATTTCACCCATACATTTCATTCACCTGTACCGGTCGTGGCTTTGACTTCACCACCGTTGATCCCCTCCCTTTCCACCTCCGGCAACCCACCGAAGGCCGGCGAGGGTGGGGATCAATCTGTCTAATACTCCCTCCGTTTCAAATTACAATTTGTTTGACTTTTTGACCGCAAGTTTGATCGCTCGTCTTATTCAAAAAATTGTGCAACATATCACATCTTTCTGTTGTAGCTTGCTTTATTAATAAAAGTTCTTCAAAATGACTTAAATTTGACTATATTTGAACAAATTTTTTGAATAAGACGAGTGGTGAATCTTGGGGTAAAAAAAGTCAAAAAAATATAATTTGGAATAGGAGAAGTAGATTTTAGTAGATCGAGTCCAGTTTAGGGTTTAGGTTTCTCCATGCTGCGGTTCGTGGTATTGGAGATTTGTTTCCTTCTTCACTTTTTGGGTAACAGCGAGGAGTTAGGGTGGATTCAATCTGTCCATGGCGACTCCGATGAAGATGATGGCAGCACCTACAACGTCAGACTTCATTGGCATGACAACATAAATAATTAGGTTTTCGGATGGTGGCATCGGGGGCGGGTATGATACTGTCATTGTGGAATAATTTTCTCCAGCCCCTTCTCTGTTTTGTCGTGGTCAGATCCAACCACGTTGAAAGGTTTGGGAGAATAATTCAACCCCTCGAGCTAATGTTGATCAGTCTTGGGTTGGGTAGGTTGGGATCCGTCTCTCTTCTTCGTCGTTTGCAGAAAGAGGAAGAAGAAAGACGCAATAAGGAAGAAGAAGATTTGCTCGATCCAGCCTACAGGAATGTTGGTCGTCGTTCTTTGGGTGCTTGTTCTCAGCCTGCTTGCTGAGCGTATGCCTTTCTGGCCTTCTATACAAATCTTTATACATGTTTGAGATTGAGTCTTGAAGCTGCATTATGTGTGAGTACAATGAATACAAAGAGCAGTACTTAATTATTCTTAAATGTAATTTTATTTCCTTTGAGAGTGATGTGTGTGACATCTTCTCAGCTTTGATTTAATACAATTCTTCATTTGGTCTAAAAAAAGTCTCCACGCTGCACGACGCATCCTTCCTGATGAGGACATGACACCTTCGGATACGACCATTGATTATAAGGTGAGCTCGTTCCTAGGTTTGCATAATGATGATAAAACTATGAATTATTTACTACCTAATATCAGTATTTCAAATGTGTTTAGAAACAATAGTGTAATGAAATACTATGGATATACCATTGTCGGATTTATCGTCCAGCAGTCCATCTGGGGTACCCAAATGGTTGATTTGTAGGCAAAGGGCAATCGCAGGACTAGGGAGCTAGAGGTAACACAAAAACGCAATGTTTATACTGGTTCAGGCTACCCGGAGGTATAATACCCTACGTCCTGTGCTCGGGGGTCTTGTATTACTTCGCTCGGCAATGCTCCGGAGAACAATGGCGAGTTCGTGTTTACAATGGGGGAAGGCGAATAGCATAGAGTTGAATGGGTGGAGATGAGATTGAATGACCTAAAAGGGTCAACCTAGGCCGTCTTATATAGGCTGACGGCCTAGGGTTTACAAGTCAGTTATCTCTAATTGTATCCGGCTACAACTAGGAAACTAATTTGAGTCAGTTGCAACATAATCTTCGTGATCCTCGGGCGAGATCCGAGTATATCGCTGCACGTCTTGCGGGTTAAGTCTTCACCAATCTTGTCCATCAAGCCGAGGATCCTCGTGGATCGGCTCTGAGTCGGCCCACATCATTGTCAGACGTGGCCCAAGCCGACTGTCTACCCGATCGGTAGTGGGCCTAGGGGTACCCATATCCCACAAGTCCCCGAGCAACGTGTAGGCGCGTGGTGGACTGCCGATGTAGAAACGAAGCCTCTGTAGTCGGCTAAAGCGTCTTGGTCGGTAGGCTGACACAAGGTGGGTGGTGCTCAAAAAGAAAAGGAATCACCGGGGATGATCCTATCAGATCCCCGGATCAGACCCGGGGGTGAAACCCCGAGTGGCGTAGTACCGAGTTGTAGCCGAGTCGGACACCACGTGGAACTGCACCACTTTGAGAAAAGTGACACATCCTGATGGGGCATATGGAGAGCGATGCAAGGAGCTCTCCATATGTAGTAGTCCCCGAGCATTGGGCCGCTTAGTATAATTGGGCGAATGGTCAAAAGAGAAGAATCTCTAAGCTTCGGGGCAATCGGGCCGCCCAAAGGATAAGGATGCCACGGACTGAACAGACCGCGACAACAACAGTAAACCCGTGGGTGCGCATGGCTAACCCGTGGTGAAAAAGTTGCTGACAGCATATAGGGCGCTCTGATCGTCTCGAAGGGAGGAGCTGCGCGGCACAGAGCTCACACGCCATACAGTGTGGCCGGGTCACATGTATGCGGCTAGCGCTGGGCTATAAATAGATGCAAAGGTTCAGGACCTTGCACTTAGCGGAAGAGAAGCGTAGCTACCACTTCGTAAACATGTTGGGGACTTTGCCTTGGATCCATCCACCGGGTATGTATCTTGGGGACTTTAGAATATGATGCTAGAAGAGTGCTTGCGATGGACTTGAGGTGTTAGTGAGCATCTATAGGGTGTTCCGTTTCCTCTTCGCACTGTCTTGGGCCGAGGGCCTTTAAGGGTGAAATGCTTGTAGAGCCGGGGCGAGCTTGGAGGCAGTCTCACGCAACCCTCAAGTTTGGTGGTCTCACCGTTGGTCGCCATGATGCTACAAGAGAACTTGCGACGAGCTCATGTGGACGAAGCTTGTTGCGCATGCAGCATTTCGCGCAACGGCGATCGCTCATAATCGTCATCTTGATGGTTAATACCTTTGTATCTGCAGACGGCCCATGGACGACACCTCTTTGTAATTGTATAGCTCATTAATGGCGAATAACCTTTGTTTATTATCTGGTCTTCACATGTACGTTGCACTGTCTGCAGCCCAGGGGCTATAACGTAATGAATAAAATCACAGGGCCGATTCCTCGAGCGTCGGGGCTAGCCGAGTCGCGAAGACCCATTGATCGGGGTTAGAGCAATGAGTCCCCGAGCGTCGGGGCTGGCCGAGTCGCGGAGACCCGTTGACCGAAATCAGAGCACTGAGTCCTTGAGCATCGGGGCTGGCCGAGTCACGGAGACCCGTTGACCAGAGTCAGAGCGCCGAGTCCCCGAGCGTCGAGGTTGGTCGAGTCGCGGAGACCCATTGACCGGAGTCAGAGCGACGCGTCGGCGCTGGCCGAGTCGCGGAGACCCGTTGACTGGGGTCAGAGCGCCGAGTCCCCAAGCGTCGGGGCTGGCCGAGTTGAGGAGACCCATTGACCGAAGTTAGAGCGCCGAGTCCCCGAGTGTCGGGGCTGGCCGAGTCGTGGAGACCCGCTGAGCAAATAGACGTTGGCGCGCGGAGAGCCGTTGACCCGCCATTAACGGCCATGCCACAGATTTCGTCTGTTAGTCACGGCACCGTTAGGGTAATTTGAACCGTTGAGGGGGGGGGGGATAAATCGAATCGGCCGCCGGGTTAGGTTTCACTGCAGTCATTCAAAGATCCACCATTCTCGCACTCTGCCATCATCCGTTGCTGTTGCCTTTGCCGTCGTTGCTCGCTGCCGCCACCGCGACCCAGCGCCGCCACTGCCGCCGTGATCCGGGGGAGTCTTATTGCTTCGGGGCACCACACGGCTTAAGGAACAGCCTCCATTCCAGTTGTGCTGATGGTGGAGTCGTCACTTCCCATGGATGTGCCAGCGCCGGAGGAGAAGGAGTCATCACCGGCGGGGGTGGAGCACGTGGCGGGCCCTGCAAGCGGTGCCGCCGTTGCTGCGGGGACGGGGCTTGCTGCGGGCAGTTCGTCCGCTTCTGCCGGCACGCACAGTGATGTTGTGGGGGCCACGGCCGCCGGCGGTGGTGGTGGTGCTGCCATAGTGCCCGTGACCACCTCCGGGCGGGCATCGCCGGGATGGCAGGAGATGCTCCCGTGGAGGGCCAAGAGTGGACCGGCGGCGAAGAACAAGTACCGTGCTAAGAACCTGCCTAGGGTCAATCCTCCATGACAAAGGAGAGGCTTCAGGCCATGGTGAGCCGGGGCATCCTAGGATCCAAGGAGGTGTTGCTGTGGTGAGCTCCGGGTGATGACGGGCGCCCATGGGAGTGTTCGGAGACGGAGATTGCCATCTTCGCCTCCTTCTTCGAGCGCGGCTTTGGGTTACCGACTGGTGACTTCTTCCGTGGGCTGCTCAACTTTTACAGTATCGAGCTTACCCACCTGAACCCTACCTCCATCCTGATGATCTCAGTCTTTATCCACCTCTGTGAGGCGTTTCTTAAGATCCCGCCACATTTCAATTTGTGGCGGAGGCTTTACCATATGAAGATTATCGGGGAAGATGCCGGGAAGGGACCAGCCCGGGTTATGGGAGGAGCCGGCTTCTCGCTGAGGCCGGGCATGTCCAAGCATTACTTTGTGCTGGACATGAATGATTCCAATAAGGGCTAGAGGCGCGAGTGGTTCTACATCGGCAATCACCCTCCTGCTCTGCCGACCCGGACTGGGCACCGTCCAAAGATGACATGGTGGGAATGACTTCCTGAAGGTGAAGAACTGCGGGAGGTCAATGAGCTGCTGCAGCTGATAGCCGAGGCGAAGAATAACAAGTTGACTGTTGCAGCCATCATGATTTCGTTTGTCCGGCGCCTAACCGAGCCCTTTAATGACCGGGTGCATCCAGGGTACGAGTTCTGGGGTGCCAAGGACTCGACCCGGGAACAAGTCCGGACTGTGTCAGTGGCCGAGAATTGCGAACAAGTCTTCGGCTTTATGAGGGGAGATATCTTCAATGAAGGTGCCCCTATGGCTTTTTCTATGCACAATCCGGCACCACCGGTAAGTACCACATGCTTCTGTATTTTGCTCGTTTTGTTGCCTGCTGAATGACTTTGATAATTCTTGGTATTGTTGTAGGAGCGTGCTATGAAATACTTCTGCCCGGCCCCATTGCCCGAGGGCAGCGTACGGCCGGAGAAACTGGTGACGGCAGACGAGGCATCTAGGGCCCTCCAAGTAGTGGATGAGGAACCTGCCGAATGGGAGGCGGGCGACCTCTTCCCTGCTCCCCTGGAAGAGTCGGGCGATGACCAGGCGGCACCGGCGGCTAGGGGCAACAACACCGGGAGGCAGAAGCGCATGGCTGTGCGCAAGGTGGTGGCGTCGAGGTCGACAAGGTCGACTACCCGGGGGTCTTCACCGAAGCAAGTGCCCAAGTCGGGGCAGGCCACGCGGGCCGAGTCCCAGGCGAGGAAGAGGAGGCTGATATCCTTGGCAAGTGACGCTGACGACGAAGTCGACGGGTCCCCCTCAAGTCCGGACCTGGGGGAATCGCCCTGGACTGGCATTGGTGGTCAAGGGACCCCCCTTTGTTCATTCAGAGGTGCAATCAGAGTCACTTCCGGCGCCTGGCCCTACGCCCCCTACACTGCTAAAGGGGGTAGTGTTCAAGCATCCGCGGAGGAGCGGGTATGTTACTTGACGTATCTTGAATGTTGCCTGAACTGCAATGTTGAAGCCATGTTATTTTTGTATGTAGGACCGAAAGTCGTGGGGGCGGGGTTGATCTGGTGCCGCTCCCAGGGTCGAGCGGCAAGACGCTGCTGGTCAAGCCATCTGCCATGGACGTAGGGTCCAGGGCCGATGTCGAGGTAGACCTGCCGGAGCAAACGCTAAGAAACCCATTGGCCGAGGACCAGGCTCGGCCACTGAGTCCTCCACGCATCTCTTTGGGAACGAGCCCCCCAGCCGGTGACAAGCGGGGGGAGTTGCCCGAGACGGGTGGCATGGATGATGACCCGGGGAGTTTGACTAGGGTAGAAGACCCGATTGGTGGCGACCGCTGGACCCTAGGGGGATGTAGGAAGAGTTGAAGTTGGCTGCCAGCAGCTCCAAGGAATTCCTGATGAAGATGGAGAGGGAGCTGGCCGACGTCGTCAAGCTCAACAAAGAGCTGATGGGCGACCTAAAGGCCATTGCGGACGGTAGGTTTCTGCTCTATTTGTGTTGCTGATGCCTTGTCGCTGACCGTCGCGTTCTGTAGATGGGGAAAAGAAGGAGACAGTGCTCCAAAGTAAAGTGGAGAGGCTCTCCGGAGCCAAGCGGAAACTCGAGGAGGAAGTCGGCTCGCTTAAGGCAGCCAATCAACGCCTCAAAGTCGAGTCCGAGCACCTGGTGGAGGCCAACCAGCGCTTGACCAGACTATGCATGGTAAGTGCTGCTTGTCGGGTCTGCTGCTATTCTTGTGGGCTTGTATGCTCAGGGGCTTCTTTTGCAGGCATCCGAGCCGAGCTTCTGGAGCTACGACAGGCAGCCGAGTTCAACGCCAGTTCGCTGGTCCCTGCCGGGTCGGGCCCGACGGCCTTGACGTTGGTCTAGCGGCTCCGGGCCGGCACCACTCGTGCGGCGCAGTTGGTGCAGGAGACCGCAGTCGGCTGCGGTAGTCGGATCTTGGCACTGATCCGAGAGCACTTTCCATCCCTCGTCCTTGCTTCGATCTGTGAGGGTGTTTGTTGACGGTCCATAGACGCGCCAATTGTGAACCACAAGCGCACGGATCATCGTAGCTTTTCCCTTAGAGTATTCCATCCAAGGTTATTAATCCGTGGATCGATAATGAACTTACTAGGGTTTGCCATCTAATCTAACGGATCTATTCCTAACATTAAGTGTTGATTGCAGATAAAGGGGTAAACCTATATGATGTGAGTGTAGTGTATAGGTTGATCACATCCATAACATAGGCAAGGATAAAGAGCAACCAAAGGGGTAGATGAGCCTATCGCCTTCTAGTTGTAGTTCTAGCTAATAAGAGCAAGCGCATCATGCATCTCATCCAAAGCAATCTTTAAACCCTTACCTCCGATCAACCTCCCGAGAACGCCACCTTACACGGGATCACACCCTGTCACGATGCTCCCTATCAGCGTGGTTAGTTACAAGGGCACATCCACAAGTGAACGTGTCTAGATATCTTGAAGGATCAACACAGTAGATCTAATCACCATGATCACATAAAGCATGCTATATAGTCTAACCTTGTTTTAGACTAAGGAACAATCATATTCATGATAGGTAGTGTCGAGGTTGTACTCGGCAGATATTTGTCCGGCAAGCACCCCGCTTCGTGCGAAGATTAATCACGGTGATGAACAAAGAGACACATGATTTTTATACTGGTTCAGGCCCTCGAGATCGAGTAATAACCCTACGTCCAGTTGCTGCTTGTATTATTTCGTCGAGTACAGATTACAATGCGTAACAAGTACCCTCGGGTGGTTTGGCTAGATTCTGGGATACCCTCTACGTAGAAGACCCCCGCTATTTATATCCAGGGAGACGTGCCTTACAAGACAAAACAGACCTAAACCTAGTAGGACTCTAGCTATCTTCGGGCTTTCCTCCTGCGATCCGGCCATCGTGTCTTGTTCGGAGTCTTGATCGTTCGGAGTCGGTAGTCGGTAGTCCACGTGATCGGGCACCCTGGTATTATGGCCTCAACAGTAGCCCCCGAGCTTATCTTGTTCAGAAAAGGTTGATTGTTCAATAGCCTTCGGGTCTTTTTGCTCTTCGGGTGATTTCTGGATATGTTAATACCTCGTCAATCACTTGTGCATGAGAGCCAGAAAAGATCCCGAACTCTTGAATATTGAAACCTGCATCTGAATGATAAGGTCAGAGAAAAAATATTAGCCATAATAATAGTAAATAAAAACTGTTCCATCGTGGAAACTGAAACGCCCCAGGATTGATGTAATGGCTGCCCAGTGCATTTAAAACCCACTCCGCACATCTCCCGAAACTTTAGCAGCGCACGCGACATTCACGGCTCTGCTCCGGCTCCTCGATTCCCATGCGAAGCGTTGCTCCCTGGGTCTTTAAGTATCAGATCTCCTGGTCGATTTGTACTTGAACCTTCCCTTCTAAGCCTTCTTCCTCCCCTCGCCATGGGAAAGAAAAAAACTCAGCCGCAAGTTCAAGCTCCCTCGCCTCCTTTTCAGAGACTCTCCCCGCGGCTCCGCAATGCCGGCCTGACATCGGTTCATGTAGCAGAAATCTTCATCAGATGGAGATTTATCCCGCTCATGACTCACGACCGCTATGCCTGAACATTCAAAGGCGACAACGACCCGAACAGAATGAAACCCGATGGTGAGCCTTTGTTTTTCTGTTCGGGTGTTTTTCTGAGTTCGTTCAGTCATTTGAATTCATGACTTTTAACTAACAGTTGTCCCAGAGATAGAAGTGGCCGCTCGCCTAAAGAAGATGTTTGGAGCCGATCTCCCAAACTGGGAAAACGTCCCAACACCCTACAGCGCTGACAACCTCCTCCAGAGGTAAACTGTTGCTCAGAAAACTTTCTTTCTTGCTTAATATTGATTTGATGCAACACTTTTCCCCGAATAGGTCCCTGCTATTATTGACGCCCCCGCACAGAGCGGTGCCATCAACGTAGAGGAGGAGGGAGAGCAGCCCATTATTCAAGGCGCCATGGCCCCGACCACCGAACAGCCTGAACCGTCACTTGGTGCAGAGAAAGAGATCCCAAGCAGCCCCAAGGTGATTATTCCCCGAACTCGAAAGCGCTCTCGTAGCGTGGAAAGGACACTTCCGGGTTCGGGAATTCTCGGTGTGCCCGGGGCCGCCGGACTGTAGCCCAGTCGTGATCCACCTCGCCCTGATACCCAGGTACCGAGCATGATCGTATTCGGGCGTTTATTCACAGCCTTTGATCGCATAACCAAAGCTAAACGTGCTAGGGAGATTTCTCGACAGGAAAATCGTCCGACGCCACTGCCATCAAAGCTTACACCTGGTGCCAAGAGATTCAAAGTTAGAATCTCAACAGTGAAGTAAGAGCTCTGACAAACTTGATTATGCTTAAGTATTTTCTCGGAGAAAATCTTGTTTTAACTGTATCTGATTGTTCGGGAATTCAGGCAATCTGATCCTGCCGCCTCTCCTCCCGTCAAGCCGTCTGACAAGGAGAAAACTCCCGAGCCTGACTCGGCAGCTCAACCTGACGGTGTGGAGAAGACTGCGGAAATCGCAGGACCTGTCCCGATGCCCCTGGGCCCAATCATTAGCGCGCTTTCGGCAGCCGAAGAGCAATGGCGTTCGCTAGACGCTCATGCCTCTGCTGCAGAAGCGTCTGTGATCAGACTGGGGGCCCAGGTGACCGTTCTCCAGTTCGAGAAGGAAGGTACATGTCTTTATGTTATCATGCTTGTTTGTTGAGTCCTTATCTACGAACTTTTGCTTACACACTGCCTTTGATCTTGTAGCTAACTCCAAGAGCATTGAGGTGCTTGAGAAGAAATGCTCGGATCTGGAAGGGAGGCTAGCAGTTCGGGACAAAGACGTTGCTGATCTAACCGCCCGACTTGAAGCATCAGAAAAGCGCAGCTCGTCCTTGGAATCCAGGCTGATGGAAGGTGCCTGCGTCGCAGCAACTCACGCCATCGGGGCCTTGAAGAGCCACGTTCCTGATCTTGACATTTCCCTGCTCTCCAAAGGCTTCAAGTGCTCGGCGACAGAAGCTGAGGTAATGTTCGACAACTTTGCCCCGTTGGTAGAGCCTTTTGTCAAGAACCTTGATCTCCATCTGAGTGATTCGGAGGAATCACCTTGAACTCTATGCAAGACTCCTGTAATAGGGCAAAACTTTAAGGATTTAGAATGTGACTATAATTTGCGAAACATATGCTTGCATGTTTTTGCATCAGTCTTTAGAGCTAATCAGTGTTTTTGTGGAGCTTTTTAACTAATAGCTTTGTCATAGCCAAAGGTCCCGTTACCACAAGCTATTTCGGAATTGTTTAGTCGCTGAGACACGGGCGGCCTTCTGAACTATGTAATTCCTTGTAGTCATGGTATTCGGTAATTTAGCGTAGCCTAGCTTTCTTGACTTAAAAAGCCCGATTCTTGCGTGGTAGTAGTATCATAGTAGCCCCCGGGCTCTTTTACAGTCTTGCAAGCATGATGAAAAAGAGTCTAGAAGTACTAACCGTAAGAATTTCCGATCAAGTGGGGAGCCCCCGAGCCTAGAGCTCGGGACGCATAGAATAGGTCTGAAAAGAAAATTTTCAGCATGGTAGTCCCCGGCTCTTTGTTAGTGTATGCAGTATGGTAACAAAGAGTAGAAACAGAATAGAGAAATAAAGCCCGCCCCGAGCGTAAAAGCGAGGGTGAGTAGAGTGTGTAGAACTTATCTTTTTGTTTTGTTGGCGCTGTAGGCGACGCAGATAACGGTTTTTATCTGCCAAACCCGATGGTCGGGTTTGAACTTGCACGATCTCCGTAGTTTAGGCGTAGAATCTGCGTAGTTGATCCATGTTCCACATGTTTGGCAGTATATCCCCATCTATCTCCGCGATCCTGTAGGCTCCTGGTCGTGCGATATCTACTACAATGTACGGCCCTTGCCATGGAGAGGACAATTTAGTTTTGTCCTTGGTGCGTTGATCTAGTTTGAGCACCCTGTCACCAATGCACAGGCTTCGTTTGCGAACATTAGCATCATAGTATTGCCGCAATTTTTGCTGATACTGGGCTACTCTAAAAGCAGCTGCATCACGAGCCTCCTCCAGGAGGATTAGCTCATCAGCGCGTCTGTCAGGCTCTTCAGTTTCTGAAAACATTGCCACGCGTGGGGCTTGTAGTCGGATATCGGATGGTAGAATCGCTTCCGCTCCATACACCAAGAAGAAAGGTGTTTCGCCCGTTGCCCGATTCATGGTGGTCCTCATCGACCAAAGTACTGTAGGGACTTCATGAATCCAACGCTTGTCGTAAGCTTGCAATCTGCTAAAGATTCTCTTCTTGATGCCCTGGAGCACGATGCCGTTGGCACGCTCTACTTGCCCGTTCGTCTTCGGGTGATTTACCGATGACCGATCATGCCTGATCCCGTGGTCGTAGCAGAAATCAAAAAACTTTTTACTTTTAAACTGCGTTCCATTATCAGAGATTATCCTGTTCGGGACACCGAATCGGACGACAATACTCCGTAGGAATTTGACAGCTGCCTCTTTTGTGATTTTCTGAACTGGCTCGGCTTCAACCCATTTTGTAAATGTGTCGATGCCAACGAACAGAAATCTGTAACCCCCGACCGCCCTGGGGAAGGGCCCGAGGATGTCTATACCCGATGTGGCAAAGGGCCATGACAAGGGTATAGTGTTTAAAGCTTGCACAGGTTTAGTTTGTTTCCGTGCGAAGAATTGGCATGCCTCGCACTTTTTAACTAACTCGCTTGCGTCTTGAAGAGCTGTGGGCCAGTAGAAGCTCTGTCGAAATGCTTTCCCTGTTAGATATCTGGGAGAAGCATGTGATCCACAGATTCCTCCATGAATATCGTGGAGCAAACTAATGCCCTCGGTCCGTGTGATGCATTTGAGTAGTATTCCATTGCGGGTTAGCTTGTATAATCGCCCGTCAACCAATTGATAGTTCTTGGCTTTACGATGGATTTTCTCCAATGTAGCATCATCGTCCGGAATAGCTTGGTTTGTGAGGTACGCCCGGATTGGATCCATCCAGTTCTCCTCGTTTCCAACTAGAGCGGCGGCTCGGGCCGTACCGACCAACATAGACTCCTTGGCGGATTCGTTGGTTGTAGAAACTGAGCCCTTGGTAGGCGCAGTTTTTAGGTTCGGTGGTGAAACCGACACAGATGGCTTAGTAAGAACTTCAAGTAACACGTTACCTGGGAGCCATGTGCGCTATGCAGCTGCCTTTGCGAGCTTGTCTGCGTCGCCATTGAATTCCCTCTTGACGTGCCGTACTTCAAGTCCATCAAATTTGCTCTCCATGCGCCTATATGCTTCCAAGTATTTAGCCATGACCTCGCTCCGCGCACTGTACTCTTTCATGACTTGCTTTGTAGCTAACTCGGAATCCCCTTTCACGAGCAGCCTTCTCACGCCAAGAGATGCAGCTATACGGAGTCCTGTCAAGAGTCCCTCATACTCGGCAACATTGTTAGTAGGAGTTGGATCAACAAAATTGATTTGTAATGTGTACCTGATGATGTCATTGTGCGGTGAAATCAGGACCACCCTAGCCCCCGCGCCTGCTCGGCAAAATGCTCCATCATAGAACATGGTCCAGTGTTCGGGATTCTGGGCAGCCTCTTCGGGTTCGGGGTTTGTCCACTCTGCGATGAAATCTGCCACAGCCTGCGACTTGATGGCAGTTCTGGGTATGAATTCAACGTCATAAGCCCCCATCTCCACAGACCATTGCGCAATCCTACCCACGGCATCTCGATTATGTAAAATGTTGCCTAGAGGGTAAGTTGAGACAACCTTGATCTTGTGGCTCTGAAAATAATGCTTGAGCTTCCTGGAAGTCATTAGTACAGCATATAATAATTTCTGAATCTGAGGGTACCTTGTTTTGGCATCATGCAGCACCTCGCTTACGAAGTAAACAGGATGTTGTGTTGTTGACTTTTCT
The DNA here is from genome assembly GCA_004135705.1 of Alloteropsis semialata. NCBI lineage: Eukaryota > Viridiplantae > Streptophyta > Magnoliopsida > Poales > Poaceae > Alloteropsis > Alloteropsis semialata. The sequence continues at coordinate 45,197,138 of CM014271.1, forward strand.
GTTGGTCTCTCGACCACCAAAACAGTGCTGACAACAGTTGGTGTCGCTGCTACGTATAACAGCATCTCCTCTTGTGGCTGTGGCGGGACCAGTACGGGCATTTTCCGTATGTATTGCTTGAACACCTGGAACGCCTCTTCTGCTTCTGCCGACCACTCAAAACGATCAGTTTTACGTAGCAATTTGTAGAATGGCATACCTCGTTCACCTGACTTGGACACGAATCGACTCAGGCACGCCATCATTCCTGCCAACTTCTGGACTTCGTGGCGGCTGCGTGGAGACTTCATGTCGTCGATTGCCTTGATCTTGTGCGGATTTGCCTCTATACCTCGTTGGGAAACAAGGTAACCGAGGAGCTTACCCGATGATACACCAAAGGTGCACTTAGCGGGGTTGAGCATCATCCTGTTTTCACGCAAGTTGTTGAATGTTTCGGTTAAATCAGCGATCAGGTCGCCCTTTAACTTACTTTTTACAACAATGTCGTCTATATATTCTTCCACATTACGGCCGATCTGGCCCTCGAGGACAATGTGAACACATTTTTGATAAGTGCAACCTGCGTTTTTCAGACCAAAAGGCATCTTTATATAGCAATAAACACCGAAGGGAGTTACGAATGCAGTTTTTTCCTCATCGTCAATGCACATGCTGATTTGGTGATACCCCGAATAGGCATCTAGAAAACAAAGCAGCTCACATCCAGAGGTTGAATCTACAATTTGATCTATCCTAGGTAATGGATACTCGTCCTTCGGGCAAGCTTTATTCAGATCTGTGTAGTCCACGCACATCCTCCACGTTCTGTTGGGCTTCTTGACCATGACTGGGTTTGCCAGCCATTCCGGGAAAGGGACTTCTTGAACGAAGCCGGCTTTGAGTAGTCAGTTGATTTCTTCGTTAATGGCGTCTCGCTTCTTCGGGGTATATCTCCTTTGCTTTTGCTTGACTGGTCGGACGCCAGTTCGTATGCCAAACTTGTGCTCGATTACCTCCCTGGGGATCCCGGGCATGTCAGATGGTTCCCAAGCAAACACATCTGCGTTTGCCCGGAGGAAAGCAATGAGCTCGAGTTCCTATTTATCACCTAGGCCAAGGCCCACCTGGGTGGTCTTGGTTGGGTCCGCCTCGTCAAGGGCCACAGACTTTGTGCCTGGCTCGGAGCGCTTGGTTTTGGCACTATTGGTGAGGCGTCGGTTGGCGACTCGCCGGCTGCCTGTGATGGCGTCCCCTTGAGTGGGGTCTGGTCCACCATGGTCTGCTTCTCAGCGGCGCCGTCGTCGGTCTTCTGTTCCCCGATGGGCTCCTGTTCGGGAACTTCTTTCCCCTTGGCCCTTGATCGGGTCTCCGCTGCTCGGGAGGTTTCAGCCAATGCTGCTTTAGCGGCAGTCTTAGGTTGGTTCTTGATCTTTTTCTTGGCAGGTTCGGCAGCCTTGGCTGGCTCCTGCTCGTCTCCCTTGATCACGTCCAGGGTCTTCATGTCGCACTGGACTGCGCCCTTGCGATCGCCGCAGATGGTGATCGGGCCCAGCGGCCCTGGGACCTTGATCATGGAGTACGCAAAGTGAGCAACCGCCATGAATTTCTTCAGAAACGCCCGGCCCAAGATGCAGTTATAGGCCGACGTGATGTCAGCCACCTCGAAGGTGAGGAACTCTGTTCGGATGTTTTTGCCTTCCATGAGGGTCACCTGCAGATCAATCCTCCCTAGGGGAAAGGCTTGGATGCCTGGTATGACCCCGTAGAAAGGCTTCTCCACCGGGGACAAGGACCTCCTCGGGATCCCGAGCTCGTCAAAGGCATTGACGAATAGTAGGTTGAGGGCGCTTCCACTGTCGATCAGGGTTCGCCCGATCTTGCGGGGCCCGATCCATGGTTTGATGCACAGTGGTAGTAGCGGCCCGTCGTAGAGCGTCTCGGGGTGGTCCCTCTGATCAAATGTGATCGGGATTTCGGACCACCTTAGCGGATGCTTGCAGGGCTCGGTGCTGGCTATCTGCCTCTCGACCAGCTTGATCTTTGGGAAGATCTGGCTCATCATCACAATCCATGTAGTTCGCCATCCGAGGGTTGTGGGCTGCCTGGTCACGTGGAGCCCCCTGCTGCTGGCTCTCCTCCTCCTGCTTCTGCTTCTTGTACACCATGCAGTCCACAAAGTGATGCTTTCTGGATCGGTGGATCGGGCAGTACATCAGGAGATCGGTAGGTTTGCCTTGACGCCTGTACGGGGGCTTGTTGTCCACGGCCATGACTTCGTCGCCCTCGGTCTTGCGCTTCTTGTTCTTATGCTTATTTTTCTTCTTGCCTTTCCCGGCTGGCTGGCTTTGTTCGGGCTTTCCATGAACCCGCGCTTGGGCGTCCGCCATCTTGGCGGTCTCTTCCAGGATCCCGTAGAGCTCTGCCACCGTCTTCGGGTTCTTCTTGGCAAGTTCCTCCGCAGTTCGCTCGTCCTTGCAACCCTAATTGAAGGCCACAATCACCCGATCATCCACCATGTCAGGGATGGTGTTACGGGTGTCGCTGAACCAGCGGATGTAGTCCCGGAGGGATTCTTCAGGCTTCTGCACACAGTTGAGCAGATCTCCTTCATGTCTAGGGCATTTGTAGGTGCCTTGGAAGTTGGCTTCAAACTTCTCCCGGAGGTGGCCCCATGACTTGATGCTAGCCTCGGGCAGGTTCATGAGCCACGTATGGGCTGATCCCTGCTGGGCAGTCGGCAAGTAGTTGGCCTTGACGTAGTCGTCACCCCCGGTGGCATCGATGATCATGGAATAGATCTGAATCCACTCGCGGGGGTTGGTTGTTCCATCATACTTCTTGATGTTAGTAGGACGAAACTTCTCGGGCCACCTGACCTTGTGCAGGGCTGGGGAGTACGCAAGGCATCCCCCCATGCCTGGTCGGGAGTCACGTGGCGGCGAATCTGGATGGGACCGATAGTAGCCCTCACGTGCTCGGTAATCTCAATTGTAATTGAGAGTTTCCCGAGCGTCGCGAGCGCGACGGTTGCGTTCGAGCTGCGGCCTCATGTCGCGCCCCTCGTGTGGGCGATAGTGGGGTCGTCCGTTAACAGATCGGGACCGAACCGGCTGTGGTTCATGTGGTCTATTTGACGGAGCTGGTGGTGCGGCAGCGGCGGCCTCGATGCGCTCCTTGGCCTTGTCTGCTGCTTCCCGAGCCTTCTTGGCTATGGTGGCCATCGGGGTCCCTTCAGCCATTGCTTCCATGGTCTCCAAGAGGGTTCGGATCTGCAGATTGTCCTGCTCGACAGCCCGAAAATCGTTGTTGAGATCTCGGGGAGCCAACGAGGACGCGACCTGCTGTGTTTGGGTTTTAGCCGTCTGAAGCATTGGTGCGTTGCTAAAACGTGGAGGAGGGATGGGCCTGCGCGAGCTAGATGACTCGGCAGCGGCCTCGGTCCCATTTGCAGTTAGCACATGGATGCGGCGGTCTTCGGGTTGTTCCGACCCATTGCTAGATCCACTGTATTCGAGATCCAACTGTGCAGTGCGATCTGCAATGTCTTCGGGAGTTGGCTTCGTGAAGGTGGCGAAAACTTCCCGACCGGCGCACGTGAGATCGGGATCATGGATCCCTGTCATCTTGAGCTCGTAATCGCCTTGGTGCTCGAACACGAGATCCCCGAAGCGGATCTCCCGTGCAGGCACTAGATGGCAGTGAGCGTAGAGATCGGAAGCGGAGGCGGAACTACCGATGGCTTCCGACTTGACGGAACTGGGCATGTAGGGCATCGATGAACTCGACGCGTCGGCGATCCAGACTCCATTGACGATCGGCATGATCTTTCTTCACGCAAGGGCCCCTACCTGGCGCGCCTCTGTCGAGGTTGTACTCGGCAGATATTTGTCCGGCAAGCACCCCGCTTCGTGCGAAGATTAATCACGGTGATGAACAAAGAGACACAGGATTTTTATACTAGTTCAGGCCCTCGAGATCGAGTAATAACCCTACGTCCAGTTGCTGCTTGTATTATTTCGTCGAGTACAGATTACAATGCGTAACAAGTACCCTCGGGTGGTTTGGCTAGATTCTGGGATACCCTCTACGTATAAGACCCCCGCTATTTATATCCAGGGAGACGTGCCTTACAAGACAAAACAGACCTAAACCTAGTAGGACTCTAGCTATCTTTGGGCTTTTCCTCCTGCGATCCGGCCATCGTGTCTTGTTCGGAGTCTTGATCGTTCGGAGTCGGTAGTCGGTAGTCCACGTGATCGGGCACCCTGGTATTATGGCCTCAACAGGTAGAAAGCATAGAAGGAGTTATTGAGTCGCTAAGAGATCGGATGACACGAAGAACATTTCTCATATAATAGATGTATTTGGATCATCACCACCGAGTACATACCATTGATGACTCCAACTAGCTCTTGAACTCCACCATGGCACAACCACGCAGGGAGGCCATGGCGGCTAAGGTTGGCCTAAGCCATCCTCTAGACAACTTTGAGGACTTGCGGCGGCCGTCGTCTCCCTTTGGTGTATGCCCTAGGTTTCACCGAGTTCTGGTGGATTGATGTGCGTGCCTCCGGGCATCGGGGCTATAAATAGTCTGAGGAAACCCTAGCTCGAAGGGGAGGTCGAGGCAGCACAGAAACACCCTGGGCCAGCCGGCACGGGCTCCCTTGGGCCAGCCGGCCTGGGCTGTTTCTGTGGCCCCTTGATCCCATCTTTCATGTGCAAGCTTCTAGATCCTCCAGGAGTTCAGGTGCCAATGCATGTAGGAATTTGGACGTCGGTTGCTTCGGGATAAGATTGGGTCTTGATAGCTTTCTAAATGTCTGCCTGATTCACCTTGATCCTGAAGTCATCCGACCTTATCTTCAAGTCTTTGCCCTTCCAAATTCTTGGAGGTTGGTTCAACATAGATGAGAGCGAACGAAATCCATGTTGTATTAGGTTTTTGGCCTTCATATTCCTCCATGCTCACATGACCTTGGTCTTCTTCCAAAAGTGCTCATTTATAGCTCAAATACCTGCGTAAACCAAAATCCTCCAAAAATACATGCATATGCAAAAACGGGGTTATTTCAAGTGCCAAGTGGCAGGTTAGTATATGAATTGGTCCCAAAACACCACTTAATTAGCACTAAAAAGGTATCGCTAACGAGCGTCAACAATCGCCCCATGCTTAAACCTTGCTTGTCCTCGAGTAAGTCTAGGATCTTTGCTTAACAAAAAAATCAGCGTTGCCCTTCGATGTCTTCCCTGCACTTAGTTATACACAACAAGACACATTGCTCTCAAGTGTTTAGCATTTAAAGTTGAAGTTGTGACCGACTATTTTTCATTATGGAAGATAGGCTAGCAATAAAGAACAAGCCAAAATAATAAATAAATACAATGCTCTTGAACTTAAGTGAACTTTAGACCTTTACCTTGTTCCATCGTGAAGAGTTTTCAAAAAGATGCATATCCAACATAAGTGAGATTCTCTTGCAATAGTTCATGGAAACACTCATCTCATCAAGTCGCTCAAGCCTATACTGGATTATTTTCAACCTATTCTACGCATATATGAAATTGGAAGGCTTATGTGAAGCTTGGTAGGTAAAAACAATCCTAGCAAAATATTATATCTCAAATATTGTCAAACTAAGAGAGAGATCTATTGGAATTACCGAGAGTAGTCAAAAAGGCAATGGAGAATAAATGTTGGAAAGAGAGAGGGATGGAACACACATATTTAGATAGGTGGACATGTGCAAATGGCAAGTGGATGATCCCGAGGCACAAATGAAGTCCTCGTTATCGAATTGCACATGATTGGAAAATTAAGTATAGAATTGTCTTCAAAGCACTTGGAATTTGATGAAGCTAAAAGAACTAAGAAGCATTATTTCTCTCTTTTTTTCTTTCTTTCTTTCATTTTTTTTCCTTTCAACTTTGTTTCTTTTCTTTCTTTTTTTGTTTTTCCACATTTTTCTTTCTTTTTGCTCTTAAGAACTTTTTGCAACATAGTACTTACTCAGTATCCTCCCCCATGCTGAAACGATTGCTTGTCCTCGAGCATAAAAGTGAGGGTCAATAATTACTGAAGTAAGTACACAAAATCCATCTTGACCTTTGGAAAAATCATTTGAATCTTCAGGGAGTTTCTTCTCGATGCCTCCCAAATTGATGTTTTCTAAATTAGGCTCTTGATTCTTTTGAATTTTGCTCACGATAATGATCCATACTCAATTGTAGGTTGTGGTCAAGAAGGTAATCACAAAAAGATATTTGGGTTTAGGATGGATATCCAGCGAAGTTTGCAAAGTTTCCCGTGTAGAAACTCACAATGCATGGATAGAAAGGCCAGCAAAAGGAGAGTACGCAAAATGGAATGGCCGGCTTCTTAGTCTCGAACCATAGAAATCAATCTTAATCCAACTCATCAAAATATAAGTTTGCAATTCTAAAGGTTTCATCATGATAGATCATGCATATGTAGAGGCTTTGGTAGGTAGAACTTTGCAAGAGATTCACAAATGTAGATAGCATAAGAATCAAGTTTTAAATAAAACAATACAAGGTATAAGGTCATCGGTAAACTTAAATCAAAGAGCAACATGGGATATGTGGGTCTAGAATTTAGTCATTTAACCTCCACAAATAGAAGAACCGGTATTTATATCGACTTAAGCTCATTTTATAGAGAGCAAATAGTCAAGTCATATACAACATGGTATAGGTAGAACAAAGCGGCAACTTTCATCACTTTTCCATAAGCAAAGGTATTCAAAATATTGCATCGTTGTGAGCACAAAGTGATGGTGATCATTTATTGAAAATGAAAACAAAACTAGGTTGTCCTCCTAGTAGCCATGTTATTAACAAGAGAGATATACAAAAGTTTCTAACATATGGTCGATGGCATACATATATACAAGCATTAAGAAGTAGATGAACAAAGAGAAGGTTGAGGAAGAGTTACCGTCCTTTTCGATGCTTGCAATGAAGTGCAGTGCGGCTTCCCCCATGCTTAAGCATTGTGCTTAGCATGGAAGAAGAATCTTGAGTGTCTTATGACAACCGTGATCATTGTACTCCATATGGCTTTTTTCTTTTCGTCCAACAAGTCCTCCACCATGCTTAGCATGTTGCTAAGCATGGAAGAAGAAGATGGACCATTTTGTAATTCTTGAAATCCTTCCACCATGTGTTTGGAGATTAACTTTATGCTTCTTCACCTTTGTTGCCTTAACTTTTCTTCAACCCTTTCCATTGTCACTAAGCTTTTGTGCCAATCATTCTTCGTACCGTTATCACCTCCTTGCTTGTTATCTTCATTGCTGCTTCATTTTCCATAAATTTTTTCTTTATTTCCAGGACAGAAAATGCATTGAACCCCTTCTCCATTGCAAAATGCACAAATTTCTCTTTCCAACGAGTCATCATTTGTCCAAAACGGATTCCGAACAAAAGAGTTATGCCTTTTTTAGTCCAGCACTGCAATCTGTCCCGAGCTGATTTCAGAATGCGCAGCACCCAATGTTTTTGTCGTATCTCCTTGCATGGGTCTTCAAATTCATTAATCTTGAATGTGTTGAAACGAGAATTTGATGTAGTCTCTGAATATCATCTTTTCCTTTCTTGTACATCTCTGAACATGTGCAGATTTTTGATAAAACAGCAGCGTCCCTTTAAATCTTTGTTGGTATTTCTTAGCATCACCACTTAGATTAGTGATGGCACTAAAGATGCCTTATCGTAAATCTAAATGTTACAGAGATTCTGCAAGCGCACAGAAGTACGTTGTAGCATTTCACATGGGAGTATTGTAGAGTATAGTTATTTGTTTATCCGCAGGGAAAGCGTTTAGTTAAAGAGAGGTGTCGTCCAATGTATTTACTTACAACATTATTAATATACCCTAATCTAGGCAGGGGTAAAGGATATGGAAATATAAGGGTAATGTGACACACAGAAATTCATTGCTCATCATTATGTAGTCTTAGTTAGTAATAGAACATTAGTAAAGAGTACAAAGAGCTCATTAGCATCATACAAATGGAACTTGGATACACTACAATACCCTATACAAACTCATACAATGGACATATGCAAGAGGACATATCGAGGTGTCCAGTGGTTCCCTCATCAAGGGACGACAGGAGGACGTCTTATCATAATGGCCTAATATCATCTCCCGAACGTGGAGGATTACAAAGGACGGACAGGGCTGTCACCACCTGCCTCCTACCTCTACTAATCCGTGGGGCAGCGATACCCTCAATGGTATTCCATAATTCAAACACCATATTTGCAATATGAAATACAACTCTATCTATCACGCTAATAAATAGAGCAACCATAAGGCACATTGAGCCAATGTTATAGCATACGTCAACTTGAATAAGGTGCAAGACATAAGTAGTATATACTAAGTAGGTAAAATACAGTTGATGCATACAACATAAGTATGAAGATACTTCCATTAAGCTCAGAGTATTACAAGTAAGTAAAGAGATACAAAAGTTGAACTCTAGAACTTACCAAGACTCCTCCGGAAGCCCTTCGGAAGCTCAACTACTACACTACTACAACACATGGATATTGTAACACCAAGTTGTGTTACTATAGGTCAATTGATGTGTTACTAAGCCTCATTGTAACACTTCTTGTTAGCGCTACTATATCCAATGTTACTACTATATAATCTATTGGAACACATGTAATGTGCTCCTTTACATCCAAAAAAGTGTTACTGCTATGTAACACAATTAATTATATATTGGAACATTTGTTAGTGTTACAATTATTATCTAGTGTAACATATTTTCTTAGCTTTAGTAACACTTTTCATTGCAGTAGTAGCATTTTGTGAGAAGACAGTTCAGAATTTCAGTAACATTTGGTTTGTAACACATGCTTTACCTATTGTAACACATTAGAAAATTGATATAAATAGCTACCATACACTTGCACATGGCATACAATGTTGATTTGAATTTTTTAGGGAACCTAGCTTATTGCACATTCACACAGACCAAAAGATTCAATAATCACAGGTAGCTGCATTGATTGTAGCAAGGTAACAAACATAGTTCTTTTTCACATAATAGAACAGTGTATTTACACAATGATATGGTTCTAAAGAGCAAATGTCCAAAGCGGGAAGTACAAATCAGTACCACGAGGAATGAAATCTAATAATTATAAAAAAGAAAAATAATAAATTGCTTCTTTGTCCATTCATGTGCATCCAAATATACGAATTCAACCATTGATCATTTCAACCTGCATAGAGAATGTATGGTGTAGTGTTGATCAGTTCAACCAAATTAGAGAAAGTTAGATGTAACATTACATATTTGGAAAAGGTAGTTACACAAACTGAAGGCCAAGCAATTGGTGCTCCTTTGGCATGGGCATCACCCATTTTGTTGTAGCCAGTCATGGGCCTTACTAATGGCTCATCTTGTGCTACTGGATGATTGATGCGCACTTTGTAGAATTGTTTTCCTATCTCAACACCGCCAATACAATCTTTGGGATTAGAACTTAAAATAGTTGCATATGCCACAATTTCTTTATTTGGATACCGTCCAGTCTTAAGTACCACTGTTCTTCCATCCTACATTAAATTAATAGTCACCAAGCGTTAGTTGTGAAAATATAATAGAATCAGGCCTACTGATCTTTTGTTTGTTCACCTTAATTGGATGAGTTGGCATGTATTTTGAACGCTTATGGCCTGTAGCATTACTCCTAGCCTCTTGGAGTACTCCTGGTTGGTTCTTTGTCATCTGGAAGAAGGTATGAAATCATATGCTAAATCATGCCAAAGGTTTGGGTAAAAATATTGCATGGATAAGTGTAATTCATGCATACCATTCTTTTACTTGATAGTCTACCATGACTTGAATTCTGCATACATACGTCAAACTGAAAGCAAGTAAAATAGTTGTATGTATATGTGGTATAGAGTGCAATTAAATGGATGAACCACTGCATGAAAATTCTATCACTTGTCAATGATTTAGGTCAAATGGTGTACCTCTTTCTGTCTTAAATCGTTAGTGGAGCATTGTGGGGATGATGGCTCCCCCTGATATGATAATTCCTTAGGATTTCCATCTTCTTGACACTACAAGATAAATCCATGTGAATTTACAATACTAGACCCAAATATTGACATATATATACCTAAATAAGAGTAGAGTGGTGTTAAATGACAAGCATCGGCTTTAAAACTTTTGTGTTGGACAAAATTGGATTACAACTGTGATGGTAGTCAAAATGGCATGTATATACAGAAGAAAGGAACAAATTGTAGTAGGATTGAGATTTACCAATTCATCCCTCTGTTGACTGACTGCATCTCCATGGTTTGGTGCAGCACATTGAACTCTCTGCAAATTTCAAACAACATCATATAACCAGCAGAATATTGGAATCAGTGAATTATGTGAAAACATGTAAATAAAAAAACCTTTCTGTTGGAATGCACTGCATGATTTTTGAAGTTACCATGATCAGTCAATTCCTGTAAAAGGATATATTAAGTATAAGAGTAAAATTTTAGTACACAGAATTACATAAAAGACATCAGTATACCTTTGTTGGTTCTTCATTCTCATCATGTCTTTTTTTGTTTTTGAGTTCATCAATATCTTTGTCTTGTTTTCTTACATGGTCCTTGAGTTGCTTCATTTCCTCCAATATATGAGTCTCTACATCAGATGGTGATCCATCTATTGTAGCTATATTAATGTCCTTGAAATGACGTGTTGTTCGGCCATAAACTTGTTTAGGAATTGGAAGCAATCCCATGCCATGTACTTGTCCTGGTTTCTCATCTCCCAGTACTTGATGTAGTGCATCACCTTCCCATGCATTTCTTCCTCCACTATTTTGTGCTAGTTCTGGTTGTTTTTCTATGAGATTTTCTAACTGAACCTATAAGTGAAAAAGGACAACCATATAGTTATTTCAACATTTGCAAACATGATGACCTTCGTTGTGTAGATATCATACCGCAGGATGATCTGTCCTCTCCACTCTTTTCCTGTGAGTTGCTAAGTAAACCTTGGCTCTATGTGGTTGTTCTTTTGCTGGATCATCTTGTCTCTACCAAAAGAAAAACACCAGTACTTGAATGATAAGAAAACACATAGAGGAATATATTGAACAAGACAAAATGCTCACCAAGTCCTCAGTCCATCGGGCATAACTCTTTGTACCCGCATTATGTGTTGCCTTCGTCATTCCACAACTTACTTTGTTCTTGTCACTAAGGGCCTATAATAAATTAATAAATATTGCATCAGTATATAAACAAAAGAGAATATATAGCAGAAATAATGGTACACTTAACCAACCTTTCCTTCTACTGACTTCCAATATTTTACTAGGGTTTTCCATTGATATTCCTCAATATCATCTGGACAGAGCTTGTACAAAGTTGACCTTTTCTTCTTTGGATTAAATAGCTTCTTTTTTATTGTTGCTTTATACTTTCTCCAATCTCTACCGATTGCTTTCAATATCCATTGTTCACATGAGTGAGGATACAAAAACTTTGTCTAAAATCAGATACAGGTAAATGAGTAAATTTAATTACTTGGCTACTACAGTAGTAGAAGTTTATACCATAATATATCTTATGAAATTTAACATACCTGAATGCATTGAAGTATGGTTTCAGCACTGTTTTTCTTTACCTTTCTCCAATCTTTGAAATGTATAGGACAATATCCACCATTCCGTGCAATGGTGCCCAAAAATTGCCCTAAAAGGCCACCTTCTTTCCCAATTGGTTGCCCAAGCTGATTGCATTTCACTAATATTCATTTTTCCTCTGGTAGATTCCAAACATGTGTCAAAACGGTTCCCTTTCGCTTGGTAACTTTATCGCTATCGCCTATGAAAAATAAGTTGACATTAGTAATGCAGTCCACGTGTATTAGAAGATTCCAAATACACAAGTACCTGGTGTTTCTTGGATGTGAACATCAGGTTGCTGGTCATTCTTATTGGCATATCGTGCTTTGCTTTGAATTACATTTAACCGTTTCTTTTTCTTTGAGCCCCTTCTTGCTGTGAATAAATGTGGGAAAAGTGACAACAAGTTCAGAGATCAGATAACTCCTATGATCTAAAATATTTCTAATACAGTATGCAACAATGATCTATTGAGATAAAATAGGTTCTGCAACCTAATTCCATGAGTTTAGTTGAAATAGCTACTCTTGGATGAAATGGCTACTGAAAATTAAATTCAATATGAGATTACAGGTAAAAACAAGTAATTATATGACATCCATACATAAGTTTTACTTGGATGCTCAAACATACTGCAAATTGTAGCTTCATCATACTACCTTTAGTTTTATTTCCTGCAGATTTTGTTGGTTCTTTCTTGGACATGGTAGGTGCTATGGTGGCCATTCTTTGCCTCGTCACAAACAAGTTAACCTTCTTTTTTCTGTCATTGTCTTCAAGCATTTTCATCACATCTGTATCCCACTCTATTGCAACCAAACTATCTCTTCTCTTGTAGTACAGATAGTCGATAGATTTGTATCCATATTCCTCGATGAGTCCAATCAAGTTGAAGTAACATATTTCATCTTTGTCCATTTCCCTCTGCACATATTCCTGTCCTGGAGCTGCCCCCTCAAATTCAAAATCTAGGGTCCAAATATCCGCAACCATGGTACTACAATCTAGTTAAAATAGGCATCCGAAACAAATTTGGTATGGTCAGAAAAACTTAAGAGAGTAACAGTTGAATTGTTTCAAATTTTTTGTATGGGGAGGAAAATATCATTAAGAATGCTTTCTAAATAATTTTCACACATCTCCCTAAATATGGCAATACGAAATTAGAGGAATCCAAATCAAAACTAACCTTGTGGTTTGTATATGTTGTTGCCTTTCTTGTGCCTAGGTAGTCATTCTTTTTGGCTTTGACAGTTCTGCTCCAGATACAAGTTAAGTTGAAGGAAGCTACAAAAATGTTAAAACCATGCACTGTTTTAAAAATGAAGAGAGTGAGTGAACAAAAACTATTTATCAAATAGTCAGTTCTTATTGGGAAGGCTAACTTTGAAATCTTGCTGAAGAAATCTTGTATTATTTGCTATACTGAATTTGAAATAAAACTGCAACTACAATATTAGAATTAGCTTATCTAGAAGTCTCCATGATGTTGTTAGATTCCAATTCTCCAATTTGCACCTGGACCTCATGCTCTCACAATTTTGTTTCTCTGGTGTATTTAAATTTTATTTATTTTGTCGATTCCTTGACTAACCAAAGGACCACAAGCAGTGATGGCCACTGCACAATTATTGTTCCATCGCTTTTGCTGCAAGAAATCATTCGTTCTTAGAGCAAAGGTAAATATATTTGTTATCAGTTACTCTTATTGAACCATTTCTAGTCTTTTCTGAGCTGAAGATCTGTTTGCTTGTACTCACAGAGAGTTGCTGCTAGTTGTGTTTGGTTGGCAGGGAAGTTGGAGGACAGTCCTAGAAAATCAAAGCATATTATATTGGTATTCAACAGAATGGAATGTAGGAGAGAAAGCTTGCCTGTTGAGTACCTAGTTGTCTTATCAAAGGTATTTTTTGTTCTCAACATAATTTCAGTTTCTGTTCACTCTCAGAACTGAAGCATGACCTGATAAGGACAGAACGTCATCTGTTGAAGGAGATGGGTTTTATTCTAGTGAACTCTCTTAGTTTTGTGGGCAGCAGGTCCAGTCCCCTTGTGCTAGTGCAAGATCGTTTTGTGAACTAAATTGTTGACATCAAGTTGTTGTAAATATTTTAACATAAATTTTCTATCCAAGACATGTAGATGACTGCTGTGCTGAGTGCCACCAGCTCCTTTACTTTTTGTTGTTTTAGGGAGTAGAAAGAGTAAAAAGAAAAGAGCATTGCAAATACATAACAAACAACTATGCATCTTCTTCTTTAATGAAAAGATATAGCTCTCCTTTTTGTTCTAAAAAGAGCAACTGTGTAAGTAGATAAATGAGGCAGATAAGGGGAAAAAAATGGATAGCCCAAACCAGTGGGTGGTGATCATTTTCAATAGGATATACCGAACAACTAGACATCTCAGAGTAATGAGCTCTGAGAGTGAGATTTGCATAAAACGGGTTAGGGTTAGATGGACTGTGTATTAGGAATCTGAAGTCACCACATGATTCGAACAATAGAGGAAGATGGTAGTTTAATCTATAACACCGAAATCACTATCCAAAATAATCCCTATTATTTGAGTGGTGACCGACTAGGCATACCTTGAACTCCTTCGCAGCAAACCTGAGGAGGTGCACTGAACCTGCATGAATTGAAAAGGGGCGGATTAGGAGCAGATCAGATCCATGGGAGAGGGGCAGAGTACTCTCACTTTGAACGGGAACCTTGGCTGGAGCTTTGAAATGGCTTGGGGGCGCAGCTGAGATGGGTGTCGAAGGTAGAGGGAGGGGCGGGAATGATCTGAGGAGGAGAGACGAAACTGACATGCCGTGCCGCCTTTCTCGTGCAAGGTGGGCAATTTTCGGTGTTCAGCCTGGAAATTTTGGAGGGAAACTAGTCCGGCCAAAAAAATGGTGGGAAAGCTTATGTTCACAAAATTGGATGGAAAGTTTCAGGGAATAAACTTCAAAGAAAAAGAATTAAGAATAGAGAATTGCATACACGAAAGTTTTCCAGGGCAAAACATACAAATCTTAAACTGGTGCGTAATAGTTTTGGCCCATTTTGAAGATCTATATTTTTGAATTTTGAGGTCAAACTACCAAGCAGGCTTTGCCTCGAAATTATCTTTTCAGGAAAAAAAAGAACGCCTGAATTCCAGTTCGTATGCAAAAGTGATGTCCATTTTACTGAACCATGCGCAAAAATAGTGTTGAGAGAACTGTTTACAAGGAATGACTGTACCAATTGCATATGTAATTATGTACGTTGGAATCACTGAGCTAGATGAAATAAAGAAATTGATATTTCTTCAATGAATAAAATATAATATATCAATCACAAGGAGATTATATGGAAAAGGAAAGGATCAAGCAAATCTGGTACCTTTTGCTCAACAAAATTGCCTCCTGCCAAGCAAGATCTTCAAAGGTGCCACCAGCACAACTCATGATATAGTCTACAGCTTTTCCAATCTGGCACATCAGTGCCTCTTGATGATACGACGGCAAGCCATCGAGTGAACTATCCTTTCCTCCTTTAGTTGTTATTATGGATATGATGGATAATCTGTACAACATGTTCACTACATGCGTCTCTCGAAGGATATATGCAAAGAACCTATATCAAATAGAAATTCCCTGAGATTACATATGTTGAGCTTACTTGAGTTGGTCTACCATTGAGTAGGACACGTACTTTGTTTCTACCATAACTGAGTCGGACACGTAATCCAGGGAACCAACGTACATTGCTGAGCCAATGCCCCTGCTGCCTTCAATGAAATCATGAAAGGGGTCGCCTTTTCCCACAACTGAGTCCAATCCTATCTCGATTCGTAACCAATACAGGTCCGAGTCAAGCTAGGGTTTTTGGGAGAAGTCCATCCACGATACATCTGCAGCCGCCGGTACGTTTCTCTTCTCTCCTCGCCCATCATCTTTGGCCTCACTGGCATTTTTCATCTCAGGCATAATCACACAGTAAGGGTTCTCGGTTTCTCATCTGAACCATAATCTCATTTTCTTCTCTGGTCGCGGCTCCATCTCAGGGCCCAATCCAATCCAATTAGGTCATCAGTTTATCCCTCGTTTAATGGTTCTGATCTTTCTAGGGGTTTTGATCTTATTATCGTCCAAGTCTAAAAGTTCCTGACCCAAGAGGAGCCTCTTCTTTGCAAGCAATGCTTTATTGCTTTTTGTAACTCATAGCTCTGCTTGCATTTCATGTGTCAGTTCTAATATTAAACTTTATATTGTCACAGAATCAATCTGAAACGAGAAGATAACACATATAACTTGTGAAGCAAAGAGTTGGACGGGTATGTGCTAGCTGTTCATCATTCTTTGCAGGTTTCTCTGAAATAATAAGGTAACATTAATGCAGTTTTCCATTCTTAATTTTCTTGGAGAGTAATGGACATAATAGGAGTACTCTATTAGCTGCAGTACCACATCTAGTTATCTAGTTGAAACTCAATTACTCTTTCATGCCGCATATGTAGAAAAAATATGGAATGTTTTACCATCCGACACAAGCAGATTAAAATTTAGAGAACCAAAAATAGTGTTTCAGTTGTAGTCACTTTGCTATCTAAGTCAGTGTGATTGTTCTCAGTGTCGAAGTTTTCTCACTATACCAAGATCTATGACTTACATATCTTATAAGGTTCTTTATGCTTTGTAATACCAATGCTTAATTCAGAAAACAAAAACTAAGAAAAATTGTTATCTCCTGATTCCTGAACGCTCATTACTTGCCTCCGATATTTTAATCATTCATGTTTATAAATTTTAGGCTGTCAAATTTCAGAAACTCTATATTGTCACATAATGAATCTGAAATGAGAAGTTAATACATATAGCTTGTGATAGAAACTCTATATTGTCACATAATGAATCTGAAATGAGAAGTTAATACATATAGCTTGTGATAGCAAAGAGTAGGATGGATATGTGCTAGCTGTTCATCATTCTTTGCAGGTCTCTCTGAAATAATAAGGTAACATTAATGCAGTTTTACTTTCTTAATTTTTTTTGGAGAGTAATGAACATAATGGAAGTAGTCCATTAGTTGCAGTACCACATCTAGTTATCTAGTTGAAACTCAATTACTCTGTCCTGCCGCATATGTAGAAAAAAATATGGAATGTTCATCATCTGACACAAGCAAATTATAATGCAGAGAACCAAAAATAGTGTTTCAGTTGTAGTAATTTTGCTATCTCAGTCAGCGTGATTGTTCTCATTGTTGAAGTTTTCTCACTATACCAAGATCTATGACTTATATATTTTATTGGTTGTTTATGTTCTGTAATACCAATGCCTAATTCAGCAAACAAAAACTAAGAAAAAAATTATCTCCTAATTCCTGAATGCCTATTATTTTCCTCTGAAATTTTAATCATTCATGTTTATAAATTCCTGAATGCCTATTATTTTCCTCTGAAATTTTAATCATTCATGTTTATAAATTTCAGGCTGTCAAATTTCAGATGGTCATCTGTTCATAGTGGATTGATGGACTTAAATGCTATTAAGAGGTTGTTCTTTCAAAACCAGGAAGTGGTGACTATATAGCTGGGGTTAAAGGTTTTCTTAAGTTTGCATATAGAGAGAAAAAGCAAGATGCAAAGATTCGATGCCCGTGTATCAGGTGTGTCAACAGGCTGTTGCAAAATAGAGATACAGTGTATGAGCATTTACTATGGAATGGAATGTTGTCTGGATACACTATATGGGGTTGCCATGGTGAAACAGCATCATATAGGTCAGCTACCAAAAATTCAGAGTCCCAACCTCCAAGTTTAAATAATAACATTCGTCAAGTTGTCCAAGAAGTCTTTGGACATGTTGACAATGGACTTCCCACAAATGAAAGCAATGAACCGGATTCTTCTAAAGCTGGACCAGGTGCAGAAACACAAGCTTTCTTTCAAATGCTTAGAGAAGCTGATCAACCTTTATGGGAAGGCTGTGAACTGTCAAAACTTTCTTTCCTAGTCCTCTTGTTTCATATAAAGTCCATCAACAAGTGGAGCAATAAATCAATAAATGATTTGCTTGGAATTTTACAGCTCGCTTTGCCAAATGGTGCAAATATACCAAGAACATTTGCAGAGGCTCGGAAGATCATTGCAAAGCTTGGTCTAAGCTATGAGAAGATTCATGTATGCCCAAATAACTGTCAGCTCTATCGGAAGGACAAGA
>CM014271.1:45218988-45235301 GCA_004135705.1 Alloteropsis semialata
CAATGGGAGAGAAAAAATTTCCCCGCCGCACATGGCCGCTCGCAGGCTCAACGGGCCGCCCAGAGCAAAACACGCGCGCCGTGGCCCAAGCGCTACAGCTCAGCGCACAGTATGCAGAACGCTCTCTGCCCCCGGATTTCACCGGGGATAGGGAGTTAGTTATGTAAAGTCTGCTGGTTGCTTTGAGAGTCTTGGTCAGATATGGACTCGGGTAAAATGTGAGAGGCTCGCGTGAGGCTGCGGTCATGCATCACGCTTACGTCTGAATCGTCCGTTCGTGAGTGGAATCCTGCGTACCCTGATGAATACTCCGGCTGGTCAAGAGCCGGTTCGTCTCACACGTTTGG
Organism: Alloteropsis semialata; assembly: GCA_004135705.1. Lineage (NCBI taxonomy): Eukaryota > Viridiplantae > Streptophyta > Magnoliopsida > Poales > Poaceae > Alloteropsis > Alloteropsis semialata. The sequence goes on from CM014271.1 coordinate 45,219,336, forward strand.
CACAATGGCAATGCAACCCATAGCCAAATACAGTACGGCCACTATCAAGTGACAACAGAGCCTCCATTCTGTTTTATAGTCTTATCTCTAAAACTGAAAAGTTCTTTTTTATAGTTCTACTGAGTTGTGGTCTCACATCTGACATAAATAGCTGTTTTGGCTTCGTGATAAATAACTTCTCTAGAAAAGTGATCGGTGGATATACATAATAACATAGATATCAAGGAGTTCTTCGGGGAAAACAATGAGGGTACGATGACAAAATTAATTGAATAATAAATAAACTTTATTCTCTTTGATCATTGTGCCAAAATAACATAAGACTATTAAAAGAGAATGGAGAGACGGAGGGAGTAGTTTGTTCCATCAAGTGACGAGTATGGATGGGTACTCCGTACTCCATCAAGACAAAATTCTCGCTTCACTCGAATCACACATCGGGCGTGTCAGTATGGGTCACCTACCTGCAGACGGCAGGGTCCTCGACGTCCTGCTACGCGCCGTGCCTGCTGTTTGGTGTTGAGTGTTGACCGCCTTAAGTATATGCAGGCAGGAATAAACAGTCTGATTCGGCCGAGGAGGGATGTGCGAGCTTGGTTGGACACCAAAATGTGCCCAGTCAAAATTAGGGTAATGCCAAAACATAGTCATGCCACCTGTCAAAATCTGGGCAAAAGTTTTAGGATGACACTTAGTGGAGTGCAAAAATGTGACAGCCAAAATTTTGGCTTTCAATTGGTTTGATGCCAAAACACACCTACTAAAATTTTTGAACATGTCCAGATTTTGGTTCGACAGATTTTGGTGTCCAACCAATCAGGCCGTGCGTCTTGGGCTCTTTGCAGCAGCCGCGGCGTGCGCTGCGTGATTAAGGCCCTGTTTAATTCCCCAAAGTGACAAAAGTCACCAAAAAGATTTCACACTGACAACCGTGCCCTCTCTCACAGGGCACGCTTCCCAATACAAAATTTTTTACCACTTTTCATCAATTCACTGGAATTAAACACCTCCTAAATTGTATGATTAAATTGGTTTGGCGCTGCGGCCAGTTCGTCTCAGTGGGACGGATTCCTGCACCGGTGGGCCGTGTTTGGTCGCCATGAGTCTTCTTTGGAAAGTCTTGGTGTCAAACTGGGTTTTATCTTGGCCCAAGAGAAACGGCTTGTACAACAACTCGGTGTTCTCTCCATGATGGCAGGCAACGCAGCACCTCCTACCATGCGTCGCAGTGAGATGGAGATCAGAGATCCCTTTCACTGGACAAGAACGAAACATGTTGGACAGTTGGCGCATGTCTGTAGTTGATGCATTTTGCATCCTTCAATCCACACATTTTCCCCATTCCCGTGGATTACGGGGGCTCGTCCTCCCGTCCGGCCGTGACCACAGCCGTCGACATTACGGCATGTCTGTATGCGGCTATAAGCAGATACAGATAGGCAGGCGCAGTACAGTTCATACTTGCAAATGATAGACACTGGGCTCAGCTCTCGACTTCAGACGATGGAACGATCTGGGTTCCGAAGAAAGAAAGGGATACAAATGGTGTGGACCAAGAAAAGGACTCCTCGCACAGAAGCTAGAGCTAGCTACAGCCAGCTTGCAAGCTCCGTAGCTGAGAGAGTGATAGGTACAGTACATACATACCGTATCTACAGGCAAGCACCCGTGTCTTAGGCCTTGTTTAGTTCGTGGAGTCAAGTTTGCAAGCTTGACCGTAGCAATTTTAAACCAAAGATTAGGAGGATAAAACATGATCTAATTATAAAACTAATTACACGGATGGACGGGAAATGGCGAGACGAATCTATTAAGCCTAATTAATCCGTTATTAAAGATTGCTTACTGTAGCACGACGTCGTCTAATCATGGCCTAATTAGGCTCATTAGATTCATCTCGCGAAGTTACCCGGGGGTTATGGAATGGGTTTTGTCATTAACATACGTTTACTACTCTATACATGTAAGATTCCCTTTGATGAATAGTGAAAATTCAAAAAAGTTTGAAAAGTAGAGGCAACTAAACAAGGCCTTAGGCTGTCCGCACTCATCGTACTCTATTTTCATCCTCTCAGTCATCAAGATTCTTTCCTCTATGCTCATTTCTCCCGCACTCGTCATACTCTATATCTTATACTCTATACCAACTATCAACCAACCTATCATGTGAGACCCACATGTCAGATTTTTTTATTATCTTTTTCCCCTCCCCGGTCCTATCTTCTTTCCCACATCCCCCTTCATTTTCCACCCTCCCTCCTGGTCAATCTCTCTCCTCCCTCCCTGCCTCCTCTCTCTCTACCTCGCTGCTGGAGGCGGTACAGATGATGGCGGCGCGGCCTCGGACGGAGGGCATGCGGCGGCCCCGGAAGGCGGTGGAGCAGCTGGCGATAGCGTGGAGCCTGACGCCTCCTCCTTGGGCTCCGGCGGTGGCGGGACGGCGGCCGAGCCAGGGCGGAGGAGCTGGAGTGGCTGTCGAACAAGGATCAAGGACGTGCAACGGTCCCGACGGATGATGGCTCGAATCACGCCCGTGCCGACGCCCCTCTCCCGCTCTGACACCCTTCTCCCGCTCTGGCGCTCCCCCATGGCGAGCCGCGCCGCCACTCCCCCACTCCCCCCGCAGGCGAGCCGCGCTGCCCTCCCCCGCTCCCCCCGCCAGCGAGCCGGCGAGCCGTGACCCTCCCCTGCTTCGCGCCCCTCCCATGTGAGGCAGCGGTGCAGGCAGTAGCGGCGGTGGCGTGGCGGGGGTGCCCGGAGCAAGCAGGGGGTGGGGATCCGGCCGGCGGAGCTCTCTGCGCCGAGTCTCGGCATCTGGCACGCGCTCTCTTGGTGGGACCGGCGTGAGCATAGCAGAGTACTGGGAGCGCGCTATTCCTAGCGTAGAGCAATGCAAGCATATCAGATAGCGGACACCGATGTAGCGTGCGGTCCGGTAAACTCATACTGGAGGATGATTTACGGTCCCCAATGCGGACAGCCTTGTCCGCCACATGTACACTGCTTGGTCCTGTATGGTGCCCGTGGCTGGTGGGTTCTGCTCGCTCCACCCCTGCACACTGCCGCCCAACTAGGCAACTTCACTTCAGTCTTCAGACATGTACACACAGGCAGTTCGTGATCGGTCCAACCAACAGGTGCAGCCAAGAGAAAGATACATGCCGGTTGCCGGCGAGCGAGGGCAAGGGCATGGCATGGCATGCCGGGCTCCGATCCTCTGCCTGCCTGCCCTGTCTGAGTGTCTGTCTCCGCATGCTGGAGTAGAAGTAGACGGCAGCGCTGAAACGCATGTGTGGACAGCCGATCAGTTCTCGCTGCCGTCCATGTCTTCCTGCTCGTTTTTCTAACCTGGGGATTACGTACCCCTCCGACTGCTTTACCTTTGATTGGTTATTGGTATTATTACTTTGCGGGTGGTCACGCCTCACGCGCTGGGCTTCTGGAAACGAGATGCTGACGAGCCAACTGAATGACGTAAGGTTCTGCAATATCTGTAGCCAAAGCAACTAGAGCGGGGAGGGTGAAACATCGCGGTCGAGATCACGAACGCCGAACGGACTCGTTCGCGGTGACACGAAAGGAAGTAGTTACTTGTCACCACACCCTAACCCCAACGCATGCAAGAATCGATTATATTAAGCAAACAAGTTGGGAAATAAAGATCATGGTGCTGACGATCGATGGATGTGTGTAACAAGGTTGAAATATATGTACTCCGGACGTGTTTGAATTTTATTGGTGCCGTGGTTATTTATAGAGTAATTAAAATTCACGCCGGTGTGACCCGTCCAATACAAGTTTGAGGGGCTAAATATGCAATATGAGAGTTCGGGGACATAGGTGACACGACCGGACAAATTCAGTGGCCGGACGTGAATTTTACTTTTATTTATATATGTACTCCTACTTACATCATGATTCAATCGCTTGCTCTGAACTCTTCTTTCTTTCTTTTTATATCGAATATATGAAAGATAATTGCACTTATATTTCTTCTACCAAGGAGAAAATTGTTTGCTTACCAAGGAGATTTGGTGATTGCTCTGCCTTTTTCGATGGGAGTTTATTTTGTGCTGGAGTTTCACTGGAGGAGGCGGTCAATATCATGACGATTCCAGGTCCTTTCCTTCCATCCACAGAAGCCATTTTCCCCTATAGCTATCTATCTCAACTTCTCAAGACGATATATATCTTACGCGTACACATCACGCACGTATATATGTAAGAGAAAAAAAACGAAATAATAAGAGCAAGAAAGACACAAAACAATTCAAAAGGTGGAAACTGAAACATGAATTGAGGTCGCGTCGTTCGTGTCTTGTACGTGTCTCCTCAGCTCGCTCTGCTGCTTTGCTTAGCCTCTTCTTCCGATCCCTTATTAGATGCGGCCCATGTCAGGAGCTTCGGCATATAGGACGCCGCTGCAGAGGTAGATTATCAGCAGCCATGGCAACATCAGGTGCTGCAGCTCTTCTTGCGCTGATGGTGGCCGGCTGGGCGGTGGCGGCGGCGGCGCTGGACACGTCGCCGGTGCCGTTCCAATCCGGCTTCATGCCGCTGTTTGGCGGCGACAACCTCGTCCGGTCGCCGGGCGGCCGCTCCGTCCGCCTCAAACTCGACGGCCGCACCGGTAAGGATAATTCTTCTGCTTTATGCAGCGCGCCCTCTCTGTTGCTTCGTCCTCTTCCTCTCCGGCCTCTTCCCCCTTTTCCTCTTCTTCGTCGTCGTTAACTACTCGATCGGGGACCGACGGCTGATGAGACGGTGGTGATCATCTGTAAATCAGGCTCCGGGTTCGTATCCAAGTCGGCGTACCACCATGGATACTTCAGTGCTTCCATCAAGCTGCCCGACGACCACACCGCCGGCGTCGTCGTCGCCTTCTACGTAAGTTGCTCTCAAGCTCGCTCTTGTTCCAGTCTCCAGTTCGTTGCTTCGAAGATTAAAATCGCCACATACCATCCATGAGCCGGGAAATCTCGTTCTCAAACCGGCCAGATCATTGAGGAACCCGAGTTTAGCCGCATCAGTCTGGGGACCGTAGACACAAGTCATCCACCATTCCTCCCCAGAGGCGGACAAGGTCACTTTAGCCGTTAGCGTGTGATCATGCAACGACGGTGACGAGACCGCCCAGACGTCTCGCTTCCAGGCAAGGAGGATGCCTCCACAGGTATTGGTAGCAGGAAGCGTGAACAAATCAAAATGGGAACCAAGCAAGTCAAAGATGAGCGCATCATCAGAAGCATCCAGTTTAGTCTCCTGGAGAGTAAGCAGAGAGACACGCTCCTGAGCGACCACCTCGTGGACCATGTCACGCTTAGTTCTAGCATTCAAGCCACGGACATTCCAGATTAAAATGTTTTCACAATTCATCAGGAAACAACGTGCGACAGGGACGACCAACGACTGGGAGCTCAAGGCTCGACCTCCACCGAGACCCCAGAGAAGCGTGGGCCGGCTGGGAGCAAGGTGTCCATGGCCTCACACTGCGAGGCCGTTACGGTTGCGGTGAACAGCTCGAGGAAGCACCGGAAAGCCTCGGCATCCGGAGGTCCCGTGCTGGAAGAGAACCCCAGCCTCTTCATGAGAACATTCTGGGCCTGTAGAGCCGGCTTGGAGTTTTGGTGCCTTAATTTTTGTGCAAGACGCTCGCTCCGGCGAAGCCGTGGTGAGGACGCAGCCGGCGGAGTTCTTGCCTTCCGCCGTGTAGGGGTCCGGTTCAAAGCCCCGGGTGTTGCCGGCCTACAAACGACCGAGACAAAAGACCAACATTAGCTTTCACCGGAGTGCTGATCTCATCAGGAATGTGCAACGGCAAAGCCAAATTGGACCCGCCGGTCGTGGTAACGAAAATGTTCTGTGATGGCGACACAGGCAGCTCCACAGCGGGTGCATCATGGAAACATACCGCTTCCAGGTGTATTGTGTCAAGGTCGGTAGATGGGTCACCACCATCCTGCCTCGGCTGGGTCACAGCGTGGACCGGATCCGTTTCCTGGGCCAGCCTGCTCGAGGAAACGTCAGGAGGGGAGCGACTCGAGGGAGCCCAGCCCTCCACCGCCGCAGCGACTACTGGGCCCGAATCAGGCGGGCTGGCGGACGGGTCACCACCATCCAGCCCCAACTGGGCCGCAGCGTCGACCGGATCTGAAGCCTGGGTCGGCCTGCTTGAAGAATCGCCAGTCGAGAAGGAGCCCAAAGGCCTGTCTTCGGAGCCAACCGCGGATGGGGAGGCGCACACTGCCTCCGGGCGAGCGACCAGGAGCGGGACGGGAGAGGGCGGATGGTCAGCGGTATGGCCACCCATCACGCCAGCCAGAGGCGCCACACCCTGGCACGACGTGCGTCCCCCGCTTCCCATGATGTGACAGACTTCATCCAGCATCGGGTCTTCCTGTGGGCCCCTACGCAGCCCGGGGGGAGACGTTTCCCTGACCGGGGTGCAGAGAACAGCGACATCGTGGTGGGGGTCAGGCCCCGTGGCCGCTCCAAGGCGCACGTGGACGCACGTAGCAGTCTTGGAAGTTGAGGCGGCCCAGTTCCCTAGCAGCGGTGCTCGCCTGAGCCGGCGTCGGTGCCGTCGACGAAGGCGGCGCCGCCGCGAAGGTGGGGCCCCAGCCTGGCCCCAGCGAGGGACCATCACCATCGAACCTGAAGGTTTTCGGCCAGGGATGATTGCGACTGCGAACCCTAACGCCAGGGAAATCTTCATCTTCAGTGCTATCTCCCGACGAATCATCCGTCCAATCCTGGATCTCCACAATCCGGACGTGAACACGGTACCACAGGCCGTCCTTCTTGGAGTGGATGATCTCATCAGGCCTGAGGAAGAGCCTACACTCGACGTATGGCACCGGCGGTTCAGGGATGAGCACCAGCTTCTGCTCGGGGATGAGATCGGGAAGAACGCACCAGGCCGCCACATAAAGCACGCGGCGATTGTTACCAGCGACCGACGGCGGTGCCTCGACGAGGTTGGAGCACGATGAGCCCAGCACCACCTGCGCGGTGTTGATGTTGCGAGCATGAGCTGGAATGCCTCTGAGCTCTACCAGGACCTTGAACCGCAGCGACGCCGAGCTCGCCATGGATTGGCGGCGCCACCGCTTCCAAATGAGTTGGAAGGAAGGGCCCGGGGGCGGAGCCGAATGGAGTACTCGATCAGCTGCCGCCGAGGACGAGAATTCCACTAGGAAATCCTCTAGTTCAAAGCGATGGACGGAGAAGTCTCCCGGGAGCAGGGAGTGGAACTCCTCCAAAAGCCGACTGACCTGCCACGGGTGGACCGGCGGTCTGGTGCCCCCGATGGTGGCGACGAGAGCATGGGTGGACAGCCTCGCCTCCGCCGCATCAATCTCCGGCGTACGCGGAACAACGCAGATTTCGTTCGCCGGTCGTCGAGATGGGTCCCCCGGAGGCCGAGGGAAAGGCGGCGGCGATGGCATCAGCATGTCCTCCCCTGGCGGTGACGGTGAAGGAGCACAGGCCGGCGGCACTGAGAAAGCACGGCCCGTGGACCCCGAGTGACCTGAGGCGGTGGCATCCGAAGGTGGGGAGCGACGGCGGGGAGGCTGACGGGGCGGAGGACGACAGGCATCCCTTCGCGATGGCGACCGACCCCGCTTGCATTGGCGCGATCGATGCCCTTCACGCCCGCAGCGAAGACATCGAGAAGGGAACCGGCAGACGGCCGCCACATGATCGGTCGCCAAGCAGTTGAAGCAGAGGCCGACAAGATCAGCAGGGACCGGCCGAGACGGCGGCGGCGGTGGACGAGGAAGGGGCCGGTCCTGACGGAGCCGGTGTCGTCGACGACGACCCCCAGCAGCTTCCCACCCCCCATCAAGGTCTGGGTCCGCCGCCACAGGAGCGACCGTGGTGACGACCGAAGCAAGACGCCGGCCACCCTGGGGAGGCGGCACCGAATCCCAGGCCGGGGCGACCCAGGTCCGCCGCGCGTCCGCCATGAAGCCGGACCTGGGGGCGACCTCGCAGCGCAGGGGGGAACTTCAGCGGAGGCGACCTCCTTGCCCTCACGATGGATCAGCATCGGCGACCCGGGGGAGGCTGACCCGAGGTCGTCGGAGTCGGAATCGGAGGAGGTGCTGAACCTGAGCCAGTCAGGAGTGCCACCGGAGCCGCGACGGCCGCCGCCGTGGGGTTCGAACGGCGTCGCAGCGAGGTTGAGCGTGGAGGCCTGAAACGTGGGAGGGAGCCTGGAGGAAGAGGGGCCTGCCCCCGCCAGCGCGGCTACCGCCGCCGCCGGCTGCGGAGGAAACTGAGGGTCATGGCCCTCGCCGTCCGAGCCGTCCGTAGATCCGGCCATCGGACGAAACGCGAGGGATGAGGTTAGGTGGCCGCCGGGGGTCGGAATGGCCACCGGCGGGGGGCTTGGTGAGGCTTGATGGCCACCGGGGGCCGGGATGGCCACCGGCGGAGGCTTGGTGGCCGTCGGGACCGGGGTGGTCACCGGCGTTTGCGGTGCTCTCGCTCCTAGAGAGAGAAACTAGAGAGAAAGAGCCTTACGGAGTATGAATGTTGCTTGCTAAGCGGAGACATTATCAACCCTTTGCACTAAACAGATCATAAGCTGTTGACATAAATTGTTCAGATCCTTTCTTCCCACACCAAATTTCTTCTGTGTGCGGTTACCATAAACTAGCTGTGGGTATAGGCTTTCTCGGAACAAATAAGCTGAGTGGTATATAATGTAGATTATAGGAGATGGATTATTGTTGACGCGGAAATCGATCAACACACGAATGCGCTAGTTTGCGCGGGTCGCAAAGGACCAGATTGCAGCTGCCTTCGCGCTGACCGGTCAGACCGGTCACCTGCACCGGTCAGACCGGTTACGGCGGCGAGCTTCGGGGTAAAACCCTAAAAACGCCTCCCGGAAGGATCCGTCAGGGAGAACGTCGTCAGGGGTGCCCTAGGGTCGGCAGGCCACCTAGGACGCCTTCAAACGTCACGGAGACGAAGGAAGAACAGCAGGTAAGGTTGGAAAAGCTAGGGTTTGGAGATGCAAAAAGTAAAGGATAAAAGTAGTAAATTTGATTGATTCGATTGTTGTGTGTTCAATCGGCCGAATCCCCTTATATTTATAGGGAGGGTAGGTCTTGTCCCACAAGGAAACCAAGTTACAACTCGTTACAATCTCGGAATCCAACTTTTAGAGTCCTAGTCGGATTACAACTCCAGGGACCGGTCTGACCAGTTCCCCGCACCGGTCAGACCGGTCCGGGCGTGCCAGCACCTCGCGCCGTCTTCTGTCTTGTTTCTTGTCTTGCTCCATGCGCCGTCTTTTGCCTTGCAATCCTCCTGGTCTTCATGCCAATTTTGGTTGTCAACATATGCCCCCCTGTTTTTTGGTAAAGCTTGCGTACCATAAAACATTCTAGTACCAAAATTGTCATCTAAGGGCGATGCCTTAACATAATTCATCGGCCATTATATTTTTCTAAGGGCGATACTCAAATATCGGCCGTATGCCACTTCATGCCTCTTGCCAAACACTAGGATAGTACTTCTTCAAGTACCTCCCGTTCAATGCCTTGGGCAAACGTCCTCCTTGCAATGTCTCCACCATGTAGGAATTCCCGCCATTGATCTTGAATATTCTATATGGACCTTCCCAACTTGGAGACCACTTGCCGAACTTATTGTCTTTAGTACCAAGTGGCAATATTGTCTTCCATACTAGATCACCAACTTGAAAAGTCTTCTCTTTAACCTTCTTGTTGTATGCTCTAGCAACTCGGATCTTGTCTTTCTCAATTTCCTTAAGAGCTTGTAAACGCTTATCGGTCACTTCATCAATATTGTCCATCATCAAATCATAGTATTCACCAACCGAAAGCTTATTTTTTTAGCAAGTCTATAAGCGTCCAGATTTACCTCTATGGGCAAAACGGCCTCTTGACCATAAACAAGCTCAAAAGGAGTGACTTTTGTAGCACCATGTCTTGATATACGATGAGCCCATAAAGCTTCAGACAAGACTTCATGCCATCTTCGGGGATTCTCCTCTATCTTCTTCTTGATCAACTTTATCAAAGTCTTGTTACTAGACTCGGCCTGTCCATAGGCCTGAGCATAGTATGGAGATGAATTGAGCAATTTGATCTTGTACATATCGGCAAAAGATCGCACTTCCTTAGACATAAAAGATGTGCCTTGATCCGTAGTCAAAGTTTGTGGAATGCCAAATCTGTGAATAATATGCTCAGTAATAAACTCAATTACCTCCTTGTGGGTCATATTCTTGAGAGGAACAGCTTCGGTCCATTTAGTGAAATAATCCGTAGCAACCAACACGAAGCGATGTCCCTTTGAAGAAGAAGGATGTATTTCTCCAATGAAATCCAATCCCCATCCACGAAAAGGCCAAGGTTTAATGATAGGATGAAGTAATGCAGCAGGTACCATCTGAATATTTCCAAACTTCTGACATTCCTCACATCCTTTGTAGTAACGAAACAATCGGCCATCATTGTAGGCCAATAGAATGAAGCTCGCCTAAGCAACCACTTCATCTTAGGAGCCGATTGATGCATTCCACAAATTCCTTCATGAACTTCACCCATGGCCACTCTAGCTTGATCAGCACCCAAGCATTTAAGTAATAAATCATCGGCGGTGCGACGATGCAACTCATCGTCAACTAAAATATATTTGAAAGCCAAACGCCGAGTTTTCCTGTCTGTTCCAGAACTAGGATTTCTTAAATACTTGATAATGGGCGCTCTCTAATCATCAACTTCGGCCTTTTGATTTTGAGAATTTTCAGCGGCCGAATTTGAATTTGCAGACGCCTGACCGGTCTGACCGGTGCCGGGAACGGTCTGACCGGTTGCTGAGGACATGGTACCGGTCTGACCGGTTCGGGCATCGGTCTGACCGGTCGGGCAGTGTTCTGCTGTAAGCGTTAGAGCTTCTCCATTGGCAATTGCAATCAACGGCCTTTTCTTATGAAAGTGTCTCTTCTGGACATTATAGCCTGATGCTTGCTGCGCCAAAGTATTAGCTCTAGGATTATCACATCTTGGAACATGATAAACAGTGAATTCATCAAAACATGGTATAATATCAAGGCACTTGTCAAGATAAATATTCAATGAACCTTCTAAACATTGACAAACCTTAGATACTTGCTGCACAATCAGTAATGAATCACCAAAAGCTTCAACATGCTTTACCCCCATGTCATGCAAAATTTCTAATCCGAATAATAAAGCTTCATATTCGGCTTGATTATTTGTGCACTCAATTTCCAATCGGCTAAGAGCTTCAAAAACAGCTCCATTAGGAGAAACAAGAACAATTCCAATTCCACATCCGTTCTTGCAAACCGATCCATCAAAATGCAATTTCCATGGAGTAAAAGTCATGTAATCAATTTCTAAATCATGCTCATCCTTAATCCGATGTTCAACAATAAAATCAGCTACAATCTGGCCTTTCATAGATTTCAAAGGTTCACAAGCCAAATCATATTCAATAAGTGCATATGCCCACTTTCCGATTCTTCCACTCAAAATCGGCCTATGCAACATATACTTGATAACATCGGCTTGACACGCAACTATGCAAGTACTAGATAACAAATAATGTCTCAACTTTGTACAAGCATAATATAAAGATAAGCATAATTTTTCAATAGGTTTGTACCTTGTTTCCGCATCCAAAAGCCGTCTACTCAAGTAGGTGATGATGTGCTCCTTGCCATTCGTTTCTTGAGTCAAAACAGCTCCAATAACATTATCTTCGGCCGAAAGATAAAGCCTAAATGGCACCCCATTCTTAGGCGCTTTGAGAATAGGCGGCGAAGATAAATATTTCTTGATTTCATCAAAGGCCTCTTGCTGCTTTGCCCCCCAAGTAAAATCGGCTTCATTCTTTAACCGAAGTATAGGAGTAAAAGCACTAACTTTCCTGGACAAGTTAGAAATAAACCTCCTCAAATAATTAACCTTGTCCAAGAATTTCTGTAAATCATGCTTACAAGTAGGCGCTTTGATTTTCTCAATAACACCAATTTTCTTAGGATCTATCTCTATGCCCCTTTCATGTACCATGAAGCCTAAGAATTTTCCAGCCGATACACCAAATGCACATTTCAATGGGTTCACCTTCAGACCATACCGACGCATTCTTTCAAAGGCAAGACGCAAATCAGCCAAGTGAGAGTTTAATCCAGCCGATTTGACAACAATATCATCAATATAGACTTCTAGGATAACACCAAGTAAGTCATGAAATATTAAATTCATTGCTCTTTGATAAGTAGCACCGGCATTCTTTAAACCAAAAGTCATCACAACCCATTCAAATAGACCAACAAAGCCGGGACATTTAAAGGCCGTTTTGTATACGTCTTCCTCGGCCATAAAAATTTGATTATATCCCGCATTGCCGTCAAGAAAGCTAATAACTTTGTGTCCGGAGGCATCATTAATAAGCATATCGGCTATAGGCATAGGATATTCATCTTTGGGAGTCGCTCTATTAAGATCTCTAAAATCAATGCACACTCTAATTTTATTAGAACCTTTCTTCTCAACAGGTACAATATTAGAGATCCATTCAGCATAGCGACATGGCCGAATAAACTTAGCTTCAAGCAAACGATTAACCTCTTCTTTTATGCGATCATAAAACAAAGGATTGAATCGTCTATTGCCTTGTTTATATGGCCTAAAACCAGGTTTAATCGGTAAACGATGTTCAACTAAATCACGACTTAAACCCGGCATCTCATGATACTCCCAAGCAAAGCAATCAGAATATTCTTTTAATAACTCGATTAATTCAAGCTTATAATCGGCTTTCAAATTTTGATTTACAAAAGTCGGCCTTGGAATAGAACCATCACCTATGTCTACCTTTTCTAAAGGATCGGCCGACGTAAATCCTTGTCCTAACTTCTCTACTTCTTCGAAGTCATTAATGGCTTCACATGCATTGTTCATATTGGACCGATAATGCTCCACCCTTTCCTTCAACCACTTCTCGCTTGTATCCATCTACTCCTCATCATCTGAATCAACCGATTTTGACACCGGCCTTAGAGCAGCAGATACAAAGCCATCCTTTGTGCAAGCAAGGAACTCAAAGTCTGAAATATCAATCCCGGTCAAGCACTTGACATTATCATGAGTTCCCAAAATAGATGCATCGGCCATAGCAACACATGCCGAAGTATCCGCATGAACAACCTCAACTTCGTCACCAACCCATTGAATTAAGCATTGATGCAAGGTAGAAGGCACACATTGATTTGCATGAATCCAATCGCGCCCCAAAATAACACTGAAGTTACCTTGCACCTCCGTGACGAAGAAAGCAGTTGCCAGCGTCTTGCTCCCAATGGTAAGCTCCAAGGATGCAACTCCCTTGGCGCTCATCGGCTCTCCTCCTCCAACGCCGCTGATCGTCATGCTCGTCTTGATGAGCTCGTTGTCCAAACCTCCCAACTTTTTGTACAAAGTGTATGGCATGAGGTTCACAATAGCACCACCATCAACAAGCATCCTAGAAATCGGCTTTCCCTTAATGTGACCCTTCACATAAAGAGCTTTCAGATGATTATCCGATTCTAAGGGCCTCTGAAATACGGCATTCTTGGGAGCAAAATCAACTTGAGCCATCCGTTCATCATCTCCGACAAAACAATAGTCGGTGTTCAAGTAAATAACATTGACGTCCATGTCCGTCCTGCTGAGTGAAGGCTCAAAATCAACAGCTTCGTCCTCATTGCCCATCTGAGTATCTGTAATTGCAGTGGGCGGAATCGAAACTTTATCCGAAGATGAAAACGCATCGGCTACCGACTCCCTGGGCGACACCGGTCTGACCGGTTCCCCCTGACCGGTCTGACCGGTTCCGGCTGCCGGAACTGGAACAGTGGGCGGTGACCGGTCTGACCGGTCAGGGACACCGGTCTGACCGGTCTCGGCTACGCCAGCCGAAACTGCTGCAGATGGCTCGGCCTTTTCTGGTGTCTTGGCCTGAACATCTTGATCATCAGAACCCTCCTTGGAATTCTGACCAGCTGCTGGAATCATCGGCTTCACCTCATTGAACCACTCCTCCCGCTTCTTAGCCGATTCTTCTTCCCTTTGCTTCTGAGTGCGCAACCGTCTGCAATCTCCTCTTTTGAGAATGAGTCAAACCAGAAGGACACCACTTTGGCTGCGTATACTGAGGCAAAGGCACTTTCTTCACTCTTTTCACGGCCGATGTGCCAATAACATTGGGCCCATCTGCCAATGACGTATCAACTGCCATGGAGCCAATTTGAATCATATTCTTCACAATTGGCTTTGGAATCAGAGGAGCAGGCTCTTCTTTCTTCTGCACGGGGCGATACTCCTGCCTGGCCGGCTCTTTGCCCGGCCTCCTTTGGTGACCGGTCTGACCGGTGGGCACGACCGGTCTGACCGGTTGCTGCGGCTGCGGCGCAACTGGCGGTCTCTGTGGGACACCGGTCTGACCGGTTGGGGGCACCGGTCTGACCGGTCCGTGCTGCTGAGGCACGAACATCTGCCTTGGTTGAAATCCTGCAGGCCTAGGCTGTTGTTGATTCACCCTTGAATGTACAGGAGCTCCAGGCCGTGTTTGGTTAGGTGCAGGACAGTAAGGCACGTACATAATCCCATCCCTCCAAATAGGTTGAGGAGGGGGAGGTGGAAACGGCCTCCAAGGCCTAGAAGGACCAGCACCATGGGATGAGCTTGGACCCTGATTCCACTGTCCTCTTGGTGCCTTCATTACACCAGAATTCCTTGGCAGTGAACTTGGTCTCTTTTTTGGTGGCCGATCCTGTTGAACGGCCGCATTATGCATATGCTTCGCCATGACTTGATCAAAGGTTGCTTTTGGCTTGAATGTCTTCCCCTGATCTTTGTCCTGGTTCGTCTTCCAAGTTCCCACTTCAGGATGTTTAGGAACAAACGTTCGGACCGGCCTCTGGGCCGGACCGGTCTGACCGGTCGCTCCAACCGGTCTGACCGGTGCCCCCTGGGCAGCAGGAGCAACCGGCCTTTGATCCCGCGCTTGAGAGCTTGATTCTCCCCTAATTTCAGAATTCTTCACTGTAATAGTCAAGATCTTCTTTCCATCAGGAGCTTGCTTCATCACAACCTCTCTCCCAAGCACTTTGTCAGTTTCCATCACCTTCCTTGGTTCACCAATCACAACATTCTTGCCTCCTGTTGTATCGGCATTGTCGGGCCGAACCAACATCTTGGCATCTTGAAGATCCATAGTATTGACCATCATGTTGTTGACTGGAAACGGGCGCTTGTCCACTTGCATCTCACTCAAACTCAATCGTCCATCATTTAAAGCCGATTGAATCTGTCGACGAAAGAAATTACAATCATTAGTCGCATGAAAAAATGAGTTATGAAATTTACAATAAGCACGCCGTTTTAACTCCTCAAGTGATGGAATATTAAAAGAACATTTGATATATCCATTCTTATGTAATTCATCAAAAATCTTATCACACTTGGATACATCAAAAGTAAATTTCATCTCCTCCTGCCGATTTCTATGAGTCGGCTTTAGAGATGTGTAAGTAAAAGCTTTATTAGATGCTGGCCATACAAATTCAGCAGCCAACACCTCATGAGATTCATCATCGGAGCTACAAGAATCACATTCTACATTATGCACACTAGCCCAATGAGTCCTATGACTTTCTTTTAGATCTTTGCTTCGGCTTTCAGCAGCCAAAGCTCTTTGATGCAATTGATTTACGCTATAGAATTCAGAATTCTCTAGTTTATCTTTAATGTGAGAGCGCAAACCATTGAAAGCCAAATCAGCAAGATCCTTTTCGGCAATAGTAACACCGAAGCAACGGTTTTTAGTATCACGGAAACGTTTAATATAGTCATTAACAGTTTCATCCCGCGATTGCCTAACCGATGTGAGATGTGACAATTTAAGCTCATT
>CM014271.1:45239629-45387308 GCA_004135705.1 Alloteropsis semialata
TGATGCTCTTCGGATTTTCTTATGCCCATCTTCTTCCTGAAACTGCGTGGTCCCACCCGTCGGTGAGAGGGTCGGATATTGATATCCGACAGTAGCCCCCGAGCCTGCTCGGAGAACGGGTGGTTCTCCGTGCAGGCTCTCTCTTGATGCCGGTTCACATGTTGCTCGGGGGTGCGCGCGAGCGCACCCACCGGGTGTAGCCCCCGAGCCCGTAGGGGAACAGTTGGTTCGCCTATGGGCTGGAGTAGAGTTTGTCTTTTTCCCGCCGGGGCGCGCGAGCGCACCCGGTGGGTGTAGCCCCCGAGCCTATAGGGGAACGGTGGTTCGCCTGTAGGCTGAAGTTGGGTTTACCATCTCTGTGCGGTCCCTACGGGATGACGCCGTGCGTTGTCCGATGGACCGGAGCATGGTCCGCTTTTTTCAGAGGCACTGGCTCCCTTCTGAGCCGTCGTGTCGTCCTTTCTGAGGTCACTGTTCGTTGGTGACGCTCTGTCGCTTTGCATGGAGGGCCACGCGGCGCGTTCCCGTACCCGGCTTGAGTGCTGACTCAGGTTTCTTCGGGCTATAAATAGGGTCGGCCGGGGCGTCTTCCTGAGCACGCAACTATCCTGCTTCTTCTTTCTCCTGTTAGCATGAGATCCCTGGTCGGTGAACCGCCTCGAGGGCGTCCCCCTGGTCCAGGGGCCGAGAGATTAGTCGCCTGATGCCACAAGAATGACTGCGACCTCGGGGAGTTCCGGCGTGGAGGAGCGCTGTTCGGCGTCGCAAGTGAAGGACGGCTCCGGCTCCGACGACTCCTCCCGTCCGTTGGTGCTGCCTCGGTGGCAGCGGAACGGGCTCGAGGGGGAGTGCACGAGCGGGAGCGCCATGTCCGTCTGGCACCCGGACGCATCGTGTGCCGTAGCGAGCCGAAGCCACTCCCCGACTTGCGTCGCCAGGGCAGTTGCAGTGGTCGTGTACAGCCACCTGCGCGCTCCTCGGGGAGTTCCGGCGTGGAGGAGCGCTGTTCGGCGTCGCAAGTGAAGGACGGCTCCGGCTCCGACGACTCCTCCCGTCCGTTGGTGCTGCCTCGGTGGCAGCGGAACGGGCTCGAGGGGGAGTGCACGAGCGGGAGCGCCATGTCCGTCTGGCACCCGGACGCATCGTGTGCCGTAGCGAGCCGAAGCCACTCCTCGACTTGCGTCGCCAGGGCAGTTGCAGTGGTCGTGTACAGCCACCTGCGCGCTTCCTCTCCTTTCCCTTGCGCCGATGGGATGCTGATACCGGCGACCATCGGCCCCAGGATGACGGAGAGAGTCGGTGGTGACACTCCATTGTCGCGACCCCGCGGCGAGACCCTCTGCCGAGTTCCCCTCGTGGCGTCGGCGGGCGGGGAGATGCTACAAGAAGGACTGCGACGTTCGCAGTTCGGCCCTTCTTGCTGCATCGGATCTCCTGCTCCCTTCGTCGCTTGATTTCGTCACCGAGGGTGACGAAACCCGTTTGTGTTATCTCATGGCCTTTGGCCGCATGTACTTTTTGCCCTTATTTGAGAAATAAAGGAATCTGGTTGACTCGGGGTGTCTTTCTGCGGCCGCGCAGTCGGCCTCTTTTGCGATTTCGGCTCCCCCGAGCGCCCCCGAGTCGGTCGGGCGGGAAGCCGTTTCGTCTTTTTATCGTTTTCCCCTCACGCATTCCCTCCGCGGGACGGAAGGTAAGGGCATGCCTCGTGTTTTACCGCGTAGGCCGAAACACGGCTCCCGGTGAGCTACTAACGGGCTAGATCGAGCGAGGCCTCGGTCCTCCTCCGGAAGAGGACCGTTGGATCAGCTGGTGATCGACCTCGGATAATCCCCAGATTTCCCGACCTCCCTTAGTTCCCGCGATCGTTCGACCGACCGCAGGGGCTCGTCGCCTCTCTTCAGGAATCTTAGGCTCGAACGCAGGTCCGGGCGTCCTCGGCACCCGTGTGCCGAGGCTATGGCCGCTAGGGGCCCACCCATCTCTGCCACTTCGCTCGGGCGCTTCAGAGCGGCCGTCGGACCCTAGGGCCGGCCTTCGAACTCTTGGGCTGTTTTTCGATTTCGCGTCGTGTCCCTTGGGCCTAAGAACGGCCCAGGCTTGTTTTGTTTTTCCTGAAAGACAAAAAAGCGCAGGAGAAAGGAATAGGAACGGACGCAAAATAAATAAGAGAGAGAGAGGCGGGACATGGAATGCGAAAGGGTTGAGAGAGAGGGGGAGAGACTGGGCGCGTATCTCGGGACGTGGGCGACGTGGGGGCGTGGACGCGCATCGTGGACCGCGTGGCCTCCGCGGGCTGAGGCGCATGGGGGAGACCCGAGGCGTCGCGCCTGCTCCCTCACCTGCCCATTTAAGGCAGAGAGGGGGGGCCCCGGGCTTTCTCCTTCCTCCGCTCGCTTGTCATCGAACCGCCGCCGCTGCCTGCAAGAGAGAGAGAGAGCTTTTCTTCTCCTTTCGCCCATCTGCCCCCAAATCGCCGCCGCCTTTCTTCCCCTTCCGCTCGTCCGCCAGTCATGGCCTGGTCCCGTTCGTCCGTCACGGAGGGAGAGCTTGAGCGCCTGGTGGGGCGCGGGCTCCTGTGCCGGCGAACCGACCTCGTGGAGTGGATGGCGCCGGGGAACGAGGAGGTCCCTGCTCCGCCCGACGGGTACGTCGTGTCCTTCGTGCCCTTCCACGAGCGGGGCTTGGGACTTCCTCCCCACAACTTCCTCCGCGGGCTCCTGTACTACTACGGCATTGAGCTGCACCACCTCAACCCCAACGGATTGCTCCACATGGCGGTTTTCGTCGCCATGTGCGAGGGATTCCTCGGCATCGAGCCCCACTTCAACTTGTGGAGGTCCTACTTCCACGTTGAGGAAGTGAAGGCGGAGGGGCGGCCGAGGCCACACGGCTGCGCCGGGGTGCGGCTGCGCACCGGACAGGGCGACAGCTACCCCTCGCTCCCGTGGATCTCCAGCAATAAGGGGTGGCAGCCGAGGTGGTTCTACCTGCGGAGCGATCCGGCCGCCCCCCTTCCGGCCTTCACGGGAAGGCTCATCGAGGGGCGGCCGAACTGCTGGCATTGGGGCGTGCCTCAGGACGAGCGGCCTCACGTGACCGGACTTCGGGACGCGGTCGCCCGGCTTCGCGAGCGCGGGGTTACCGGCCCCGGGATCATCGCGGCGTACCACTCGCGCCGCGTTCTCCCCCTGATGGCCCGCCCTCTGCGGTTGGACCAGATGACCCTGGCGGCGGACTGGACCGGGTGCGTGATGGCGATCGGGGAACCTTCCGTCGAGGAGATGGTCGCCCGACTCCGCGAAGCAGTCCAGCGTTCGTCCGCGGGGTACCCGCTGCCGAATCACCCCATCATGCTCCCCACGGGTGCGTCCCTCATCGAGGTTAGTTGTTGGGATTTTTCCCTTTGTTTTCGCCGTCCTTTTTTCGAATCTGGAGATTTATCTGACCCTCTTCTTCTTCAGGGCCCCCTGTCGTTCAGGGTTTCCCGGCCCCCACTTCCCGAGGACGTGGCCGTTCGGGCCGCGAACCGTGCGCGCGCGGAGGCCGACCGCCTGAAGAAGAAGGAGGAGGAGGCGAAGAAGAAGAGGAAACGGCTGGCCCGCGAGAAGGCCGAGGCGGCGTACCGCGAGCGGCGTCGGCAGGCTCGGCAGGACGGGTTGTGGAGGGAGGACCAAGGCTCCTTTGAGGGGGGTTTTGAGTATGGCTCGGACTCCTCCACTGGATCCGGGTGGAGTGGTCCGACCCCCCAGCGCGGGCCCTCGGCCGATCGGGAGACGCAGGAGGTCACGGGGCCGTCACACGACGGCAGACCCGCGCCGATTCCTCCCCCGACCCGAGGGCAGACTCCGCCGAGGGCCGACCGGGGCAAACGGCCGCGGGAGGAAGGCTCGGGGTCGGAGACGGCCCCGCCAGTCAAGCGACCGTCCCGCGACGTCCCCGTATCGAGCCGGTGAGTTTCTCCCCTTTCTCTCGTCGATCTTTTTTCGATTATGTCGAGGGGAGTGTGCGAAGGCCCTTTTGTTTGCAGGAGGGGGAGTCAGGCGACCCCTTTGTCGCTGGCGCCGATCAAGCGGCTCGCGCGCCGGCCTGTCGAGGCGGCGACGGGTCGAGGGGTCAACCTGGGCGACCCCCGGGTGGAGAGGACCCTCGCCCCGCTTCTTCCCGAGCAGCAGCTCGCCGCGGTGTCGGGCGGCGTGTTCACGCACTCGGCGGGGGGGATCCCTGCGGCCCTTGTCGGGGCGTACTTCCCGCTCGCGGACGATCCGGCCGGGGTGGGGGACGAGGCACCGCCCGAGTTGGAAGCGCCGGACGGGAATGCGTCCGAGGAAGAGGAGAGGGTGCCCTCCGGTCGTGACCAGGAAGGTCCTGGTGGTGACCGGGAGAGTTCCATCCCCCCGGCCCGAGGGGTCGGGCCTTTGCCCGAGGCGGGAGCGGAGGAGGAAGAGGAAGAGGTCCGGAGGGACCCGACACCGGTCGCGTCCCCGGGCGCCGCCGACCGCGAGGAGGGGGAAGTCCACCAGGCGGGAGTGGTCGAAGAGGAGGAGGCTCAGAGGGACCCGACACCGGTCGCGTCCCCGAGCGCCGCCGGCCGCGAGGAGGAGGAGGAGGAGGTCCTTCCCGAGCCCGATGCTACCGCCGCCCTGACCGACTTGCCGCCCAGTTCGGGCGAGGCGACGGCGCCTATTCCTCCCGCGGCGAGAACGGAGGACGCCGCGGGGTCGGGTTCGGGTCAGGGGACCCGCTCTGCCGCCGACGCCCCGGAGGGCCGCGAGGTTGTCCGGCAGGAGGACGACCCCTTGGAGTTCGGGGGCCCCCGTCTCACCTGGACCGACCGCGCCTCGGGAGACGTTGTCTTCTCTTTGGACGACGCCGAGGAGAGGGACGAGGCCTCCCGGATTCGTGCCGGGGTCGAGCTGGCGGTTCGGTCGCTCAACTCCGCTCTGGGGGCCATCCGCGACGTCGCCATTCCCTGCGGGGAGGTAAGTTTGTCCTCGTCCGCTTTTTCTTTTTCTCCTTTTCGCAAGTGGTTTCTGAATCCGACTTATTTTTCGGCAGTCTTTGATGGCCCGCAGCCGGGACAAGTCCCTCTTCCTGCGCCGGGAGAAGGACTCGTGGGGCCGACTGTCCTCGGTCACTGCCGAGCGCGACGCCCTGAGGGAGCAGCTGGCGGTCGCCCGCCAAGAAGCCGCCACCGCCCGTGCCGATGCGCGAGGCGAGTTTGAGGGGCAGTTGGCCGCGGCTAACCAGGAGATCGAGTCCCTGCGGCGGCGGGTTGCGGAGGCGTGTCAGCACGCCGATGAGGCCGACCAGCGCAAGAGCGACGTCCTGGCCTCTTGGGAGAGGGACTCGGCGGCTCGGGAGCAAGTCCGGGTAGGCCTGGCCCGCGAGGTGGAACGTCTTCGGGCCGACCGGGACCGGGTCGCCGACGTCCTCGCGGAGACCACCACTCAGATGGATCGGGCGGTGGAGGAGCGGGACGAGGCCAGGAGGCTCGTCGAGGGACAGGCCCGCGACCTCGAGGCGGCGAGGCAAGCCCTCAATGCTGGGCGGCGTGCCCGCGAGGAGGCCGAGGCGCAGTGTGCCTCCCTGGCTGAAGCAGCGGCGGCGGATCGCGCCACGATCGAGCGCCTCAAATCCGAGGCGCGCAATCTCGAGGCGACGCTGCAGAAGGAGGGGGACGAGTACGACGCGCTTCGGGTGGCGGTCGGCACTGTGCTTGGCGAGCTCCGGGTGCGGTCGGATCGGGGGCCAAGTTCGCTGCTCGTCGACGTCGGGCGCATTCCGGCTCGGGCCCGAGCCATGGCCAGTGATGGGCTTTTCCTTGGGGTGCGCCGTGCCTTCGCCGTGGCGCGCTCTCACTACTCCGAGATCGGCTTGGAGTACCTTGCCGATGGGTTCGCTCCCGGCACGACGTATGACGATATGGTCGCGCTCGAGGAGGAGGTGTCGCCGCTGTCGTCCGTGCTCGCCACCAAGACTGCGAAGGAAGAGGGGCCGTGGACGGCGCCTTGATTAGTTTTTGTTTTTTCTTTTAGTTTCAGACAGTTAAACTCATTTCTTGTAATGAACTTAAGCGTCTGCGTTCGTTAACACTCGGCCTTTCGTGTTTCTCTGATTAAGCCGTCGGGGCACGTCCGGACTAAAATGGGTTCGCCAGTGAGCCTTTAGAACCGTTGCCTCTGGGGCCGTTGTCCTTTTGGCATTCCGACCGGCGAGCGCACGCCACTTTGTTATCCGGTGATCCCTTTTTGCTTAGTCTTGAGTACACGAATATGCCGAGGGTCAAGGACCCGNGCAAGGGTCGGGCGTCGCTCTTTGAAACGAAAATGAAAAAACTAACGAATAAGGAAAGTAGCCTAGAATAATCAGGGATAGAAACGACGTAGCTGTTCGATGTTCCAGGCGTTGGCGTATTCCTCTCCTTGTTCGTTCTTCAGCTTGTACGAGCCGGGTCGGAGGACTTGGGAGATGATGAACGGGCCTTCCCAGGGCGACGAAAGTTTGTGCCGGTCCTTGTTGCTTTGAACGAGGCGCAGCACCAAATCGCCGACCTGGAAGGCTCGGCCCCGGATGCGCCGAGCGTGGTAGCGCCGTAGGGACTGCTGGTATTTTGCCGAGTGGGCCAATGCGACTTCCCTGGCCTCTTCTAACTGGTCGGCCGCGTCCTCGAGAGAGGTTTGGTTGCCTTTGTCGTCGTAGGCGCGAACACGCGGGGACCCGTAGTCGAGGTCGGTTGGGAGCACAGCCTCCGACCCGTACACCATGAAGAACGGGGTGAAACCCGTTGCACGACTCGCTGTCGTGCGCAGGCTCCAAACCACCGCCGGAAGCTCTTCGACCCATCGCCCTCCGAACTTTTTCAAGCGCTCGAATATTCGAGGTTTGAGCCCTCGCAGGATCAACCCATTCGCGCGCTCTACTTGCCCGTTTGTGCGTGGGTGTCCGACGGCAGCCCAATCAACCCGTATGTGGTATTCGTCACAGAAACGCAGGAATTTCTTCCCTGTGAACTGAGTTCCGTTGTCTGTGATGATCGAATTGGGAACGCCGAAACGATGAACGATGTCGAGGAAGAATTTGACGGCTTCTTCCGATCGGATCGTCGCGATCGGCCGGACTTCTATCCACTTAGTGAACTTGTCAACGGCGACAAGCAAGTGGTCGAAGCCCCCGGGCGCCTTTTTGAGGGGCCCGACCATGTCCAATCCCCAAACCGCGAACGGCCAAGTGATGGGGATCGTCTGTAGAGCCTGTGCAGGAAGGTGTGTTTGCCTTGCAAAGAACTGGCACCCTTCGCAGGTGCGCACGATCTTAGTGGCATCCCTTACCGCCGTCGGCCAGTAGAATCCTTGCCGGAACGCATTTCCGACAAGGCTGCGAGGAGCGGCGTGGTGGCCGCACACGCCCTCGTGGATGTCCCTCAACAGCTCTTCCCCCTGGTCGGCGGGAATACACCGTTGTAGGATTCCTGTGGGGCTTCGTCGGTACAGCTCGCCCTGCAGGATGGCGTAAGATTTGGCGCGCCGGGCGATCCGGCGGGCCTCGGTCTTACCCGTCGGGAGCTGCTCGCGCAGCAAGTAGTCGAGGAATGGCTGCCGCCAATCCACGGTGCCGGGGTTCGGTCCCTGGGCCTCGGTCAGCGTTGCGACCGCGAGGGCGAGCAGGTCGGATAGAGCCCGGTCGTCCGGCTCGGTGCCGGCCCCCGACCCTTCCGCAGCCTTGGTTCCGCTCTCGCCAGCCCCCGAGTCCGGGGCGTCCCGTTCCGCGGAACCGGGGTCGCGCGGTCCGGTCTGCTCGGGCAGGGGAGCTTTATCGAAGGGCGTTGTTGGTCGCTGGCGAAGATTCCGGTCGGGACGGGTTCCCGGCCGGAGGCTTTCTTGGCCAGGGCGTCGGCGGCCTCGTTGAACCGCCTTTTGATGTGCCGGAGCTCGAGGCCATCGAATTTGTCCTCGAGCTTGCGTACTTCCTTACAGTACGCGGCCATGGTCTCGCTTTCGCAGCTCGACTCTTTCATGACCTGATCGACCACGAGCTGGGAATCGCCTCGAATCTCGAGGCGCCGAATTCCCAACTCGATAGCTATTCTCAGGCCGTTGATCAAAGCCTCGTACTCGGCAGCATTGTTGGAAGCTGGGAAGTGTAGCCGGATTACGTATTTCATTCGCACTCCGAGAGGCGAAACGAAAACTAAGCCGACCCCTGCTCCCGTCCGAGTCAACGAGCCGTCAAAGTACATGACCCAGTACTCCTGATCAACAGGGGCCGTGGGCAGCTGGACCTCGGTCCATTCCGCGACGAAGTCGGCGAGGGTTTGGGATTTGATGGCCGTGCGCGGGGCATAGGTAATGCCCTGACCCATCAGCTCCATAGCCCATTTCGAAATCCGACCCGTCGAGTCCGGGCTATTTATAATCTCACCGAGAGGGAAAGAACTCACTACTGTGACCGGATGCGAGTCGAAGTAGTGGCGGAGCTTTCTCTTGGAGATGAGAACGGCGTACAGCAACTTCTGGATCTGCGGATACCTCGTCTTGGTGTCGGCGAGCACCTCGCTCACGAAGTATACCGGGCGCTGCACTTTGAGGGCGTGCCCCTCTTCTTCGCGTTCCACTACCAACGCCGCGCTCACCACCTGTGTGGTGGCAGCGATGTAGAGGAGAAGAGGCTCGCCGTCGTTCGGCGAGACCAGGATCGGGGGATTTGTCAAGATTGCCTTGATGTGGTTTAGCGCGGTCTCGGCCTCATCCGTCCAGATGAACCGCTCAGATTTCTTCAAGAGGCGGTACAGCGGGAGGACTTTCTCGCCGAGGCGCGAGATAAACCGGCTCAAGGCGGCCAGACACCCCGTGACCCGCTGAACCCCCTTCAGGTTCTGAATCGGGCCCATCCTGGTTATCGCGTTGATCTTGTCGGGGTTGGCTTCTATCCCTCGGCGGGACACGATGAAACCTAAGAGCATCCCCCTGGGTACCCCAAAGACGCATTTCTCGGGGTTGAGCTTAACACTGTTCGCCCTAAGCTTGGCGAACGTGCTCTCCAGGTCGGCCACGAGTCGGTCGGCCTGTCGGGACTTGACAACGATGTCGTCCACGTACGCCTCAACGGTCGGTCCGATGAGTTCGTCGAAACACCTAAGCATACACCTTTGGTAGGTGGCGCCGGCGTTTTTGAGCCCGAACGGCATCGTCACGTAACAGTACGATCCGAACGGGGTGATGAAGGAGGTCGCGAGCTGGTCGGACTCCTTCATCGCGATTTGGTGGTATCCGGAATACGCATCAAGGAAGCACAGGGTTTCGCACCCTGAGGTCGAGTCGACTATCTGATCTATGCGCGGCAATGGAAAGGAATCCTTTGGGCACGCTTTGTTAAGAGCAGTATAATCGACACACATTCTCCATTTCCCGTTCTTCTTTCGCACAAGGACAGGGTTAGCTAACCATTCGGGATGGTACACTTCCTTGATGAAGCCGGCCACCAGGAGCTTCGCGATTTCCTCGCCGATTGCCTTGCGCTTCTCGTCATCAAAGCGCCGCAGGCGCTGCTTTACGGGTCGGGACCCGGCTCGGATGTCCAGGGAATGCTCGGCGACTTCCCTCGGAATGCCCGGCATGTCCGAGGGTTTCCACGCAAACACGTCAACGTTCGCGCGGAGGAAGTCGACGAGCGCGCCTTCCTATTTCGGGGACAGCTTGGTCCCGATCCGCGCCACCTTTGCGCTCGGGTGGTCGGGGTCCAGCTGGACCTCCTTGGTGCCCTCAAGCGGCTCGAACGATGCCAGGCCTTGGGTGAAGTCCGGTGCCTCTTCGACGAGGCGCGCCTTGATCGGATCCAACTCCTCTGTCGATGCGATGATGGCCGATGCCAGCTCGCAGCTCTCCACCTCGCACTGATGGGCCCGTTGGAATGACGACCCCACCGTGATCACCCCCTTCGGCCCCGGCATCTTGAGCTTGAGGTAAGTGTAGTTGGGAACGGCCATGAACTTCGCGTAGCATGGGCGGCCCAAAATGGCGTGGTAGGCGCCGTGAAACCCTACCACCTCGAATGTGAGGGTCTCCGTCCGAAAGTTGGTCGGGGACCCAAACGTGACGGGCAGATCAATCTGCCCGAGGGGGACGGCCTGTTTACCAGGGACTACCCCGTGGAAGGGCGCCCCGGTCGGGCGAACGCGCCCTCGGTCAATCCCCATGGAGTCGAGCGTGTCGGCGTAGAGGATGTTTAACCCACTCCCGCCGTCCATCAGCACCTTGGTGAGGCGCTTCCGACCTATGACCGGATCAACCACGAGGGGGTACTTGCCCGGCCTCGGGACGAACTGCGGATGGTCGGTTCGATCGAAGGTGATGGGCGCCTCCGACCACTTGAGGAAGGCCGGAGTGGCCGGCTCGGCGGCGTACACCTCTCGGCGCTCCGCCTTGGCTCGCCCTTTGCTCACAGACGCCTCCGTTCCGCCGAAGATCATCAGGCAGCCGTCCGGCTCCGGATAAGGGTCGGCGTCCATGTTCTGGCCCGCCCCCGGCTCCTGCGGGGCCGGGTCGGACCTCTTCGACCGAGGCGCCGGCTTGCGGGAGCCCTCCGCCATGAATTTCTTCATGAGGGAGCAGTCCTTGTACAGGTGCTTGACGGGGTACCCGTGATTCGGGCAGGGCCCGTTCCACTTCTTCTCGAAGTGGTCGGGGACCTCCCCGGTCGGGAGCTTGAGGGTCGGCTTTGGGTCGGCGGCGGCCACCATGGCAGCCTCGTCGTCGTGCCGCCTGCCCTTGCCTTTCCTCTTTTTCTTGGCGGGGGGCCCCGATGGGCCGCCTTCCGCCTCCTCAGTCTGCTTACCCTTGGGGTCGGCGGACCGATGGAAGATGGCCCCCACTGCTTCCTCGCCGGCCGCGTGGCTCGTAGCGATGTCCAGCAGCTCCTTCGCGGTGCGGGGACTCTTCCGCCCAAGCTTGTGGACGAGGGATTTACACGTCGTCCCGGTGACGAACGCCCCGATGACGTCGGCGTCAGCGAGGTTGGGGAGTTCGTTGCACTGCCGGGAGAAGCGCCTGATGTACTCCCGTAGCGTCTCCCCCTGCTTCTGCCTGCAGCTCCTGAGATCCCATGGATTTCCAGGGCGGTTATAGGTCGCCTGGAAGTTACCCACAAAGACCTCCCTTAGGTCGGACCAGCTGCCAATTTGTCCGGCGGGGACATGCTGGAGCCAGGCCCGCGCCGAGTCGGCCAGATGGAGCGGCAAATTGTGGATGATGAAGTCATCATCGTCAGCTCCTCCGGCTCTGCAGGCGAGTCGGTAATCCTCGAGCCAGAGCTCGGGGTCGGTTTCCCCGTCGTACCTCGGGAAGTTCGATGGGGCTCTAAAGTTGGCGGGACGAGGAGCCACACGGATCCGCGGGCTGAAAGCCCGCGGTCCCGGCGCCTCCGGACTCGGCGTCCTCTCGTCCTCGTCGTCGTCGTCGTACCGGCCGCCTCGCCGGGGAACACGTCCTCGCGGTCGCTCGGGTTCGCCCGCGGGGGGCCGTCGCCGGCGAGCGTCCAGTATGCTCCGAGCATCCTGGATCGGGCCGACTCGTTGTCGGACCGGAAGCGCGTCCCCGGGGGGACGGGGCTGGTGCACCGAGTCCCCTTGTTGGGCGCGTCCGCCGCGCCCGGCGGCCGGCTGCCTCGAGGCTCCGCGGTGGGCCCCCTGCGACGCTCGTCGTCGCGACTGCGAACTCTCGGCCTGCTGCGCCGCGGCTCGCTCCAGTAGCTCGCCGAGTTCCCGCTGCGCCTTGCGGGCCTCCGGGGTCACCGGCGGCGGGAGCCCTCTTACGAGCATGGCAGCCGCGGCTATGTTCTGCCCGGCGTGGGCGAAACACGGGGGCGGGGCGCCGTCATCGTCGACGATTTGGCGCTGCACGTCCCGAGCGCGTTCCCGCGCCGGAGCCGCGTCTCTGACCTGCAGGAGCTCGCGCTCGATGCGCTCCCGCTCTTGCTCGATCCGCACCCGCTCCTGCTCCAACCGGCGGCGAGCCTCTTGGAGCTCCTCCCGGCGCTGCCGGGCGTCGTCGGCTTGGGAGCGTCGTGGCGGTGTAGCCGCTCGTGGCGGGGCTGGCTGTCCTGCCGCTGCCGCGGCTTGGGCTGCAACCGGAGCGGGAGCAACGGGCGCGTCGGCCACCGGGTGACCGTCGTCAGGGCCCGCTGGCCCCGAGCCGCTCTCACTCGCTTCTCCCCCCTCCCCGTCGGGAGGGTCCGCCATGAAGCATTCCCGGGAGGGGTGGTGGCTTTCTCCGACGAGCTGCGTGTCGGACGTCTCCGAAACGGGATCGTCTAACAAGTCGAAGACCGATTCGGAGACGTGATCGATCACCCCGACGAACTCGCTGTCCGGCGGGGTGGGGACCAGGAGGCGCGTCACCAGGCGTGACACGACTTCTGGTGCGTTGCGCAGACCGTATGGGACCGCATACGGTGGGATGTAGTTCAGTATCTCCGGGGGGAGAGGGGCTCCTCCCAGAAGCTGAGTAGCGACGTTCGCCAGGGCGAACCTGGTACAGCGCACGTCTTCCTGCGTGGGCCGTGGCCCCAGGAAGATCTCGAGCTGCTCCCACAGTGGGGCCTCGTTGGCCCTCGAGCGGGGGTTGCCGGCTTCGTCGCCAGGGGCGTTGATGTTGATGTCCGCGAGGGCCTCGGTGGCGGTCGCGACGTCAGCATCGGCAGAGTTGACCGGGGGCGCGAGAGCGACTCTCTCCAAGTCCCCGGCGTTGGTAATGATGAAATCCAAACTCCCAAGACGCAGCTGCGTCCCAGGAGTCCAGCTCGATCCGCGGGTGGCCATCCGAAGCCTGGTGATCGCCGAAACGCGCAAAGGCCCCTACCTGGCGCGCCAACTGTCGGTGTGCGAAATAACCAACAAGTAAATTAGTGGATTGCGCGTTTGGGCTCCGGATGGTTCGCGAGAGGACACAAGGGATTATACTGGTTCGGGCACGAACGCCCTACGTCCAGTTCGAGGCTGCTCGTGTTACTCGCGTTGCTCGTAGTAGGGGTTACAAGCGGTCGAGAGAGGGAGGGGCTCCCAAGTCTCTGAGTGCGTCTAAGCGTGAGTGTTCTAGTGTGTGTGTGTGTCGTGTGTTCTTCTTCGTCCGAGTCTGTAGTGGGGGTGTACAAACTAGTCGGGAGAGGGAGAAGGTCCCAAGTCCCTGAGCGGTGTGAGTGAGGGTGTTGCGTGCGGTGTCCGAGTGTTCGACTAGCGTCCGAAAGAATCCCTCCCCCCACTGACGTCCCCTTGCCCCCTTTTATAGCCTCAAGGGGAGAAGGGAGTGGGGGGTAAAAAGGAGAAAATTACAAGGGGAGTTACTGCTCCCGAGAGCTTCCAGCTGCGTCGCTCGCCGAGCCGTACAGGGGGCAGGTGTTGACGGAGTGGGCGTCCCGCCGGACCCGGAGTCGTACATCCCGAACGGTTGGAGTCGATGCCTTCCTGGGTAAGCTCCCGGGTGGTTCCCGGGTCGTGGTTGACTTGCTCGAGGTCCTCGGGCGCTCCAGGTGTCCTGCTCTGGTTCCAGGTGTCGCCCGAGGACGCCTGGGGTCGTACTTGGATGCCTGGTGTAGCGCATGCATTCCTCTCCAGACTGTAGCGCTCCTGTTGGGATGAGACGGGCGCCACTGTGGCTGCCGTGGCGTAGGACAGACGCCCATCATGCTCTGACGAGGCGGGTACCAAGTGGGTACGGCGCTGGATGGGTCGGGGTATGGCCGGGTAGTTTCACCCGAGGAGCTGGAGACCACTCGGGAGC
Source organism: Alloteropsis semialata (assembly GCA_004135705.1). NCBI lineage: Eukaryota > Viridiplantae > Streptophyta > Magnoliopsida > Poales > Poaceae > Alloteropsis > Alloteropsis semialata. Next base: position 45,253,402 of record CM014271.1, read on the forward strand.
GGAGAACCCCTCGGGCGAACCGGAGACTCGTCGGGCGGCCTCCGATGGGAAATGGCTTGGGCGTATGGTGACACGTCCTTACGCCGGGTCTTCCGGACGCTCCACTTCGCCTCAGGCCCACGCCGACTCGGGCGAGACGAAGAGGGGTCGGGCGAGATAGCGACAGGAGTGGGTCGGCCGAGGCGGACGAGGGTCGGCCGAGGCGGACGGGAGTTGGCCTAGGCGGACGAGGGTCGGCCGAGGCGGACGGGAGTCGGCCTAGGCGGACGAGGGTCGGCTGAGTCAGGAGAAAACCGATCCCCCCTTAATCCGATGCTCTTCGGGTTTTCTAATGCCCATCTTCTTCCTGAAACTGCGTGGTCCCACCCGTCGGTGAGAGGGTCGGATATTGATATCCGACACTAGTGTTAGACACTACCTCTCCAATGCAAACACTACTAGTTCATATGCAAATTTAATGCTACTCATCTCTCATTGTGTCTTGGACATTGTGTAGACACTATGTCTCATGCAAGACCCAGTTTCCTTCTTTTTCTTCATTAACTTAAATGCCACATCATCTTGATCCTAGGTGGCAACTCATTTAATTTCATGGGCATCATCCTAGTCATTGGGTTGAGGATGGCCTAACATACTTGATCGTCACAATTATTAGCCATAAACAAAATTCTTTTTTTAAACTTAGCCGTACATAAATTGATTCATGCATACATAATGCATAAACTAAATAGAGCAAAACGATTTACTATTATGATGCCAAATGGCATACGTAGGCACGGCACGATGAACATCAATTCCAAAGGAATGTTTGAGGTCGGGCTATTTCGTAGGGCAATGACGCAAAATCCAAACCGGTCAAAGGTTTACGCAAATACTGAAGGGAGAGCCAGTATGGCTATGGTATGGCACTCCGGTTCCTGTCCAGCGGCGTCCAGCGTATGCGCCGCTTGCTATTGGGCGGTGGACCGTAGGGGGGCAGGGCATTCACCTGGTGGTCACGGCACCACCACCTGCAACAGTGCAGCTACTCCATCCCAGGGCTCCAGGCTAGGCCTTGTTTAGTTCCGAGATAAGGCCTTGTTTAGTTCGTTCGATTTGATCGAATTCGTGCTCTGTTTTACACATTGAACAACGTGCCTCCTCTCTGCTTTTTTGATTCCCAATGCATTTTTCTACAGTGCATTCGATCGAATTCGCGCGAACTAAACAAGGCCTAAGTTTTGCTGCAGAATGTTTGATATTAATTAGAGTATTAAATATAGATAACTGACAAAATTCATTTCACAACCTGGATAACTTTGTGAGACGAATCTAATGAGCCTAATTAGGCCATGATTAGACAACGTCATGCTACAGTAAACAATCTTTAATAACAGATTAATTAGACTTAATAGATTCGTCTCGCGATTTTTCATCCATTCGTGTAATTAGTTTTATAATTAGATCATACTTAGTCCTTCTAATCTTCGATTTAATTTTGCTACAGTAAATTTCGTAAATTTTTTTTTAATCTAAGCGGTCTGCTCCTGCTCCGTACTCCAGCGCCTGTGGCTCCAGTCCGGCTGCAGTCGCCACGCAAGGCGCGCAGGCGCATGCATTTATTTCGTTCACGGACGCAGGCAAGACTGCCAGCAGAGGCTAGGCGGCATGGCTCTTGATGGATCTGCTGCCGATCTGGCGGTGGCGGTGGCGTGGCGAGCTGGTGGCCTGGTGCCGTGGCATGGCATGGAGCTGGCGCTCGCCGATCGAGCCGGCCGGTGACGGGACGGGACAGGAGGCGCGGGGCGGGGGCCATGCCGGTGGCAGCGGGATGGCGAAAGGTGCGAGTCATGTTCCTGTCCGCGACGGGGGCGTCCTGTTCCTGTGCTACAGTAGCCCGGTACGGGCGCGGGCGCCTGGTGTGGCGTGGCAGGGGCTGCCTCGCGTTACGCGGTTGGACCGGCGGAACGACGACAGGGAATCCGGGCGGTCGGCGGCATCGGCAGGGAGGGGGCTGACTCGTCGCCGTCGTCGTCTTCGTCCTGGTCGCACACACGACTGCACGAGGGGCGCGCGACCGGGCAGAGGGCCCCGCGTCGTCGTCCCTCCCCCGGGCTGGCTTCCCTGCCGGCTGCCGCCGCGGTTTGCAAGGCCAATGCCCGGTTGCCGTTGCTTTCCGCTACGCCCTGCAGCGCAGAAAGCAACCCCGCGGCGCGCCGTACGTGCTACTTGCTAGCTAGAGAGGTTGCCTGGCGCAACGGCAGCACGTGGTCATGTGCTTACGAATCATCATGGATGGATTAGCGATCGAGCAAACTGCTGGACTTGCGTTGATTTTGATCATGTGTTCAGCTGATGGGTTGACCTTGCGTCCCTTGCCTAATTTCTTCTTTTCCGAGCAGGCAGCAGCACGGTACCATAGTTTATATAAGTGCCGGTACGGTGTGGCAATCATCGACTCATATTTATCTCTCTTTCTCCACTTTTTTTCCTGGTTCAGGTTCGTGTTCCTCCCTTCTTGATTCATATATCCCGCTCAACCGCTCAACCTTCCGTATAAGAAAAAAAGGTGCTCAACGGCTCAAGCTAGCGCGATCCAGCACAGCAGCTGCGGGGAATCCTCCACCAACCCACAGATTTCATCCCCCTCGCTCACCCGCTCGGCAGCAGCACGCATGACACGGGGACAGATCTGCCGGCAGGAGGCAGGTACGCGTCGGCCGGCCGGGGAGCCTGCAAGCCCGGTGCTTTGCTCTGCCGTCCACCTTGCCGCGACGCGGCGACGGGTCTCTCTATCTCAGTCCTTTGGTACTCTCGTAGGAGTACCCCTCTGCGTTGCACGCTCACGCTGGCTTGGCCACCGTGCTAGATGACTCGCATCGCTGATGCCTGATGGTATCCGATCCTCCCACAGTCGTCCGTGCTCGTCAGGTAGGCCCTGCTGCTGGGCCAACTTTTTTTGGTGCGTGGCGGGTAGCACGAGCCCTTGACTTTCCCTGGAATGGGGACCGAAAGAAAGAGCAGCGGGCAGCAGGCCACACCCACACCCGACAGGTGGGGCAGGATCACAACGCCGCAGCTGACGCGGGGGCCCAGATGCCCCTCTCCCCGCTCTCCGTATGTCCGGGTGCCTTTACTTTTTCTGCCCGCTCTTTCGGCAGGTTGGGTTGCGAAAGGCAGGCAGAGCCGAGGGCAGCGGGCGCCCGATTCCTGGATTTCCTATTGGTGGGTGCGTGGGGTGGACCACCACGGCCGCCCGATTCCTGGATTTCCTATTGGTGCCTTGGTGGATGCGTGGCGTGGACCACACCACGCGGCCGCCCGCCGCCACGTGCTCCACTTGGCCCGGCCCGCGTCCTCATTCACTAATCACTAACCCCTGTCCTATCTCGTCTGATCTGTGCCCTGATTAGCTTGCCGGATTGCGCTTGACAGGAAAGAACTTGGCTACTGCTACCACACGCTCACACGGCTGAATCTAGCGTGCAAGACTGCAAGGACCTCGAAAAGGAAATACTGCTACAAGCTATTATTAGTAGTATCTGCAACACCCACGACACCCCCAGGTCCCCAAATGCTAGAATCTGGTTAGCAGTTGCTATAGGGGCCAGCCAGGCTGACGGCGTTTACGATGTCCATCTTAATTCATTATACAAATACTATACTTGCTTACTCCTCCCGTTTCTAAACGGCTGTCGGCGTAGATTATATTTGTTACGAGATTTAAACATTTGTCTTATACAAAAAATTCGAATATGCAAATCTCGTAAAACAAAGTCAAAAGGGAACAAATGGATTAATTAGATACTTCTTCAGAGATCTCTACATTAGAGTATACACAAGATCTGCTGCAAAAAGTGTCATACCTTTTTTTAGAAAAAGGAAAACACTTAATTAACAACTTGGTATAGTCTAATAATTAGTAATAATAGCCAATAAATGTTAACTATTTTTTAATACTTGCCATCGCCATTAAGTAACAATTATATTGATTTGTCCTAAGTCAAACTATTATATTGACCAACTTAATAGAAAAGAGTAATACCATTTACTGTATAATTGTTACTTGCCTCCACATATTGTAGCTGGCGTAAGACCAAAGTCGGATTCATAAAGTAGAGCTGGCATTGCAAGGTAACCTTTTTGATACAACATATGTGGAGAACACACTAAGTTGCGATGCAACATGAGAACATTATCGTTAGAGTGACTAGTACATCAACTCGTGCTCCCGTATGGGCTAATATTTTAAAAAGCAATTATGTTTAAAAATTATTTATAAATTAAACTCCTTACATATTACTCTTTCATTTCTTTCAATACTTCAATATAATAATCATATAGATGTGTACTTATCTTTTTTTTCATTTGTGATTGATTTTTAATTAGTAATTACTCTATACACTTTTTCATCCACATTCACACTTTTTCATTTTGTATCGCACCTCCATACATTATATTAAGCATAAAAATCAATATTTTTCACCACTTCCTCACATATACATGTATAAATGGTCTACATGGTGACACTTATCATGCGTGTATACCTTAACTTATTATTTCTATATTAACAATAATAAATAGGTAATTTAAAATCATATATTAGTTTACTTTTAGACTTTTCGGTAGGATGGATATGAAGATAATTAGATTAAGATTTAGGTGTTTAGTTTAGGTTATCTTTAATAAAGACATACATGGGTAACTTAGATATAAATTTTAAATATCATTTTAAGTTATCCTTTATAATGACATGAAGAGTAAATTAGATAAATATTAAAGGGTTAATTTAAATTATTTTTCATAATGTCATAGCACGATAACTTAGATATAGTTTTAGAGTTTATTTTATAATATTTTATAATGATAGTGGTGGGTAACTTTTTAAAAATTATAATAGACCAATGACTATGGTTATTAGAGTTTACACGGTTGATGTTTCTGTTTTTTTGAGAATTTCTAGGATTTGTTTTTTTTTCTAGCGTGTCTTGTAAGAACTAATGCGGGTGGGTAACTTTTTAAAAATTATAATAGACCAATGATTATGGTTATTAGAGTTTACATGATTGATGTTTCTGATTTTTTGAGATTTTTTTAACATTTGTTTTTTTCTAGCGTGTCTTGTAAGAACTAATGCGGAGTCTCCAATTAAAAAATTAAGGCTACATTGCTACCAAACTATTACCTTGAGCTATCTCTCATTTGTCAAATATTTGAACACAATACCTATATAGATTTATACTTATTATTTCATCTGATTGTGATAGATTTTAGTGAGTAATTACTCAATAATGTTTTTAAACATATTATATAATCTTTAAATTTTCACTTTGCATCATATGTATGCGCTCGAATTTATTAATAAACCCTAAGTTTGAACTATAATTTTAACACAGAAATCTATATTTTCGTCACTTCTCCTATATCTTTATAAATGACAACACACATCATGTGTATATGCCTTAATCACTATATCATAAACCAATAAAGTATGAAATACACGATTTAGAATCTTATATTGGTGTATATTTTCTATTAAGGTGATTTGGATTCAAATTTAGGTTTACCTCATGTTATTTTTAGTAATGACATATATGGGTAATATAGATGTAAAGTTAAGGGGTTACTTTAAGTTATTTTTGAAGTATTCGTAGTGGGTAATTTACTTGCAAATTTAGAAGGTTATTTTAAATATTATTTATAATGGCATAAGTGGATAATTTTGATGAATATTAGGGTTATTTTGTTTATTTTATATAACGGCAGAGGTGGGTAATTTAGATATAGATTTAGGGGTTACTTTAAGATATTTTCATAATGGTATAGGTGGGTAATTTTTTTAAAAAAAATATAATATATCTAATGGCTATGATGATTTGTGTGTTCCAATTGATGGCTAGATGTTTTGCTTTTTTGGAGAATTTTTACGATTTCTCTCTTTTTCTAGAGTGTCCACCTAGAATCCTAGATGCCTTCATCTGGAGGCTTGAAAAGAAGCCTCCAATTAGTAACAGTAAGATTGTAGTATCTCACAATTGAACCTCCGTTCTTAGATATAAGGTCCTGAGTTTGTCTTAGCCTAACTATAATAAATTTTGCTATATTTTTAGAGAAAGGTATTAGCATCTACCGTAAAAAGTAAAAAAAATAGAAAACATAATTTATAATAAATATAATTAGGCTTATTTAATAGTAAAAAGTAAAAATAATATTATTTTCTATTAATTTAATCAAATATAAATAATCCCACTTATGAAAAACTCAGACTCCTTTGTATTTCAGGACGGCTTTAGTGCACGAGTAGTATTGTGTGAGCGGCACTAAAGATAAAACAATTCTAACTAATACAAATTATCCACACAAACTTGTATTCTTTAGGTCAGTCTCAATGCAAGTTTCATGAAGAGTTTCATGATACATCATCACTTTTGCTGACTTGGCAAGGAGAGAGAAGAGGAGAGTTTCATCAGATGAGAGAGGAGTTTAATCCCATGAAACCTAGTAGACACGATTATCTAGTTTACAGTATAAATAACAGTGCATATTATGCATTGAGAATGACCTTAAAACATAACTCCCTTAAATATATTTATGCTTTCACATGCATGCATGATCCTCTCTTTATTGACCGGTTTACACTCTTTATTGACCGGTTTACACTCGACGGCTCATAATTCATAAATAAGTGCCCCCTGCAGAAAGCATCTGCAGATCGCAGAACTTAAAGACCAATGACCACCGCGTGGTCGTCGCTGAATCGTTCAGCGCAGGCTCGTCGTATGAGCGCCGAAAGGGGTATGGCCACGTTGACACGGTCAGCCCTTTCACGTTTCACCGTTCCGTTCCGCGGCAGCCCAGACGGCCAGACAGCTGGAGCGAGAATACGGTGCTGCTGGCTTGCTGGCAATGGCACCCCGTTCCTTTTCCGACGGGGAAAAAAAGGAGCAAAGCCGCGGTGCCGCGCGCCTGCGGCTGCGGGCCGTCGTTCACACACGCACACGGAGCACTAGTAGGACTGGTACACGAGATGGTTGCCTGCCACAGGCGGCCAAAACTGTGGCCTTCCCTGTTCGAATGACGCCAAGACTGGGCGGCACGGAACAAGAGGAGGGGATTGCGGAATCTCCTCCCCGGCTCCCCCTCTCTCTCTCTCTCCCGCCTTTTATTTTTTTCCTTTTCTTTTCTGACTATAATAAGCATGGTTGATGTCTCTATCATATCATTCTCATTCCCATATGCCACGCACGCATGCCTTCTCAACAGACCCAGAGGGTGTTTAGGGCCTGTTTAGTTCGGTAATTTTTAGAAAGTTTTGAAAGAAAGTTATTATTGGGAAACGTGTTCTGTGAGAGGGGGCACGGTTGTCAGTGTGAAAAAGTGACAGTTTCAATGGAAACTTTCTCAACTAAACAGGGCCTTAGTTCACCCCCATTTTGCAAAATTTTGCAAAATACACGTCTCCCAATGCACTTTTTCCTCTCTGTGACACGCGACTCAATGCAAAAATACTATGCAAAACGCTGCATCTTAAACACCCCCACCCAAGCATGCATAGAGCAGTACTACTAAATTATTGTACTAAATAATTAACATATGCTAGTAACTCGGCGCTAGCTGCAGCACGCATGGGTGGTAGGAGATTAGTACTATATGTAAAGCATGGCCCCATTGTGTGCCATGGTTGCAGATGAGATGACTCAGTATTCCGGCGTTCAAAGTGGAAAATCGAGGTCGTCCTATCTCATTTTTCTCTGGATCAGCACTAGCACGTACCACGCACTAGTCTACTGGTACTTGCAGTGCCCCAAACCGTCTAATTTTCTACATTTTTTTTTCATGCGTCGTCATCGATACAATTAATCCAGAGTTCTGTTAGCGGCGGAGTAGCTAGCCTAGCTGGTAGGAAGTTGGTAACAGGGGATGGATGCCGTGGCAGAGTAAGGGCTTACCACGCAGGTGTCAAGGCCGGAAGGCGCCGGTGTATCGTGACATCATCTCGCGTGAGCGTGACAACCCGTCGGAGATGGATCCACCGCCACGCCGGGTGTGAAGAATTCATATCATTTTTTCCCTTCTCCATTCACGTACGTACTAATACGACTTCATCCCTATCTAATTATGGTTCACTGCTGATTTTTTAATACACATTTAAATATTTATTTTATTTAAAAAATTACATTAGTGTCATTTATTTCATCATTATTTGTTTTATTATCAAATGTACTTTAAGTGGACTTATATTTTTACCATTTGTCTTATTCAAAAAAATTACATTAGTATCATTTATTTTATCATCATTTGTTTTATTATCAAATTACTTTAAATAGACTTACATTTTACCGTTCGTCTTATCAAAACAAATATCATTTATTTTATTATTATTTATTTTATTATCAAATATACTTTAAGTAGACCCATATTTTTATTTATTATACTATTTTTTTAATAAGACGAATGTTAAAATTGTATTTTAAAAGTCAACAACAAACTATAATTTAAAACGAAGAGAGTAATAGACAATACGCTGCTTCGAGCAGTGCAGCTTGCTAGGAGTACGTGCTGTAACCATTTGTATTCTCGGCGGAAAAAATACAATAAAACAGTGGCATAATGGCGCTACCAGTGCATCATTTGTTGGTGAGAGGAAGTGAGCGGTGAGGCAGAGCGAGCAGCAGGGACCCTGGGGCAAAGCAGGGATGGATAGACAGCAGGCAATGCACACCGCTTCGTGAGGCGGTGTTTAGTTTGGCAACGTATGCTATGAGAACTTAATTTCTGTGAGAACTATGAGAATTCAAATCTGGGCCACATGATCTTGATCCAAGGGGAAGGTGGGATGAGGGATTTACAAAAGTATGATTAAGGGGTGGTGATTTTGCAAATCCCCCCTCCCACCTCTCCCTACGCGCTCCCCTTGGATCAAGATCATATGGTCCAGATTTGAGTTCTCATAGTTCTCACAGGAATTGAGTTCTCATAGGATACGTTGCCGTTTAGTTCACTCCCTTATCAACCTATTTTGCAAAATACATGTTTTTTAATGTATTTTTTTTTCTTTATGCACGTGATCCAATACGAATTCATTTTACAAAATACAAGAAACTAAATACCCTCTATGCTCGGTCGGTGGGGCTGCTCTCTGTATGGACGCGATCTCATCTCGATCTCTCGCGACGAGCACTTGAGCTGAGGCAGTGCAGGACACGAAATCTGGCTTCTAGGGGCTGTTCCTAGCACTAGCACTAGCACTAAAGGAAATTTTACATGCATAGAGTACTAAATAAAAGTTATTTGTAACAACCTCTTCACAGATGGATGTAAAAGGAAATTTTACATGCATAGAGTACTAAATAAAATTTATTTGTAACAACCTCTTCACAGATGGATGTAACTTTTCGAGATGAATCTAATGACCCTAATTAATCCATGATTAGCTACAGTGATGCTACAGTAACCATCCTCTGTTCATACGGTCAAAGGCCTCATTAGATTCGTCTCGCGAATTAGCGCAGGGGCTGTGGAGCTGGTTTTGTAAACTGCCTTTATTTAATACCTCTAATTAATGATCAAAATTATAAACAGTAACTAGCACTAACATTAACAGCGGCCTCCAAACAGCCCCTTAATCGTGGCAGCTACCCACTCTGCGTCTGATCGATCAGCCTGCCGCCATTGCGCCATGCCTGTCTGCCAGTGCCATGCTCATCAGCTGAGCTCACGGATGGGAACGGAGCAGCAGGATCGGCGGGCGGGCGGCGCCGACGTGTCCGCCATGCCGCGCGCGCTCTGGCATGATCTAGCAGCGGCAGCGTGCTCACTGTCACTGGCCAGGCATCATGGCAGAGTCCGGGCGGAGCAGTATCACACGGTTTTCTCAAATGGCAAGCACACAGATGAAATATCTGAATTCGTATCTGTAAAAAATAATATATGAATATTTATATCTGCATTCGATTACAATATAGTAACTTAAATAGATACATTCGAATTCGAAATAAAACGTGGATATGGATGGATATCCGATTATTATCCGTATTCGTTTAGCATAAGAACTTCTCTAAACCATGCAATAAACATATTATATTAATTTACTTTAAAACCAATATAGATATTGATTTAATTTACTCAAAATAATTTATTTAATTATTGTAAAATATATTTATATTATTGTATTTATTATCATTTAATTTATATTTTTTAAAAATATTTTTAACTAATAACCTTGTGTGCATATGTTGTATTTGATGCATGCTTGTATATTTTACGATGATTTCGTTCTTTCAAAATCATAAAATAAGCAAAAAAAAAACTTGCTAAATGCTATCATTTAAGTTAAATGGATATCCGAATATTATCCGAATTTGAATTATTCGTTTACCATCCGAATTCGACAACATCCGAATTCGTATTCGAATTCGACTTATTATGTGGTAAAAAATGCTATCCAAATTCGATACCATCTGAATCCATCCGATTGCCATCCCTAGTTTTCTCGTTCATCAAGACAACTTTCTTGAATGGAGAGTTTGAGAAAGAAATCTATATGAATCAGCCTGATGGTTTGTAGCAAATGGTCAAGAGAAAAAATGTGTAAGTTAAAGCAGTGGCATGAGAAGTTCGATAAGACTTTGACATCAGCTAGCTTTGTTGTAAAAGAAGCTGATAAATGTGTTTATTATTGGTATGGTGGGAGAGAAGGTGTGATCTTGTGTTTATATGTAGATGATATACTAATATTTAAAAATAGTATTAAGGTGATCAAGGAAGTGAAAGACTTTTTGTCTAGTAACTTTGAAATGAAAGATATGGGAGAGGCTGATGTTATTCTTAACATAAAGCTATTGAGAGAAAGAGATGGTGGGGTTACTCTTGTGCAATCCCACTATGTAGAAAAGATACTGAATCACTTTGGATATAGTGATATCACATCTGCTCCAACTCCTTATGATCCGAGCGTGCTATTGAGGAAGAATCAAAAAACAGCACGAGATCAATTGAGATATTCACAAATCATTGGCTCTCTTATGTATTTGGCTAGCGCAATAAGGTCTGACATCTCATTTGCTGTGAGCAAACTTAGCCAATTTGTGTCAAATCCGGGAGATGATCACTGGCATGCTCTTGAGAGGGTTTTGCGCTATCTAAAAGGGACTATGAGCTATGGCATTCACTATACTGGGTATCCGAGGGTACTGGAGGGTTACTGTGATGCAAACTAGATATCTGATGCTGATGAGATTTACGCCACAAGTGGACTTGGAGGTAGCGCTGTTTCATGGAAGTCTTGCAAGCAGACCATCTTAACGAGGTCAACATTGGAAGCAGAACTCATAGCATTAGATACCGCCACAGTCGAGGCTGAGTGGCTTCGTGAACTCCTTATGGATTTACCGGTAGTTGAGAAACCAATACCGGCTATTTCTATGAACTGTGATAATCAACGTGAACCGTTCTAAGGAGAATATGAAGTCATCAAGACATGTGAAAATGCGGTTAAAATCTGTCAGAAAACTGAGAAACTCCGGAGTAATAGCATTGGATTATGTCCATATATCTAAGAATCTGGCAGATCAATTCACTAAGGGTTTATCACGTAATGTGATAGAAGGTGCATCGAGGGATATGGGCTTGAGACTCACTTGAGAAGTCATTCCATAGTAGTAACCTGTTTTATGTGAGCGGAGATCCCGTGAAGTAGAATGGTGAAACAAGCTAGTGGCTGACAGATAGAGAGACCCCTTATAATAAAGTCCAAATCGTTTGAGATGCACGTTTCTCCTATGCTGTATGGTAGGATGATTAATTCCTTAATGCGATCCGAATGGCTTGCTTAAGCAGGGATGTTGTCCTACAGAACATCCTAGAAGGAAAACACCTATATGAGTTTGACTGCTAGTCACAGTCTATGAGATCGGGTAAACTCTATAGACTCCTGAAAGACCTCGAAGTGTGATTTATAAGCTTCAACAAGAGGGGATGCTTGTTGCAGCCTAGTACCAGAAAAGAACTTTGGTGAAACTTACTTCGCACAAAACTGTCAATTCAAGGCATAGTCCATTGTTCAGTTGTGAATGAGTGTAACCTCTGTTCCAAACAGATGTTCAACTTAACAGTCTCCGTCGAAAATCCGGTATATGAAAGAGTAGTGGATTTAAAATTATTTAACGTGTCTAAGAATTTTGGTGGGGATTGTTAGATTTAATGTGGGGTTGATCCATATTTTATTTAACAATTAAATCAAATAAATTCTAAGATCCGTTTTAAATATTATGTGGGCATGATGAATGCATTGGTTTTTGCTGCTGGCTATTGATGGGCTAGGAGTAACTTACAAGAGTTACAAAGGTGAAATTTAGAGCTGCTGCATGAAGGGAGTTTTTATTCCTAGCTAATTGCATGTGCGGGGGTTTCTTCCGTGAGTGAATTCCTTTGTCTCTTGAGCTCCTGTGTCCTCTTGGTTGCCGCTGGCTGCATTATAAAAGCCTTCTTTTGCCTTGTATTTGTGTGCTCGATTCAAGAGTAATCCACAACTTCCGCTGCTTGCTAAGTTTTCCCCGTTCCAGTCCATGCGCGCACGAGCACTGGAAGAGTAGGCCTCCGAAATGCTGTTGTCCGTGAGTTCGCCTGCTCGGGTGAAGGCCGGCAATCACGTTTTTGGGGAGTGTCCACAAACAGCATGGCAACTCGCTTCATTCTCTCCTTCCTGGTGCCACCGGTGATCGTCTTCTTCTCGACGTCTCGGTGTTGATCAGCACAACAACCTTTTTGCACTGCATCGAGTAGGACAACTGCGCCAACAGGCACTATGTCAACTAGTGCATCTGGCTCTGCCGCTGGGTATATTTTTCTTGTGAGAATCGCTATCTTTTATATGCTCATCACATTTAGATCACACGTACACATATCTGATGTCACAGACCTGTTGATTATCTTTTTCTGGATTAAATTGCTACTGAAATTGCTTAAATTTCTAACAATCCAAAAACGTGATAGGCAATTTTCGGTTATCGGCTTTGCGCAAATGTTGAAACCAAATATTTTTGAGGGTGCTCATTACAAGAGGTGGCGTCAAAGGTGTTTGCTATGGTTGACTTCTATGCGCTGCTATTTCGTTGTCGAACCTAGACCGCCTGGACCACATACTGTTGAGGATCAGCAGCGGTTCAGAGATGCAGATACTATGTTCAAGGGGGCAATGATCAGCGTGCTAGGAGACTCCATAGTAGATACATATGTGACGATGTCCATTGGTAAAGAGATATCGGATACACTAGGGGCCAAACATAGAGCTTCTGATGCCGGTAGCGAGTTGTACGTCATGGAGCAGTTTCATGACTATAGAATGGTTGAGGACCTATCTGTAGTAGAACAAGCTCACGATATACAAACTCTAGTGAAAGAACTCGAGAATTTTTGTTGTGTGTTGCCAGAAAAGTTTGTGGCAGGTTGCATCATTGCCAAGCTGCCACAAACTTGGACAGATTTTGCTACTTCTCTGAAACATAAGAGACAAGAGTTTGGTATTGCCGATCTCATTGGCTCTTTGGATGTTGAAGATAAGGCGAGAGCTAAATATGTCCGCGGCAAGAAAGTTGTTGAGGCAAATTCTAGTGCCCATGTGGTACAGAAAGGTCCTAAAAATTCCCACAAGAAGAAATTCAAGCAAGAGCTCAAACAGAAAAACACTACTCATTTTAAGAAGAAGAAGAAGAATCAACAGAACAGAGGAAAGGGCAAGTGCTATAATTGTGATGTTGAGGGACACTACGCCGCAGAATGCCAGAAGAGCAAGTATAGGCCTAAGAAATCTGCAAACACGATTGAGGCTGATGGAGGAACATCGTGGTATAGTAATTTATTGCCTACAATTCTTTCAATTTGTCATACACCTGATTGGTGGATTGACACTGGTGCCAATATTCATGTGTGTGTTGATGTTTCTTTGTTTTCTTCTTATCAGGTCGGGAGAACTTCCTCCTTGCTGATGGGGAATGGAGCGTGTGCTCCGGTTCTTGGTGTTGGTACGGTCAATCTGAAGCTTACTTCGGGAAAGAGCGTGCAGCTGAAGAACGTGCAGCATGTCCCCTCAATAAGGAAGAATTTAATTAGTGGTTCCTTGTTGTGTCGAGATGGCTATAAACTTGTGTTTGAGTCCAATAAGTGTGTTCTGTCTAAGTATGGAACTTTTATTGGTAAAGGCTATGAGAGTGGAGGCTTGTTCCGCTTGTCTTTATCGGATGCTTGTTTTAATTATGTGAATCATGTGAGCCATGACATTGAGAAAAATATTTGGCATTCGCGCTTATGTCATATAAATTTTGGTTGTATGACACGTTTAGCTGGTTTGAATTTAATCCCAAAATTTAAATTGGTCAAATACTCTAAGTGTCTTGTATGTGTGCAATCGAAGCAACCTCGCAAGCCTCACAAGGCTGCTGGGGCGAGGGACTTGGCACCATTACAATTAATCCATTCTGATTTGTGTGAAATCAATGGCGAGTTGACCAAAGGTGGCAAAAGATATTTCATGACGTTCATAGATGATTGCACTAGATTTTGCTATGTGTACTTGTTAAAATCAAAAGATGAAGCGTTAAATTATTTTAAGATCTACAAAGCCGAGGTTGAAAATCAACTTGAGAGAAAGATAAAACATGTTAGATCGGATCGAGGTGGAGAGTATTTCTCAAATGAGTTCAATTTGTTTTGTGAAGAACATGGTATTGTTCATGAGAGGATACCACCCTATTCTCCTGAATCAAATGGAGTGGCTGAAAGGAAGAACCGCACTCTAACTGAAATGGTTAACGCCATGTTAGATACAGCGGGAATGTCCTGGGAATGGTGGGGTGAGGCTGTTCTGACAGCTTGCCATACTCTTAACAGAGTTCCTATGAAAAACAAAGAGAAGACACCGTTCGAGGAATGGGAGAATAAAAGGTTGACACTCTCATATTTGCGTACATGGGGCTGTTTAGCAAAGGTAAACATACCAATTGCCAAGAAACGCAAACTCGGACCAAAAATAGTTGATTGCATCTTTCTAGGCTATGCTTTTCACAACGTTGGGTATAGATTCTTAATAATAAAATCTGGAGTACCTGATATGAATGTTGGTATAATTATGGAATCCAGAGATGCTACATTTTTTGAGACTGAGTTTCCTATGAAAAATACACCTAGCACTTCTAGTCATGAATCTATTTTATTCCCTAGAACACATGAACCAGTAACACACACTGATATTGAAACCCATGTGGAAAATCCGGAGAATGACGACAATGAAGCTCCCAGGAGGAGCAAGAGACAAAAGACCGCAAAGCTTTTTGGTGATGATTTCATTGTGTACCTTGTGGATGATACTCCAAGAACCATTGAAGAGGCATACTCCTCTTCTGACGCTGACTACTGGAAGAAAGCGGTGCGAAGTGAGATGGATTTAATTATGTCTAATGGAACTTGGGAAGTTGTTGATCGTCCGTTCGGGTGCAAACCTGTTGGATGTAAATGGGTGTTCAAGAAAAAGCTTAGGCCTGGTACTATTGAAAAGTACAAGGCAAGGCTTGTGGCCAAAGGTTATACCCAGAAAGAAGGTGAAAAATTATTTTGATACTTATTCACCAGTTGCTTGCTTAACGACCATACGAGTGTTACTTTCTTTGGCTGCCTCAAACGGTCTTTTCGTTCATCAGATGGACGTTAATACAGCTTTCTTGAATGGAGAGCTTGAGGAAGAGATCTATATGGATCAGACTGATGGTTTTGTAGCAAATGGTCAAGAGGAAAAAGTGTGTAAGTTATTGAAATCTTTGTATGGCCTGAAGCAAACACCTAAGCAGTGGCATGAGAAGTTCGATAAGACTTTGACATCAGCTAGCTTTGTTGTAAATGAAGCTGATAAATGTGTTCATTATCGGTATGGTGGGGGAGAAGGTGTGATCTTGTGTTTATATGTAGATGATATACTAATATTCAGAAATAATATTAAGGTGATCAAGGAAGTGAAAGACTTTTTGTCTAGTAACTTTGAAATGAAAGATATGGGAGAGACTGATGTTATTCTTAACATAAAGCTACTGAGAGAAAGAGATGGAGGGGTTACTCTTGTGCAATCCCACTATGTGGAAAAGATGCTGAATCGCTTTGGACATAGTGATATCACATCTGCTCCAACTCCTTATGATCCGAGCATGCTATTGAGGAAGAATCGAAAAATAGCATGAGTTCAATTGAGATATTCACAAATTATTGGCTCTCTTATGTATTTGGCTAGCGCAACAAGGCCTGACATCTCATTTGCTATGAGCAAACGTAGCCGGTTTGTGCCAAATCCGGGAGATGATCACTGGCATGCTCTTGAGAGGGTTTTGCGCTATCTAAAAGGGACTATGAGCTACGACATTCACTATACTGGGTATCCGAGGGTATTGGAGGGTTATTGTGATGCAAACTGGATATCTGACACTGATGAGATTTACGCCACAAGTGGATATGTGTTCTTACTTAGAGGTGGCGCTGTTTCATGGAAGTCTTGCAAGCAGACCATCTTAACGAGGTCAACAATGGAAGCTGAACTTACAGCATTAGATACCGCCACAGTTGAGGCTGAGTGGCTTCGTGAACTCCTTATGGATTTACCGGTAGTTGAGAAACCGATACCGGCTATTTCTATGAACTGTGATAATCAAGGTGAACAGTTCTAAGGATAATATGAAGTCATCAAGACATGTGAAAATGCGGTTAAAATCTGTCAGAAAACTGAGAAACTCTGGAGTAATAGCGTTGGATTATGTCCATATATCTAAGAATCTGGCAGACCAATTCACTAAAGGTTTATCACGTAATGTGATAGAAGGTGCATCGAGGGAAATGGGCTTGAGACCCACTTGAGAAGTCATTCCATAGTAGTAACCTGTTCTATGTGAGCGGAGATCCCGTGAAGTAGAATGGTGAAACAAGCTAATGGTTGACAGATGGAGAGACCCCCTTATAATAAGGTCTAAATCGTTTGACATGCACGTTTCTCCTATGCTGTATGGCAAGATGATTAATTCCTTAATGCGATCCGAATGGCTTGCTTAAGCAGGGATGTTGTCCTACAGAACATCCTAGAAGGAAAACACCTATATGAGTTTGACTGCTAGTCACAGTCTATGAGATCGGGTAAACTCTATAGACTCATGAAAGGCCTCGAAGTGTGACTTATAAGCTTTAACCAGAGGGGATGCTTGTTGCAGCCTAGTACCAGAAAAGAACTATGGTGAAACCTACTTCCCACAAAACTGTCAATTCAAGGCATAGTCCATTGTTCAGTTGTGAATGAGTGTAACCTCTGTTCCAGACAGATGTTCAACTTAACAGTCTCCATCGAAAATCCGGTATATGAAAGAGTAGTGGATTCAAAATTATTTAACACGTGTCTAAGATTTTTGGTGGGGATTGTTAGATTTAATGTGGGGTTGACCCATATTTTATTTAACAATTAAATCAAATAAATTCTTATGTGGGCATGATGCATGCATTGGTTTTTGCTGCTGGCTATTGATGGGTTAGGAGTAACTTACAGGGGTTACAAAAGTGGAATTTAGAGCTGCTGCATGAAGGGACTTTTTATTCCTAGCTAATTGCATGCAGGAGTTTGTAATCTTAAATTGTGGAGTTACGGAAGTTTCTTCCGTGAGTGAATTCCTTTGTCTCCTGAGCTCCTGTGTCCTCTCAGTTGCCGCTGGCTGCATTATAAAAGCCTTCTTTTGCCTTGTATTTGTGTGCTCGATTCAAGAGTAATCCACAACTTCCGCTGCTTGCTAAGTTTTCTCCGTTCCAGTCCTTGCGCGCACGAGCACTAGAAGAGTAGGCCTTCGAAACGCTGCTGTCCGTGAGTTCGCCAGCTCGGGTGAAGGCCGGCAATCACGTTTTTGGGGAGTGTCCACAAATGGCACGACTGCTCGCTTCGTTCTCTCCTTCCTGGTGCCACTGGTTTTCTCGACGTCTCGGTGTTGATCAGCACAACAACCTTTCTACACTGCATCGAGCGGGATGACTACACCAACAGGTACTATGTCAACTAGTGCATCCGGCTGTGCCGCTGGGTATATTTTTCTTGTGATAATCGCTATCTTTTATATGCTCATCACATTTAGATCACACGTGCACCGTCGGGGAGCTGTGGCCGGGGCACAGGCCTGGGCCCTCTGAGTACAATTTATCTCCTATCTTCAAACCAAACACATGCTAAATTACAACTCGTTGAATAGTCTAGATTTTACTACCTAGTTCATAAGTTGAATGATCCCACACATCATTGTTATATAGTCTTGAAGTTTGTGTATGAGACTATCTCTTCATCAAAAGATAGTTTTTCTCTCTTTTCATTAAAAATATTAGATGATATGTCTTAAGAGCAACCCCAGCAATATCATCTAAACAAGCTCTTTTTTCAGTAGGGGCTGCCTCTATTTTCTAGGGACTTAATTTTTTCTCCAACCTCTATTTGTTGGTCCATTTGTTAGTTTATAGTTTGGAATAAAGGGCCCCCTAAAGATCCTCTAGGCCTAGGGGATATGGGAGGAGATTTAGAGGCTCCCTATTTTACGGGCTAAAATAGAGAGCCTTCTGAATTTCGTTTTTAGATTTTCGCACTCTAAAGTCAGAGCAGAAACTTCTACTCATTTAAATGATTTGCTGGAGTTGCTCCGAAACTATGGAAGAGCCGACCATTGGAGTAGTAGAACTCCGAAATCCCAGGGCGAGGGAAGCCAATGTTTTCAAATTGTATAATCGAACATAGTCGTAACACTACCGATAAGATGACTAGTCATGATTAGTCGTTGATCAGGCTGATTAGTGGAACCTAGTCATGGCTGATCGTACTCTAGTCGTCCTGCCTGGTACACGGTATGTATATATAGTCGTATACTGAAGAGTCGTACCAAAAAGCATCATATGGAGACATAATTAAGCAAATTCAGTACATAAATAAAAAAGTTCTCAACATCAAATTGAAATAACATCAGCCATCTAAAGTTTAACCAAATAAAGGTTCATATAATTCAAAGCATTACAACTTTCTTATAAAGTCAAACCATTTTTAGTTACACAAAAATTGTATAGAGGATTACATAGATTTATGACATTGAAT
This sequence comes from Alloteropsis semialata, assembly GCA_004135705.1. Taxonomy (NCBI): domain Eukaryota; kingdom Viridiplantae; phylum Streptophyta; class Magnoliopsida; order Poales; family Poaceae; genus Alloteropsis; species Alloteropsis semialata. The sequence goes on from CM014271.1 coordinate 45,272,519, forward strand.
AAATATTAATGGTGAAAATATATTTACTAAAAAATCTAATGGTACTTATTTGGTAGAATAAATTTGATAATTTATTGTATAAACTTGGTCGAAGTTGAGATATTTTGACTTTGAAAAAATTGGAACAACTTGTAATTTAAGACTGAGGGAGTACCTAAAACCTAATAGACCAAATTAAAATTCCAAAACTTTTCATGCCATGTGCTCTACAAGCCTGTTAAGAATCAGCTAAACTAGTCATCCACGATTTAATCGGACGACTAATCGTAATTAGTTGACGATTAGTCGGACGGCCAGCTTTCTAGTCCGCCAAATCGCATCGGTGGCAGCGGAGCGATAAGGACGCGATTAGTCGGACAGAATAACATTGAGGGAAAGCGGCGACACTCTCGCTCGGTGGTCGGTGCCAACCATTCTTTCGGCATCCATGCATCGATCGATCTTGATCCTACAGCTCACACGCGTACTCCAGTACTGGCGCAATCCATCTGTCCGCATCCATTCCGTGTTGCTTTGTGTGGTACGAGAATCGAAGAAAGAATCCAAGATTCGGGGCACATGGTGCATGGGCCGTTCCTTTTGGGCCTCGGCGGCACATGCTCCGGTGTCCACTGGCCTGTCTGTGTGACTCAGCGGCAACTACAAAGAAATGAAACTCCGGAGGAGCGATGGAGCGAGGCGAGCTGCCGCGGCTCTCGTCGCCGTTCCTTTTACCGGCTCCGGCTGCGTGCTCGCTTCCAGGCAAGGCGAATGATATCCATATCAAGTCCGTGACGCAGGAGCAAAGACGCGTCGCCCTCCACACTCTCTAGTCTTCGCTCTCCCCGTTCCACCAACCCAACTGAGAGATCCTTCTTCTCCCCGGCTTTTCTTTCCATTTCTGGGCGGCTGGGGCTGCTGACGTGGACATGCGAGTGCCGGAGGTCACTCCTTCGATCCTGGCCTCAGCCACTCAGCAGCAGCGGAGCACGCCCGCCACCGCCAACCGCCACGCCCCAAAAGGGAGCGAGGAAAAGTTCAAAGGGCACGGGGCCACCACCACTCCCACTCCCAAGTCCCCAACCCGTGGTCGTGGCATCACTTGCAGCCCGGGCGCGGCGACCACCAGTCCACCACCACCACTCCGGCAGTCCGGCTCGGAGGTACGGCTGCTTCAGGTTTTGATTCCGATCTGGTATGATGCTACTGGCAGATCCCGTTCCTGGTCCTTATTCGGGGAAGGAGAGAAAAGGCTCCGTCACCAGTGGATCGGTTGCCGGCTTTGCCGCACAACGGAGCATCTAGAGGAGGTAGGCGAGGCATGCATGATTGGTGACGGGTGATGTACCCATCCCCATCGTCCACTCATGGATGAAAGAGAAAATCCTACCGGTGCATACGTATGATGATGCCCTGTGTGCTCGTATCATTCTCGACGCTAAATCGCGCGCGTCAGATCATTGAGCACCTTGTGTGCAGCCCACGATATAACGTATACTGAGGGCAGAATGTTCCTATCTCGGAACCCAGAACCTCGGTCACACCCGTAATCTCCAATAAATCTGTTAAATGCTTACTCCCTCCGTCCTGGAATAAAGGGTATTCTGGGTTTATCCTAAGTCAAACTTTTTAAAGTTTGACCAAATTTATAGAGAAAAATATTAACATTTGGCAAATCAAATAAGTAAAATATCAAAGTATATTTCATAATGAGTCTATCGATGCTCATTAGATGTCATAAATGTTATTCTTCTTTTCTAAAAAGTTGGTCAAAGTTTTTCTAGTTTGACTTAGGACAAAACTAGAATACCTTATATTTCAGAACGGAGGGAGTATCTGGGAAGATCCTCTAGGACCGGAGCATGGAGGTGTGACCAAGACAGGATGCCATCTAAGGAGACAAAGAACAACACACGATTGAAACAAATTGGAAAGAGTCTAATTACACCCTCCAACCATAAAAAGAGTTCAACTTCTATCCCTCTACCACAAAAACTAGACATTATAGGCTATCCAGCTATCAAAATTCAAAACTGTACAAAAATTAATAACTAATTATTTTAAACATGAAAAATACGACATCGGTACCATTTTTAATATGTAATATGTACATGTCAATGCTCTATTGAAAGTTATTTATATCTTATATATTTCAGTCTCTAGTGCTCCAAAACAGCAGGATCACGTGGATCATGTTAATTTGATAGCCCATTTCAATAAATCGATGAATGAGATGAAAAGGCAGCATGATCTAGTTGTGTACGTGATAACGGAAGAAATATTCAAACTAAAGCGTGAGATTCCTTATAAAAAAGGAACTAAAGCAAGAGAAACCTATAAAAGGATGGATCAAACCCTTTTCATTTACGAAACAACAAAGAACTCGAGCAAATGAGAAGAAAATCAAGGAAGTCGTCTCGAAGTTGGATATGCTTCTCTTGGAGGATAAAAAGATGGATATAATATAAGACAGCACACAAAATGAATTGAAGCTATCTTGGTTAATTACTTGTTCAATATTTATTCATGAATTTCGAGCAATTTATTGTCTTGTGAAATTAATAGCCCAAGGTCAGTGATTGATTGGCACGGCCTATTTTTTGATCGGCGACGGAAACACTAGCCAGGCCAGGCCGCTACAGAAGTCAAGAATCGCCATGCCGTGTTTAGATTGAGGCTGATAAATTTTGCAGGGTATTAAATGCATCTTTGACCACTAATTAGGGGTATTAAATAATGTCAGTTTACAAAACTACCTCCACAACCTCTAGTAAATTTCCGAGAAGAATCTAATGAGGCCTTTGACCGCATGATTAGAGGATGATTAGAAGATGGTTACTGTAGTATCACTGTAGCAAATCATGGATTAATTAGGCTCATTAGATTCGTCTCGGAAAGTTACGCTCATCCGTGGCTGGGTTTTGCAAATAGACTTCATTTAGTACTCCATGCAAAAAAGATTCCCTTTTGCAAAAGTTTGCAAGGCCAATCTAAACACGGCGTAGCATGGCGGCATCTGTGGTCCCAGGCTGCCCTGCTGACTGCTGTCGTGGACTAGGGCGTGGTCCATGCTTCTCCTCTTTTCTCACGCTTTCTCGTGTCCTCGCGAGCTGAGGCGACAAAAAAACTAGGCAGGCCGCCTGCTGATTGCTGGCAGTTGCTCCAATCCACACAAGCAGCACCTGACCTAACCACCTCATATCTGCTTCGTCTGCTACTGCCTCCATTCACAAAAGAAAAAAAAAACTAGGTTTGGACTAATGAATCTTTCTTATGTTTGACTAATGTATATAAAGTATTATTATAATTATGACTCCAACTAAAAACACTATGAAAATATATTTGATTGCGAATTATTTGTACCATCCTTTTTTGATGGAGGGAGTACCGTTTATATCGTTTACATACCGTATAAACACCATGGCAGGTGGATACGTTTACCTAACACACATTTGCACATTTGTCCTTATATATATATATATTATGAAAAAGCTGGTCTAATTTTTTTTAAGATGAAACACGCCACTACAAATGTTTCTCTATCAATGACCATATCACCAGTCACAAAAGGAATAACTACCATAAATGTGAACACATATGTTAAATTGGAAACTCAAACTTGCTGGGCATGCATGTTCCACTACAAAGAAACTTTCATTGTTACTAGAGCATCTGTATTGGAAGTAGGGGGGATGAAATTTGAGCAAAAAATGTACGGGCCAATATATATATATCAAAGTTTGCACAAAGTATATCTATTGATGAATTATGCATGTTTTTAAATGAACTTTCACTGTTTTCAAGCTTCTGACATTTTTAAGGGCAATCTTTTGCCACTTTCATCGTAGATGCACCTGTTACGCGCAGGGATTGTTTTTCATTGACGGTGAATCACTGTTTATACGGAACGCACACGTCATCCAAGGATAGCGTACTACACATTATTGTGGCAAAGTTAAATCAGTGAGTGACATGTGGGGCCAGTGCTAACAAAGGCTAGAATCTGTTCGGAAAAAAAAGACAAAAGAGAGTTTGTTTGCGTCGGCCTGTTTAGTTCGGTGAGAAAGTTTGCGAAATTTACTGTAGTAATTTTAAACCGAAGATTAGGAGGACTAAGCATGATCTAATTATAAAACTAATTACACGGATGGACGGAAAATCGCGAGACAAATCTATCAAGCCTAATTAATCCGTCATTAGAGATTGTTTACTGTAGCACGACGTTGTCTAATCATGACCTAATTAGACTCATTAGATTCGTCTCGCGATGTTATCCGGGGGTTATGGAATGAGTTCCGTCATTAATCCGCGTTTAATACCTTTAATTAGTGTCCTAACATTTGATGTGACAGGTAAATAGTGAAAAGTTGTGAAACTTTCCTCAACTAAACAGGGCCATACTCGTACAGACAGGTCGCTATGCACTGATGAGGTTGCCTTCTCTGCTAAAGATCAGGACGTGAACCTTAGTTTGGAAGGTTCTGCTACTACACTAGTACTAGTCTACTACGTGCGAGCCAGGAATGAGGAATCCAGCAACCATCGACTGGTGGACGACTAGTAAAAGACTAGTAGTCTCAGCAGGAGGCAGCAGCACACATTCAGGTCGGTCGTGTAGACGAAAGAGAGACGACGGTGAACGGGTCGCCGATGAGTCGCCGTCGGAGAATTCTAAACAAAGCCTAGCGGCAGGTGTCCCGTGAAGGACGCAACGACGGGGACACGGTCAGCGCCGAGCGCTGATGTTCTTCTGGGGCCGGAGATGGAGCCTGGGCCGGCGAGGCGGGCCGCGTGCCAGGATCTCTGCTGGTGCCTGGGCTTTGCTCTCTCCTTTTCGAAGCTGATGACTGATGACACGCCTCGCGTTCAAACCTTGTCAACCCAACGAACGGGTCAGATAGTCAGATCCGAGTGGGCGAAGGTTAAGAAAAGAGAATGGTTCGTTACATGCCTTGTGTTGCTAATGCTAAGGTGTTATCTCCTCTAATTTCGTCATCGACTCATGGTGCTTTGCTTTACTACGTACGAGGCCTGCTTTTGCAATTGTCGGAAGCTCGTGCGGCCTACTGCTTGCTTTACTAGCTCGAAAGCCTTGGATCATCTTCGACCTCTCTCAAGGCTTGTTTAGTTTGTGAAACTTTGAAAATTAGTTTACAAAAGTGCCAAAATTTTCAAACTAGTTGAATGTGGTGTTTAGTTCCAAAGTTGCAAAAATTGAATTAGAAAGCGTGTCGCGAGAGAGGGCACGTTTTCCAATACGTTACTTTTGCAACTTTGCAAACTAGTTGAAGGGAGATGTTTAGTTCCAAAATTATAAATTTACAAACTAGTTTTCAAAGTTTCACGGACTAAACAAGCCCTCTGTCCTCTTCGGTAAGCAGCAGCGATGGGCATAGCGACAGACATGACATGAAATCTGCCGGTGTGAGCTGAGGAGGCAGGTAGCACCGTGTTCGGATGGGAGGTAAAAAATTTTTTTAGGTATTAAATGCTACTTTGACCACTAATTAAGGGTATTAAATAAAGTCAGTTTACAAAACTACCTCCACAACCCCCTGTCAAATTCACGAGATGAATCTAATGAGGCCTTTGACCACGCGATTAGAGGATGATTACTGTAGCATTACTGTAGCAAATCATGGATTAATTAGGTGCAGTAGATTCGTCGCGCAAAGTTGCACTCATCTGTGAAAAAGTTTTGTAAATAAACTTCATTTAGGCCCTCATGCATGCGACAGTAATCCGGGACAATTTTTTTTTTGTCCCGGCTGCCGAACACGGCCAATCTGAACCGGAAGGCATGGCTGTCTGCTCTGGCCTGCGCTCGCCGCTCGGCGTCTGCAGCTCTGATAAACTCGGCTCGTCAGCTAGGGGGAGCAAGATCGGCGGGCGCAGGGACCTGTCCGCCATCCCGCGAGCCAGCACCAGACCACCACAGCACAGCGGTTTGCCGGCCGCGGCTCTTCTGAAGAGCCAGACGGCTGCACTGCATCGATATCGTTCTGATCAGCTCGGGTCTACTAGCTACTGCATCTCAAAAGGGGGGGGGGGGGGGGGGGGGGGGGGGGGGGGGGGGGGGGGGGGGGGGGGGGGGGTGGGGGGGGGGGGGGGGGGGGGGGGGGGGGGGGGGGGGGGGGGGGGGGGGGGGGGGGGGGGGGGGGGGGGGGGGGGGGGGGGGGGGGGGGGGGGGGGGGGGGGGGGGGGGGGGGGGGGGGGGGGGGGGGGGGGGGGGGGGGGGGGGGGGGGGGGAAGGCTCTTTTCTCCTGTGTAATGTTTGCAATTGGCAGCGCAGTGTCACGTGTGGACGGGTGGCCCGGCAGGAGGTCAACTCTCGGCGGCAGACGAGAGGCGACCATACCTTCACACTTGCTGAACTTCTTGAGAGCGCTCATCAAAAGTTAGAACAGAGCATAGTTTATCTGTGTTCATTATTAGGCTGCGACCGAGGGGCCCGAGCGCATGATCAGATCGATGTATCTAGCGTCGAACAGAACATTAGCAATTGATCCCAAGCTCAGCCGGAGATTAACGATGATGTCATGATAGGTGAATGTGAATCGACATGGACGACGCTACTTTAGGAAATTTGGATGCAAATCTAAACCAAGTCGGTCGGTGGCTCGGTGCTTGGGTTTCCACCCAGCAAACGAAACCGAGGTCCGAGGAAAAAGGCAGTGCAGAGTCATTGTGCAGTCTCCTGTGGCGTAGCGAGTGTTTCTCTTTTTCTCCCTCTTTTTCGTTCCTTTCGCTCCCTTGTCTCCTCGCCTCACTGAGGCAGTAGTAACACGCGCCGGTCCATTGCAGGCGGAGTAGCCTCTGGTGCTCGTCAGTCCTCAGTCCTCACAACGAGCACCTCGCTTGCCAATCTCATACTCCGTACGTATGTGCCTACCTCTCGGACTCGCCGAAATTTCACATCCATGCCGCAGCCGGCAGGTGCAGAACATTCAGTAGTTTTCATGTTCGGTGCAAAGCACCGAAGGTCTCGATGAGAAGCTTAACTGAACATTCAGCTGCTCTGGAGGCTGCTCGTCCATTGGAAACTACTTCGTGCTACCAACTTCGTTCTTTGATCCATGCATGGCTCCGAGTACGTCGCGTTGTATAATGCACGGCTGCGTGTACACGTCATTGCAGCGCTACACCGCTCTCTTCGACCTCGATGATGCATCATTTGACGAGCTAGATGACATTGTGGTAGAGATCGTGGGCCATGGAGTCAAGGACATGCAGGCTGATGACCAAATCGCCATTGACGACGCAGCTGGTGGAGGTGCCGCCTGAACATGGTACCAGTTGGAAGTGGAGGGTCACCGTCGTATCATATATCTTCATTTCATGTTTTATTGTATGTCGACAAGAATCAGACTCGACCGCTGCTACGTGCTGCTGGTCATGCAGCGGTCTTTGTTCCCATCGTGTTTGTGCTTTGTTCTGGTGAAGCCAATTCAGTGTATGCCCCCACGGGCTCTTACTGGACTTCGCCCTTGCATGCTATATCTAGACGCATAACAAAATTTATATATTTAGAAAGTCAAGACAACTTTAATTAGAATGAAAGCATACTTGAGTGATGTTTTTTTCACCTTCATTTCTGAAGCACGTTGTACGCCTGTCTCACGTGCCTTATGATAACTAGGAAGGCTCCGCGCGCTTCGCCACGCCCGCATATGGCTGACGCATGTGGGCCGCGGCCTGTTCTGGTCTTATGTCGTGGGCTTCTTGTTTTTGGGCCATCGGCGGCGGCTGTACCGGCGTGATCATGGACGGATGGCACTGAGACTTTCCTATCGGCAATTTTTCCGTTTATATATACGCAATGTCAGTGTTTCGGTCAGTGTGTTTCTCGAGTGCATCGGCTGGCTGCTTCCTCAGGGATGGAGACGACGCATTCACTGAGGGCGGTGTTTCTCAGAGGAGGGCGATGGCGGGGATGAAAAGGGCCGCCGATGGGGATCCGTCGCCTCGGCCAACGAAGATACGCCGTCTGGTAAGGCAGGCTCCTGTATTGTTGGCATTGGTTTGTTCGATTCGATTGGTAAAGCGATGTTTCTCTTTGGTGGAAACAGGGGACCGGACCGTCGGATGTTGTGCGCACCATGGAGCTGTATCTTCAGATGAATGCAGTGTTGGAGGCGGACCGCGTGGTTCCTGAACCGGGTATCGTCTTCCTGAATGCCACTACAGATGCAGTTTCGGCTTTTGATTGGTCCGAACTGGTTAGCGCGTTGGATGCTCAAGAGTTCTGGACTGCACTTCGTGCTGATGACGATAAGCTGCTTGTCGACGTGCCTGGAGTAAGCTACGTTCATACAGAGATTTTATTTGGTTTTGTCTCTGTGTATTTTGCATTGGCCTTTTGCAGATTTAGTTAATGTTTACCTTGATCTAGCCTTTATTGTTGCTGCAGTCAAAGTGTTGTTTTTTTTGTCGATTGTTATTGGGGGTAAATCAGTTATAGTTTCAGTGAAGAGACTATAATGTATTGTTGTTTCTTTATTTGTTTCACAGGCTGTGCGGCGTGTTCACATATCAAAGCGTCGTTGGATATGGCATTGCAATGGAGGATGAGGGTGTGCTGCGTGGCTGCCTCGACAAGGAGATCCCGTGTAACACCCAAAATCCATCACATAAATTGTAAGCAACCTTGTGTTTTTCTTTTTAGGGTTTAATAAATTTTCTTTTATTTAATTAAAATATTGGCCTTTAATTATTTAAACAATGCTCGAATTAATTTTAGATTCAACAAGTGCTTGTTGCATACATGTTGGTTGCATGAGTTTTGTTTGAGTTTGAATTCCAAAATCCCATCCAAAGTTTGAATTCCAATTCAAACTTTCCTATTCAAATTTTCCTATTCAAATTCTTATACAATTCCTAATTCAAATCCTCAAATAAAATCCAAAACCCTTTCTCATTTCACCCTCCCTTTTAGGCCCAACCCGGCCACTCCTCTCATTTGGCCCAATAGCCGGCCCACTCATCTTCTCCCTCTCTCAGTCACTGACAGGCGGGGCCCGCCCGTCAGCCCCTTCTTCCACCTCCCGTCGGCTTTTCCTCCCCAACCGAGCAGAGCCCCCATGGCGCCCGTCCGTTCCCCTCCCCTCGTCCGCTCGCCTTCTCCTCCACTAGCGCCCACCATCACTGCCCAGTGGAGCACTCGCACCCGCCCGCTTCCTCCTCTCCCCGAACGGCCGCATCCACCCCCACCGCGCCATCAATGGCCGCCGCCGCCCCCTCCTCTTACCCACCTCGCGCCCGTGCCCGTCCCACTCCTCCCACGGCCCCTATAAAACCCCCGCACCTCGTGCCGAACCTCCCCGTCCCATTCCCGCTCGAAATCCACTCACCAGAGCCCCCGCTCGAGCTCGCCGGCCGCCCCTCTCGCTGTCGGCCCCCCCTCCGGCGCTTCCCCGACGACGTGAAGCCCCTTGGTGAGCTCCCCTCGACCCTCTCTTCCTTCCTGTGCATGTCCCATCGCTCCTCGTGCCTCGTAGCGCTGCACAGAGGCATCGCCGGCGAGTCTCACCGCCGGTCATGGCGGCGCCGCCGCCCAGACTCGCCACCGGCCGCCCGACCCTCCATCCACCGTCCATTTTAGAATGAACGGCCACGATCAGATCCATCCCGAGTCAAAAGAAGCAACATACCGGTCAACTCGACCATTTTGCAAAAGAGCCCTCCCCTTTTCCACAAATTAACCCGCTGTCCAAGTGTAGTAGAAAATATTCATATCCATGCCCTTGAATTTTATTATCTAACCCCTGATCTTTTCAATATTTGAACCCGCAATCCTCTCTGTTCTTTTTATGAATCTAACCCTGTTGACCAGGTTTATTTATGTTTTAGTCCTCGGTTTTATTACAAAACAACCCAAAAACATAGGTTTATTTACATGTTAGCCCCTGAACCTTGTAATTAGTGTTTCTTCGCCGTTTTAAATCTGTTTTGGGCGATTTTCGCGTTCACGCGATCGTCTCTGCGTAACCTTTAGTTCCTGGTGTTTGTTTTGTGCTTTTGGTACTGTTTGTTGTACTGTTTTATTTATATTGTTGTATGTTTGTGTGATCGTGTAGACGCTTCGTTCGAGGAAGGCCAAGAGCAGCAGTTCGAGGAGGAACAACAGTTTGTAGAGGAAGGCAAGTGGCCTCCTTCTTCATATTCTTCAACCCAGTAACAGCATTCTAATCACATTTACTTTTATGTATTGCATAAACTTGATGGGATACCTATTTTAGGATATACCTAGTTTTTATTCCCTCAACCTTGATACACCGGGTTTAATCATCCTTGATGGGTAGAAATGCTTAGTTGCTTAATCTTGGGATGGTAATATCAAACTTTTGAATATGAAAACATGGTTTTATTTGTTGCTATACATGGTTAATTATAAGATTATCTTGATTAAATGGAATATGGAGAACCACCCAAGAAAACAGTGCAACCACAGTGTCATATGGCTCTGATCTTAGCTGATTAATTAGACTTGGGGTTGGCTAGTGGTCTTACCGAAAGGGCAAGGAGGGGGCCGGTGAAGGGGTCATAGCTTGGTCCTCTTGGAGGAGTAGCCTTTGCTAAGGTATGGCCTCATTAGGGAGGGTTATGGACCTCACCGCTGCCGAAACTCTAGCGGGCTGCTAGTTTGGCTTTGAGTCTTTGTAAAGGCTTCGTAGTGAACCCCTAGCCACTCACCTCGGAAGTGTTTAAGGGCCTTGCAAACCCGGGCGACATGGGGAACACGAGCTGTGGGTAAAGTGTACAACCTCTGCAGAGTGTCAAACTGATATATCAGCCGTGCTCACGGTTAAGAGCGGTTTGGACCCTCACATGATAATTGAACCTAAATATGATATTAAATTATGGTTTCTTGATTTTTGAATAATTTGTGGGTTCTCTCCTGCTTAATTGGGTTGGTATAAACTTATACCTAGTAATTAGGTGCTCGCTAATAAATATGACCAACTAAAAGTGCTAACCGCTGTAAGCCTTTAAACCTCTCTTGATGGCCTTGCATCTCCCCCGCTTGCTGAGTACCAACTATAAGTGTACTCACCCTTGCTAAACTGCTGTTCAGAAGAAAATGATGACGTGGAGTACTTCAGCGACTTCGAGGAGTTCTAAGGCTTGCGTCAACCAGTCAAAAGCCTGTGGGAGAAGTCGTGAAGCTTTTTACGTGTTAAGTTATCGGTGAAACGATTAAGACCTTCGTGTCTATTATCGCTGAGTATAATAAAGTTATATACTCTCTTTTGTATGTTTTGAACACTATCTTTTGATATTTTCACTGATGACATCAACATATGTGTGAGAACGGATCCTGGCACATATATGCTATGCATTCGGTTTTGTCCTCAAAATCGGGTGTGACAGAAGTGGTATCAGAGCTGTGTTGACTGTAGGACGCTAACCTAGATAGAAATGGTCGAAAATAGGACTTACTTTCTTAGCAAGCCTTATCTGTTTTTTTTCATTTGTCCTTGTTCCTTTTAAAAACTTATTTTATTTCTTGTTCTTTGTCAAAACTCTAGTCTCTTTTTGAGCTTGTTCTCAGCTTTCTTTCTTGCTCTGTCAGATGGTCAAGACTAAGAAGACTGCTCGCAAAAACACCGGAGGAAAGATTCGTATTGCTCCGGCTCAGCCAGCTTCCCCGGTCCTACCCGTGGAGGAAGAAGAGCCAGAAGAGCTCTACTACTTCGTTGAGATGGAGGATGGCCGCATCATGGAAGTCAGCCCAGATGGGAATCTGGTGACTCCGGTAGGATCACCGGCACCAGCAGCTGAAGAACCGCCAATTGTGCCTGCTCCAGATGCTCCGGCACCTGTTGCAGCTGGTGGAGGCGATCCGGATGACTCCGGAGATGATGATAATGATGATGACAACGACAACGACGCCGAAGGTGCCAATGGTCCGGGCAATGGCCATGGCAACGGCAACGGCAACGGCAACGGCAACGACAACAGCAACGATGATGGTGGAAACCAGGGTGATGGTCCTGAAGCAGCCATATCGACTTGTGAGACTCGCACCTCCGTCCACGAGTCTGGCTACTTCTCCAGGCTGCTCCAAGATGTGCTACAGGAGCTTGGCAACACGGTGCAGCCGCTCTACGTCACCCAGCGCGTCTCCCCTTCGACCCTCGACAGCTACTACATCACCCGGGTCCATATCCGGGAGCACCCTGAGGTTTTCGGTGGCATGAGGACTCGTTCGTCGCACGACTCCACTACACCTCATGCTACCTATGCTGCCTCAGTGAGTGCCGCTGCCAGGAGGGCACTATGGTCTCTCTGCTATACCCACCGCTTGGAGTTAAGCACCACCGAGTACCGTCACCTTCCTCGACGTACCAGTGGCACAGAGGAGACAGTTGTGCCGCTGGGAGAGCCTGATAAGCATCGCGTCAACAATCTTGCTCAGGTTGTCGCAGGGCTCAACACTGATCTGGAGGGTGCTACCACAGAGTTTATCCAGACCCACGAGGAGCTGATGGACGCCCACGCCAGGATTGCCCAGCTCGAGGCCCAGCTTGCAGGAGTGGAGCCACCCGAGGAGTCGGATGACTTCCAGTGCCCTTCTGACTCCCCTCCCCGAAAGAGGCTTCGCTACGGCGAACCAGGCTCAAGCACCGGTCTTCTTGGTTAGAATCATAGGATGCCTACCATAATAAGTTGTCTCGATAGATTTGTTCCTGTGAGAATGCGCGATGTAATAATGAATGCTGTTTGCATAAATGTTTGATTTGGAGTTTATGTAATGTCTGGGATGTTTTGTGGAGTGATGGCCACAAATGCATCAGTAAAATAATTAAGTTAAAGTTTGTTTTAGTTCCAATCTCGGCTTTGTTCTATCTACCTTTATCAGTTGTTCAATCTTATCTGAAGCATTCTTCTAACAATCAGATGGTAAATACCAGGAGAGGCGGAGGACAGGATATTCCAAGTATCCGACGTGCTCATATAATCAACCAACAGAATTAAGCACCACCTACACCTCCAAATCCAGCAATGGAACAATTCTTGGCAGCTCAGATGCAGTTGCTCAAAGGCCTCACCAACACCGTGCATAATATTCAAGCTCAACAGAACCAGCCAACGCATCAGCTACCCCCTCAGCCTAGAGACAAGCATCGGGAGTTTATGAGCCACCACCCTTCAACTTATTCACACTCAGTGGATCCTTTGGATGCTGATGACTGGCTGAAAGTCATCAGTAAGAAGCTTGATATGACTCAGTGCAATGACCATGAAAGGGTCTTGTACGCTGCAGGACGACTCGAAGGATTTGCATCTGACTGGTGGGATGCTTACACAGCCGCACATGCTGATGCTAACACTATTACTTGGGTGGAATTTCGTGATAGCTTCCGCTCACACCACATCCCAGCTGGTGTCATGAAGCTCAAGAAGAATGAATTTCTGGTGTTGAAGCAAGGCAGCATGTCGGTCAGTGAGTATCGGGATAGGTTCACTCAACTATCCCGCTACGCACCTAATGAGGTCGACGATGATGAGAAGAAACAAGATCGCTTCCTGGATGGTCTGATTGGACCACTGAAGTATCAGTTGCAAAGCCACACTTTCCCAAATTTTCAGAAGCTTCTAGATAAAGCTATTGGCCACGAGAATACTCGGAAGGAACTTGGCGAAAAGAAGCGAAAGTTCCAGTCTCCGGGACAATCCAGCAGCAATACCCGCCCTGGCTATAACTCGCAGCAGGAATCTCAGTTCCGCTCGGGAGGACAAGGGAATTATCAACAGAATCAACCATTCCAGCACTCCTCTCAGCAGTCGCCACGCTTCAATCAACAAGTGCAGCGTACCCCCAACCACCAGCAGAACCGCTCTGGCAATGCCACAGGTGCACCAGTGCGTACTAATCCAGTCACACCGGTCCAACCTAATGGTTGTTTCAAGTGTGGTGAAGTGGGGCATTACGCCAATAACTGCCCCCAAGCGCAATATGCAGACGCCTCAGAAGAACAATGTTCAGAGGTCTGGCCAGCAATCGTCCCAAGCACGCAATGGGAATCAGAACTCTCAGGGCAATAAAGGCCAGCAAAACTTCATGCGTGGTAGGGTGAACCACGTGACGGCCGAATCAGCTCAAGAAGCTCAAGATGTTGTGCTCGGTACGTTTCTCGTCAACTCAGAACCTGCGTCAGTTTTGTTTGATTCTGGTGCATCGCATTCATTCATTACTGAGCAATTTGTGGCAAAACATAACATACCTAAAAGCCTTATGAGGAAAACTCTGCTAGTTAGTTCCCCGGGCAGTGAGATGAAGGCCAGTCACATATGCCCGCGGGTGAATCTGAAAATCATGGGTGTGGACTTCCCAGCAAATCTGATAGTCCTTAAGTCCAGTGGGATCAATGTGATTCTTGGAATGGACTGGTTATCTGGATGTAAAGGAGTTATTCAGTGTGCCAAGAAGTCAGTGCTCTTAACCAGCCCTCAAGGGGAGCAGATTGAGTTCACGGTTAACAACTCATCCAAAGAAGAAGGAATTGTGAATCAGGTCAAGGGAATATCTTTGGAAGAAACTAAGATTGTGTGTGACTACCCCAACATCTTTCTAGAAGACTTACCAGGTATGCCACCCGACCATGATATCGAGTTCCGTATTGATCTTTTACCTGGCACTGCACCCATATTTAAAAGACCATACAGATTGGATATTAAGGATTTGAATGAATTGAAGAAACAAATAGAAGAATTATTAGGTAAAGGTTTTATCCGTCCTAGTTCATCACCATGGGGTGCCCCTGTTATCTTTGTCGATAAAAAGGATGGCACCAGAAGAATGTGCGTGGATTATAGGTCTCTCAACGATGCAACCATCAAGAACAAGTACCCCCTACCCAGGATTGAGGATCTGTTTGATCAAATGAGAGGTGCTAAGGTATTCTCCAAGATTGATCTACGATCAGGTTATCACCAATTGAGAATCCGACCAGAAGATATCCCCAAAACGGCCTTCACCTCTAGATATGGACTATATGAGTACACTGTGATGTCATTTGGATTGACAAATGCTCCAGCATATTTCATGTACTTGATGAACAAAGTGTTCATGGAATACCTTGACAAGTTCGTGGTGGTGTTCATCGATGACATCTTGGTGTTTTCTCGAAACGAAGAAGAACATGAAGAGCACTTAAGATTGGTGTTACAAAAGCTCCGAGAAAATCAGTTGTACGCCAAACTGAGCAAATGTGAGTTTTGGTTAAAGGAAGTTTCTTTTCTTGGACATGTTATCACCGATGGAGGAATCAAAGTTGACCCAAGTAAAGTTCGAGATGTGTTGAATTGGAATCCACCTAAGAATGTGCCCGAAATCAGGAGTTTTCTTGGACTAGCTGGTTATTACCGCAGATTTATTGAAGGCTTCTCAAAGATAGTGAAACCTCTCACTTCGTTATTGGAAAAAGAACGAGAGTTCAAATGGGATGCAGCATGTCAGACTAGTTTTGAAGAGTTGAAAAAGAGATTAACTACTGCTCCTGTTCTGATAATGCCCGATATCCACAAAGGGTTTGATGTCTGTTGTGACGCTTCACATCTAGGTCTCGGATGTGTATTGATGCAAGAAGGAAAAGTGGTAGCTTATGCATCCAGACAGCTAAGGAAGCATGAGCAGAACTACCCCACCAACGATTTGGAGTTAGCCGCTGTCGTGCACGCATTAAAGATATGGAGACATTATATGATTGGAAATAAGTGTCAAATCTTCACCGATCACAAGAGTTTAAAGTACATCTTCACTCAAAGGGATCTTAATCTGAGACAATGCAGATGGTTAGAGCTAATCAAGGACTATGACTTGGATATTCAATATCATCCCGGCAAAGCAAACGTTGTGGCAGACGCTTTAAGTCGGAAAGGTCAAGCTAATATGGCTATAGCACGATTAATGCCTCAAGAATTATGTTGGAAAATGGAACGATTCAACTTAGGCATTCTCACTCATACTGAAGCCATGACTATGGAAATTGAGCCTACGCTAGAACAAGAAATCCGAAAAGGACAATTAACAGATGCTAAGATCAAAGAAATCAAGACTCAAATTGGTTTGGGAAAAGCTCCAGAATTCACTGAAGATGATCAAGGAACTATTTGGTTCAGGAAAAGAATTTGTGTACCTGACATCGACCATCTTCGTGAGCTTATATTGAAGGAAGCTCATGATTCAGCTTATTCCATACACCCCGGTAGTACTAAGATGTACCAAGACTTGAAAGAGAAATATTGGTGGTATGGTCTGAAAAGAGATGTAGCAACACATGTGGCTTTGTGTGATGTATGCCAGAGAGTAAAAGCAGAACACCAAAGGCCAGCAGGTTTACTTCAGCCATTGAAAGTGCCTGAATGGAAATGGGAAGAGATCGGTATGGATTTCATTGTAGGGATACCTCGTACTCGTGATGGCTACGATTCCATATGGGTTATTGTGGACAGGTTAACCAAAGTTGCTCACTTCATACCAGTCAAAACAACATATACGGGAGCCAAGTTAGCAGAGTCGTATATGTCAAGGATTGTGTGTTTACATGGTGTCCCAAGGAAGATAGTATCCGACCGAGGCACTCAATTCACATCACGTTTTTGGCAGAAGCTACATGAATCAATGGATACAAAGCTTAATTTCAGTTCCGCATACCATCCATAAACAGATGGACAAACTGAAAGGACTAATCAAATTCTAGAAGATATGCTAAGAGCTTGTGCCTTAAAGCATGGAGGTAGTTGGGATAAAAGTTTGCCATATGCAGAATTTTCCTATAACAACAGCTATCAAACCAGTCTCAAAATGGATCCATTTGAAGCTCTATATGGAAGAAGGTGTAGAACACCGCTATACTGGAGTCAGACAGGTGAAAGTCAAGTCTTTGGACCAGATATTCTGCAGGAAGCCGAAAGACAAGTCCAGATAATCTGAGATAATCTCAGGACGGCTCAGTCACGACAAAAGAGTTATGCTGACACCCGAAGAAGAGAATTGACATTTGAGGTAGGAGATTATGTGTATCTCAAGGTGTCACCCATCAGAGGCCTTCGAAGATTCAAAGTCAAGGGAAAGTTGTCACCTCGCTACATCGGTCCTTTTCAGATCTTGGAAAGGAAAGGAGAAGTGGCATATCAGCTGGAGTTACTCGAGCGACTGTCAGAGGTTCATGATGTGTTCCACATTTCTCAGCTGAAAAAGTGCTTGAGAGTACCCGAGGAACAACTGCCATTGGAAGAACTTAATGTGCAAGATGATCTGACCTATTCAGAGTACCCAGTCAAAATCTTAGAAACATCAGAAAGAGCCACAAGAAACAAAGTCATCAAAATGTGTAAAGTGCAGTGGAGGCATCACTCAGAGGACGAAGCTACTTGGGAAAGAGAAGATGAGCTTTATGCAGAGTTCCCTCAGTTGTTTTCCAATCTTCCCGAATCTCGAGGACGAGATTCACTTTAGGGGGGTAGGATTTGTAACACCCAAAATCCATCACATAAATTGTAAGCAACCTTGTGTTTTTGTTTTTAGGGTTTAATAAATTTTCTTTTGTTTAATTAAAATATTGGCCTTTAATTATTTAAACAATGCTCGAATTAATTTTAGATTCAACAAGTGCTTGTTGCATACATGTTGGTTGCATGAGTTTTGTTTGAGTTTGAATTCCAAAATCCCATCCAAAGTTTGAATTCCAATTCAAACTTTCCTATTCAAATTCCTATACAATTCCTAATTCAAATCCTCAAATAAAATCCAAAACCCTTTCTCATTTCACCCTCCCCTTTAGGCCCAACCCAGCCACTCCTCTCATTTGGCCCAATAGCCGGCCCACTCATCTTCTTCCTCTCTCAGTCACTGACAGGCGGGGCCCGCCCGTCAGCCTTCTTCCACCTCCCGTCGGCTTCTCCTCCCCAACCGAGCAGAGCCCCCATGGCGCCCGTCCGTTCCCCTCCCCTCGTCCGCTCACCTTCTCCTCCACTAGCGCCCACCATCACTGCCCAGTGGAGCACTCGCACCCGCCCGCTTCCTCCTCTCCCCGAACGGCCGCATCCACCCCCACCGCGCCATCAATGGCCGCCGCCGCCCCCTCCTCTTACCCACCTCGCGCCCGTGCCCGTCCCACTCCTTCCACGGCCCCTATAAAACCCCCGCACCTCGTGCCGAACCTCCCCGTCCCATTCCCGCTCGAAATCCACTCACCAGAGCCCCCGCTCGAGCTCGCCGGCCGCCCCTCTCGCTGTCGGCCCCCCCTCCGGCGCTTCCCCGACGACGTGAAGCCCCTTGGTGAGCTCCCCTCGACCCTCTCTTCCTTCCTGTGCATGTCCCATCGCTCCTCGTGCCTCGTAGCGCTGCACAGAGGCATCGCCGGCGAGTCTCACCGCCGGTCATGGCGGCGCCGCCGCCCAGACTCGCCACCGGCCGCCCGACCCCCCATCCACCGTCCATTTTGGAATGAACGGCCACGATCAGATCCATCCCGAGTCAAAAGAAGCAACATACCGGTCAACTCGACCATTTTGCAAAAGAGCCCTCCCTTTTTCCACAAATTAACCCGCCGTCCAAGTGTAGTAGAAAATATTCATATCCATGCCCTTGAATTTTATTATCTAACCCCTGATCTTTTCAATATTTGAACCCGCAATCCTCTTTGTTCTTTTTATGAATCTAACCCTGTTGACTAGGTTTATTTATGTTTTAGTCCTCGGTTTTATTACAAAACAACCCGAAAATATAGGTTTATTTACATGTTAGCCCCTGAACCTTGTAATTAGTGTTTCTTCGCCGTTTTAAATCCGTTTTGGGCGATTTTCGCGTTCACGCGATCGTCTCTGTGTAACCTTTAGTTCTAGGTGTTTGTTTTGTGCTTTTGGTACTGTTTGTTGTACTATTTTATTTATTTTGTTGTATGCTTGTGTGATCGTGTAGATGCTTCGTTCGAGGAAGGCCAAGAGCAGCAGTTCGAGGAGGAACAACAGTTTGTAGAGGAAGGCAAGTGGCCTCCTTCTTCATATTCTTCAACCCAGTAACAGCATTCTAATCACATTTACTTTTATGTATTGCATAAACTTGATGGGATACCTATTTTAGGATATACCTAGTTTTTATTCCCTCAACCTTGATACACCGGGTTTAATCATCCTTGATGGGTAGAAATGCTTAGTTGCTTAATCTTGGGATGGTAATATCAAACTTTTGAATATGATAAACATGGTTTTATGTGTTGCTATACATGATTAATTATAAGATTATCTTGATTAAATGGAACATGGAGAACCACCCAAGAAAACAGTGCAACCACAGTGTCATATGGCTCTGATCTTAGCTGATTAATTAGACTTGGGGTTGGCTAGTGGTCTTACCGAAAGGGCAAGGAGGGGGCCGGTGAAGGGGTCATAGCTTGGTCCTCATGGAGGAGTAGCCTTTGCTAAGGTACGGCCTCATTAGGAAGGGTTATCGACCTCACCGCTGCCGAAACTCTAGCGGGCTGCTAGTTTGGCTTTGAGTCTTTGTAAAGGCTTCGTAATGAACCCCTAGCCACTCACCTCGGAAGTGTTTAAGGGCCTTGCAAACCCGGGCGACATGGGGAACACGAGCTGTGGGTAAAGTGTACAACCTCTGCAGAGTGTCAAACTGATATATCAGCCGTGCTCACGGTTAAGAGCGGCTTGGACCCTCACATGATAATTGAACCTAAATATGATATTAAATTGTGGTTTCTTGATTTTTGAATAATTTGTGGGTTCTCTCCTGCTTAATTGGGTTGGTATAAACTTATACCTAGTAATTAGGTGCTCGCTAATAAATATGACCAACTAAAAGTGCTAACCGCTGTAAGCCTTTAAACCTCTCTTGATGGCCTTGCATCTCCCCCGCTTGCTGAGTACCAACCATAAGTGTACTCACCCTTGCTAAACTGCTGTTCAGAAGAAAATGATGACGTGGAGTACTTCAGCGACTTCGAGGAGTTCTAAGGCTTGCGTCAACCAGTCAAAAGCCTGTGGGAGAAGTCGTGAAGCTTTTTACGTGTTAAGTTATCGGTGAAACGATTAAGACCTTCGTGTCTATTATCGCTGAGTGTAATAAAGTTATATACTCTCTTTTGTACATTTTGAACACTGTCTTTTGATATTTTCACTGATGACGTCAACATATGTGTGAGAACGTATCCTGGCACACATATGCTATGCATTCGGTTTTGTCCTCAAAATCGGGTGTGACATCCCGTCTTCCCGTTCTTCCTGTGCAGCAGAACGTCGCAAGTTCTTTAGTGATGACGCTTTCAGCAGGCATGAAGCTATGGAAGGTGCATGCGATGCCGCCATCTCGCATCTGCGCACTACATGCTTTGTTGTAGCGGAGGACATTAATTATGTGGAGGTACGGTCCCTGCAGAGAAGAGCTCTTGCAGCAGAGACTTGGTCTGATCTACTGAACGGTGCACTTGAGGGTGGAAGAAAGAACAAAAAGGCAATTCAGAGTGCATACACAGCTTTTTTCCTAGAGGCAAAAGGTCTATGCAAGGAGTTTGCTGATGTGTTTGGTGTTGGGACAATTGGCATGGTGGGTACTTCTGCTGCACCTCATGAGGAGAAGGTGTATTATGGAGGTCCAAGGCCTCCTATTACTCGAGCTGAGCAACTTGCCTTTGGCCTGGTGGATTTGATCAACAGAAGTGCTGAGGTGTACTGAAGACGATGTGGTAAGCGCAATGGGTGGCAATTGTCAATCTATTAGTGATAATGACATTAAAATGTGGCTCATTGTTTTTTCACTCATGGCTATTTTTTTTGGAACAGATGTGAGGACGATCTGATGGGAAGTCTTCTGAGCTATGGCAGCTATGGTGGATATGCGCTGGTCTTTTGAAGCCTAGTACATTGGTAGGAGCAATGTGCACAGGCTTATGGTAGTAATATGCATAGTTGTCGACAGGTTTAGTGGTAATAGGCCTAGAGTAGTTATCTGGGTGGATGTGTAAGTATATGGAAGAAGCAGGGTGGTCCATGGCCATGTAATGCTGGTACGTAGCAAGAGCACAGTGCTTTTTTGTTGCTCTATTCTCAGCGCTGGATGCTGAGCTACACTCTAGTTCTGTGAATATATATGCAGTCTTTAGTCTTGATCACGACTTGTCTTATTCCTGTCGTTATACATATCAGTTTTTTTAGTAGTTTGTGCCTGCCTCTTGGCTTTGCTCTAAGGAAAAAGGACACAATAGGTTAGCGTGTGGCCGATCAGGGTTTAAATCAGAAATCTCTGTGTCAAATGCGAACCATATTTTTTATGCGAATGAACCAGGTCTGTTCAATCTCAGTATGCAGTCCAGCTGTAGTGTGCAAAGGCATATTAAGTAAAATCATGCATTCACATACGCCAAGAGGCTAGAAATGAGATGGACTCTATCAAAGCACACGTTAAAAAAAAACATGTGTGAGTCATCATATCATATAGCATAC
This sequence comes from Alloteropsis semialata, assembly GCA_004135705.1. Classification (NCBI taxonomy): domain Eukaryota; kingdom Viridiplantae; phylum Streptophyta; class Magnoliopsida; order Poales; family Poaceae; genus Alloteropsis; species Alloteropsis semialata. Next base: position 45,293,957 of record CM014271.1, read on the forward strand.
AGGCTGCAAGAACCTAGCATCATATATCTAACTCCCTATCCCCGGTGAAATCCGGGGACAGGGAGAGCATCCGCTACTGTTGCTGTGATTTTTGGCATCTGGGATGCTTTTGGGCCTCTTTTGGAGGAGCGACGGTTTAGGCCTGTTAAGAGCCGTGTCTCTTGAAGAAATGCCGTTGTCTACGTTGGTCCGCGGCCCATTCTATGCGCGTCGGCTGGAGTTGCTAGCGCAGCTGCACGTCCGCCGTCATCCTCTTCATCAGTGCCTACGCCTCTTCCGTCCTCTCCGCCGCACGGCTTCCAGATGCGCCTCTTCTTTCTTCTGCGCCGTGCGCCGCCGATGGCTGGTGCTCAGTTCGTCATCCCCTACATCAACTGCACGTAATGCCCGTAACCGGTTCCCCATCCGATTGTACTTCTTCCTTTGCTTCCTCCTCATCCCGACCCCAAGATCCAAACTCATCACAGTAGTAGCCCGCCAGGGCACCAACCAACATCTACCCTAGCTCTGGCAACACTTCGGCAGCGTCAGCCTCCAGGTAAAGGCTCCAATACAAGCAACCCCCCAAAGCTTTCGGCATTAGATGGCTTTGGGCAAGCTGCAAGCAAAAAATCCGCGTGACCTCTGTGCTGCTGAAGGTATAGTTTTTGTCCCTCCAATGGTATAGAGTAGGTGTACTCTAGCCATCGTTGCAATTGATTTCTTCGATGAACTCTAGCTTGCAGCAAGCTAATTTTGTTTAGCTCCACACGGTACTATAAATTAATTTTGTTTACCTGTATCATTTTTACTAGCAACAGGCAAACACATATGTATGTTTGCACCAAAATTTTGTGCACGCACATATTTCTATAAGCATAGTTTATTAATTAGTATATATTACCAACGTTCATCAAATGTTTTAGTTTTCTAGATGTTCTCAAAGTTATATGGTTCTAATCGACTTCAGCCAGTTGCTGCTTTGGTGCTTACAATTTTACAGACAACATTGAGGAGAAGTTGACCCAACATCGGCTGAGATGGTTTGGTCATGTCCAACGGAGGCCTCCTGAAGCAGCTGTGCGTATTGGAGTTCTAAGGCAGATCGATAATGTAAAGAGGGGTAGAGGTCGACCCAAACTGACTTGGGACGAGTCGGTGAAAAGAGATCTAAAGGAGTGGAATATTTCCAAAGAAATAGCTTTCGATAGGAGCGCTTGGAGACTAGCTATCAATGTGCCTGAACCTTGACCTCTGTTTATTGGGTTTCACCTCTAGCCTACCCCAACTTGCTTGGGACAAAAGGCTATTGTTGTTGTTGTTGTTGTTGTTGTTGTTATTGCCTTGCTGCATTTGAATTCGGCACCAAACCTCCGATCTTTGATGTTTTCATATTGAACCTGTATATTTGTTTATCTGTTCATGTACCAGTTCTAGCCGGTCCCTAGCATGTGTTGTTCATCCCTCTCCATCCCTGCAGTGGTTCATGCTATCCATCTTCCCCTTTGTTATTATGATTTTAATTATACTTTGTGTAAACAATTTTCCCAAAACTTGATATATAGATATATAGTTAATGCTTGGCCTCTATAACTTAACCTTATGTTCACCTGAATAGATTTTCATGAAACTTTTGTTCCAATTGCAAACATCATTTCATATTTTCTCTACTGACATTTTTGCTAAGCACAATACTAGAATTTTCCCTTTTGTGAGCAGGGTGCATCTCTGCTTTTTTATCGGTTACGCAGGTCCCGTTCTGTCATCAGGATGCATCATCGGCATGGAGCATTGTTCATATTCCCGTGTATAAGGTTAAATTGGACAACCAGCATAACCAATTGTGTGAAGCCTGATTATGGGGAGGTAAAATTGTTTATTCTCTGTGTTTCATTTCATTTTCTGTTGCCCATCTCAAAATGCTACTTTACAATGAACATGTTTCACCTTTAGATCTTCCACTCAAGTAGACTACCCAGATGCAATCCACATTTTTTTAGCAAAACAAAGCAGTCCTGCTTTACCTCTACGTCTCGGGCTTTGCATTTTGTAGATACCTGTCCACAAAATGAGAGGATTAGACGGCATCTGAATTTTTCCCTTCCATGGTTAAATTCAGTTGTTATCCCTAAATGCTGCTTCTCAATTTTGGGAGTTACGTGGTTCCTAAAATATTTCAAAGTTCTATTGTCTGTCAATAGTTTCAGATGAATTTTTCACTATTTTTTGTTATCTTACCGATTCCCATGATTTTATTTTACCATATCTATTCTTTCGTTGCCCCTTGCTGCATCTGATTATGACTCTTATTACATATATATATACATGTGATTTACAATTTTGCAGTGTCCAGGTAGACTAAATTCTGCAGGTACTTGCTATGAACAGCACAGAATTTTGCCTGCCTGTAACTTGCTCAAGTTTTTGATTTATTTCTTGCATTCATTTTTTAACATTTGCTGCAATGCTGTGAGGGTAGCAGAGATCCTCAAGATGTGATGGAAATTGTTTAGCTTGCTAGGTGCAACTATCTTTCCTTCAAATTAGCCAATTCAATGTTGCAGAACTGCTAATGCATTAGGCTACTGCTTCGATCAAGTCTTTTTATTTTACTTTTCACACAATGGTTTGTATTAGGCTGGCGTTGTTCTATTCCCAGTTCAGTTTTTCAATGTAATATATGTATGTGTCTTCGATTCGTGAAGAAAAATGTCGCAGCCCTCCCAAAATTGGAATAAAGTACATTGAAGTAGCATTCTGTTACATGTGTTTCTTTGATATGTTGTGCGTAGAGAATTGTCGAATATCTTGGGTTAAATTGGATAATGCCGAAGACAAAGTATTGTGCTAAAAAAATGAGCATTGTTCCTTTGTGCTGACTGGTGAGGCTGTTCCTTTTTAATTGGACATGAGCTAAACACATTTATATGATTGTCTACATTATCACTTTCTCATATGGTGATGTACAGTGTACATATCTTCTAAACTACTATAGAAGCGTGTGTTTGTGCCTTCCAACTGCTGCCAAAACCAAAACCAGCAGTTTGTGCAACTGCCTCAGCACGCAGCGAAGCGCGTGTTTCGTCCTAGTAGCATACAGGCTGCAAGAACTTAGCATTTTTCTGTTATTGAGCCAGAGAATTTCTGTAGCTGAGCAAGGAGTTTATTTTCATGTCCACAAAGAGCAGATGCCATATTTTTTTTAACGATCGATGATTACATTCCATTGACCCAACAGAGTTCATACAGTTGTGCCAGCATTTCATTGTTTCAGTGTGGTCGATATATACATAGCAGTGACCACCACGGATCAACCTGGCTGCTGAACCATTAAAAGTGTTTGTGCAGATACGGTGTGACGAACAGACATAGTTTACATACAGACACCACAACAGTTATAAACTAAAGGCCTGAACTATACAAAGCGGCACAGACTGTTTTTTGTTCAAAAAGCACACAGAGGGAAAACTTGATTTAGTGGTCTTTCCTCCGTGGCACACAACAAACACATTGAGCGTACAACCTTGTGGCGCGCCTAGCTGATGCTGCAATGATAGGACCTGAGCAACATAATACATGTCTTGATCAGCAATTGTGGATGTCAAGAATGGGATCCGCGTTTCTGTCAAGTTAATTGTGAAGTGAACAACAATGCATGGTAGAAGGTATGAGACCTGTGGCTTTACCAGTTTTTTTATTTTATGGACTATCATCGGCCATAAGATGTCTCTTGGCTTTCGGTGTGGTACCAGGGTCCGAATCACTAGAGAACAACATGTGATGCCATAAAAGTGTACCACAGGTACCACATAACTATACTAAGATAAATAATAAGACCATTTCTTGTCGGGTCTATATAATGCAGTTTCACATTTCTAAGTCTTATGTTGTATGTTGAAAACATCTTTATGTTTGTTGCATGCAAAAGACTATTTTTGGTATACTTACGCTTCAGATACCTCAATTCCGCCATGCTTTGTTCCTGGTCTGGCTCGCTTGCCTTGCGTTTAAGCCTTTTTTTCTGGGAAAAAATGCATATTTTTTTCATGAGATGTCATAGAGATAAATTAACATAAATATGTTTGGGTTGCAGATTCAAAGAATAGATATGTGCAACTGATCATATAGGCAAAATGAAATACCTCAGAGATTGTTGGCGTCTGCTGTGCAACAGGGGGCTTATCACCGATGAGCTTGCCCAATTCATCATGCGATGATAACAAATGAATTAGCGAAGTTGGTTCTTGTACAGACAGTTAGTGAAAACGTTGCATTTCAGTTTGTGTGTCTGTACTAGCACGCGCGGTGTTGCTTCAGTCCCATCCTTAGATAAAACCGCATGTTGCAGTTTTGCATCTTCATGAATGTCACCCTGCATAATATCTTTGGTGACTCTGTGTGTTGAACGTGTGTGCTGTAAAATAACAGGATATATTAAGTCTGTGGCACCTTAGTTGTTGTAGGTGGTGTCGCCTCCAGTCAGAAACCGATGCATCTGGTTGCCGCCCAGAGTTTTGTTGGCTCTGCTCAATCAGTGCTGCAGATCAACACCACGAGACACAATAGTTATCATAATTTTATGAGGTCAAACTAAAACTGTTTAGAGACTGACTGTATGGAAGAGATCTTAAGTGTTCCTGCTGGTGTAGGTAATAGCAGGGGGGCATCTGTAGTCCCAATAATGCTGTCAACATGATATGTTATGTCTATCCTTTGCAGTGATGCACACGAGACACTGACTCAGAGCTCAAATTGTCTTCCGTATAGCTCAGTGATCTGAGTTGGAAGGAAAGCTCCGGTCCCTCCTTCAGTGTTGATAAGGGTATCGGCTGGAACACCAATCATCTCTTCTGCAATGGAACCGAAAAAAACCAGCTCCACAGTAGTCTCTTTTTCCTTATCTGTTGTTGCCGTTGGGTCGAAGGCAATAATAGGGAGGCGGTATCTACAAACAGTATTTGTTTAAACATATGCATTAGTTAAGTGTGGCTAATACTGAAGACAAATGTATTTAGGCATAACAGTTTAACCTTGGTGCAGCACTTGTAGATTGGCATCTAGGATTGGAGCATTTTTATTTATCCCCGTCTGCCTGTGCTGCTCTATTACACTTTTCGCATCCAACGTACCACCACGTCTAATTGTTCACGAGCTTTTTGATTTTGGCAATCACAATGTATCTATTGTTCTGCTTTGGGGAAAAAACCGCAGGCAGTTAATATAAGAGCATCTTAGTATAGTATCTGTAAGCATGACTTACAAAGATGATGTGAGGGTTGTCAAATTTGGCCAACTCTGTAACTGTCATTCTTTCAGGGTTGATCTGGGCAGCACCTAGTCCATGCCAGATAGGCGGACTTATTCTACCAGCACACCTAAAGATACGGTGGTAAATATTATAGTTGATGTTTTCTACGAAGAGGCGTGCAGTTTGTACACGTGATATTCAACACTGGATAGGAAATAGAGCATAAAAGGTACCTGTCCTGTAAGGCAATTGCCTCAGGTATTTCGGGGTTTCCATACCACTTGCACAACGTAGATCCCTGTAGACATAGCTTGCCTGAACATGAACACGATGTTGAGTTCTAGCATGATAGCAGGGACGAAGTGAATCTTCTAAAACACACACCAGCAGACTGTGTTACATTTAACTTACCCTCAAATTGACCACATGTTGTGGCAACAAACAGAAGCACCACTGGGGCCTGTGTGCCCATGGTCATGTATAACTCAGCGTCAAATTCTTCTGCGTGCTCATTCTATAGGGTGACAACAATTGTCCCTCTGAGGTTTCACAGGTCATAGTTTTTTGGTATGAAACTTAACATGACGCTATAAACAATTATTTGCAAAAAAGTATGTAAGACATATTTTTTGGGTACGCGCATACCTTCCATCTGTGAGGTGAACATTTCTAAGCTTCTTTTGCCCGCTCCTTGTATTCTGCAGCCTGGCATGCGTGCATCCCGTGAATACACCAATGGCATCTGTAGGCAACAGCATATTTTTGAACACTGTGAAGAGCAGACCTGGTGGAAACATTTTAGAACAAACATGTATTGTATTTTTGGGCTATCCCAGTTAGGTTTATAGTTTTAAGATACAGGAATTCATCCAATCAGGCTATGTATACTTTGTTTAAAAATCATCAGTTAATTATAACTTGCCCATTGCTGGTAGTAAAACATAGGACCAAAGCTATGTAAGTGCGCTCTTTCACTCAATTAGACTGGCTATACCATGTTTGAGAAGGCATGTATTTTAACTTCCTGGTTTTAGACAGCAAAATAGACATTAAAGATTATGTAAACATGGTAGTGCAAGAACAGAGACTGACCTGAGCAATACTCAGTGACACTTATCCTGGTCCGTAGAGTCTCATAGCTTGCAAGGCTGTACGCGTACCTGGGGAAAGTGGGTGCTACTATAGGCACTTCCGTGACCTTTGTGTGCACTGTGAATTTCATCATGTAAGGATGGTCCACTGGTCTGTATAGAACGCGTGCATCGCAAACTTGAAAGTATCTGATGTAATACACAGAGTCCTGTTTAAGCAAAGGCAGAAACATCTGTGTCCATCTCTGAGGGATCTGTCCTTCCATTGCTTTGCCCTGAGGAGACAACAGGATATTAGTATTTTTTTGTAGGCGCATACGAAATTAGCAAACAGATAAACAGCAACACGAACCTCTTCGTCAAGCAGGATGAGATCCATTCTGAGTGTCTTGCGCGGCTATTCATTGCTTAGATACCCGGAGAACCTAACTACTCTCACTTTGATCGTCCATTGGTGTGCCTTGGAGGTTACATCCTTTAGCAGGGAATACTGCATCTTACCTGCCACAAAAAATCCAGGAGTGGTGCGTTAGTCAGTTTGCAAGGAAAAGGCATGCATGTCCATAAACTCTTAGGCACCTATACTTATTTGGTAATGCAACATAGAATTGGCAGATGTCCAAAATAAATGCATACAACTTTGAAATAGAGGTGAACAGAACCAAACAAATTTAACATAATAGAAAATTGTCATTTAGCTGAAGAGCATAGGAATACAAAACACAAAAGCAGGACCTTATGGCACACTAGCTGTACATGGAAAATACATAGGTAAGACCTATACATCTACATCCTATATTCTATACATTGCTTAGCACTTCTTCATAAACAATGTTCTTAGTGATGCATGATGGTTCGCCCTCTGGATCCTCAATCAATATTTTGAGGCCTTTGTCTGAATTCACGCGAGATATGGCAACATAGAGCTGTCCATGAGTAAACACGGGCTCTCTTAGATATACTCCTACTTTGCCTAGGGTCTGTCCTTGACATTTGTTAATTGTCATTGCATAACAGACCCTAACAGGGAACTGACGACGTTGTAAGGTAAATGGCCATTTAGGGCTTGTTCCATTAAGAACGATCCGAGGTATGCAAACTGTATCACCAGCGTGGTTTCCAGTCATTATTCGGCCTTTAAGAAGTCTATCACCTAACCCCTCAATCAGCAGTCTGGTACCATTGCAAGAGGCCAATAGATTGATTTATATTTTGGAGCAACACTACTGGCACACCAACTTTTATAGGAAGCCTGTGCGGAGGGAAATTGTTGATGGATATGGAGTTCAAGAATTCAGGAGGATACAACATCTCAAAATCTGGAGGCTGTTCACTAGAATTAGCAATACAATCAAAACTAAGATATTCTCTAACACATCCAGGAACTTCCATAATCATGAAGTCATTAACTTCATCCACAACAGAATTGATAGGGCAAACTATGCATCTTTGGGCAAGGTATGGTACTAACAAATAGTAAAGGTGGAAATCATCGTATATAGATGTTGCGATAGCTTCCACCTTAGGCCCTTTTGGTGAAAGAACAAAGTCGCTTGGTATTTTGATCATGCATTTTTCACATTCATTATCTGTGTTTTGTGTTGGTACACGCGCCTCGCCGACATCAAGGACCCATCTTGCAAACTTGTCCATGCTGGCTTTTTCTTCAATAGAAAGCGAGGGATTCGATAGGCGCATGTTTATGGATAGACGCATAACCTCGATATGTCGCCATAAGTAGGATCCTAATAAAGATGCTTTGATTATCTCGGTTCTGGTACCCCCTTCCACAACAGGAAGGACTTGTCTGAAATCACAACCAAACAACATTGGTTTCCCACCAAAAGGCATGGATGCATTACTTGGATCATCTACAGACAGGACATCTCTAAGCGAATGATCTAAGGCCTCAAATGCATATCTATGGCTCATGGGTGCCTCATCCCATATAATCAAAGAAGTCCTACTGATAAGGCCAGCAAGTATTGTGCCCCGAGGTATCCCGTATAGGCTGTTTTCATGGATATCTAACGGAATGTTAAATCTAGAATGTGCGGTCCTTCCCCCTTGGAAGCAAAAGAGATGCGACACCACAGGATGCAACAGCCAGAACAATGTGGTCTCTTGATCTAAGAGTCGCCAAGATTGCGTTCCACAGAAATGTTTTCCTAGTCCCACCATATCTAGAGACAGATAGCAAAGGACATTTTAGCAGATATCGACTAAACGACCCTATCATAGATGGCTCTCTGGTCAGCGTTGAGAGCAACCATCTTCTTTAACGAACCAGCTAGCAAAGCAGTCTTATTATAGGACAACTCCTCAAATATTAGCCGATTGCCAGCAGCATCTAAGGATGTGGAGGCTACATTTGGTAAATTGTACAATGCCATAGATAGTCCGTTGTTGGAAAAAAGATGTGTAAGTTCTTTCATGAGATTATTCTACAGAACAGAATCTGGAATACTGTATTGAGGGTTGTGAAGGACAGCTCGAAGACGGTAGGCAATGTCATCAGCCATATATTTCCAGTATTTTTCAAATAGAGCCCTGACATTGCCAATGTCACAGTACACTAACATAGTCATGAACAAATTCCTCAACTGCTGAGCAGTCGCCCAAACTATTGCCTTGTCAAATAGATGGCTCCACTCTGTATCATCTCCAATTAACCCTCGAGCTTGGCATGCCTCCCTAAATGTAGAGTAAAGCATTCCTTCATAGGTCCTAACGTCTTCGTAGCTTGTAGCACCACGAACAAACATGAGAAGCATTCTTAGATAAAATGTTTCCCCTATGCTAGGATGAACGTATCTCAGCCTTCCTAGCTTAGCCCCTCTTTTCCTAGTTTTCCATACTTTATTGTCTGCGTCCCAGGTATATCGAGATGGGAACTCACAATACGTAAGATCGTGTCCGGCTGAAGAAGCCTGGTTAGCAATGAACCATTTGGTCAAGGAACTTTTCCCAGATTCAGGGTCATCAATAACATCCTGCAGTTCTGTATCCTCATGAACAGTGACAAAGTTGAAACCTGGGAGATGGACAAATAGCCTCTCTACAGAAGGGAACTTGCCATGAATTTCAAACCCAAATAACTTCCATGCCGCCTCGTAGCTAGAAAGGTATCTAGACCTGATGTACTCAGTGATTTCATCCACACCACCATCGGAATGGTCGTCGTTGTCTACACTGCTAGTCTGAGCATTGGAGGATGGCACCTGGCTGTGTTCGTGAGGCACAAATACGTTTTGTTTGCTTGAGAAGCCTACTTTTGCACAGTCAAAGCCCTTATTAACATACTTGAATAGGTATTTAATTAGGTAGGTCCTATTGCAGGCTTCAACATTTATATGGGCTTGATATTTTTTGAGAGCAAATAAATTATGCGGCACAACCCAGCGATTATCAAGCTGGACATTATTTTTCCAAACAACAGCACCATTGTCTCTACGCCTGTACAAAGGATAGCCATCAGGATCGAAAGACGTCTCGTTCTGGAATGGTTTTGGATATCTCTTGGTGCAGACACTGTCCCTCATGCATGGACTGTTGGGATTGGCTGGCCCATAGGGTACATGCATCATAAATTCTTGGACCAAAGAAAACCCTAGTGGATCTTCTTTAGGATCAGGCAATTCTGCAGATATGTATCTTTCCACTTCATCAGCAGAGGGCTCCTGTTCAGTATTGGACTGCCAAACTAAAATATGTGAGTGTGGCAAGCCACGTTTCTAGAACTCATTTGTGTGAGCAACTGCACAAAAAGCAGCATGGCCAAAAAGGCCGAGTTCAATGTTAGGGGAACGTGGATAGCAGTAGATTAGAACATGTGAGGAATGAAAAGCAAGAGAGACCTGCACGAACAGGACCGAAAATTCGGCCCTCTTTTATGTCAAGGTACTCCTCAAGCTTCATGTGGAAGACTCTAACAACCATATTAGCTCTATCAGTTGGCTTCTGACCTGGTTCAAAACGAATCGCTTCAGTAATCTCAGGCCACTTTGAATTGCAAGTAAAGGTGGTAAATTTAAGTGGTGGCCCATATACGCAGCAGATAGCCATACAGTCATGGAAGTTTTGCTGCATATATCTTTTGCTACCAATGTGCGAGGCCGGCAACATTTTCTTAATACCCACATTTTTTCCAGTACTCGCTCCACGACACACAGCATCAGATATGCCCTGATAGGTTTCACTTCGAAGAAGATCTTGGTTGAACATGAAGAAGCTTAGCCTGTTGGCCTCGACGCATGAGTAAGTGTTTACCTGGAACTGCTGCGATAGTCTTCCAGAACACAAAGCTGGATTAGGCTCTCCCTTACGATAATGCATCTCATATGCATAGAATTCCAACATGGAAACATTCTCTCTCCCAGAGGTAGGTCCATCGATTTCTTTTAGTTTAATCCCACTGTGATAGCCAACATCACCAAACGGGAACAACAAAGGATATTGCAGTGACATCAGAGCTGGATGAATCGAAGAGCTGTGCTTGAACTTGGACATGTGAGACTCTACAATGAAGTCAAACGAAGAAACATTTGGAGTCAGACCACCGATCAGCAAGCCAGCCAATTCTGCAGAAGTGGGCAACGAATATCTGTCGTCGTGACTGTCGATAGTGCCTAGAAGTCTGATGGCAACCTTAGGAGCAGTAGGTGAGAGCAGCCTATCTCGAGCCATCCTAAACTGCATCACTAAGGGATTGCAGTCATCCAACATTGCAATAAGATTAGCAACTATAACAGGGTCTGGCTGATCGCGTCCTTCAGAAGAGGTGATTGCCAGCCTATTTTGCAACTCATTAGCAGTATCATATATATAAAGTTGTGCATACTCAGGTCGTTTTCCTAAAGGCGGAATAAGAGACCCGATACAATGGTGAACAACACCATTTATTCTGAATACGTATGGACCATTGCTAGTATTAATAGAATTGTCAACATGAACACCAAGGGACGTCATTGCAAATAAAGAGTTGTACTGCCTGATAAGACGCATGAAGTTATTAGACGTGCTCCCACCATTAAAACATATCAATTCCTTAAGAGGAGACAGTAGTTCTCTATGTCTAGGCAGTGAAACACGTCCTGAATGATAACACTGATTGTAAACAATACTGGATCGATTGCTACGGCCCTTGATTCTTTCGGCATACCAAAAAACCGCAAAGCAATGCTCACACTCATAGTCAGGAACGCCATAGTACGACCGATCAGATTACCGAGCTAGGCATAAGATAGAAGGACAGAAGAGCTCTTTTAGGAAAACAATCGTATAGAACCCAAAAATATAACAGGCCAACACACGCAGTTGTAACATAATATACCTTTTAGCATATCAATACATTCTGTAGGGAAGGACCTCGTGGTCTCTACATAGGGCGCATGACAGATTCGATCTACAAACAAACGATCAGAACTGAGGCACGAACAACCAACGGGAAAACTATACTGAAAGTATGCAGACCTCTGATAGCTAGTGCTTTAATCTTATTACGTGACATACGGACAGCACAGTTTCTCCTAGATTCCGCTTCAGACAGCGCAGGGCAGAAATGGTCACCTGTGATGGTATTGTAAAAAAATATCTGAATACCATGTATAGGCCTTTTAATATACTAAGACACAAAGATCAGGTGTCAATGGCACTAACGAACTACACGACGCCATCCCCAGTTTGCAAGTGAACCCTGGCTGCTGCCAATACCACAGTGCACTGCGAAAGGCGAGCGGCACGATGCAGGCACCGAATGGTGGCGCCGCCGCAATGAAACAGGTAAACACGATGAGGTGACATGGTTAGAGGCAGGTGTTCCCCGAGAAGGTCCGCAAACGGTTTTGCCGTTCTTAGCAGGCATGTAAGCAAATGCAGTGACCAAACACCAAACGATGTTGCTACAAAATGGCCAGCTGCAAATATAGGGAACATCAACAAATCATGTAAGCACACAACAGGCAGGCAATGTAACACATAAATAGGTTTCCTTCGGTCCTAGGAAACAATCCAAGATAATGAAACAATCGAATGACATTCATAGGAAACAATCCAAGGGCAGCGGGCACATATCATAGTCATCCCAAAAAAAAAGATGGAAAGACACCTACCAGCACAGATAATTAAACTGAGAATACACTATATGGAACCTTCTCGCAAACAGAAAGGGACAGCACATTATTCAAAGATTTTGGCCCATGCAAAGCACTAAAATCACAGGCACATGGAACTCCTCCCCTACTACAGGTCAGCAATCGAAGATAAAAAAACCAGAAAATACACAAAAGGCAGCTAAACCGAGAACGACGTACATAATAACATTTCTAGGATGTACAGGGACAGCAGGACATGGAAACCTTTGCACCCATGTAAAGGAACGATGACAGTGGGGCACAACAATCCCCACAGCAGGGGGCACTAACAGGAACCCCCAAGCTCCATCGCTAATTAAGGGGAGCAGCCCAATGGTTAGCTCCCAATTTGCATATGGAGCTGACTGCACTTTGTTACAGATCACAGAAAACTAAGAAGCCCATGTGGAAACCTAGGCGTCAGAGAGCTGCAAGCACGACTACCACAAACGATGCGAGGACTACCTGGCCATGTCGCATATGAAGAGAACACGCACAGAAAAATACTCCACGAAAGCAACATCGCAAGCAAAGGCTTACAACCCACACAAAGGAAAAACACAGTAATAATAAGGAATCTCAGTTACTGGAATGTGGAATCAAACTGACCTGCGTAGCCCCGACGACGAACCGAATCAAAGGAACAAAGCCGCAGGCCCCGCACCGCGGATCTACGCAGTGAGCTGACCGAGGAAGCGAGGCGTCTGTGCGGCGAACAGCAAATCTTCTACACGACGAACGAACACGCGCATAGAAGCGAACAGCAGCGATGAGGACCAGAAATAAATGGAAGAAGAATCCCATCGGCAGAGGCAAAGGACGCAAAGCAAGGAAGACCCGAGCTCACCGATGCAGACGCGAGGAAGCAACACCGGTGACCGAGGGCGAACACGGACGGCGACGGCACAGCAAGGCCGTCCCCAGCGCGGATCTATCCGTCGACGTCTCTGAGGAAGTGACCTCACCGAGGAAACGAATCGTCCAGCTGCATCCCGCCAAAGACCCTGCACGGCGAGCAGACAGGCACGCAGGCAAGGCACTACTACAACACATGGATATTGTAACACCAAGTTGTGTTACTATAGGTCAATTGATGTGTTACTAAGCCTCATTGTAACACTTCTTGTTAGCGCTACTATATCCAATGTTACTACTATATAATCTATTGGAACACATGTAATGTGCTCCTTTACATCCAAAAAAGTGTTACTGCTATGTAACACAATTAATTATATATTGGAACATTTGTTAGTGTTACAATTATTATCTAGTGTAACATATTTTCTTAGCTTTAGTAACACTTTTCATTGCAGTAGTAGCATTTTGTGAGAAGACAGTTCAGAATTTTAGTAACATTTGGTTTGTAACACATGCTTTACCTATTGTAACACATTAGAAAATTGATATAAATAGCTATCATACACTTGCACATGGCATACAATGTTCATTTGAATTTTTTAGGGAACCTAGCTTATTGCACATTCACACAGACCAAAAGATTCAATAATCACAGGTAGCTGCATTGATTATAGCAAGGTAACAAACATAGTTCTTTTTCACATAATAGAACAGTGTATTTACACAATGATATGGTTCTAAAGAGCAAACGTCCAAAGCGGGAAGTACAAATCAGTACCACGAGGAATGAAATCTAATAATTATAAAAAAAAGAAAAATAATAAATTGCTTCTTTGTCCATTCATGTGCATCCAAATATACGAATTCAACCATTGATCATTTCAACCTGCATAGAGAATGTATGGTGTAGTGTTGATCAGTTCAACCAAATTAGAGAAAGTTAGATGTAACATTACATATTTGGAAAAGGTAGTTACACAAACTGAAGGCCAAGCAATTGGTGCTCCTTTGGCATGGGCATCACCAATTTTGTTGTAGCCAGTCATGGGCCTTACTAATGGCTCATTTTGTGCTACTGGATGATTGATGCGCACTTTGTAGAATTGTTTTCCTATCTCAACACCGCCAACACAATCTTTGGGATTAGAACTTAAAATAGTTGCATATGCCACAATTTCTTTATTTGGATACCGTCCAGTCTTAAGTACCACTGTTCTTCCATCCTACATTAAATTAATAGTCACCAAGCGTTAGTTGTGAAAATATAATAGAATCAGGCCTACTGATCTTTTGTTTGTTCACCTTAATTGGATGAGTTGGCATGTATTCTGAATGCTTATGGCCTGTAGCATTACTCCTAGCCTCTTGGAGTACTCCTGGTTGGTTCTTTGTCATCTGGAAGAAGGTATGAAATCATATGCTAAATCATGCCAAAGGTTTGGGTAAAAATATTGCATGGATAAGTGTAATTCATGCATACCATTCTTTTACTTGATAGTCTACCATGACTTGAATTCTGCATACATACATCAAACTGAAAGCAAGTAAAATAGTTGTATGTATATGTGGTATAGAGTGCAATTAAATGGATGAACCACTGCATGAAAATTCTATCACTTGTCAATGATTTAGGTCAAATGGTGTACCTCTTTCTGTCTTAAATCGTTAGTGGAGCATTGTGGGGATGATGGCTCCCCCTGATATGATAATTCCTTAGGATTTCCATCTTCTTGACACTACAAGATAAATCCATGTGAATTTACAATACTAGACCCAAATATTGACATATATATACCTAAATAAGAGTAGAGTGGTGTTAAATGACAAGCATCGGCTTTAAAACTTTTGTGTTGGACAAAATTGGATTACAACTGTGATGGTAGTCAGAATGGCATGTATATACAGAAGAAAGGAAAGAATTGTAGTAGGATTGAGATTTACCAATTCATCCCTCTGTTGACTGACTGCATCTCCATGGTTTGGTGCAGCACATTGAACTCTCTGCAAATTTCAAACAACATCATATAACCAGCAGAATATTGGAATCAGTGAATTATGTGAAAACATGTAAATAAAAAACCTTTCTGTTGGAATGCACTGCATGATTTTTGAAGTTACCACGATCAGTCAATTTCTGTAAAAGGATATATTAAGTATAAGAGTAAAATTTCAGTACACAGAATTACATAAAAGACATCAGTATACCTTTGTTGGTTCTTCATTCTCATCATGTCTTTTTTTGCTTTTGAGTTCATCAATATCTTTGTCTTGTTTTCTTACATGGTCCTTGAGTTGCTTCATTTCCTCCAATATATGAGTCTCTACATCAGATGGTGATCCATCTATTGTAGCTATATTAATGTCCTTGAAATGACGTGTTGTTCGGCCATAAACTTGTTTAGGAATTGGAAGCAATCCCATGCCATGTACTTGTCCTGGTTTCTCATCTCCCAGTACTTGATGTAGTGCATCACCTTCCCATGCATTTCTTCCTCCACTATTTTGTGCTAGTTCTGGTTGTTTTTCTATGAGATTTTCCAACTGAACCTATAAGTGAAAAAGGACAACCATATAGTTATGTCATCATTTGCAAACATGATGACCTTCGTTGTGTAGATATCATACCGCAGGATGATCTGTCCTCTCCACTCTTTTCCTGTGAGTTGCTAAGTAAACCTTGGCTCTATGTGGTTGTTCTTTTGCTGGATCATCTTGTCTCTACCAAAAGAAAAACACCAGTACTTGAATGATAAGAAAACACATAGAGGAATATATTGAACAAGACAAAATGCTCACCAAGTCCTCAGTCCATCGGGCATAACTCTTTGTACCCGCATTATGTGTTGCCTTCTTCATTCCACAACTTACTTTGTTCTTGTCACTAAGGGCCTATAATAAATTAATAAATATTGCATCAGTATGTAAACAAAAGAGAATATATAGCAGAAATAATGGTACACTTAACCAACCTTTCCTTCTACTGACTTCCAATATTTTACTAGGGCTTTCCATTGATATTCCTCAATATCATCTGGACAGAGCTTGTACAAAGTTGACCTTTTCTTCTTTGGATTAAATAGCTTCTTTTTTATTTTTGCCTTATACTTTCTCCAATCTCTACCGATTGCTTTCAATATCCATTGTTCACATGAGCGAGGATACAAAAACTTTGTCTAAAATCAGATACAGGTAAATGAGTAAATTTAATTACTTGGCTACTACAGTAGTAGAAGTTTATACCATAATATATCTTATGAAATTTAACATACCTGAATGCATTGAAGTATGGTTTCAGCACTGTTTTTCTTTATCTTTCTCCAATCTTTGAAATGTATAGGACAATATCCACCATTCCGTGCAATGGCGCCCAAAAATTGCCCTAAAAGGCCACCTTCTTTCCCAATAGGTTGCCCAAGCTGATTGCATTTCACTAATATTCGTTTTTCCTCTGGTAAATTCCAAACATGTGTCAAAACGGTTCCCTTTCGCTTGGTAACTTTATCGCCATCGCCTATGAAAAATCAGTTGACATTAGTAATGCAGTCCATGTGTATTAGAAGATTCCAAATACACAAGTACCTGGTGTTTCTTGGATGTGAACATCAGGTTGCTGGTCATTCTCATTGGCATATCGTGCTTTGCTTTGAATTACATTTAACCGTTTCTTTTTCTTTGAGCCCCTTCTTGCTGTGAATAAATGTGGGAAAAGTGACAACAAGTTCAGAGATCAGATAACTCCTATGATCTAAAATATTTCTAATACAGTATGCAACAATGATCTATTGAGATAAAATAGGTTCTGCAACCTAATTCCATGAGTTTAGTTGAAATAGCTACTCTTGGATGAAATGGCTACTGAAAATTAAATTCAATATGAGATTACAGGTAAAAACAAGTAATTATATGACATCCATACATAAGTTTTACTTGGATGCTCAAACATACTGCAAATTGTAGCTTTATCATACTACCTTTAGTTTTATTTTCTGCAGATTTTGTTGGTTCTTTCTTGGACATGGTAGGTGCTATGGTGGCCATTCTCTGCCTCGTCACAAACAAGTTAACCTTCTTTTTTCTGTCATTGTCTTCAAGCATTTTCATCACATCTGTATCCCACTCTATTGCAACCAAACTATCTCTTCTCTTGTAGTACAGATAGTCGATAGATTTGTATCCATATTCCTCGATGAGTCCAATCAAGTTGAAGTAACATATTTCATCTTTGTCCATTTCCCTCTGCACATATTCCTGTCCTGGAGCTGCCCCCTCAAATTCAAAATCTAGGGTCCAAATATCCGCAGCCATGGTACTACAATCTAGTTAAAATAGGCATCCGAAATAAATTTGGTATGGTCAGAAAAACTTAAGAGAGTAACAGTTGAATTGTTTCAAATTTTTTGTATGGGGAGGAAAATATCATTAAGAATGCTTTCTAAATAATTTTCACACATCTCCCTAAATATGGCAATACGAAATTAGAGGAATCCAAATCAAAACTAACCTTGTGGTTTGTATATGTTGTTGCCTTTCTTGTGCCTAGGTAGTCATTCTTTTTGGCTTTGACAGTTCTGCTCCAGATACAAGTTAAGTTGAAGGAAGCTACAAAAATGTTAAAACCATGCACTGTTTTAAAAATGAAGAGAGCGAGTGAACAAAAACTATTTATCAAATAGTCAGTTCTTACTGGGAAGGCTAACTTTGAAATCTTGCTGAAGAAATCTAGTATTATTTGCTATACTGAATTTGAAATAAAACTGTAACTACAATATTAGAATTAGCTTATCTAGAAGTCTCTTTGATGTTGTTAGATTCCAATTCTCCTATTTGCACCTGGACCTCATGCTCTCACAATTTTGTTTCTCTGGTGTATTTAAATTTTATTTATTTTGTCGATTCCTTGACTAACCAAAAGACCACAAGTAGTGATGGCCACTGCACAATTATTGTTCCATCACTTTTGCTGCAAGAAATCATTCGTTCTTAGAGCAAAGGTAAATATCTTTGTCATCAGTTACTCTTATTGAACCATTTCTAGTCTTTTCTGAGCTGAAGATCTGTTTGCTTGTACTCACAGAGAGTTGCTGCTAGTTGTGTTTGGTTGGCAGGGAAGTTGGAGGATAGTCCTAGAAAATCAAAGCATATTATATTGGTATTCAACAGAATGGAATGTAGGAGAGAAAGCTTGCCTGTTGAGTACCTAGTTGTCTTATCAAAGGTATTTTTTGTTCTCAACATAATTTCAGTTTCTGTTCACTCTCAGAACTGAAGCATGACCTGATAAGGACAGAACGTCATCTGTTGAAGGAGATGGGTTTTATTCTAGTGAACTCTCTTAGTTTTGTGGGCAGCAGGTCCAGTCCCCTTGTGCTAGTGCAAGATCGTTTTGTGAACTAAATTGTTGACATCAAGTTGTTGTAAATATTTTAACATAAATTTTCTATCCAAGACATGTAGATGACTGCTGTGCTGAGTGCCACCAGCTCCTTTACTTTTTGTTGTTTTAGGGACTAGAAACAGTAAAAAGAAAAGAGCATTGCAAATACATAACAAACAACTATGCATCTTCTTCTTTAATGAAAAGATATAGCTCTCCTTTGTGTTCTAAAAAGAGCAACTGTGTAAGCAGATAAATGAGGCAGATAAGGGAAAAAAATGGATAGCCCAAACCAGCGGGTGATGATCATTTTCAATAGGATATACCGAACAACTAGACATCTCAGAGTAATGAGCTCTGAGAGTGAGATTTGCATAAAACGGGTTAGGGTTAGATGGACTATGTATTAGGAATCTGAAGTCACCACATGATTCGAACAATAGAGGAAGATGGTAGTTTAATCTATAACACCAAAATCACTATCCAAAATAATCCCTATTATTTGAGTGGTGACCGACTAGGCATACCTTGAACTCCTTCGCAGCAAACCTGAGGAGGTGCACTGAACCTGCAGGAATTGAGAAGGGGCGGATTAGGAGCAGATCAGATCCATGGGAGAGGGGCAGAGTACTCTCACTTTGAACGGGAACCTTGGCTGGAGCTTTGAAATGGCTTGGGGGTGCAGCTGAGATGGGTGTCGAAGGTAGAGGGAGGGGCGGGAATGATCTGAGGAGGAGAGACGGAACTGACATGCCGTGCCGCCTTTCTCGTGCGAGGTGGGCAATTTTTCGGTGTTCAGCCTGGAAATTTTGGAGGGAAACTAGTTCGGCCAAAAAAATGGTGGGAAAGCTTATGTTCACAAAATTGGATGGAAAGTTTCAGGGAATAAACTTCAAAGAAAAAGAATTAAGAATAGAGAATTGCATACACGAAAGTTTTCCAGGGCAAAACATACAAATGTTAAACTGGTGCGTAATAGTTTTGGCCCATTTTGAAGATCTAAATTTTCGAATTTTGAGGTCAAACTACCAAGTAGGCTTTGCCTCGAAATTATCTTTTCAGGAAAAAAAAAGAACGCTTGAATTCCAGTTTGTATGCAAAAGTGATGTCCATTTTACTGAACCATGCGCAAAAATAGTGTTGAGAGAACTGTTTACAAGGAATGACTGTACCAATTGCATATGTAATTATGTACGTTGGAATCACTGAGCTAGATGAAATAAAGAAATTGATATTTCTTCAATGAATAAAATATAATATATCAATCACAAGGAGATTATATGGAAAAGGAAAGGATCAAGCAAATCTGGTACCTTTTGCTCAACAAAATTGCCCCCTGCCAAGCAAGATCTTCAAAGGTGCCACCAGCACAACTCATGATATAGTCTACAACTTTTCCAATCCGGCACATCAGTGCCTCACTGCCTCTTGATGATACGACGGCAAGCCATCGAGTGAACTATCCTTTCCTCCTTTAGTTGTTATTATGGATATGATGGATAATCTGTACAACATGTTCACTACATGCGTCTCTCGAAGGATATATGCAAAGAACCTATATCAAATAGAAATTCCCTGAGATCAGTGGCGGAGCCAGGATTTTGAAGTTGGGTATTCCCAACATAAAAGATGTAAACACAAATATGACAATGTAAATTTGAGTGTAAATGTTAAATGGTTCACGCTATAGATATGACCGTTAATTTAGAGAAAATTATTTAATTATGCTGCAAATTTGGACTTGAAATTTGCGAGGAAAACTAAGCATAGAATGTTCTGCTCCTTATATAAGTTGGCCTTGACGTTTGGGTCATCCTATAATATTGAGAACCATTGCACCTAGCTTGCTCTTTTGCTGACATATTAGTTTGGGTGTATTAGCTTGGCCGAAATTTTGGATTTGACAAGTAAAATAGATGAGGGTGACAATTAAAATGCGTTGTGCTAGACTTTAGAGATGAACAGATATTGAGACATATGTCATGGGCTAGATAATATGCTCTTTGACTTAAAAACTGTAGAATGTGACCCAACATAAATTATACATAGGTGTATACTTTATATATATTTGTTCTTTTGCAAAATAAGTTGGGTATTCCTGGGAATACCAGGAATACCCTCTGCCTCCGCCCCTGCCTGAGATTACATATGTTGAGCTTACTTGAGTTGGTCTACCATTGAGTAGGACACGTACTTTGTTTCTACCATAACTGAGTCGGACACGTAATCCAGGGAACCAACGTACATTGCTGAGCCAATGCCCCTGCTGCCTTCAATGAAATCGTGAAAGGGGTCGCCTTTTCCCACAACTGAGTCCAATCCTATCTCGATTCATAACCAATACAGGTCCGAGTCAAGCTAGGGTTTTTGGGAGAAGTCCATCCACGATACATCTGCAGCCGCTGGTACGTTTCTCTTCTCTCCTCGCCCATCATCTTTGGCCTCACTGGCATTTTTCATCTCAGGCATAATCACACAGTAAGGGTTATCGGTTTCTCATCTGAACCATAATCTCATTTTCTTCTCTGGTCGCGGCTCCATCTCAGGGCCCAATCCAATCCAATTAGGTCATCAGTTTATCCCTCGTTTAATGATTCTGATCTTTCTAGGGGTTTTGATCTTATTATCATCCAAGTCTAAAAGTTCCTGACCCAAGAGGAGCCTCTTCTTTGCAAGCAATGCTTTATTGCTTTTTGTAACTCATAGCTCTGCTTGCATTTCGTGTGTCAGTTCTAATATTAAACTTTATATTGTCACAGAATCAATCTGAAACGAGAAGATAACACATATAACTTGTGAAGCAAAGAGTTGGACGGGTATGTGCTAGCTGTTCATCATTCTTTGCAGGTCTCTCTGAAATAATAAGGTAACATTAATGCAGTTTTTCATTCTTAATTTTCTTGGAGAGTAATGGACATAATAGGAGTACTCCATTAGCTGCAGTACCACATCTAGTTATCTAGTTGAAACTCAATTACTCTTCCGTGCCGCATATGTAGAAAAAATATGGAATGTTTTACCATCTGACACAAGCAGATTAAAATTTAGAGAACCAAAAATAGTGTTTCAGTTGTAGTAACTTTGCTATCTAAGTCAGTGTGATTGTTCTCAGTGTCGAAGTTTTCTCACTATACCAAGATCTATGACTTACATATCTTATTAGGTTCTTTATGCTTTGTAATACCAATGCTTAATTCAGAAAACAAAAACTAAGAAAAATTGTTATCTCCTGATTCCTGAACGCTCATTACTTGCCTCCGATATTTTAATCATTCATGTTTATAAATTTTAGGCTGTCAAATTTCAGAAACTCTATATTGTCACATAATGAATCTGAAATGAGAAGTTAATACATATAGCTTGTGATAGCAAAGAGTAGGATGGATATGTGCTAGCTGTTCATCATTCTTTGCAGGTCTCTCTGAAATAATAAGGTAACATTAATGCAGTTTTACTTTCTTAATTTTTTTTTGGAGAGTAATGAACATAATGGAAGTACTCCATTAGTTGCAGTACCACATCTAGTTATCTAGTTGAAACTCAATTACTCTGTCATGCCGCATATGTAGAAAAAAATATGGAATGTTCATCATCTGACACAAGCAAATTATAATGCAGAGAACCAAAAATAGTGTTTCAGTTGTAGTAATTTTGCTATCTCAGTCAGCGTGATTGTTCTCATTGTTGAAGTTTTCTCACTATACCAAGATCTATGACTTATATATTTTATTGGTTGTTTATGTTCTGTAATACCAATGCCTAATTCAGCAAACAAAAACTAAGAAAAAAATTATCTCCTAATTCCTGAATGCCTATTATTTTCCTCTGAAATTTTAATCATTCATGTTTATAAATTTCAGGCTGTCAAATTTCAGATGGTCATCTGTTCATAGTGGATTGATGGACTTAAATGCTATTAAGAGGTTGTTGCTTTCGAAACCAGGAAGTGGTGACTATATAGCTGGGGTTAAAGGTTTTCTTAAGTTTGCATATAGAGAGAAAAAGCAAGATGCAAAGATTCGATGCCCGTGTATCAGGTGTGTCAACAGGCTGTTGCAAAATAGAGATACAGTGTATGAGCATTTACTATGGAATGGAATGTTGTCTGGATACACTATATGGGGTTGCCATGGTGAAACAGCATCATATAGGTCAGCTACCAAAAATTCGGAGTCCCAACCTCCAAGTTTAAATAATAACATTCGTCAAGTTGTCCAAGAAGCCTTTGGACATGTTGACAATGGACTTCCCACAAATGAAAGCGATGAACCGGGTTCTTCTAAAGCTGGACCAGATGCAGAAACACAAGCTTTCTTTCAAATGCTTAGAGAAGCTGATCAACCTTTATGGGAAGGCTGTGAACTGTCAAAACTTTCTTTACTAGTCCTCTTTGTTTCATATAAAGTCCATCAACAAGTGGAGCAATAAATCAATAAATGATTTGCTTGGAATTTTACAGCTCGCTTTGCCAAATGGTGCAAATATACCAAGAACATTTGCAGAGGCTCGGAAGATCATTGCAAAGCTTGGTCTAAGCTATGAGAAGATTCATGTATGCCCAAATAACTGTCAGCTCTATCGGAAGGACAAGAAGGATCATGACTTTTGTTCAAAATGTGGAGCTTCAAGGTGGAAAAATAAAGCGGACAACACAACCTTAACCAAGAAGGAAAGAAGAAAGGCATGCCCAAACAAGGTATTGCGGTACTTCCCAATTAAACCTAGGCTTAAAAGGCTTTTTATGCACAAAGAAACAGCTAGGTTAACTAGGTGGCATGATGAGGATCGCACAAAGGATGGGGCATTACGCCATCCAGCTGATTCAGATGTTTGGAAAGCCATTGATACTAAGTATCCTGACTTTGCATTAGACTCTCGGAACATGAGATTTGCAATAGCTAGTGATGGGTTCAACCCATTTGGAAAGTTTGATTCAACTCACAGTTGCTGGCCTGTTGTCTTGGTCCCCTACAACCTTCCTCCATGGTTGTGCATGAAAGCTTCTTCACTAATGCTTACTCTAATAATTCCTGGTTACCCTGGAAAGGACTTTCATACATTTATGCAGCCAGTTTATGATGAACTAAATGAGCTATTTGACATTGGCATGCCTACATATGATGCATCTAGAGATGAGGTGTTCCAACTCCGTGCTATATCATTATATACAGTGAGTGACTACCCTGGGGCTGGGATATTGGCACAATATAGCACTAGCAGCCAGTTGGGTTGTCTGTCTTGTGAAGAGGAAACAAGTTGCATACGCTTGAAGCATGGCCATAAGCAATGTTATATGGGACATCGACGATTTCTACCTGAAGATCATGAGTTCCGATATGATGCCAATTCTTTTGATGGAACTATAGAGCATAGGCCAAAACCTATACCTTGTTCTGGACTAGCTATTTTGGATAAGATAAATTCGATTCATGACTTTGAGGAGTCCAAAACATGGAAGGCTGTTGGTGGCCTTTTTCATTTGTCTTACTGGAAGTATAATTTGCTGAGGCACAATTTTGACTTTATGCATATAGAGAAGAATGTTTGTGAAAATTTATATGGGACACTTTTGCAAATGGAGGGGAAATCGAAGGATAACCAGCAGGCAAGGAAAGACTTACAAGAAATGAACATTCGACCAGATTTACATCCACAAAAAAAGGCTAATGATAAGTATTACTTGCCTCCTGCTTTGTATAACATGTCTAAAGAGGAGAAGCAACAATTCTGTAAGGTCCTTCATGATATAAAAGTTCCAGATGGTTATTCCAGCAACATTTCTAGATGTGTAAATGTTACTTAAGCAAAAATTACAGGCCTAAAAAGTCATGACTGTCACATACTAATGCAACAGCTCCTTCCCGTTGCTTTGCGAGGTCTTCTGCCTGACGATGTTACATCAGTCATATTTGATCTATGTGGGTATTTTAGAGAACTAAATGCAAAAGTGCTCTACGTGGGTGAACTTGAAAAACTGGAGGAAAGAATTATAATGACGTTATGTCGGATGGAGATGATATTCCCACCTAGTTTTTTTACAATGATGGTGCATCTTGTTCTTCACTTAGCTACAGAGGCAAAACTAGGTGGTCCTGTTTGCTATAGATCAATGTATTTTGTGGAAAGGTATATTTTCTTAAGAGTTTTTGGCCATGTTTTTACCTATTGTTGTACATAACTATTTAGGGTTTTTTATTATGTAATGCATGTCTACGCAGGTACCTTGGTGAATTGAAGTCAAATGTAAGGAACAAAGCTCGTCCAGAGGGATGTATTGCTGAATCAGTTTTGGCAAAAGAGGCTATGGCGCTTTGTTCAGGATTTCTTGATGGTTTCCCAAACTTGCTAACCAAGCTCTCAAGGAATGATGATAATGATGAGACACATGGATCTTGCACTGGAAAGGCATCATCTCTTTTCCCTAATGCTGGAAGGGCACTTGGAAAGCCAAGTAGTTATGTTATAAGAGATATGGCAAAAGTACAAGCACATAGATATGTGCTATTCAATTGCTCTGATGTCAATACATATCTCAGGTAATATCTCAAACTCATAAACATATTCAAATTGTTCATGAAACATATTTTCTTACAAGGAATATTACAGAGCTCATGCTGAAGAGATTACAACTAAGCATACTGGACGTCGGTTGAGCAATAGAGATGTCGAGAAAATACAGAATGAGAAATTCCATAATTGGTTTAGAGCTCATGTAAGTGCCACATCTGAAGTCCTTTATATCTAGCACTAAAGTACAAAACTAATGCTGTATCGCTATACAGATTATGCAAATCGAGAGGGAAAATAGCATTCATGGTATGAACGATGGCATTAGATGGCTGGCTCGTGGCCCAGTTGAAGCGGCAAAAAGGTATCGTGCTTTTAACTGTCGAGGTTTTCGATTTAGACCAAAACGCTTGGATGGAGTTACACAAAATAGTGGAGTAGTGCTGACTGCGAAAACATCCAGCTATGCTAGTGCAAGTGATGCCAGACCAATTTTAGGTGATGTGACTTACTATGGGAGGATAATTGATATTATTGAGCTGAACTACTCTGGGAATTTTACAGTAGTACTTTTCAAATGTGAATGGGTTGATGTTCTGTCTGGAAGAGGAATAAAAAAGGATAAGTATGGCTACACACTTGTCAACTTCTCACACCTGATACATACAGGAGAAAAGATTAGTCATGAACCATTCATTTTTCCGAACCAAGCAGACCAGGTGTTTTATGTTGAAGACAAGTTGAACCCTGGGTGGTCTTTGGTCATGAAGATGAAACCAAGAGATATATATGATGCTGGTTGTGATGAATGGGAAGATGACATAGAAGCTGAGCCATTCCATGTCACACACCTTGGGGAGATGTTTAATAATACAAAGATCAGGCACCAGTGGGTTAGAACAGACATCGATGGAACAACAGTGGATTCTAGCACTAGTGGATTGTTGAATGATCAGTCATAGTTTGTTTCCTCAATGGTCTGTATTCCTATCTTTTCCACCATGTCCAGTTATCAAATTTCTTCTCATTCTTAATGAACAATGACACAAAAGATTGCTAAGAGTTGTGTTTCTGAATTATGCAAAATTGTTTACAGATTTGTAAAAGTTCATTTGCATAAAGGAATTAAAAGTTCCATGTAAAGTTATTTTATGACTTGTTACTTGCTACAACGTAGAGATTTTAAAGCCAATGATTATTTTTACATATATGTTTACAAATTTGTTATGACAATCTGCTACGATTCATGTAGTTCCATCACCAATTTTCTTTGTGTCACATTGGGAGTTGCTAATATATTATTTTTTTATTGCAGCACAATCACACTTGGAGATGACTCAGAGTTGCAGAAATATCATAGATTATTTTTTATGAAAATATGATATATTGTTTTTCAGTACAGTGCAAAAGTTTCATATGTAATATAAATTAGTATTCTATACTTCATTGTCATATGGTTTTGATATACTTTTGTTTGTACGCGTATTCTTTATATTGTCATCATCTATCTAGCTGATCCCATATTGTCTACTGATATATCTTTCTGCCAACTAAAATAGTTTTCTTTAGTTAGGACTAATTGTCTTTTTTATTTCTTTGATACTCCCCCATCTTCTAATTGTGCCATTCGACAAGGGGCCCAT
Organism: Alloteropsis semialata; assembly: GCA_004135705.1. Taxonomy (NCBI): domain Eukaryota; kingdom Viridiplantae; phylum Streptophyta; class Magnoliopsida; order Poales; family Poaceae; genus Alloteropsis; species Alloteropsis semialata. The sequence goes on from CM014271.1 coordinate 45,320,788, forward strand.
CTTGTAGTCACGTGGAGGGATGTATGATGTGTGATGCGATGACTATCTACTAGTGTACACCAATCTAAAGCTAGGTTCTCGATTTATTTTTTCAATATTTCCAGTCACCATCAAAATGAACTAATTTGGGTTGTACAAAATAATTTCTTAAATTTGAAAATTTAAAATATGTCAGAAAGACACGACTCTAGCTACCACTGAGCTGCATCTAAGAATTTGTATACAATGGCTTATACAAACAGAATAAATGAATCACTCGGCTGCATATAAGAATTTCAATACATCGGCTTCAACAAACAACAACTATAGTATAATTGATTTTTTACCAAAGTATTGTTTCCTCTTATTTAAATTCACGAAGTTAGAACTCTGAGATTGATTGGTATGGAGTCAGCTGCAAGGAATTTCCTAACATCCCTAGAACAACATTATCTATATTTATTTAACAAATTTTTAGCCAGCTGAACTGAAAGAATCTGGCAATCTAGTTTCCACGTCTCCTTGTCTGCAGCGTGAATGTGGTATCTTTCCTTTCTTGACCAGTGGAGGAAAGAGCAATATAAGGTTCATAGGTCGAAGCCATCTGCAATTTGCCTTATTGCTTATTATCTGAATGTGGTTCCCCCCTCATCTCTTCCTTGGTATGTCCACGGCCGCCATACCATATGTCTCTTTCTTTTTATTATTGCTTATTATCTATTTCACATCATGGTACTAGGAAGCGGAAGACAATTTCATAATACTTTATGTAGACAAGATATAGAAGTTTATGAATGCATTATGGAACAACCGCATATATATGTTACATTTGTAACACTTTAGTTGTAACATTATTTTGTATGTGTTACAAAATATTACTATCATTGTAACATTTTAGTTGTAACATTAATTTTGTGTTACTGAAATTGTTGATTGTAACACAATTTTATAAGAAAAGCATGATGTGTTACAATGGCTATCAGTAACACATACTTTTGTGTTACTAAAAAACTTTTTGTAACACATTGGTGAATGTGTTACAGAAGTGTGTTACAATATCTATGTTTTGTAGTAGTGCTAGAACTATCACTACTAAGACTAAGACTAAGCTTGTAGCAAAGGAGAGCTCTTCTTCTGGTGTGTGTTGAGTAGGAGACCTCTTCTTCTGGCGCCCTTTGCAGGTATTTATAGCATCCATAGGCGGTGGAGAATCAACCAGAGGCAGTTGAGGCCGTTCGGCTCTGGGCCTAGGTCGCCGAAATGGTGGCATCGGCCGACCCTTAGATGCATTGTCTTCAGCATTGCACGGCTCAGATGTACTCTCCAAGGCGGTTTACTGGTATAGGTCAAAGAAGGGCCGAGTCAGGCGCATGGGGAGGTCGGCCGACCTAAGGGGTTAGGCCGACCCTCCACAACTGCCTCTCAGGACCACCTCTCTCTGGGAGACTACAATGTATGTCCTGAGGTCGGTTCAAGGTGGGTACTGTCGGTTTGGGTATACGAAGCTCTGTTTGTGGGCCCTTCAATCCATGGGATTGACACGTGGCTCATCCTTCACCATTGACTTTAACCGACCATGGTTCAGCGTCCACGATCATCTCTAAGTGTGCTTCTTTGCCTGCAGGAAAGTTGGGGTTGAATGGGTGCCAGGCCAGGTTGCCCGACCTAGCCAGGTCGGCCAACCTGGGTCTGGGCCCATCTTCCTCCATCTTTTGCACCGTGGTCCCTGTACTCAAATATATTCTCTATATGCATGCACAAACATTATTTGAATACAAATGCCTAAGTTATGCTTTATCCTTATTGGTTTTCTGAGCCTATTGACGGTCAAATTTTCGTTATAAGGACCGTCAACAACTCCCCCAAGCTTAGCCCTTTGCTCATCCCGAGGAAAGACTAGGACTTTTAGGCTCAGTGGATCAGGAGTTGCTTCCTCATTACTCCTCAAAAGTACCAGTGGTTCAACAAGATATTCTACTAAGAATTGAATAAGCTGGTAAAATAAACTTTCCTTATTACCTTGGCCTTTTATGGGGCTTGTAGCTTCTCCTTATCTTGGGTGGTTGGTAGCCAGAACGACTTAGACCAAGCACCTTGCCTTTTACCTTGCTTGACAATCAAACCGGAGGTTTTGGAGTTTTTCAAAGAGGCAGAGTTCCTTAGGTGATACTCTCAAGTCACACAAGGTGTATGTCCTTACCAAGATCCTCTGTCAACTCTCATTTCACTCATTGAAGTGGAGTTTGTGCTGGGAGAGTTTTGTAGCTTACTTGCATTGCACATATTGCAAAGTCAAAACCAGGATTCGAAGAGAAGTAAGTCATACTCTCAAACCAAGATGTGCACGTGTGTGGATGGCATGATAAATGATAGCTCCCTGTTTGCAGGTTCCACTTCCCTTATAAGAGTTGCTTTTAGAGACATGGCTATTTTTCCTGAACCAAGAGCCTTCATGTGCTCTCTTTTTTTACATACTTAGACGTTCATGTGTCCATATTTTTTTCATCAGCCCATGTCTCTTTTTGCAATAAAGTTGGGGAAGAGTACCATACTTTATGTGGAGCTTTTATTTAGTGGATGGATGAGTGTCATGCTTACTTCCAGTGTAACATGTATATGGTGGCGTGTGCGTAACCTTGGTTTTAAAAGCATGAAGTCTCTAAGAATCACAATGATCTTGACAAAACTCAATGCAACAACAAGTAGCTTTTGTAGGGGTTTTAAACAATATGAGCTCTGGTAGGGAATTGAATCACCATAAGGGACTCTTTATTTTATGTTTTTTAAAAGAAAACTCCTATTATCAAGTCTTGCTTGGTAAGAACTTAAGGTAACTCAAGCCATATCATATCGTAGCTAACAATAACCTAGACTAGAGCTTGCATATGCTACCCACAAACAGACTAGATAACAGAAAAGATCATGCTCAACCATCGAACTTAAAGCTTAGGAGAATAGCAGATTGAAACATAGGTACAAGAGAGAAATAAGAGCAACTATTCATCATATCCAAAATAAAGACTTAAGCAAAAACTTCTGACATTAAGGAACTAACCTAGATAGCTCTTATTTACTAACTTTATTCTAAAAGAAAACTTTATTCATAAATGCTTATCTGAACTTACCTGATTGGGGGTCCTCCCCCAAGCTATTTTGTTGACACCGATGAACCTGTCGGTGCAGGACTCATGTTTTACGTCATCGAGTGATGACGTCTCCTTTACTGGGTTAGCTTGATGAAGCAGCATCTGACCCTGGAGTCGAGGATACAAATGATTTAACCCGCCATACCTGTTTTACCTTCTTCTGGCGGTCGACAGCTTGTTCCGGTATCTTCTTTGCCTGTGCTTTCGCACCTCGTATAGGCTTCTTGTTCTTTGCGTGGTACCGGATGGGGAGTTCCTTCTCCCAGAACTTCTCCATGAACTTTATCATGCTGTCTTTTTCTGGAGGTGTAACCTCCACCTCCTTGACATTTTGACTATTTCTCCCATACTTGATTTTGATCATGGAGCATTGCTCCACTTTTGGCCTGAAGTCAAACTTCTCCTTCTTTCCATTAATGTGGAGCTGGATTTCTCCAGCACCAACATTAATGTGAGCATCTGCAGTGCTCAAGAAGGGTCGCCTAAGGATGAGCGACGAGTCATTGCTCACATCCATGTCCAGCACCATGAAGTCAACAGGTACAAAGCAATCCTGGATGCGCACCGAAATGTCCTCGGCTATCCCCTCCGGGCAGAGGACTGTAGAGTCAGCCAACTGCAATCTCATGGGAGTTGGGGACAAGGTAGTATAGTTAAGGCAGTCAAAAACTACCTTTGGCATGACGCTGACACTTGCCCCTAGGTCACAGAGTGCGTGCTCGAAGCGCTGGGTCCCGATTGTGCATGTGATGGTGGGATACCCTAGGTCCTTCTTCTTTTCTAGGACCTTGTTCAAGACGGCTGCACTGCACTCCTCGGTTAACTTTACGACTTCTGTATTTGGGAGTGGACATTTATTGTTCAGTATGTCTTTCAAGTACTTGGCGTAGGTCGGTACCTGCATAGCATCCAACAGTGGCACATGTATGTTTAACTTTTGAATGACCTCTACGAACCTGGCGAATTGTTCGTCTGCCGATAGTTTCTTTTGGCATTAACGGAACGGCAAGACGTTGGCGTTGTAGAACTCATGTGGCACAGTTTTTTCTGCTGGTGCTAGCTCGGCTTCAGGCTCTTCTCCTTCTGCTGGGATCTCCTTGCTCGGCACTGCTATCTTCTCTGCATGGTTAGGTGGGACTGGATCCCGAGTAGCCTTACCGCTCCTCGTAGAAACAGCCTTTACGTTTTCAAAGGAGGAATTCGGTTGCCCGAGAATTCGCCCCTTTTCCCCAGAAGGAACAGCAGTGGCTAGCTGAGCTAACTGGGTTTCTAGCATTTTGTTAAAGCTCAGCTGGCTCTAGAAGGTGAAGGACAAACTCTCTATCTTAGAGTTTATGCCCTCCAGAGCCTTGTCATTAGCAGCAAGCCTCTTAGAAATTGATTCGTTGATCTTGGCCTGACCAAGGACCAGATCTTTCAGAGAGGGTTGGTTAGAGAAAGAGTTGTTGTTACCTCCCTGGTAGAATGGGCGTTACTGGTTCCAGTTCCCTTGAGGCCGGTACCCATTGTTGCCATTTACGAACTATACCTCCTCTTGTGTCTCGGGGCAGTTGTTCCCCAAGTGGCCGGTTTCCCCACAGACTTCACATGCCATGTGTGAATCCAGTGGCCCTTCATTGTCAGCCCCATCCTTGGTATGGTCATCGAGGCGTTTCATGATGAGGTCCATTTTGGCGGCCAGCATGTCCACCTCCTTTACGGTGTGCATACCACGCTTGTGCCCCTGAAGGCGGTCGTCATTCCAGGCTTGGTTTGACACCATCTTCTCTATGAGCAGCTTGGTGGCGGCCATGGTCAAGGAAAGGAATGCCCCTCCAGCGGCAGCGTCCATGTGTTCACGGGCTGTCTGAGATATCCCATGGTAGAAGTTTTGGGGCAGGAGCCACTCTTGCATACCGTGGTGTGGGCATGCCAGGACATAGTCCTGAAACGATCCCACGCCTCCGATACGGTCTCTCCGGATTCTTGCTGGATGCTGGAAATTCTTCCCCGAAGGGCATTGGTTTTCCCAATGGGGAAGAACTTGGCTAGAAACGCGTTGGAGCATTTGGTCCACGTGTTCAACGCATCACGGTTGGAGTAGAACCATTGTTTAGCTCTTTCCAACAGCGAGAACGGGAACAAGCGGAGCCGGATTGCCTCTTGATCCACTCCTCAGATGCTGATGGTGCTGCATACCTCCAGGAAGTGCTGCAGGTGGGCACTAGCATCCTCATTAGTCTTCCCACAGAAGGGGCTGGCCTGCACCATGTTGATCAGCGGGGCCTTGAGCTCGAACGCATGATCCTCCACAGCCACTTTCGGCCCTGTTGGGATCTGGGCAGCGGAAGGGGCGGAGTAATCATGGATCATCCTCTCAGCCATGTCTTCTTCCGGTTGGGGTGCTACGGGAACGGGTTGTTCTCTTTGGTTGGATGACTCTTCGATGACCGGCTCGGTCTCCGACAAGAACACCTGAGGGATTACGACACAAGAACGTGCCCTCCTTCCTATGGTATTCGGGTTCTCGACGTAGTTGGATGGCAATTGTAAACCAGTCATATACTACCCTATTTCACGTCACAGAGAAATAGAGCATAAGGGTAAACCTGCTAGATTACTGGCAATTAATTATACTGCATTAAATATACATGGACGATCAAGACTCTTTAACCATTGCTTTCCCCGGCAACGGTGCCAGAAATGCTTGTTGGTACTTCTTAGCGTCACCACTTAGATTAGTGATGGCACTAATGATGCCTTATCGTAAATCTAAACGTTACAGAGATTCTGCAAGCGCACAGAAGTATATCGTAGCATTTCATCCGGGAGTATTCCAGAGTATCGTTATTTGTTTATCCGCAGGGAATGCGTTTAGTTAAAGAGAGGTGTCATCCAATGTATTTACTTACAACATTATTAATATACCCTAATCTAGGTAGGGGTAAAGGATATGGAAATATAAGGGTAATATGACACACAGAAGTTCATTGCTCATCATTAAGTAGTCTTATTTATAGAACATTAGTAAAGAGTACAAAGGGTTCATTAGCATCATACAAATGGAACTTGGATACACTACAATACCCTATACAAACTCATACAATGGACACATGCAAGAGGACATATCGAGGTGTCCAGTGGTTCCTTCATTAAGGGATGACAGGAGGACGTCTTATCATAAAGGCCTAATATCATCTCTCGAACGTGGAGGATTACAAAGGACGAACAGGGCTATCACCACCTGCCGCCTACCTCTACTAATCCGTGGGGCAATGATACCCTCAATGGTATTCCATAATCCAAACACCATGTTTGCAATACGAAATACAACTGTATCTATCACGCTAATAAATAGAGCAACCATAAGGCACATTGAGCCAATGTCATAGCATACGTCAACTTGAATAAGGTGCAAGACATAAGTAGTATATACTAAGTAGGTAAAATACAGTTGAGGCATACAACATAAGTATGAAGATACTTCCATTAAGCTCAGAGTATTACAAGTACGTAAAGAGATACAAAAGCGAACTCTAGAACTTACCAAGACTCCTCCGGAAGCCCTTCGGAAGCTCAACTACTAGAACTATCACTACTAAGACTAAGACTAAGCTTGTAGCAAAGGAGAGCTCTTCTTCTAGTGTGTGTTGAGTACGGCACCCTTTGCAGGTATTTATAGCATCCATAGGCGGTGGAGAATCAACCAGAGGCGGTTGAGGCCGTTCGGCTGTGGGCCCAGGTCGACCGAAGTGGTGGCGTCAGCCGACCCTTGGATGCACCATCTTCAGCATTGCACGGCTCAGATGTACTCTCCAAGGGGATTTACAGGTACAGGTCAAAGGAGGGCCGAGTCAGGCACACGGGGAGGTCGGCCGACCCTCCACAATCGCCTTTCGGGCCCACCTCTCTCTGGAAGACTGCAATGTGGGTCCTGAGGTCGATTCAAGGTGGGTACTATCGGTTTGGGTACACGAAGCTCTGTTTGTCGGCCCTTCAATCCTTGGGATTGACACGTGGCTCATCCTTCACCATTGACTTTTACCGACCATGGTTCAGCGTCCACGATTATCTCTGAGTGTGCTTCTTTGCCTGCAGGAAAGTTGGGGTTGAATGGGTGCTAGGCCAGGTCAGCCGACCTGGGTCTGGGCCCATCTTCCTCCATCTTTTGCACCGTGGTCCCTGTACTCAAATATATTGTATATATGCATGCACAAACATTATTTGAATACAAATGCCTAAGTTATGCTTTACCTTTATTGGTTTTCTGAGCCTATTGATGGTCAGATTTTCGTTATAAGGACCATCAACAATCTTCGGAGATGATGACGATCTTGGTTGCAATTTTGATCACGAATTCATGGGATTCCTTCGTCATGCTTGCAAAACAATTGAAACGCACAAACTACCCCGGAGTGACGGTCGGGAGTATAAGAAAATGCCAATCAACCATTGACATCCCTAAGACCTTAACTTGTGGCATAATTAACCTAGTAAAAGAGAAAAATAAAAACCTAATGGGTGCACGTGTGTGCAAAGTGAGTGTGCAAATTAGAGGAAAGTATATAAGTAAAGACAATGTTTACAGCTAGTTCTAAACACCATGTTTACAACTAGATTGCCGAATATCTCCATAGTCATAAAAACTTATTAACCAAGGTTAAAATACCATGTCTGTCCCAAGGTCAATATTTCCTTATAGCACAAGAAAAATAAAGCGTATTGCAAAGCTTATAAACTGACCAATGCAATGTAAATGCTAACAAGTCTTACAAAACTAAATGATGATGGTCTGCGATCATGTCTAAATACCATGTTTACACAAGATTGCAAATGGAAAATGCCATATGTAAAGCATTATCATGGATACGAAAGCATTCATCATGAAGTTTTGTGACAGAGCCGAGCTAACAAATGCATGATGGAACGATGGAATGGATGCAAAATGCAAATGCAAAGAGTTAGCAAAAACAAGGGTTAGCAAGGTTTGAAAGGTCTTTCAATGTTCTTCCGCAATCGGTTGATTCAAAAAGTTATTGCTTAGAACGACAAAGCTTGGATAGCCACTTCATAAGAAGTGAAGCATTGTCGACAAGAAAATCATTCATTGGAAAGAACCGAACAACCTAGCTAACGAGGTTTAGGGGAAGGTTCATGGGTATCCTATATTTTTGGCTTAAAACAAGAATTTTGAAGAGAGAAGTCAAGCTTAGAAAATCTACCTAAGGTGGTTGAAAACAAAAAGAAAAACAAAGGTTGTTTCATTGGGTGGAAAACAAAACCTATGGTTTTAGGATGGCTATAGGGATGAGAGATTTTCCTAAGGGTTTAGGATCTCGTAGGGAGGCTAGTTAAAGTTTTCAGTTAGGACAAGGAATAGAGATAGACTTGGCTAATATGAATGGTGACGGCAAGCAAATCAACACAAGTCAATCCTACCCTTGTTGGCTCCGGTTTTTGGCGGGGGTGATAGGAAGGCTTAGGTGGGTTTGAACAAAAAGTTAGATCAAAACAAAACAAGACATGCAATGCAAGGGTGAGAACAACATAGCATGAAGTGAACACAAGGTGAATGAACAAAATGATATGACATGAACGATGGTCTAAAAACAGAACAAAAGTTAGCCCAAGTCAACTAGCTACAAGTTTAGAATCAAAGGGTGGTGTCATACTTCATAAAATCTCTCTAAAAAGACACAAAGAAAAAGACTCTAAACACCAACGTCGGGCCATTCAAAACCGCCCCTGGCGGATTCAAGCACCTCCTGGTGGCAATTGAAAGGACCTTGATGTCGCCTAGAGGGAGGGGGGTGAATAGGCGAGCCCTAAAAATATTGCCACTTAAAACTAATTTATTAGTGACAATTGGGTATTCCAAATACCACTTTTAGAAATTTGGTAAATGAACTTCTAAAAGGATCTTTGGAATCTCCAAATAAAAGAATAGCACGCCTAACGCAGCGGAAATAGAACACTGCCACCGGTTTTGTCCCGGCAGTGAACCCCCAAGTTAGATAGAATATGTTAGGGAGCTCGGAATCAAACCAAACTTGGAGATGATGATTGAAATGTCTTTCTAAGTTATATCTCCAAGTCCCTGCACTCAAAAACAAATATACAACAATATCGAGCAATTTCACCAATTTGCAATATAAGCACAAAGAAGCTCAAACCAGCGAGGAGACACAAGATTTGTTTCCCGAAGTTCGGATTCACCGCTCGCACCAAGCAGCCACCAAGGCACGGTGAATCCTACTCTCCGTTGAGGAAGCTTATGCGACCACACTAGGTCAAGCTATCTCCTCCTTCCACTAGCTTGCTTCTTCCCTTTCGGAGGCGAAGCACGACCTGCACAAACAATCCCGCAGCTCACCACACCTTGTTAGCTCACGGGCAACACCTAGCCGTCTAGGAGCGAAGCTCCAAGAGTAACAAATGAATCACACGAATTTGATGAAGTCCAACAGTGCTCAAGGTGCTTTGGTGCTCTCAATCTTCTTACAAAGGCTGCTCTCTCTACTACCCAACTCAAAGATATCTCACAATATCAAGCAATCCTCACAAAGAGGGGTTGGGTAGAGCAAATATGGCTTTTTCTTGGCAAGGAAGAGCAGGGAAGCACTATAGCAACCTCAGGAACAGCAGCTTGCCACTGTGGAGGTCGTGGGGTATAAATACTCCACTCCACAAAAACTAGCCGTTACAGACCCAGTGAAAACCGGTGCCACCGGTTCCTAAAACCGGTGCCACCGAGATTTCAAACTAACTAGCCGTTGGAGCTATTTGACACAAAACCGGTGCCACCGGTTTCCCAAAACCGGTGCCACTGGTTTTGCCCTGGCAAAACCAGTGAGGTGTACGTGTGGCTTCTGTGTCTCTCATCAACTCACATGGGTTTCTTGAGCACTTAGACAATTTTAAGACTACATGTGATGCATCCCTCTTGATAGTACGACATACCTATACTCAAGATCAAATATAAATACTATTGATACACTTGAGCTTCATCACTTTGAACTATGCCATACTTCTTCAATGTATCCGCTTGAGAGTTGCATCCAACTTGTCTTCTTTGAATTGAGCACTTCAACCTTGAGCTAGTGACTTGAACCTTTGTCTTTGAATGAAATCCACTTTTAGTCCAATTCACCTTCTCACAACTTACTTCTAGAAAGATTGATACTTGCCAATATGAACACCACATGTGACCAAGATTCATTAAGTTGAAATCCAAAGAAAGTTTTGTCACCCTAGCAAAGATACATGACTCAAGTCCGCAACTTGATCACACATTGCTTAGTCCCTAGAAACACTATCCTGAACTCCACCTCTTCATCCATGCATCACATATTCACAATAGTTTGTATCAACAATGAAAACCAATTCTTGATTTGCAATATATTCACTTCACTTTAACCTTTCATTTCTATCAAAGTCATCATGTCTTGTCTGCAAGTCATTCTTCAAATGTAGACCAAGAATAAGCCATATCACCATGTCTCTTGTCCATTCAACCAAACTTGCATTATGCAACATTTTAATCCAACATGATCTAAGATATCCCATATTAATGTTAAACAAGCTTTCATCAATTTTTAGAGACCAATATATCACACACACATCTCATGTCTCTTTCTTTGTTGCACCATAGCTTGCCATCTTTCATATTCATATATAATGGGAGCAACCACTTATTTATTCATGTCAACATGAGCCATCCACATTGAATTCAACTAATGACCAATAGTGAATCATCAATATATAATTTAATTCCTGCTCATAATCTTTAACAAACATGTTAGTCCTTTAATCCTTTTGTCATTCAATTCACCAAAACCCACAAGGGAGCCTAGATGCACTTTCAATCTCCCCCTTTTTGGTGATTGATGACAACTTGATTAAAGCTTACAATAGATATATCAATAAAGCTTTTGAATGTTCAGATTTAGTTTGAGCTCCCCCTTAATATGTGCTTTGAATGAAATTCAATAACTTGGCCTAAAATGCCAATTTGCACATTTTCAAGAAAACATGGAGCTTCCCCTAAATCTCAACATCCGTGGGGTGCAAAACATGTGTGTGAACAATTAAAATGAGATGCATGCAGCACTAGACAATAAAATAAAGAAACTGTGCTTCCCAGACAAAAACCGGTGCCACCGGTTTTGGAAAACCGGTGCCACCGGAAATAGCGGCCCGGAATTTCCGACACTACGTATCAGAACTTCCGGCCCCAACCCGAGGCTGCCGGAGCTTCAAGGCCAGAAGTTCCGGCCCAACGAGAATTTCGAACACACAGAGCATTTTATCAAACACATGCGTCTAAATAGAATTAAAACAAGTTCCACACACATAAACAAGTTCAACACACAGAATAGCACTCATTACAATTGTTCTCAAGTCCAAAAGAGCTAAGATAGAGTTTGAAATTTATTACATAGGCCTGTTGCATCCAACAGCCAAAACCAGTGCCACCGGTTTTGGAAAACCGGTGCCACCGGTTTTGCCCAGACAGCCAGCAGACAGCAGAGACAGCTGCGCTTTAATCGCTTCAAATTCTCCCCCTTTGTCATCCATCACCAACAAAGGTCCTAGGGGCTTCTCCCGCTGCTTCTACTCATCTTCTTCTTCATCATCCTCTTGCTCTTGGCCTTGAGGTGGGGGAATAAATGGAGGTTAAGGTGCAAATCGAGTTGGAGGGAATGTACCAACATATGGATTAACATTGCCAAAAATCCCTCCAAAAATATCAGCTTGAGCAGACCCTGAACCTCCAGCTGCATAGGGATCAACTTGTGGCATACTAGAAGAGCCACCTTGCCCTTGTGTTCCCACAAAAGGCATCTCAGAAAATGAACCACCTCCACTTTGCATGCCTTTATGTGATGGATTGTAGTAAGTGTTGCCAATTGATCGATCCCAATAATCCTTTTGAGTAACCGGATCCACCTCTTGAGATCTATTCCAAATTTGATCAAATCCCTCCGGTTCACTTTCCTCATCATCAGACTCTGCACGGGGGATGGGAGGGAGGCCTATTGGAGGGATCCTCATACATTTGCCTAATCATCCTCGAATTCCTCTTCCTCCTTTGCATTTCCTTGTGAGCAATTGCATTTGTACTCATACAAGACCCACACATAAAGTTGAACAATTTTCTCAGTGGTGAAGGGGGCTTGTGCACATCTCTTTGCCCACGTCCATGTCCACTACCGGACGCCTCTCTTGCTGCCATAGAAGGGGCAGCAGCTGTAGGAGCACCTTCGGGTGCTTCTCCACCCTCTATGTTGGCCTCCATGCTTGCAGCTTGGGCTTGGGAAGGACCTTCGATATCATTCTTCATGTGGAAGGGCTCAATCACATGATCATAATCAAATGTGAGGTTTGTGACAGCCTCAATTACATGCATGAGATACGGAGCATACCCACAACACTTTTGTGGAGATCCAGCAATGGACTTCATTTCTTCCCAAATAAATTCCACCACACTGAACTCCGGCTCACCAGGTGTCATATACCTTATCAAATCAAGAAGATAGAAAGATGTGTTGCTTTGATCACCTTCCCTAGGAGCAAGTGTCTTCCTAAACATGCGGTTGAGATATGCATAAAAGGGTAGCATGCCATTAACTCTCCCAAAGTGACCCTCATGTCTTGGTAGATACATGTACTTCATATCTTTCTTATCCATATAATTAGCATTATGAATGTGGACCCTATCATCATCCTCTCCATCAAAGCCCAGAAGTGAAGCAAACTGAGTGTAGGACACTCCATACCAATTGCCCTCTGTCATCCAATGCACAACCATCTCATCATTTCTAGATGTAAAGTAGCTAGTGGCATAGAATCGTGCAATTACCTCACTATTCCATGACTTGGCAAAGGCCATGATTTTGTATATATTCTTCCTCTTGCATTCCCTTATGATCTCATCAATCCTGGGATCTTTGAATGCCCTCATGTATTTCCAATCAATAAACTGAGCCTGGGCGATAGGAACATCTTTTGCAAGAATGGCACTCTCATAGAAGTCTTGATGAAAAGCTGTGCCAAACCTGTAGTCAAGGTGCCTCCCACCGACTTTCTTAGGATTCTTAGCCCTTTCAAATCTGGCCTTTTCTGTCATGCCTTTCACCTTATAGTTCACCTTGGCGTGGTGTGGGGGCGCCATGGGAGCTCTAAGGGTCACATCACTGAGATGAGTGGGAGGAGCATTATGAGCAGGCCGGGGTCCAAGTGCTGAAATGATGTCCTCCTCATCATCCCCATTACCACTGCCACTCCTGTCACCACTGCCTGTCCCCTGACTTTGCTCATGGCTTTGTGTACGAATTGATTTGCCCTTTCTTTTGCGCTGACCAGCTGAGGGAGAGTCTGCAGCAGTAGCAGACTCGGAAGGAGTGGGATCTCTCTCATATGGGCTCTCCTCATCATCATCGCTTGAGGTGTCCTCGGGCTCAGAATCTTCAATGCGAACATCGCCCCTTGGAAGCCTCAGTCTTCCTGCTGCCCTCTTGGACCTTCTTGGTTCTGCTGGTTGAATTTCTTGCTCACTTGTTTCAACATTTCTTGGCCGAAACTCGAATTGCGCATTCTTAGATCGGGCCGGTCTTCTCCCATAAACGGTGTCCCTTTTTGGATCTGTAACAAACACATGGAGAAAACCCCTCTGAGAAATAGGCCATTGAAAGAGATATTGATTTTGAGCTTTGAGAACCAAGAAAAGGCGCTGACCAGGATTGCTGCGCACAAACCGGTGCCACCGGTTTTTGAAAACCGGTGCCACCGGTTTCTGCCCAGAAACCCTAGGTCGAGGCCCCCATCAATGCCACCAAGGAATCACTGATTTCTTTAACCCAAAAGCTTCTAGGGCCTATGATATGGTGTTCTACCAAAGGAATCTGAGAGGAAACTTCTAGAGAAATAGATCGGGCAAGAACATTGATTTGAGTACCTCCCGACATTGTGGAAGAGTTGTTGCAGCCCTAGAACGGAGGGGAATCCGGTCACACTGGATTGGAAGATCCAAAACTTGCCTCAACACTTGAATCCCTTGGTGGAGCCTTGAAATCGCCACAAAATCGCCCCTAGAGCCTCTCCCCATTCTGTTTTGGGTCGTGGGAAGAAGAGGGGGTAAAAAGTAAAAGTGAAGCGGTAAGTCACGGGTAAATAGTGTCCTGCCGACAGAAACCGGTGCCACCGGTTTGGGAAAACCGGTGCCACCAGAAATTTCTGAACCCGTGGCTTTTGTCCATTTTTGCACTTCTGCCCTTCCCCTTTTTCCTCTGCTCCCTTTTTCTTCCTTATTGAATCCATTTATCCATTTGTGCACTGTCCTTTGACTCAGATGAAGGATTTTGATAGATATGGATGAGATAAGAAAATCCAATAAACATAGCCCTTGAGATGAGATTGGGTAGATCTAATGGACTTGAGAGTGTTTCACCATTTGTATTTAGCAAGCAATCAAGCAAGGATAACAATAACTACAAATGGATCAACGTGGCCACAAAGACCAACACCAAATGATTTTCAAAAAGCACACTTCCTACACATGCTAGTTAATTTTGAAAGACTATCCTATGTCACACAAGGCATGCATCCATCTCAAGTCAATGACCATCTTAGCATATTTAGCTCATATCTTGCAAGAGATGACATCAAGTCAATTCTTAATGAAGATATCAACTAAATATCTAGATTTGAAGCTCAAAATGACTTAAAACAATTACATGCAAAAGCATATACTAGGAAGATTCAAAGGCCTAGATGCAAAAGATAAGAATAAAAGGTTCATGAAAACATACCTTTGCCTTAAGCCCATTCAACTTGTGCGTATTTCAATTTAGCATAGTGCTAGCTCTCATAATTATTTTTCTTATTCAAGTATTGAGTTAGCATAAGGTACACTCGCACATGAGACTACAAGTTCACTAGAAGAAAAAGTTAGTCCCACAAGTGACACAAGTATTGGAATAAGCTCCGCTTTGATTAGTGCATAAGAATTTGTATTTCTTTTGAGTAGCACTTTATTCAATTATGAATATAGAGGAGTTTATTCACAATCTTGGTCAAGGCATATAGAAGGTAATAAACAAATTGAAATTGTGCCAAGGATCTCAACATCATAGATTGTAATATCATCAAAAACTTTTTCATGCCAAACACACTAGCATGAAGGAAGGCCTAGATGTATTGAAATGAATACATGAATTTAAAAAACTGTCACACCCGGATTTACGAAGGAAATCCGAATGCTACTATATGTGTACCCAGGAAGTCTTTACACACATATAGCTCAGAAATGAATATCAAAGAAAGGAAAAACAGTGCTCGATAACATAAATCATAACAAGTCTTACATCACAGGCATTACATTTATTAACGAGTTTATCAAAGTAGCGGAAGCCTGACGTAGTCTAACTCCAGAACATCTCCACAGGGACTCTGACTGGGGGAATGCACTGCCTAGAAGTCCGGGAACTCCTCGGGGAAGACAAAAGCATCCACTGGCGGCTCTTCTGAGTACCCATCCGGGATTTTGTTGATATAAAGCAAGTGTAAGTAATCCATCTTACTTAGCAAGCATAACATGATTAAATGAGGCTCAAAAGGCTATGCAAGGTTTAAACTGCGGTTAGCATTTTTAGTTGATTGATTTTAGAATTAACCTGAATTACTAGAATTAGATGACAACCCGGTTGTAACCCACATTAGAAAAACATGTGAGATATTATAAGTAACCAACATCATCATTAACCATTACTTTAGAAAACAAGAAACCGCTCGAAAAGGATCCAGGCCGCTCTTGACCGTGAGCACGGCTGTTATAACAGTTTTACACTCTGCAGAGGTTGTACACTTTCACCACCGGTCGTGATCCCCCTTGCCTTGGGCACGCACTCCCTTCACACCACGTGAAATGAGTACAGGGTTTCACTACGAGACCTTTCAAAAGACACCCTAGCAAGCTAGTGGCCGCTACGGTTTCCTGACAGGCGCATGGACCCCTCCAGGCTCCAGCCAAAACATCACACAAAACCATCACACACAAACCCCAACGAGAACTGACCGAGGTCCACACTTAAACCTGGCAGCCCCACTTGCGCCTTTCGGTAACCACTAGACAAGCTAGAGCCGTACAGTTTACTTAGTCAAGACCAGAGCCATGTGGTTCCTGTGGTTGTACGGTTTTCCTGGGTGGCCGCTTTAAGATCGGAACCTTAAGAAGAGACGCTTAGAGCAATGCAAACACATGCTCAAGCTCCCTAAACCAAGTTGCTAAAAAGCATATTTTAATAAGGTTCCAAGTATATCATTAGTCAAGATTAACATTTATTCATCGATCATTAGCGGTTGCAAGCAAGCTAAGCACAACTAACTTATCTACCCACATGCATAAACCCAAGGTAACAAGGTAAATAGGATAAACAAGTCTAGTCAATCCTATGGTTTAACAAATTAGACACATGCATGAATGAATAACATGATTATAAAGTGAATAGGTATCAAGGATGAATCATGTTACACTTGCCTTCCTCAAAGTATTGCTGCTGATCTTGGTCTTCAAAGTCTTGATCAAAGCCGGCCTCGTACTGCTCGCACTCTAAACACGCATTCCAATCACCACACATACATCCATCACAAGCCAGTACATGCATACAAAAGTATTTCTATTAGAACAGTACACCATACAATGAAAACAGAAGCAAAAAGGATATAAAACTAATCTACGCATTTCTACGATCACAACAACGCGAAAATCACTCTAATCGGACTTACGGTGAAGAAACTACGCTAAAAACAAGATAACGGACTATCCTGCGAATAACCGAGGACTTAAACGTAATTAACCGTAGATCCTAGGGGGTAGCAGAGAAGTTTCCTGAACTGAGAAAGGACGGCGGGTTGATTGTGGAAAAACTCAGGGTCTCTTTAGAGAAAAGGCCGAAGGGGTAAGCTTGATTTAATCCTGGCCGTTGGATCAAGGATGGATGGCCGGATTTTTATGAAACGAAGGGGTAAGCTGCTTCTAATCCTGGCCGTTGATCGGAGATCTGACGGTGGCTGGGCTTCAGCTTGGTTCGGATCGGCACAGGAGCGGTTTTCGTCGGGTTTTATTTCCGCGAACAGGACCGGTTTCGCCGGTCTTTTTTCCGCGTACAGGACCAGCGGCGGTGGAGGTCTGGTTGCGGCGGTGGCTCGCCGGAGTGCTGTGGTCCGGGCGCTACAGGCGACGGTTTCGCGAACGGATTGAACCAGGAGGAAGAGGGGAACGACGCGAACCTGTTTTGGGTGATCTCGGCGTTGATCGGGCACCGTAGCAGGCGTGCGACGGCGAGGGGCGGCCGGGTCGTCGGGGTCGCGATGGGGCGGCGCTGCAGCCTTGGCTCCGCGGCTCTGAGCGTCGGGCTCGCACTCTGGCGCGTCCACGCACGCGAGGGCGAGACCCGGGGTGGTAGCAGGGCAACCACGGCGGACGGGAGCGGCGACCTCACCTCGAACAGCGACGGCGCGACGCAGAACAGAGAGACAAGGGGGCGACAGTGTTCTGCGAGGAGGGATGGGAAGGGAGGTCAGAGAGGTGCGAACAGAAGGAAACCGAGGGAGACAGCAAATTCACCTTCTCGATCTCGATTTGGCAGACACGGACGGCAGCAGCAATGTCCTCAAATGGAGACTTTGGAATGTGGGGAGGCAAAGGGGTTTGGGGGAAACTTGTCTGGAGTTTTACAGGAGAGGAAGGGCACTGGTAGCCACGAATTAAAGGGAGGCGATTCTACTGCTGCTTAATGCCGGCGTTTATTTGCCATTGATGAGAAAATAAAGCTGGGGTTTCTATTGGGAGAGGAAACGAGAGGGGAGAGGGGCACGACCGTTCCTGTGTGTGCTCGTGAGAGGAAAGGGAAGGGGGGGTTCGGCCTGGGCTGGCCCAAGGGGAAGAAGGGTTGGGCCCAAGGAGAAAAGAAAAGGAAAACCGGGCCGAGGGGAACTGATTTTGGGCCACAGGGAAAAGAAAAGGAGGCTAGGCTTGGACTTGGTTTGGGCCTCGGGAAGAAAAGGAGAAAGAAAGCCGGGCCGGGTTTGGATTGGACTTCGGGTTGGATAGGGTAGGGTAGGTTTTGGACTTTGAGTTTTAGGGTCGGGTTCTCGGACTAGCACACAAAACACTCAGACAAGAAAACAATGCATCGGCATGAAATGCACAAACAAGTTTCTAAACCTAGGGTTGATTTTAATTTCCGAAAAAGGGTTTTATATTACCTAAATTTGTGAATGCACACACAAGAACTTAGCAATTTAATTACTATTTTAGAAAACGAAATTTTCAGGGTGTTACAAAAACATACCTTGGTCTTGAACAAATAAATTCTTCACATAGAGGATCACATATATCCATTAACTTGTGCTTCGATTTCTTTTCATCTTGTCATTTTAGTGTGATCTAACCATAGTTTTAATAAATGACAAGACAAAACAGATATTAGTAGCACAAGCTCTAGTCTCATATTTGATGACCCATTGAGTGTGGCAAGGGAGTGAGTCACAAGATATGAAACGTCATAACATGGACTAGATTCCTCAACCATGTAGTGTACACAAGATTATGTGAAAAGCAAGTATATGTACACCATCTTGGTCAATTAAGTCCAATCAAGGAATCTAAGCCATGCTATGGAGAGTAGCTAGATATGTGAAACTCAAACCAACTTAAATGAAAATTGATACAATTACCATGTTGGTTTGTTGACCTTGTTGTCATGTAGCTTATTCATCACCAACTCACTTGCATTGTAGTTGCTCAAGTGTATTATATGAATATAAGTTTGATCCCTTACACTTGAACTACACACACGGAAACTTGCAAATGATGTTAGTACCAAGAGACACAAAATATGAAGTGAGCTCCCCCTAAATATGTGCATCAAGGATTCGAATCTTGAGACTTGCACTTTTAGCTCAATTAGGACATTAGGGTAGCTAGCTTCATATTATGGTCACAACACAAATAAATTCATGAATAAGTAAATGTGATCAAGACAGGCTCACAGATAGTATAAAGTTTCAGATATAATTAGAAGAATATTTCTTGTGATATTCCAATTTAGGTGAAGCATGACAGTTGAACCTCTGCCGGAACTTCTGACATAGATGACCGGAACTTCTGATACGAGACAGAGGCTGCCGGACTTTTGGGTCGGAAGTTCTGAAGCCGGCCGGAACTTATTCTTTTGCTGCCTATTGATCCTGGAAAAACCGGTGCCACCAGCTTTACCAATCCGGTGCCACCGGATTTCCATTGAACCATGCATTTCTTCAAAAAGATTATTCCATTGCTTCTTGTCTTGATTCATTTCTGTTTATCTTCATTACTTATTCATTGCCCTGCATTTATAAACACTCAAAGCTTCTTGATGAAGCGGTTAGTAGCATCAAGTGTTATTTGTCATAATCTTTCATTATTAATCAAAGATCGCTTGTCCACTATACATGCTTGGAAACAACAAGTGTATATATATATATATATATATATATATATATATGAGTGGACAGCTAGAGAGGTACTTATCATGGGAGAAGCATTGGATAACATTTTCTTCCATTGATCTCACTTGGTTCATTTATGATATGAAATTTCTCTTGAAATCACTACAAGGTTTTCTGTCTAATGCAACACCGGAAAATGGTTGCAATAGACACAATGGCAACGGAATTTTTTGGTTGCGAGGGGTTGCCATTGTAACCGTAGTCTAAAGTTTGCACCACGGTTTATTTTGGCGTTGCCATTGTGTTTTTCCTATTGCAACACCAAAAATATTCTTGCAACCCAAAAATAGCGTTGCAAGTCTCTGTATAAGCAACCACCATGGGTGTTGCAATCGTAACTATTGCAACACACCTAGCGTTGGAAGAGCTATCTGTTACCACATACATAAAGCGTGGCAACAGTGACAGTGGCAACGACACTGGGTGTTGCAACAGACCCTATTGCCACGCATCAGTAGCATTGCAATATATAGACCCTCTATTGCCACACTACTCTCATGGTTGCTATAGGAGGAACCCTCTATTGCCACGCCAAATGCATTGGTTGCTATAGGTGACCTCTCTATTACCACGCCGTTTATTTCTTTGCATGTGGTTTTGCCACACTGGTTTTTGTTGCTATTGCATATATTTGCAACGCCAGGCTTATGCTGCACTATACAAATTACAACGCTCCATTTGATAGGTTCAAACAATATATAATCAATGAAGCATTTAGACATCCATTAACCAAAAAATACGATTTGTCTATGTACATCTATAAAGAAACCATCCAATGTATCCGACACAACATTTGGTCTAAACACGAACACTGAAAGACAAAGGTATCCAACATGAATCATGTGCACCTAGCTAACTAGTTTGAAAACATCAAGATCTATTGAGGTATGTAGCACTGCAGCCAAGGTTGCCTTAATGTTCATCATCCCATGAATCATGCGCTCCACTCAAACCTCATCATGCTCCTGAAAGAATCATTTTAAATATGCATCAGTTGAATCCACATTTTAAGGCAAGCAAAAACAATTTAAGGAAGTACACCTAATCTCCCAACACAGTCTAGTTTCAACTTCCAAGCCAACTTGCATCTCCAATTAGAGCTTATGTAATTATTCATTACTGAGGTGACAAATGTTCCATTCAATAGTCATGAGATATATAATCATCAAATTATTCACAACTCAATCTTAATCTGTATTGTAAGGTCTGCCAACCTAAGTTGCAATGCTAGTTCAAGCAACTGTTGCAAGGAATTGAAGTTCAATATCTAAGAAAAAGTTAAGGAAACTAAATCCTAACAGGCCCATTGGTCATACAACAGCTGCTGCATCAACAACTGGCCCTCTATACTTGCTGGTTGCTGCCATAATGCATAGTTCAAGTTTGTTGAAGCATGAGAGGATTCATCTCTTGCCCTTGCCTGCACCCTAAACAAAGATATAGAAGAACCATTCATGAGAGATCATCGTCACAATATTATGCATAATGAAAAGACATGTCCAATTATTGAAGGAATCCATTTGGGTAGCTATTCGCAACAGAATAGCTGTCCATAGTGACAGAGCAACATAATATATCCTATGATTCTTGCATCCAGGATTGCTCTAAGTCTCTACTCGCATGTAGCAAAAGGCACAACTTATAGAAAACTAGTTTCAGGTTAGTAGGACATATGTTAACCTTACCAAGTCATTTTCTTCTTCCTCAAGCATGCCAGGTGGTATCTCTATTTGTATCTTTTGACAAAGGAGCTGCAAGTAAAGTAGTACCAATTACATATTGGAAGTAACCGAAAAAAGAACAGTACCCCAAGAACACAATCAGTAAGCTTTACACATGTCCAGTCAAGGCCACACTAATACCCATCAATGATTAAAGGACTGCATATAAAGATCAGTGCTGAAATTAAAAAAACATTCTTTTTTAGTACCACCTTATTTAGAGTGATAGTGAGTATTAGAATGACATCAACTTGACCCAAAATCCTAATAAACTGAATATAGAGAATGTAGTTGCAACATCTCAGATTGGATAGATTTAATGCCTTTGTGCACATCCTAGTAAGATGAAACTAGCAGTTACTTTTTCGCATCAAGTTTCAAGCAATTGAACTGCCACCAAAGATTGGCAACATTGCAAGATGTTAAATCTGTACCTAATTACAACTATGGAAATTAAATCAGGCACTAGGACTTACCATCTTATCTGCAATAAGCTGGATACAAGAGGTCCCCTCCTGCTCAACCATTATCCCTCTTGGCCCCAATTTCAATGTCAGACACTGCATCCTCTAATCTTCTCCTGTATGCAATAAGAACAGATTTAACACCGATTCACAATCACACAGATTCAACACACCGATTCACAAATCATTACAGATCCACAAATCATTACACATTTACAATCAAACAGATTTGTAAATCATCGTATCTTCTCAAGATCTATGAGAGAGATGAGGATAGAATGAGAGAAATTCAGTTTGAGAGGGAGACTCACCTCCGTTAGCCATGGATGAGTGGACTCCCGCAGATGCTGTGTCGCGGAGGAAGGGGCGCAGCCAGCGTGTGCAGAGGAGCGCCACCGATGTGGAGGATGCTTCTTCTGAGCCCTAGGAGGAGGAGGAAGACGCCGACGGCGCGACATGGAGGGGGCTCCGGCAGCGAGCCTGAGGGGGAGAAAGAGGAGGGCGCCGGCGGGCGTGAGGTGGAGGAGGGGGCGCCGGCGGCGGGTGCGAGGCGAAGGAGGATGGGTCGACGCCGGCGAGCCTCATGCGGGGGACGAGGGGCTGCCTCGTGAGATCTGGGCCGAGGAGGATGGTGGCGGCGGAAAAAAAAAAGCTCGGGGATTTTTTTCTGGCTCGGGCGCCGTGCGCCCCGCAGTCCGCGGCCTTTTTTCGCACCTGTCACTGATGCGTGGGCCACACCAGCGTTTGGAGCGTGTCCTCTGCCCGTGAATCTTGTGTTATGGAGGCCCCACGTAAAGACCCTGACGGTGAGAACCTCTTCCCCTCGGTATGCTGCTGCACGCGAGGAAAAGCTGGACGCTCGTGACGGAACATTTCCAGCCGAGGGGAAAAAACTGATCTGCGGTAGTGAGAATATACTCTTCGAGGTTAATGCACCATAAAAAAACTTAGACAGAACAATGGTGACATGAAAAAATAGGTGCTGCAGCATGCATGTTTATCAAGAACTAATCTACATGCAATTTGCTTAAGCCTTTTATATTATACACATTAAAAGAGACATGAACAGGTGGTGCATAAGATATGATAAAAGAATCTCTGGCTGTAGGTTATAATATTGCTTAAGCTCATATATAAACATGAATATTTTAATTAGAACCAAGCACGTTCAGGAAAGCTTAACTCCATGATTCTGCCATTTTCTGTAATGTAGAAGGCACATGTTAGACATTGGGCCTGTTTGGTTCTCCAGCGCTAAATACTGTTCACAACTTTGACCACTAATTAAAGGTATTAAATAAAGGTATTTTACAAAACTAACTCCAGAACCCCTGCACTAGGAACCCTGAAGAATCTAATGAGGCCTTTGACCGCATGATTAGAGGATGATTAGAGGATGGTTATTGTAGCATCACTGTAGCCAATCATCGATTAATTAGGCTCATTAGATTCGTCTCGAAAAGTTACGTTCATCCGTGAAGAGGTTTTGCAAATAGACTTTATTTAGTACTCCATGCAAGAAAGATTCCCTCCTAGCAATGCTAGATGCTAGAAAACCAAACAAAGCCATTGAATGACTATGCTTCAAAGGTTGACTAAACGCACAAGTCAGTGAAGAGTGCTAGTTATCATGTATCTAAGTGACCAAAGAGGCAATGGATGCTTTGGCTCAAAACATTCTAATCTCATATGTGAAGGTAACATTGTGCATGCATACCTTTCGACATGGATGAACAATTGCCACCAAAGTAATTTTAAGTTGAACTACATGTACCCGTAATAAGATTCAAAAAATTGAATAAAAAATATATTTGGGCTCATATGTTCCATTCTAGCCCATGTATTGGAGATGGATGAAAAACTAAATTGTCTTCTAGAGACAAATTCAAACTCCTATCATCAAATTACCATGAAATAATTAGAACAATATCCAAATTTGATCAAAAAATTCTACAAGTTGACATGACAACATATTTTTGGTCCATAGTATTTCCATAAAAAAATTAAAATGGTTTCCATAAAGTGAGATAATACATTGTTCACAAAATGATACATCTCTCACATAGTTTCTTATAACTCAAGTCAAACTTTAAAATTTCAATATCTCATAACATTTTTAACCTCATATGCACATCAAGTTTGGACACAACCTTGTATTTACTATAGTGCTAGAAAATATGAAGTTACATTAATAGTTTTTATGCCAACAGATGAATTTCTATTCACTACTCAATGTGTAAGAAAATAAGCTATATAAAAAAGATCTAAGCAATAGAGATTTAGATATAAACAAAGCCACAGAGAGACAGAGCGTGATTTTACAAAAAAACAGAAACAAGAATCATCAAAATCAGAGTTTTTAAGAGGAAGAAATACCAATTACAAGTTTTAATTCTGGATTTAAAAGTAAAAATGAATTATCGTGTGTTCTTCATCTTTTCCTCGGCGTTGCCACATGGTGGGATATGATTGGTCACCAGCCAATCGTCCACTCCGATGAGTGGAAGGAGCCAGCAGAAAAACGTGGAGATATATATAAGAGTTTACAAAACACTGTAAGCAACGGAGTTGTAGTACAGTGGTAAGGCTTTGAATTTTGATCCACGAGTGCTGGGTTCGATTCCCTTGTTTGCCTGTTTTTCTCTTTTTTCCCCGATTTAGATCGGTCCAAGTTCTGAAAGGTACTAAATTCAACATTCCTCGTTGTTGGGTTCGATTCCCAGTTATAGCATTTTTTTGTCGCAAAAAAAGTGATAGCATTTTTTTAATTGCCAAACCTGCTATCTAGCTTTTAGAAAACAAGACCCTGAACTGGACAAAACAGAAGTGGCGCAATGGTTGTTCAGTGCCGGAGTTTTACTCTAGGTCCCGAGTTCGAGTTACCTACGGGCATCGGTTTTGATTTTTTGTAAAATGTTTCAACAGCCGGGTCGCATCCTCGCTGAGACACCCTGAGAGAGGCTGGCCCATGTTAGCCCATCTAACATGGCATTAGTTTGTAGCAATACTCACAAACTGTTGCAATAAGAACGCCATATTGCATCCATTTAGTTGTTTTGTTGCAATAGACAATTTACAATTGCAACGCCAAAGAAGGTTTTTGCAACCCTAAAAAGTCGTTGCCATAGGTTCAAGCTATTGCATCTACATCGAAATTCCTGTTGCAATAACCATCTGTCGATTGCAACACCACACGAAATTATTGCAACCCAAAAAAATCGTTGTAAAAGCACCAAACAAAAGCAACCACTGTAAATATAGTTGCAGTATCATCGTATTATTGCAACGAAAATCAGTGCTAATGCAACTCCAAAATAGCGTAGCAACAACATGAAGTGATTGCAACCATAGCATAGGATAGTTGCCATAGCACACACCTATTGCAACCCAAAATCATAGCTCAGGCAACCATTTTTGTCCGTTGCATTAGAGGCACATATTGCTACCATTTTGGGCAAAGGTTGCGATTTGGCCCCCCATTGGCAACCAAAATAGTGGTGTTGCAAATGTGTAGCGTGGCATTAGCCAGGAAACCTTGTAGTGAATGCAAATGATATAAGATGGAATTCTTCTCAAGTGAACCAAGCTTCCAATGCTGCTCCAAGTACCTACAAATCTCTTTTAGGCATATTTTGGTACCCAACGTGTGTTGGGTCCTACAAGGTTAGTAAGTAAGAACTTAGGAACCCAAATGGCCTTTGTGCTTGTCCTAGGTGAACCAAACACATTAGTTGCACAAGAGTCAGTTGAGTTCCTCCTAATCTTAATAAACTTATTATTGACAAGATCAAGATTAGGATTTTCACCATTTGGACAATCCTTACCAAAGTGTCCCTTTTGACGACATGTGTAGCAAGTCTTGTGTTTGATGTTGCTACTTTTATGTTTCTTGCTTGCAGAACCTTTCTTCTCTCTAAAGTTTGTTTGTGTCTTCAACCCAAGGCTGTTCTGCTTGACTTGTGGTTCGTCAGTGGAAACTGGTACCACCGGTTTGGCCAAACCGGTTCCACCGGTTTTACCTGAGGGCATACTTGATTGGCTGACACAAGCTTCAATTTCGTGCCCTTTCTCACGACATCCATAACATCTTCTCTGTGAATGCCCTCTCTTCCTTTTTGATTGTTTTGGCTTGTTTTCCTTCTCAAAAGAGCACGAGGAGGTATAATGTCCCATTTGAGAGCACTTGAGACATTTGATATGATCATGTCTCTTCTTCTTGTCGTCTTGCTTCTCTTTTGGGATGGACTTGATAGAATTATTGCAGGGACATTGCGACGTTGATCCCTTCTCAAGCTTCTTCACCATGGAATCACGGTTATCTTGAGAAGGTTGCGCAAGGCCCTTGCCTTTTAGCTTGGACAAGTCCATCTTAAGCCTTTCTACTTCTAGCTTCAGATTGTCATTATCTTGTGCAATGCGTTCATGACATGACTCTGCAAGAACTTGATCATACCATGAAGGTTTTGTTTGCGAGTCGCAAGGGTTAGCACAAGATATATCGATTTTGGCTAGAGAACATTTACACTTATGAATTTGAGGTTCTAAAGATTTCATAGTAGTAAGCATAACCTCATGATTCATTTCAAGAAAAGTGTGTGAATCTACAAGCTTCCCATAGGAACACTCTAGTTACTTATGAGTAACCTGCAAGTTCACATACTTACTAGAGAGCTCATCAAGCTGATCCTTGAGCCTTTGATTTTCTTCCTCCAATGAAATTGTCAAGGATTCATTTGACTCCTTGACTTCCTCTTTGCTTTCAGCTATATGACAATAAGAAATGTTAACATTCAAAGAGGAATGAATAGGAGCAGTAGATACCTCACTGAGCTGATGAGTCGTTGAATTTTCACTCGAGGAAAACTCATCAGTTAGCTCCTGACCGAAACCGGTGCCACCGGTTCTAGAAACCGGTACCATCGGTTCTGCCTGAGCAGAGCCAGTGAGTGTAGTCTTGTGGTTCTCTTGCTCCTTGGATGATATCACTTGAGGCTCATAGCACATAGGTGATGTTGAGCACTCCTCTAGTGACTCCATGTCTTCTTGCTCTTCGTCATCACTGTCTAAATCTTCAAAAATCTCCGTGATGAGAGACCAAATGAGATGGGCATCTTTACAAATTTCCCTTTTGCTAGAGATGATGTCCCATATATCTTCACAAACAGATTTTTGAAAGAAGTTAGTAACACAAGTATTGAGTTGCGCGCAAGCTAACTCCTCTTGAGTGATATTTGATCGATCAAAATTGTTTGTATCATACTTAGTAGGTAGAATGCTCTTAACTAAAACATGTTCAATAACAGGATCTATTTTTCTAAGAGCATTATGAACATTACCAACCCACGAAGCATAGTTTGAGCCGTCAAGCTTGAGAGGCTCAAAGTTTATCTTAAATGACATCTTTTCTTCATGGCGGTTAAGCTTAGATGTGAAGCCAAGCTCTGATACCAATTGAAAGGACCTTGATGTCGTCTAGAGGGGGGGTGAATAGGCGAGCCCTGAAAATATTGCCACTTAAAACTAATTTATTAGTGACAATTGGGTATTCGAAATACCACTTTTAGAAATTCAGTAAATGAACTTCTAAAAGGATCTTTGGAATCTCCAAATAAAAGAATAGCACGCCTAACGTAGCGGAAATAGAACACTGCCACCAAAACTGGTACCATCGGTTTTGCAAAACCGGTGCCACCGGTTTTGTCCCGGCAGTGAACCCCCAAGTTAGATAGAATATGTTAGGGAGCTCGGAATCAAACCAAACTTGGAGATGATGATTTAAATGTCTTTCTAAGTTATATCTCCAAATCCCTGCACTCAAAAACACATATACAACAATATCGAGCAATTTCACCAATTTGCAATATAAGCACAAAGAAGCTCAAACCAGCGAGGAGACACAAGATTTGTTTCCCGAAGTTCGGATTCACTGCTCGCACCAAGCAGCCACCAAGGCACGGTGAATCCTACTCTCCGTTGAGGAAGCTTATGCGACCACACTAGGTCAAGCTATCTCCTCCTTCCACTAGCTTGCTTCTTCCCTTTCGGAGGCGAAGCACGACCTGCACAAACAATCCCGCAGCTCACCACACCTTGGTAGCTCACGGGCAACACCTAGCCGTCTAGGAGCGAAGCTCCAAGAGTAACAAATGAATCACACGAACTTGATGAAGTCCAACAGTGCTCAAGGTGCTTTGGTGCTCTCAATCTTCTTACAAAGGCTGCTCTCTCTACTACCCAACTCAAATATCTCACAATATCAAGCAATCCTCACAAAGAGGGGTTGGGTAGAGCAAATATGGCTTTTTCTTGGCAAGGAAGAGCAGGGAAGCACTATAGCAACCTCAGGAACAGCAGCTTGCCACTGTGGAGGTCGTGGGGTATAAATACTCCACTCCACAAAAACTAGCCGTTACAGACCCAGTGAAAACCGGTGCCACCGGTTCCTAAAACCGGTGCCACCGAGATTTCAAACTAACTAGCCGTTGGAGCTATCTGACACAAAACTGGTGCCACCGGTTTCCCAAAACCGGTGCCACCGGTTTTGCCCTGGCAAAACCAGTGAAGTGTATGTGTGGCTTCTGTGTCTCTCATCAACTCACATGGGTTTCTTGAGCACTTAGACAATTTCAAGACTACATGTGATGCATCCCTCTTGATAGTACGGCATACCTATACTCAAGATCAAATATAAATACTATTGATACACTTGAGCTTCATCACTTTGAACTATGCCATACTTCTTCAATGTATCCGCTTGAGAGTTGCATCCAACTTGTCTTCTTTGAATTGAGCACTTCTAGTCCAATTCACCTTCTCACAACTTACTTCTAGAAAGATTGATACTTGCCAATATGAACACCACATGTGACCAAGATTCATCAAGTTGAAATACAAAGAAAGTTTTGTCACCCTAGCAAAGATACATGACTCAAGTCCGCAACTTGATCACACATTGCTTAGTCCCTAGAAACACTATCCTGAACTCCACCTCTTCATCCTTGCATCGCAAATAGATTCACAATAGTTTGTATCAACAATGAAAACCAATTCTTGATTTGCAATATATTCACTTCACTTGAACCTTTCATTTCTATCAAAGTCATCATGTCTTGTTTGCAAGTCATTCTTCAAATATAGACCAAGAATAAGCCATATCACTGTTGGTATTTCTTACGGTCGCAGATAAATTCGCAAGCGCACGGATACCGTTGTAGCTTTCACCCGGAAGTATTCAGGGTATCGAATCCACAGGGAACGTGTGTACTAATCTTCTAACTAGATCGTCCAAGGACAACAAGAGAAATGATTGGCGAGGGTAGAGAGGATCCCTATGGTTTAAGGACCTTGAGGAAGAATAATCTCAGAGTCTATAGTTTACTTACTTTGGGCACCGGGGTATCCTAGGCCTCTAGGAAATTGCCGACCAACAGCTCTACGCCGTACCCGTACGTGGAGGATTACAAAGGACGGACAGGGCTGTCACCACCTGCCGCCTACCTCTTCTAATCCGTGAGATCACGAACACTTACTAGAAGAAGAAAGCATCCGTCGAGGTACAAGATTGGGAAAGAGTGCCGACAGCCCCGGCACTTCCCCCGGACTACCCCTCACTCTCTCCCTATTCTCTAGATACTACACTGGAGTAGAGCTTCGCCTTGGAGTGGAGCTTGTGGCTTCTCAATCTTGTGTGTGTTGAGAGTGAGGGGTAGGGGGTATTTATAGTGTGGGGAGTGCCTTGGGAGAGTGGAGATCCTCCCTAGATCCTAGAGAATATTCTTCTCACTATTCTTCCCTTGTGCCAAGTGTCTTAGGAACCGACTCAGAAACGTCGGTGGCATGAAGGAAAAAGTCACGCAGGAAAATATCCGCGACTGTGCTTCTTCGGCAGAAATCCGTACGTCCAGCTTGGCCTCGATCCGTGTGAAGTTCTTCTCGGTGAATCAGCAGCTGACACGTAGTCCTGGCCGGGTCTCCCGCGCGTGCGGGCACCTGGGCGATCCGCGCCTCTGTGCGGTATCCGATCAGCGGCCGCCACCTGCCCCCATGCACGGTCAACCCGCTCCTCCGTCTCCTGCGCGTGCGCACGCACGGCCTGAGAGCCACCATGGCTGGGCCCGCTTGGCCGCTCTCGCGTTCACGCGGTGGAGCGCGCCTTGTGCATGGCTCCGTGCCCCACTGGGCCCCTCGTGGGCCTGCCTGGCCAGATGGCAAGCTGCTGGTCTGGCATGGCGCCTGGCCTATGGCAAGCTGCCACGTCCCCTATAGCCCGTGCGTGGGGGAGCCGAGTGTACTCGTGCCTGTTGGCCCCATTTGTCTTCTGTGCATGTGCATTACATGGCTGGTAGGTGGGTGGGTTTTTCCAACAAGTGTTGCACGTGTTCTTGGATGACGATGAGGTAAGCATGATGCCATCAAGCTTGGTAAGTCTTCCAACTTTATATCTCTCACGTGCTTTATATTCTTTGTAACTAATTTTGTATCTCCAGTCATTATCTTTTTAATCCCAGACATATATAAATATAATATCCAATTCAGTCATCTTGACGAGCTCCTTATTATGGTGTACTCTATATAGGCATTTGAGATAGTTTGTGATAATAATATTTATATCTCATCTCAAGCCTATAGTGCTCTTTCTGCATGACAAAGTAAAACACCAACACTCATGGAATTAGTTAGTAATAAACCCTATCACTATGTTTGGTGTTTATATTTAATATATTTCTTGCAGGAGTTGACGATTAAAATTGACAGTTAAGGACCGTCAACAAGCTCCCCCACACTTGGCCTTTGCTCGTCCTCGAGTAAAGTTTAAGGACTAAGGTGGAGCAACATGACTCCAACTAATATGATGCAAGCATATAAGTTATTCCAAAACATACCTGCACTTGTGAATTTGATGTGTCTATCATGCCATCTTTAGTGGTTGAGGAATGGAACGGCATTGGTTCAAGTCATCTGCACTCTTCTGTTAAGTAACTTGGGTTTTTGGTAAATTTTCAAAAACATAACCTTACCTAGCTCCTCGAATGATTCTCTCAGATCGCTCAATGTGTATGATTCCTCACCAAGGCATTTCTTTGCATTCTTTCACCTACTTCTAAAAGGCTTATTTGGATCTCAAGGTAGGATTAAAGATAAGGCATACTTGCATCACATATATTGCAATATCAAAAAGTGGATCCAAGAAGAATACTATTCATACAATCTGATCAAGATGTGCATGTGTGTGGAACAATGGAATGATAACTCCCTTTTGTATGATCTCTCTCCTCTTGAAAATATTTTGAGAACATGGCTATCTATATTTTTTTTCTCATGATACTTGGGCCTTCATGTGCCCATATTTTTCTCTCTCTTTTTTTTGCTTGGACCTTCATGTGTCCATTTTTTTCTATAGCCCATGTCTCTTTTGAAATAATACTTGGAGAGGAGATCAACATTTTAAATGGAGTATTTATTTTGTGGATGGATGCAATGTATGTTGCTAACTTCCAATGTAGAAATTTAGCATGTATATGTGGAGTGTACGTGATCTTGATCAGAAAAGCATGAAAAGCATCTTACAAGGGTCACAACAATTTGACAAAGCTCAATGCAATAAACAAGCAGCATATGTGTATGGGTTTTGAAATGTGAACATCATATGGCTTTGGTAGAAATAAGGCATCCCCGAGGAGCTTTGCAAGGCTATTGATTTTAAAGTTTTGCAAAAAAACAAAACATCCCAAGCACTTTATACAGAAAGAGCAAGATTTCTTTCATCATACCATATCTCATTAATCAACCACTTAGATAAACATGTTTCCCTAAAGAGATATGTTCACAAGCAGCAGGCGCATGTGCAAGGAATAAAGTATATGCAAGCCAATCAAGGATAGACATGTAAACCAAAGGAGCATCCAAGTGCATTTTATCAAGAGTTAAATTTAAGTGATCATCTCAAGATAGAAGATATTTAAACTCATGAATTAGAGACATGAATTAGAGAGGGTGAGGGACAGGATGTGCAAACCATTGCTTTGGACGAAAATGTGGACGAGAGGTGCCAGATGGCCTTCGGCCGACCAAGGGGATCGGCCGACACCTTCTGGGGCTCGGTCGCCTTGATCTTTCTTGAGCTGACATGTGCGATGTTGTACAACCTGTCTGTGGGTGGTCTCGATAATGTGCACGTCAGGAAACTCGAGAGACCCCCATACTTGATCTTGTACCTGCATTTATTCATACATGGTGGAAACAAAACAATGGCTCTTTGGTTTTAAAGACCAAGAGCCTTTATTGGATTCAAATATTTCTTTTTTTAGTTATGCAATTTTTATGGAACATTTTTTTTATAGATCAAGATGCAAGAACTAGCATCACCTGAAAACCAAGACAAAAATTTTGTACAAATGGAACTTATTGCGAAATACTTACCGACCTCCCCCACACTTGGATTTTTGTGTCGTTGGACACCAAAAATCAAGTGTGTTGGCCTCCTTCAAAATTCGTTCCACGAGCAAAACTTACCAAGGTGTTACTGCTGATGTAGCTCCATGTTCTTAAGCATCACCTGTCCATCGTTCTTCTCAATCTCCACCTGAAATGGTTAGCGACCAAAAATACCCGAAGGAAAGTTTATCCTAAAAACATGTTCTTGCTTTTATTTGAAAGGAAAAATAAATGATAATCCGGGCCATCTCGCAGCAGTGCTTTGTTTATGGTCTGAAGCTAAACCATGGGGAATCCTCACATTGCTGCTATCATTGGCGACATAGTTCCCCACTCCATCGTCAATTGTAGATGTACCGTTGAAGTTCTAGCTGCAATGTTAGTGCCAAAGATGCAACACGAAATCTGCAATGTTTATGATAAACGAATGCATCCACAACCAACCTCCTAAACATTTTAGAAATGAGGACGTTAAGATGGTTGTAGTCCTTGTGTGTGCTTGTGGCACAAAATGTGTTTGACTCTGGAGATTCGTTAAATGAGCATGACTCTTGTGGGATTTTGAAAGAGAAGGTTTCATGCTCATTTAGAGAATCCTTTCGCTCGGACTCCAGAGTCAATACTTCAAGCGTGTCCATGGCCTTTGGGTTCTCCAACTCAAGAGGTTCATCATTGAAAATCGGAGTTGTTTCTCGACCATTATCGAGAATAACTTCCTGAGGGTCTAAGAGACACGGCTTCCGCTTGATTGAACGTGATGGTGAAGGTCGCTCGAGATGAGAAGTAGGTTTGAATGGCGACACAAACATTACCTTCTCCAACGGACTATACTGGGGAGGAGGCTTTGCTCTTGGAATTTTTGGGCAAGAGATAGGATTGGCAAAAGCAGCTTTCCCAAGTATGTCATGAAGGCTCCCATGAGATGCTTCTTTTTGGAGAATCTTTTCTAGTGGGAGGCCTATGAGAAGATCAAAATCAAAGATAGAAAAGATATGGAAATCTAGATGAACCTTGATTTTGTCTATTTTGATCGGCACAGCCCTTGCAATTCCATGACATTCAAAGATGTGTCCTGAGGGACTTTTGAAAAGCTTGTCGGTCGAGGCTAGAGGCATGTTACCCAAAAAAGTGTTTGCAAAGGATTTAGACATGATGTTAGCCTCGACGGTTGGGTTGTAAAGGGCTTCTACAGTAATTCCCCTTAAAGAGCAATGCATGGTTTTGGAAGGTGCAACCATCCGAATTGCTTCGGAAGAACGCTTTACTTCCTTTAACCATTCCATTGGTGGTTCCCTTATGGATATATCGGGGAAAACCTCCATGAGTGGCTCTGAAGGATGATAAATGGGAGGTGTCGCAGCCTTCTTGTGCCTAGTGTGATCCGAGGGATTTCCAGAATCCTCGGATGCCGAAGGTAGAACTTTTTCTTCCTTCGGTGGCTTTGGTTCGGATGTGGGCTCTAAGACTGGATCGTGCGAGGTAAAAAGGTTTGGCTCGGGTCTTGTCTTAGAGCTGTGCTGGGGTTTGTGCTGTGTTTCGGTGGAGGGAGTATTTTCCAGAATCCTTTCAAGAAGAGCTCTCCCTTCATCCAGGGTTACGTGCATGAACGAACCACCGGCGGCACCATCTAGGATGAAAGCAGCTTCCTTTTTTAGGCCTGATCGAAAATGTTGCATGAGCATGAAGTCGGGTATGCCTAAGTCTGGACCAAACTTGTTTAGTGAAAGAAACCTCTCCCAAGCTGCACCTAGAGTTTCCTTCTCACTCTGCTGGAAGCAGAGGATCTCCCTCCGAAGGGCACATATACGGTGAATGGGCAAGAAGTAAAGACAAAATTTGTCCCGTAGTTTTCCCCAATTTCCGTTTACGTCCTTGACGGTTTGGTAGTACCATCTCTTTGCCGTTTCATCGAGAGAGAACGGAAATAACTTCCATTTAATGGTCTCTTGTGTCATGCCTGAGATTCTCAAATATGAGCACAACAATTCAAATTCTCGCAAGTGATCATAAGGATTTTCGTTGTTGGCCCCTAAGAAGGTTTTATTCCGAACCATGGCTATAAAGCCGGGGTGGAGTTCAAAGCTAGATGTGGTGATTGGTTGATCAGAAGGTGGTAGCTCAAAGAACTCACGCCTTGGAGCAGAGAAGTCTATAATAGAATATTGCTCCATGGTAGAGGGGGTAACTGGTAAAAGAAAATAAAAAGGAAAATAAAAAGATACGAGGACGAACAAGGTTCGAAAATAATATAGCAACCGTTCCCCGGCAATGGCGCCAGAAAGCTTGTTGGTATTTCTTACGGTCGCAGATAAATTCGCAAGCGCACAGATACCGTTGTAGCTTTCACCCGGAAGTATTCAGGGTATCGAATCCACAGGGAACGTGTGTACTAATCTTCTAACTAGATCGTCCAAGGACAACAAGAGAAATGATTGGCGAGGGTAGAGAGGATCCCTATGGTTTAAGGACCTTGAAGAAGAATAAGCTCAGAGTCTATAGTTTACTTACTTTGGGCACCGGGGTATCCTAGGCCTCTAGGAAATTGCCGGCCAACAGCTCTATGCCGTACCCGTACGTGGAGGATTACAAAGGACGGACAGGGCTGTCACCACCTGCCGCCTACCTCTTCTAATCCGTGGGGCTACGAGGCAAACAAAGGTAACTTCTAGCCCAGACACCACGTCTATGCTATCAATTACTACTTTAGTCTTGTTCCTAGACCAAAGTATTCACTAAGCATTCACAAATGATTAATGAACGATGAACCCGCAAGCAACTATTGAAGAGAACTTACTTAATCAAGAGAACTTAATACCATAAGAGATCACGAACACTTACTAGAAGAAGAAAGCATCCGTCGAGGTACAAGATCGGGGAAGAGTGCCGACAGCCCCGGCACTTCCCCCGGACTACCCCTCACTCTCTCCCTATTCTCTAGATACTACACTGGAGTAGAGCTTCGCCTTGGAGTGGAGCTTGTGGCTTCTCAATCTTGTGTGTGTTGAGAGTGAGAGTGCGGACAACCCCGGCACTTTCCCCGGACTACCCCTCGCTCTCTCCCTATTCTCTAGATACTACACTGGAGTAGAGCTTGTGGCTTCTCAATCTTGTGTGTCTTGAGAGTGAGGGGTAGGGGGTATTTATAGTGTGGGGAGTGCCTTGGGAGAGTGGAGATCCTCCCTAGATCCTAGAGAATATTCTTCTCACTATTCTTCCCTTGTGCCAAGTGTCCTAGGAACCGACTCAGAAACGTCGGTGGCGCGAAGGAAAAAGTCACGCAGGAAAATATCCGCGACTGTGCTTCTTCGGCAGAAATTCGTACGTCCAGCTTGGATTCGATCCGTGTAAAGTCCTTCTCGGTGAATCAGCAGCTGACACGTAGTCCTGGCCGGGTCTCCCGCGCGTGCGGGCACCTGGGCGATCCGCGCCTCTGTGCGGTATCCGATCAGCGGCCGCCACCTGCCCCCATGCACGGTCAACCCGCGCCTCCGTCTCCTGCACGTGCGCACGCACGGCCTGAGAGCCACCATGGCTGGGCCCGCTTGGCCGCTCTCGCGTTCACGCGGTGGAGCGCGCCTTGTGCATGGCTCCGTGCCCCACTGGGCCCCTCGTGGGCCTGCCTGGCCGGATGGCAAGCTGCTGGTCTGGCATGGCGCCTGGCCTATGGCAAGCTGCCACGTCCCCTATAGCCCGTGCGTGGGGGAGCCGAGTGTACTCGTGCCTGTTGGCCCCATTTGTCTTCTGTGCATGTGCGTTACATGGCTGGTAGGTGGGTGGGTTTTTCCAACAAGTGTTGCACGTGTTCTTGGATGACGATGAGGTAAGCATGATGCCATCAAGCTTGGTAAGTCTTCTGACTTTATATCTCTCACGTGCTTTATATTCTTTGTAACTAATTTTGTATCTCCAGTCATTATCTTTTTAATCCCAGACATATATAAATATAATATCCAATTCAGTCATCTTGACGAGCTCCTTATTATGGTGTACTCTATATAGGCATTTGAGATAGTTTGTGATAATAATATTTATATCTCATCTCAAGCCTATAGTGCTCTTTCCTGCATGACAAAGTAAAACACCAACACTCATGGAATTAGTTAGTAATAAACCCTATCACTATGTTTGGTGTTTATATTTAATATATTTCTTGCAGGAGTTGACGATTAAAATTGACACTTAAGGACCGTCAACAATCACCATGTCACTTGTCCATTCAACCTAACTTGCATTATGCAACATTTTAATCCAACATGATCTAAGATATCCCATATCAATGTTAAACAAGCTTTCATCAATTTTTAGAAACAAATATATTACACACACATCTCATGTCTCTTTCTTTGTTGCACCATAGCTTGCCATCTTTCATATTCATATATAATGGGAGCAATCACTTATTTATTCATGTCAACATGAGCCATCCACATTGAATTCAACTAATGACCAATAGTGAATCATCAATATATAATTTAATTCCTGCTCATAATCTTTAACAAACATGTTAGTCCTTTAATCCTTTTGTCATTCAATTCACCAAAACCCACAAGGGAGCCTAGATGCACTTTCAGGTGGCAGTTGACAAATTTACCAAATGGATCGAGTACAAGGTTGTGCCCGACACCAAGTCTGCTACAGTCGCCAAGTTCATTGAAGAACTCACCCACCGGTTTGGTATTCCGAACCGTATCGTCATCGACCTAGGATCAGAGTTCACAGGACATGAGTTCTAGGATTTCTTTCAGAACAACTACATTGACGTCTACTACTCTTCCTCAGCGCACCCCAGGTGCAATGGTCAAGTTGAGCGAGCCAACGACATGGTCCAGGACTCGCTCAAGAAGGCCATGTACGACGACCTTAGCAAGCACGCTGGCCGGTGGGCCAAAAAAGTACCTCACGTCATGTGGGGCCTACGAACACAGAAGAGCCGGGCAACCGGCTACACCCCATTCTTTTTGGTATACGGCTCTGAAGCCGTCCTCCCAGTCGACCTCGCTTACGGTGCCCCGCGCATCCAGCACTATGAGGAAGGTGAAGCAGAAACAAGTTGGCGGTTCAACATCGACAACGCGGAAGAGCACCGACTCGCCGCCCTGACCCAACACACCTGGCACGAGCAGCAAGTCTGGTGATACCATGACAATAACGTTTGGGAACATCCAGGGAAGTCGTCTCGCCAGGGACATACCGCCTCCAGTGGACTAATGGTGACCCCGTCCTGAACGTGTGGAACATCCAGCATCTCATGAAGTTCTCCCCGTAGATGTTCTCAAAAGCTATGTACTTTTCCTCTCATATTAATAAAAAGCATTCTTTCTTCGCTAATGACTCTGGGTCATATGCCCCGTTGTTTCCTCCTCACCTGACATCCAAGCTGATGATCGGGGACTGGGCCCGACCTAGACAGCGTTCAATCTATCACGATCACAGGGAGAGTCTCCGCCGACTCTGACTTCCGAAGTCCTTGCCCGACCCCATGTTCCCCTCGATGACAGCCGAGCTAACCCGGTCGGCCCAAGTCCCTAGCCGTGAAACCCTAAGCTCTGTGCTCAACCCGTGTGCTACCAGCGAGTAAGCCTTCCAGCTAAGCGTCACTGAGTGGTAAGCCATCCTCTCTGTGAACAGTGGTTAGCGGGATAAAAGGGCACTTAAACGGCACAAGGCAGTGACCGATCGGGCGACGCAGAGTTCTAGTCGGCAGGGAAAAGGGTCTACTACTCACTCTATTAATCATAACACACAATGCTTCAATAAGCTTAACTCTACTTTATATAACGCAAAGCATAGTATACATCAATAATTGTTATTTTACAAGCCAAGCTCTTTTGATACAGCTAGAACTGTACATGGTCCGGTTTAACCGATTTCAGGGCAAAGACCGACCCAACCCGTAAGGGACGACAGTTCCACGGTTTGTAACCCGCTCTTCCGTAGCATCCGCACAAGGGCAGAGAGCAGCCTTGCGCGCATACAGTATATGGCGCAACAAGGGTCACCGCCGATGAGGAGAGCCACCGCCAAGATCTCCGCCTCTCCTTCGTCGGTGCCGTACTCGCGGTCGTTGACGTCCAGGCGTAGTGTGAGGGCGAAAAGGTGGGTGGCAAGGACAACAGCTTCATCCTGAAGCTTTCACCAGACATGGAGAAGCTGCAGCAGCGAAGCAAGGGCCCACCGGCACCTGCTATTTAGGTACTTCAGCGAGCGCAAGGAGGCAGTTCAGCGCTTCATCGTGCACACGAAAATTTGGCGTGGTACCATCGGTGAGGCCACGCAAGCTCTCGCCATGCAGCAACGTCGAATACGGCACCGTGCAGCCTGGGTGCTTCGTCGCGCGGCGACGCGTCCAGTGGGGAATCGATGCCTACCTGATTGATATTGTCTGCAATTGATTTCCTGCCTGATGGATTTATTGATCTGCAAGGGGGGATTGAGTTTTTCGTTGTCGATCTCCTGCCGCGGCCAACTTCAGCGGCGATTGCTCCCTGCTCCAATTACCATCTTTCTCATGCTCCCTCTAATTTCCTGAGCACTAGGTTAAGTGGTTTGGAACCGGATTTAAACCAACCCGTACGCAGCATCACGAGCGGTTTGCAATGGGCCGGTTCCATGGGTTAACCGGGTTGAAACTAATCCATGAATAGGGCTAGCTACAGCCTCTGCCAAGGGCGTACACTCCTCAACCAGGTCGTTGTTGGTATTTCTTACGGTCGCAGATAAATCCGCAAGCGCACGGATACCATTGTAGCTTTCACCCTAAAGTATTCAGGGTATCGAATCCACAGGGAATGAGAGAGCACTGTCTAATCACTAAAGTTGACCGGATCGATCGAGTTTATATGAAGGCTGGGTAGAGAGGATAACTTAGCACTAAGCTGGGAATATAGCGAAGGGAGTTCTCCTATGCTTGCTTTGGGCACCGGGGTATCCTAGACCTCTAGAAAATTGCTGGCATACAGCTCTACACCGTACCCATACGTGGAGGATTACAAAGGACAGACAGGGTTGTCACCACCAGCCGCCTACCTCTACTAATCTGTGGGGCTACGAAGCAAACAAAGGTAGTCGATAACCTAAGCACCACGCTTAAGATATATATATTGCTACTCTAATCTTAGCTAGAGGCTAGAGCACTTTATAAATAAGGCGACGAACCTACAAGCACAATAAAGAACTCAACTTTCTATAACTTAGACTTAAATAATAAGCTGAATATCCCCGATACTTACTAAGGAGCTCGCATTCGCCAAGGTATAAGTGGAGGGTCACCGACACACCGGGACTCCTCCAGACTCTCCCTCACACTCTCCCTATATCTACTCTCATTTGAGGAGGGCTTCGCCTTGACTTGATGTTCTAGCTCGATGGTGATCTTCAATGACCGGGGCGCAACTATTTATAGCTTGTAGAGGCGGTTGGGAGTGGACACGTGGAAGATGAGGACGAACGGACTCAGTCCCAGGTCGGGCGACGCGGGCCCATCTTCGACTGAGTGACTGTCTCGAAGGTCCTCATGACAGTTCCAGGTGGTATAGCTGCATTTGAGTTCGTTTTGTTTGCGAGGTGGGCCTTTCAATCCATGTGACCTCCCCTTGGACTATTCCCATCTTTTGGATCCAACCGACATGGAATCAGCGATTAGGATGATCCCCAAATGTGCTTCTTTGCCCTGGAGGAAAATGGGCCCCATTGGGCTCCGGGCCAGGCTCGGCCGACCGGGCTAGTTCGGCCGACGGACCTTTTGTGCCCGATTGCTCTCATCTTTTACCAGCCACTATCTTGTAGGCCCTGGAGTCCTACCTAAGGTGACACCACTCCATTTGAGTATGTGTACTTGTGGATGTGGCCTCTTTGATCTATGTGCTTCTCTTGAGGTCCTTCTCGCTTATGGGCTTGACCCTA
Organism: Alloteropsis semialata; assembly: GCA_004135705.1. Taxonomy (NCBI): domain Eukaryota; kingdom Viridiplantae; phylum Streptophyta; class Magnoliopsida; order Poales; family Poaceae; genus Alloteropsis; species Alloteropsis semialata. Next base: position 45,360,964 of record CM014271.1, read on the forward strand.
CCTTGATGCATAGGCAAAGATTGGTCTAGAGTGTCTTTCCTAGGATATATCCAAAGATAGGCGCATTTGGCCTTGGTTGGGCATCGGCCAACCTGGCTAGGTTGGGCGACGGCTCACCGAGTCCGTTTCGCCTCAAATTTCACCTGTTGCCTCCTGCATACACATAGTCACCAAAACTAGTTGAATTTGTTAGATATAATCCCTATATCTATGGTGAATGTATATTTGTATGTCAGAGTTGACGGTCTGAGATGTGCATTAATGACCATCAACAAGCTCCCCCACACTTAGCCTTTACTCGTCCTCGAGTGAAGCTTTAAAGACTAAGGTGGAAACCATGACTCCAATTGATATGATACTACCATATAAATTATTCCAAGACATACCTGCACTTGTGAATTTGGAAGTGTCTATCATGCCATCTTGGGTGGTTGAGGAACAGAACGGCCTTGATTCAAGTCATCTCAACTCTTCTGTTAAGTAGCTTGGGTTTTCGATAAATTTTCAAAAACACGGCCTTACATAGCTCCTCAAATGATTCTCTCAGATCGCTCATTATGTATGATTCCTCATCAAGGCATTTCTTTGCCGCTTCTTTTCACCCTACTTCAAAAAGGCTTATGTGAAGCTCAAAGTAAGAGTAAAGATAAGGTATACTTGCATCACATATATTGCAAAATCAAAGAGCAGATCCAAGAAGAAAACTATTCATACAATCTAATCAAGATATGCATGTGTGTGGAGGGAAAGAGGGCGTATAAAAATATGATGACTCCCTTTTTGTATGATCTCTCACTCCTTTTTAATCTGTTTTGAGAACATGGCTATAATATATATATTTTTTTATGATTCTTGGGCCTTCATGTGCCCATATTTTTTTCTCTTTTTTTTTGCTTGGACCTTCATGTGTCCATATTTGTTTTCTATAGCCCATGTCTCTTTTGAAATAATACTTGGAGAGGAGATTAACACTTAAATGGAGTATTTATTTTTTGGATGGATGCAATGTATGTTGCTAACTTCCAATGTAGAAGTTTAACATGTGTATGTGGAGTGTACGTGATCTTGATCATGAAAACATGAAAAGCATCTTACAAGGGTCACAACAATTTGACAAAGCTCAATGTAATAAACAAGCAGCATATGTGTATGGGTTTTTTAGAGTGAACATCATATGGCTTTGGTAGGAATAGGGCATCACTGAGGAGCTTTATAAGGTTACTGATTTTAAATTTTTGCAAGAAAAAACATCCCAAGCACTTTATACAGAAAGGGCAAGACTTCTTTCATCATACCATATCTCATTAATCAATCATTTAGATAAACATGTTTTCCTAAAGAGATATATTCACAAGCAACAGGTGTATGTGCAAGGAATAAACTATATGCAAGCCAATCAAGGATAGACATGTAAACCAAAGGAGCATCCAAGTTCATTTTATCATGAGTTTAGTTTGAGTGATCATCTCAAGATAGGATTGAATTAAGCTCATGAATCAGAGGGGATGTGAGATAGGGTGCGCAAACCATCGCTCTGGACGAAAATGGAGGCGAGAGGTACCAAAGGGCCTTTGGCCGACCTGGGGGATCGGCCGACCCCTTGTGGGCCCTTTCCACCTTGATCTTTCTTGTGTAGTCTTGTGCGATGTTGTGCAGCCTGTCTGCGGGTGGTCTCGAACATGTGTGCATCGAAAAGCTCGAGAGACCCCCACACTTGATCTTGTACCTGCATTTATTCATACATGGTGAAAACAAAACAATGGCTCTTTGGTTTTAAAGACCAGGTGCCTTATTGAATTCAAATATATTTTCTTTATATAGTTATGCAATTTTTTTATGGAACATTATTTTAGAGCAAGATGCAAGAACTAACGTCACCAGAAAACCAAGATAAAAATTTTATACAAATGGAACTTGTTGCGAAATACTTACCGACCTCCCCCACACTTGGATTTTTGTGTTGTGGGACACCAAAAATCAAGTGTGTTGGCTTCCTTCGAAATTTGTTCCACGAACATAACTTACCAAGGTGTTACTATTGATGTAGCTCCATGTTCTTAAGCATCACCTGTCCATCATTCTTCTTAATCTCCACCTGAAATGGTTAGCGACCAAAAATACCCGAAGGAAAGTTTGTACTAAAAACATGTTCTTGCTTTTTATTTGAAAGGAAATTAAATGATAATCCGAGTCATCTCCCGGCAGTGCTTTGTTTATGAACTGAAGCTAGACCATGGGGAATCCTCACATTGCTGCTATCATTGGCGATGTAGTTCCCCATTCCATCATCAATTGTAGATGTACCTTTGAGGTTCTAGCTGCAATGTTAGTGCCAAAGATGCATCCACTAAATCTGCAATGTTTGTGATAAACAAATGCATCTACATCTAACCTCCTATACATTTTAGAAATGAGGACCTTAAGGTGGTTGTAGCCCTCGTGTGTGCTTGTGGCACAAAGCGTGACTAACTCTGGAGATTCATTAAATGAGCATGACTCTTGTGGGATTTTGAAAGAGAAGTTTTCATGCTCATTTATAGAATCCTTTCGCTCAGACTCCAGAGAATACTTCAAACGTGTCCATGGCCTTTGGGTTCTCCAACTCAAGAGGTTCATCATTGAAAATCAGAGTTGTTTCTCGACCATTATCGAGAATAAATTCCTGAGGGCCTAAGGGACACAGCTTCCGCTTGATTGAAGGTGATGATGAAGGTCGTTCAAGTTCATAGAGATGAGAAGTAGGTTCGAATGGCGACACAAACATCACCTTCTCGAGCGGGCTATGCTCGGGAAGAGGCTTTGCCATAGGAATTTCTGGACAAGAAATATAAGTGGCAAGAGTAGCTTTCCCGAGCTCTCCATTGAGGCTTCCTTGAGATACTTCTTCTTGGAGAAGCTTTTCTAGTGGGTGGCATAGGAGAAGATCAAAATCGAGGGTATCAAAGATATGGAAGTCTAAGTTTACCTCAATTTTGTCTAACATGATCGTCATGGCACTTGCGACCCCCCAATATTGAAGAATGTGTCCAAAAGGACAACTTTTGAGGACTATGTCGGATGACCTTAGCGGAACATTTTCCAAGAGGGCATGTGCTAGGTGCCATGGCATGACATTGATCTCCATGACGGGATTAAAATGGGCTTCTATGACTGCTCCCCTTATATAACATGGAAGGATTATGGAAGGTGAACTATTCTAAATTTCTTTGGAAAGGTACCTCACTCCATCCGACCATTCCTCCTTTATGGCTTTCACGAGAAATGCTTCGTTGGGAGGATCAGGAGGATGAGAAAGAGGGACTGTCGAAGCCTTCTTGTGCCAAGGGTAGTCCGAGGTGTTTTCATTGTTTTCATATTGATCATCCTCGAATTTTAAATGGAATCCTGAAGGTTGAATTTCTTCTTCCTTCAAGGATTTTGGTTCGGGAGTGGGCTCTAAGGCTAGATCTTGCGAGGTGAATATGTTTGGCTCAGATATGGTCATTCTAGGATCATCTTGCTCGGATCTTGTCTTAGAACTGTGCTGGGGTTCGTGCTGTGTTTCGGGGGAGGGAATGTTTTCCAGAATCTTTTCTAGAAGAGCTCTCCCTTCATTCAAGGTTACGTGCATGAACGAACCACCGGCGGCACCATCTAGGATGAAAGCAGCTTCTTTTTTTCAGGCCTGATCAAAAATGTTGCATGAGCATGAAGTCGGGTATGCCTAAGTCTGGGCTAAACTTGTTTAGTGAAACAAATCTTTCCCAAGCTGCACATAGAGCTTGCTTCTCACCCTGCCGGAAGCAGACGATCTCCCTCCGAAGGGCACATATACGGTGAATGGGAAAGAAGTAAAGACAAAACTTGTCCTGTAGTTTTCCCCAATTTCTGTTTACACCCGTGACGGTCTAGTAGTACCATCTCTTTGCCTTCTCATCAAGAGAGAACAAAAATAACTTCCATTTGATGGTCTCTTGTGTCATGCCTGAGACTCTCAGACATGAGCACAACAACTTGAATTCTCGCAGGTGATCATAAGGTTTTTCGTTGTTGGCCCCTTGTTGATGCTCCTTAGCGACACACTTTTACTCTTGTTTATCTTCAATAATGGCATGAATTTGATATCTAAACTAACGATCATACTCTATAACCGGGATGTTTTCGCATATGCATGTGTTTTTGGAGGAATTCTGTTTATGCAGGTTTTTGGGCTTAAATGGAGCACAAATGGACCAGCCTTGGAACCAAGGACAACACGGTGAACGATGAAGGCCAGAGGCCCAAGAACAGGCCAGGCCGGCTGGCCCCACATGGCCTACCGGCCGGCCTAGGTGATTTCAAGCCCCGTTCGTGCTCAACTTTGGTGAACCGACCTCCAAGAGTATTTGAAAGGCAAGTGCTTCAAGACAAGGTCAAGAGACTTCGGGGTCAAGGCAACTCAATTGGAGCATTTAGAAGTTTATCACTTCCCATTCTTACCTCGAAGATATCCCCAAGCAAATGACGTCCAAAGGCCCACATGCATAGGTGGAACAACTACTGAAGCATAAAGAAGACTTGGAGAGAAAGATGGAGACGAGACGGCCAAGGAAAGCCCTAGGCCAGCCGGCCTGAACCCCGTGGGCCGGCCGGCCCAGGCCTTTCCTGTGGCGGTTCGCCCCCCTTCGACCTAGGGTTTCCTCAGGGTATAAATAGCCCCTATGCCTTCATGCCACGCACCAATCAATTCGTCATTCGCCGCCGAGGAGCAGAGAAGCTAGAGGGACACCTTTCGGAGAGCTGAGGGTCGTGCTAGTTGTCTAGGGTTCTTCTCTAGCCGACGTGGAAACCTGCGAGGAAGACCATGTCGGAGTTCTGGAGCTAGGATCATCAAGATCAAGGTAGGATCCCGGTGGTGATCTTGTGATGTACTTACATTCATGGTGAAGTTATATGTGTTTCCGAATCTTTAGCGATCAAGTGCCTCTCTTTATGATTTCGTTCTTGCTTGGGTTTGCTTCTTCTCCAATCTATTCTCGAGATAGATTGCTCGGGGTGTTCTTGTAGCCATGGTGGCTAGGGGTTCATACTGGATCTACCAAGTGGTTCAACACGTTCACTTGTGAACATGCCCTTAAGTTACCCACGCCAAAAGAGAGCATCGTGACAGGGTGTAATCTCGTGTACGGTGGGGCTTTCGGGAGTTTGATCGGAGGTCATGATTTAAATATGCTTTTTATTGAGATTCACATTTATCTTACTTCAGTCTATTTGGCTCGGAGCTACAACATATGCATGATCTAAGCGATCTAGATTGGTTATCTCTAACTTTCTCTTGCTACCTCTGGTGTTTGGTTTTAGTAGATTAGATTGGTTTTGCAACCCCTCTTCAAGATAAAAGGCTTTCTATGCTAGTTGGATTGTTTCTTGTATCTTTAGTTTCACGGATTGATAAACCTTGGGGGAGTACTCCAAGGGAAGAGCTATAACTAATCTGTGTGCTTGCGGTTCACGATTGACGCGCTTAAGGGCCGTCAACAAGCTTTTCTGGCGCCGTTGCCGGGGAACTATCGATTAAGATCCGATTTGACTAGCATTCATAAATATTTCTTTTTCTTGGTTTTCTTTTGATTTCTCTCTTTTTAGATCTCTTATTTTCTCTTTCATAAAAAAATAGATCTAATCCACAAAAATAAAAAAATCAATCTAATCTAGTTTTTTATTTTATTTTTATTCTATCTATTTCTTTTAGATCTTGTATATATATTTTGTTTTTCACTAACCCTAACAGGAGATGGATGGCTACCTCTCCAACATACTGAAAAATTTTGTGGATGATCCAGGAAAACTTTACAGGCAAAGGAGACGCGAAGCACAAGCTAAGAAGCTGGAATTAGTAGATCCGAAAAGCAAGGCCGGAAGTTCATCATCTACTCCACCACCAAGTCCAAGGAAGCCGCCACCACAACCCGAGATGGTGGAACACACGATTGGAGAGCTATGCATCCCGGACGTCAAGGATATGCCTATCCAAGACCTTGGCGATGTCGGAGGACCGTTCGAGATCAAGATTTCAACCATTCGTATGGTGCAAAACTCGCCCTTCACCGGAAAAGAAGATGCCAACCTTGACCTTCAAGCATTCATCCAGCTATGCCGCACCTTCGATATGCAAGGAGTAACTCAAGACCAAGTGAGAGCAAGGCTCTTTCCGTTCTCTCTACTTGGGATGGCACTTCAATGGTTTCATTCTCTACCGGCGGAGACGGTGAAAAGTTGGGATGCCTTGATGAAAGCTTTCTTGACGGAGTTCTACTCGCCGGGCAAGACTCAGATTTTGCACAACAAGATTGCTACCTTCGCGCAAATCCCGACGAAGACTATTACGGAAGCCTATGAGCGCTTCAATGACTACATCTGAGCCATGCCACATCACAAGTTTCCGAAGGAAGATATAGTCCAGAAGTTCTACCAAGGCCTCACGACCGCATCAAGGGCAATCATCGACGCATCAGCCAGAGGATCCATTATTGAGCTCACCCCAACTCAAGTTCTCAAGCTATTCAAGATGGTGGCGGATAATGATGCGTGGGCATCATCGGGACGGCTGCATCCTACACCGTCCTCGGGAGTTGCTAAAAGTGTTTTTCAAGTGGAGCGTGAAGAAATACTAGAAGGGAAGATCGATTCACTCATGAGAAGGTTGGAGAAGATGAAGGTGGACAAGAAGGAAGCCCATGCTCTTGATTTGAAGGCAGCCGAAGCAAGGTCCACATGTGAAGATTGTGGAGAGTACGGCCATGTCTAGAAGAATTGTCCGGAGGAAGCTAAAGAGCTCAAGTACATGAGGAAAGGGGATTTCTCCCCACCGTCCTACTTCCGCTACGGGCAAGGTAGACCTCAATTTAATGCAAGCTCATCTCTTCAAAACTCGGTGTGATGTGAACTAGGGTCCCGATCTTTCGTCAGGTAAGGATAACTCTTGATTTGGGCGGAGTAGACACACAAACGATCCGGCTTCCGATCAGCACGACCCGAACCCTGCAATCGCAGCACCACTTCTCCTCTGGTTATCAATCGTGCGCAGCCCGATTGACCTCACCAAGAAGGCTATCCCCTGCATGCGAATCAAGAACACAAGCAAGGGCAAGGAAGAACACAACTCAATTGCAAAGATCCTTGGATTAAGCACTCGAATGTGGGGTCTCACAAACCGATGAACGGCGACACTGTTCTTGACAGATTCAATCTAAGCAAAACCCAAACCCTACTGTGGTGGCGGCTACTGAATATATGAGGGTTAGGGATGACCTCAACCCCCTGGTCACATCGCTAATGGACCTCAATACGATACATGGCCCAACGGCCCAAAAGACGGTCACACAGCACCGTGACAGATTCTGGACATCCACTTGTTTTGATGATTCCTATTGACTCCTATAGAATTTAGATGTGGGACCAGTGCCATTGGAAGCTCTATGAAATTCCCTTTCCATCCATATAAAGAACGTCCAAAATGGACTCCCTATGCGACCGAGGCGTCAATTTTAGTGCGGACTGCTCTTGGACTCCGAAACGGGCTCGAACTTGATATATTTTGGGCCTCCACTTGGGTTGGACGCCCTTTGCTGGTCCCCTCCGCCACCAAGTCTCTCTTTAAGCACTTTTTTCATCATCTCCATGGTTCCTAATTATAATAATTAATTTAGGTATCAATTTGTTCTCAAAATAACTAAAAATAATACATAGGAACGAGCTCACCTTATCTTTAGGACGTATGGTTGTATGCGAAGGTGTCATGTTCTCATCATCCGCCCTTTCTTGAAAGCAAACCGTCCTCGGTTTGACCATAGTTGTAGAAGATGGCAAAGTCAACAACCAACTATGCTCCCTTTTTTGAAAGCGAACCTGATTCTTTAGAACAAAACTAGAGGAATTGGATGTGATATGATTAGTGTTAATGCTGCCCTCTAATTGATCACATTGTTGTCCAACCAGAGAAGATGTCAGATTTGAACAAATATAAACTCGATGGACCATATATTCTCTTTTACAATTATATTTACCAATAAAGTGATAGGTATTCCTAGTTAAGCATGGCAACTCAAAATTTTCAATAAGTCTTTCCTCCAAACAATTTAGATTACATAGAACATCAAATTCAATATAACCCAAAGTATTTAAAGAAGATAGCAGTTTTTGCTCATCATTTGCACAAGTAATTGAAATAAACATTTTATTTTCAGCACAAGCATATGACCCCAAAGCATGGGTATCATTAATATGGACTAGTTGTGGTATAGCAATAAAAGAATCACTATCACACAACTCTTCTTTATCACAAGGAACATCAAGCAAATCATCTTGTGACAAAGGAATAGCAAGTAAAGTTTCCACCGATAGTTGCTCAATGTTAGCATGATTGGTGGAAAAATTCAGCACATCAAGATAATTCTCACCTTCCATGAGTGTAGCACCATGTGCATTACCTTTGCTCTCATGTGCAGCAGTAGTAGAAGGTGCATGATGACATGAAGGTCCTAAATTTTCACATGAGACAATGTCATCGTTCTGTTCCTCATCCTGGTTTGGTGGAATGTCCTGCAAAAGGTTAGGAACAAGAAGAGGTACAACATGTATGTCCTTCAAAGACTTCTCCTCATCTTGGCAAATAGGTATATGTGATTTAACAATGTCATTGCTTAAAAGTCTTTTTTCAGCCATACAAGCAAGTTCAAATAATTGTGAAAGAGAAGTATAAGAGTGATCAACAAGAATATTCCAAATTTTACATCGAAGCCCATGTAAGAATCTATGTTTAGTTGCTTCTTCACATTCATCTATTTCACAATGTAACATTAAAGCTTGCAATCTTTCAAAATATGACTTCACTGATTGTCTACCTTGTTTGAGACACTGAAGTTCTTCACACATCATAGAGCAATATGTGGGCACATAGTCATATCTTAAAAGTTGTTTTAACATCATCCATGTTTTAGGTGTCTCCTTATTTTCACAAATAAACTCCCACCAAACTAAAGCACAACTAGTGAAACTGCTAGTGATAGCTCTAACACGTTCCTTTTCAGAAAAATTATGCATAGACAACAATTCATTCTCCACAATTAGCTCCCATTTAGCATATTCAGAATAGTTACAATCACCATCAAAAGGACGAATACAAAATTGAGTTGTACCTCGTCTCACATGGTTTTGTATTCCAATGTTTGAATTGCCATCATGCAACATCTTTGTTTTATCTCCATAAGTTGTGTAACCTGCCATTGTTTGTGGAAAACAAGAAAACACACAAAAGTATATTTTCCTATAATCTACTAGGATGTTATTTTGTAGTAAAGTCACACACTCTCAGGCGTCTTACCATGCTCTTACAAGGTTCTTACCAAAGCAATGCAAAGAATGGTACAACGGGTGGCTGGTTCGTGATACTTACCAAGAGGGCGTGAAACCACGATTGCAAGGTTCGAACCTGTACTAATCAGAAGAATATATGTGGAGCTTGGGAGGCAATATTTAGTAGCAAGGATTAGCAATACTTCAATTCAGAAATTGCAAAACTGAAAATTAGTCCCAAGCTAGTCTATGTCGCCGGCCTAAACTTGGCTCAGACCTAGTTCAAGCAAGAAACAAATATAACGTAGCACAAGGACTTAAAAATGCAATCACTTCTGAATTTTTCCTTTCTTCTTTGTTTTCTTTTTCTTTCCTTTTTCTTCTTGGTGAGGCTCTTTTTCTTTTTTTTTGCACCTTTGCCTTTTTCACTCTTTTCTTTTCTCTTATACCAGAATGTACCACCGGATAATATGCGCAACAAGCTTGCAGCAGGACAAGACCCTCTCGGTCAAAGATGATTAAAAAAATATGGATAGGAACACTTCGCCCAATAAGAAACTCTCACAAGAAACTTCCTTCTTTACTTCTGTTTCCTCCTACACAGCAAGCAAAATTCTTATGGTGCAAATAAGAAAAATAATATTCTTGTGTTCTCTCTCAACGTAATGATGCTTTCTTTGTTGCTGTCAACAACAACATGCAGCAAGGAACACCTAGGGCGCACTAGGGTAGAACACAAATTTAGCCCTGAAATTTTTTTGTAAGAAACAATCTACTCATGCCAATAATAGTACCAAAGCCAAAACCTAGATACGATGAACACAATGACACGACAAGGGACTAAAATTCAGAAAAACAATCTGAAAGAAAATTGCAGCGGCAAAACAGGTAATGGGATGGGGAACAATATGAACACAATTTTTTTCTAGGGCTTTTTGGTGGACTGTGGGACGAAGGCAAAATTGATGGAACAAAAATTAGGGTAAGCCTGACGGTAATACCTGAGTCTCTGATTACCACTTGATGTGAACTAGGGTCCCGATCTTCCGTCAGGTAAGGATAACTCTTGATTTGGGCGGAGTAGAGACACAAATGATCCGGCTTCCGATCAGCACGACCCGAACCCCGCAATCGCAGCACCACTTCTCCTCTGGTTATCAACCGTGCGCAGCCCGATTGACCTCACCAAGAAGGCTATCCCCTGCATGCGAATCAAGAACACAAGCAAGGGCAAGGAAGAACACAACTCAATTGCAAAGATCCTTGGATTAAGCACTCGAATGTGTGGTCTCACAAACCGATGAACGGCGACACTGTTCTTGACAGATTCAATCTAAGCAAAACCCAAACCCTACTGTGGTGGTGGCTACTGAATATATGAGGGTTAGGGATGACCTCAACCCCCTGGTCACATCGCTAATTGACCTCAATACGATACATGGCCCAATGGCCCTAAAAGACGGTGACACAGCACCATGACAGATTCTGGATGTCTACTTGTTTTGATGATTCCTGTTGACTTCGATAGAATTTAGATGTGGGACCAGTGCCATTGGAAGCTCTATGAAATTCCCTTTCCATCCATATAAAGAACGTCCAAAATGGACTCCCTATGCGACCTGGGCGTCAATTTTAGTGCGGACTGCTCCTGGACTCCAAAACGGGCTCGAACTTGATATGTTTTGGGCCTCCACTTGGGTTGGACGCCCTTTGCTGGTCCCCTCTGCCACCAAGCCTCTCTTTAAGCATTTTTTTCATCATCTCCATGGTTCCTAATTATAATAATTAATTTAGGTAGCAATCTGTTCTCAAAATAACTAAAAATAATACATAGGAACAAGCTCACCTAATCTTTAGGACGTATGGTTGTATGCGAAGGTGTCATGTTCTCACTTGATGTGAAGTAGGGTCCCGATCTTTAGTCAGGTAAGGATAACTCTTGATTTGGGCGGAGTAGCGACACAAACGATCCAGCTTCTGATCAGCACGACCCGAACCCCGCAATCGCAGCACCACTTCTCCTCTGGTTATCAACCGTGCGCAGCCCGATTGACCTCGCCAAGAAGGCTATCCCCTGCATGCGAATCAAGAACACAAGCAAGGGCAAGGAAGAACACAACTCAATTGTAAAGATCCTTGGATTAAGCACTCGAATGTGGGGTCTCACAAGCCAATGAATGGCGACACTGTTCTTGACAGATTCAATCTAAGCAAAACCCAAACCCTACTGTGGTGGCGGCTATGGAATATATGAGGGTTAGGGACGACCGCAACCCCCTGGTCACATCGCTAATGGACCTCAATATGATACATGGCCCAACGGTCCAAAAGACGGTGACACAGCACCGTGACAGATTCTAGACATCCACTTGTTTTGACGATTTCTGTTGACTCCGATATAATTTAGATGTGGGACCAGTGCCATTGGAAGCTCTATGAAATTCTCTTTCCATCCATATAAAGAACGTCCAAAACGGACTCCCTATGCGACCTGGGCGTCAATTTTAGTGCGGACTGCTCCTGGACTCCGAAACGGGCTCGAACTTGATATGTTTTGGGCCTCCACTTGGGTTGGACGCCCTTTGCTGGTCCCCTCCGCTACCAAGCCTCTCTTTAAGCACTTTTTTCATCATATCCATGGTTCCTAATTATAATAATTAATTTAGGTTGCAATCTGTTCTCAAAATAACTAAAAATAATACATAGGAACGAGCTCACCTTATCTTTAGGACGTATGGTTGTATGCGAAGGTGTCATGTTCTCATCACGGTGCCTCTTCGTATACAATTGAAGGAGTTCGTGGAGGAGCAATGCAAGATCAACAAGGACACCATCGCCAAGTTCAAGACTATGGACAAGATATTGGAGAACATTGAGGGCAAGGTGACGGAGGTCGGAAGCTCTAACCACCAAGTGCTCAACATGATGAAGAAAGACTACCGGGGCAACCTCAAAATCCGGAGACAGCAAAAGCAATTCAAACTCACTCGGGGAAGGAGACCGAAGATCTCGAACACCTGGCTGGAGCAAGGAAGCCTAAGATCCTCATCTATGGTGATTCGGGCCTATCTCATGAAAGAAAACAACGGGGAAAGTCAAATTTTGCAAAAGATAAGGATAGAAGTATAAGCAAGGATTTTTAATAAATTACTGACAAGGCAAAACAAGGATAGATTGAATAAATAAAATGAGGTATGTATAATCAATAAATAAAATAACCAAGATTAAATCAAAATGAAATAAAGCAAGGAGTATAAACTCTAAACGACCATTCTACTCTAGGCTGCGCATCCTACAGTCAGCACTGCTTTGATACCACTCTGTCACACCCGGATTTACGAAGGAAATCCGAATGCTACTATATGTGTACCCAGGAAGTCTTTACACACATATAGCTCAGAAATGAATATCAAAGAAAGAGAAATCAGTGCTCGATAACATAAATCTTAACAAGTCTTACATCACAGGCATTACATTATTATCGAGTTTATCAAAGTAGCGGAAGAGTAAGCATCTAAATCCTCTGAGCCTCCACAGGGACTCTGACTGGGGGACTGCACTGCCTAGAACTCCGGGAACTCTTCGGGGAAGACAAAAGCATCCATAGGCGGCTCATCTGAGTACCCATCCGGGATTTTGTTGATATGAAGCAAGTGTAAGTAATCCTTCTTACTTAGCAAGCATAACATGATTAAATGAGGCTCAAAAGGCTATGCAAGGTTTAAACTGCGGTTAGCATTTTTAGTTGATTACTTTTAGAATTAACCTGAATTACTACAATTATATGACAACCCCAGTTGTAACCCACTTAAAGAAACATGTGAAGTATAATTAACGAACAACATCATGTTTAACCATTTAACCAGAAAACAAGGAACCGCTCGAAAAGGATCCAGGCCGCTCTTGACCGTGAGCACGGCTGTTATAACAGTTTTACACTCTGCAGAGGTTGTACACTTTCACCACAAGTCGCGTAAAAGTTCAGAAGAACTTTAAACCCAACCATGCAGTGCTGATCAGGCACATTCATCACACTACCTTTGGTGTGACTGCATAGGGACGCTACGAGGCCTTTCGACAGACACTCTAACAAGTTAGTGGCCGCTATGGTTTCCTGACAGGCGCATGGACCCCTCCAGGCTCCAGCCTAAACATCACACAAATCCATCACACACAAACCCCAATGAGAACTGACCGAGGTCCACACTTAAACCTGGAAGCCCCACTTGCGCCTTTCGGTAACCACTAAACAAGCTAGAGCCGTACAGTGTACTTAGCCAAGACCAGAGCCATGTGATCCTTGTGGTTGTACGGTTTTCCTGGGTGGCCGCTTTAAGAACCGGAACCTTAAGGAGAGACGCTAGAGCAATCCAAACACATGCTCAAGCTCCCTAAACCAAGTTGCTAAAAAGCATATTTTAATAAGGTTCCAAGTATATCATTAGTCAAGATTAACATTTTATAACGAACATTAGCGGTTGGCAAGCATAGCGACAACTAACATATCTACCCATATGCAAAACCCAGGGTAAACAAGGAATATAGGATAAACAAGTCTAGTCAACCTTATGGTTTAATAGAATGTTTATATGGTGAATAGGTATCAAGGAAGAATCATGTTACACTTGCCTTCCTCAAAGTATTGCTGCTGATCCGATTCTTCAAACTCTTGATCAAAGCCGGCCTCGTACTGCTCGCAAACTATACACGCATTCCAATCACCACACATACATCCATCACAAGCCAGTACATGCATACAAAAGTATTTCTATTAGAACAGTACACCATACAATGAAAACAGAAGCAAAAAGGATATAAAACTAATCTACGCATTTCTACGAACACAACAACGTGAAAATCACTCTAATCGGATTTACGGTGAAGAAATTACACTAAAAACAAGATCAAGGACTATCCTGCGATAAACCGAGGACCTACGCGCAATTAAACCTAGTTTGCAAGGGGTAGCAGGGATGTTTTCTGAACTGAAAAAGGATGGCGGGTTTATAAGCTGATCTTTCAGGGGCTCTTTAGAAAAAGGGCGAAGGGGTATGCTTGTTCTAATCTGAGCCGTTAGATGGGAGATGGAGGGCTGATGGGCTTCAGCTAGTTCTGTGTCGGTCCAACAGAGAGGGGCGACGGCATCTTCGCCGTTCTCACGGACAGAGGAGGCGACGCCGTTACCTTCGAGCAGAAGCTCGCCGGGGACAGGGGCCCAAGGGATGTGGTGAACGGATTTCTGCGTTGGGCGGCAAAACGGAATCGGGGCGACGAGGGGAGTTCATCTTGATGCTTACTTAGGGAACACAGGTAGCAGGGACAGCGCGCCTTGAAGGGCCGATTCTGTTCTTCGGGCGCACGTGGAGAACGGCATTGCACCCTCGGGACAGTGCTGCAGGGCGCTGGGGTGGTTGCTCGTGGACCTGCACTCGCGAGACCGAAACTAGGGAGGTGAGCAGGGAGCGCGACATGGAGATCATGAACTGCAGGGAAAAACTTACCGAGGCGGAACTCCACTATCTAGAAATTCGATGGAAAAAGGCTCTGTCTTTGGGAGATTGGGGAGTGGGGGAGGCAAAGGGGGTTGGGGAGGAACTTGCCCAAGGTTTTATAGAGGGGAGAAGAGCACTGGTGGTTAGGAATTTTGGAATGGGAGGGGCCAGTGCTCCATTACCATGGCATGAATGTCCTTGAAGAGAATTAAATATTGGGAGTTTCTAGTACTGAGTGGATGGGGGTTGCGGTTGGGGAGAGGAAAGGAGAAGGGGGAGGGCGTTGCTACTCGCAGAGTAAAGAAGGGGCGCGACTCAAGGGGGAAACGGTGGTTTTTCTCCTCTGTTTTTGCGAAGCAGAAAGAGGGAGAAGGGAGGGGGCGCGGCCTTTTGTTTCTGACGACGCAAAATAGACAGAGTTTTGTTTCTGACGACGCAAAACAGACAGAGAAGGGGGGGCGACGGGGATAGAGGGGGCGCCGGCGTGGTTTCTTCGTGAAAAGGTGGGGGGAAGAGAATGGATCTGTTTTGGACCTGGGTTGGATCTGTTTGGCCCAAGGGAAGAGAAAGAGAGGATGGTTGGGCCCAAGAGAGAAAAGGAGGGAGAGAGAGATGGGCCGGCGGCTTTCGGGCCATGGAGAAAAAGAAAAGAGGCCGGGCCGGTTTCACTTTGCTTGGGTCGGGTTTGGATATAGAAAAGCACAAGGGATTTTGGTCTAGGTTTGCGGACTCCGAAAAAGAAGGAAAAGGGGAGAGATAGTCGGGCCGGATTTTTGGGTCGGGAAAGGTTTTAGGGTTTGCTTTCCGGGCTCTGGGTTTTGGACTAAGCACACACAAAACACTCATACAAGAAAACGATGCATCGGCATGAAATGCACAAACAAGTTTCTAAACCTAGGGTTGATTTTATTTTTTGAAAAAACTTTTTATTTTCCTAAATTTTATGAATGCTCACACAAAAACCTAGCAAATTAATTACTATATTAGAAAGCAAATTTTTAGGGTGTTACACCGGAGCCGGAACCCACCGCCATGTGCCTAGTGTTAGCGGACTATTCCGTTCGCTATCCGTTGGGCATCGCCGAAGACGTAACCATGAAGATTGGAGAACACCTAGTCCTCATTGACTTTGTGATTCTCGATATGGGAGAAGGGACAAAGTCGCCGCTCATCCTTGGGAGGCCGTTCCTCAAGACCGCAAGGGCGAACATCGACATTGGCAAGGGAGAGATAAGTTCGACATCAATGGCACCATGAGCAAATTCAAGTTTCGTCCACACCTTGAGGTATGCAATATGTTCAATGTTAAATATATTCCACCTCACCGACATGAAACCAAGGAGGAGCCAAAGAAGAAGGAAGCGAAGGAGACCAAAGAAGTTGTTGCATCTGTCGAGACAAAAGTTCAACGCCCGCTTGTGAAGACCAAAATGATGACTAAGCCAAAGAATAATCCAGCACCCAAACCGATCATAAAGATGTGGGTGCCGAAGACTGCAACACCACCGCCGAGCGTTGGTCTGAAGTGAAGAAAAGAAGAGGTCTAGCTATAGACTATAAATGAAGCTCTTTGCGGGAGGCAACCCGTTCGTCGAGTCAAGCTACCGGGAGGACAACCCGTTTGTCGAGTCAAGAATAAGCTACCAGGAGGACAACCCACGAAGACCTTTTGGATAAGTGAGTCATGAATTTTGCTACACAAGACTTGGTAAACATTTGTTAATTAGTCGTTCGGTCGGACATTTAAATTAGAGTTGCTCGGTCATTTTCATTTTATTTCTTATTCTAGACCAATGACTTGAGCCTTCCCATGTTCTAATTGTTTAATCTTGAGAAACCCAAAACCAAATTCCCAAACACATTTTGGCGACCGTCCTTCCCATGACGGCCAGACCAAGTTGATCATTGTAAAGACACGAGTAGAGCCAAGCGTTGTTCTTAATTCTTTAAATTCTTTGACGCATGCTAGGCTCACGCAACCTTAGTAATTTTCAGTTTTGTTTCCCTAGGATTAGATTTTTCTAAGCCCCTTTTGTTTTATTTCTTTCAAAATGTCTCTCTCATTTTGGCCAAAATTTAGAACCTAAACCTATGACCCACGGTTGAACTCGGGAATGTTCGCTATCAATTCATGAAAGTGAGCAATACCGGTGCAATCAAATAAACGTAGTTAGAAAATATTTCTCGACTTACAAGTGTTTATGATGCCCAAATTCCCCTCTAATTATTTATTCAAACTCATTGCTTGCTTTGAGTTGATTTTATTTGACAAGATTAGAGGAGGACTTAAGCACTTAAACACTCTTTGGAAGGGTTTTATAATCATGATCATCACTAATCACCAAGATTGAGTTCACGGGAAGAATTATTGTGCTCTCCACCTAACTCCACATGCAAGAGGAGGCAGCCATGCATGGTGATACACTCATTTTTGCAGGATTGAAAGCAACATTTGGAGTGGAGTTGAAGCAAAGGACAAAGACATTAATCAAAGTGGAGAAAACAATATGCAAGTGGACAACTTTGCTAAAGAACGAATGGTTCACAACATTTGGACGGTGCAAATCATGTGGAGATGCTGGACACTGATCAAGAATCCACTCAGGAAGATGTGGGAGCAAGGGCACGTGAAGCAGGCCAGAGAGCACCCTAGGCCGGCCGGCCCCAAGCACCCCAGGCCGGCCGGCCTGGGGCCCATATATGCCCCCTGGTGCTCATATTTTACAGGTACGCAGCTCATGCAATTTCAAGTCCTTGTTCTTCAGTTCTTCCACCTTGAACACCAGCAGAAGCTCTGAAAAATTTTGAGAATCAAAACCACCTCAAAAAATCTCCAAAAATTCACTACAATTCCTAGTTTGCTCTCCTCTTCGATATATTGTTTTTCCATCGGTGAGAAACCCCCGGTGTGTTGGTTTTTGTGTTTGTGCAGCAAGGCACCATGAGGAGGCAAGTTTTGAACTTCATCACCGGAAAGAGGACAAGGTCATCGGCGTCCGACGCGCCATCGGCGAGCTCTTCGTGGAGGCACTCCGTTGCGGAGTCACTGTGAGGCATGGAGGAAGACAACCCCGTACAAAGGAGCGACATGCTGCTCCTTGGAGGGATGCAAGACCCAAGAAGTACCTCCATGAGGTTCACCGAACCTCGTGGGTGTGCCGGCGCACCACCACCTCCTATACCTCAACGAGCCACAAGATCAACCGCACCACTGCCATACAAGCCAAGAATTTCAGAATATGGGTTTGTGATTTTGTCGGAGGAAGAAGAAGCGAGGATCAAGAATTTGAAGGGAAGAGTGAAGGCAAACACTGACTTTGATGATGATGCACTACATAAGTTGGGATTCTATGATGATATCTATGGGCTGCTGGACAACCTCGGATGGAGGCAATTTTCCGATGGTGTTCCGGTGGACGTGCATGTAGAAATTGCTTTGGAGATTATGATGACCATGAAAGTTGTGACAAGAAAAATTGATGAGCAAAAAGTGTCATGCCTTGAATTTAGGTTGAAGAATGAAGAAAAGTCCATCACCTTTGAAGGAATTGAAAGCTTACTTGGTTTCAATGGTGATGCACCAGAAAGAGCCTAGGTTTAAGAAGGAGGGATGGATAAATTTTGGAAAAAAATTGCAAAGGATGACAACCGCTAAAGAAAGAACATAAGCAATGTCATACTTCAAATATTTCATTCTTGGATGAGCAGGAGAATCTTTGGAAGGATGAGAGAGTCCAAAGTAACCGACATGGAGTTAAATTATTTATACTCCGCGTTGGTGAAAAAGCAAGCAATTGATCCTACCTATATCATGATTGATAGGTGGGTATGTGAAGCAACATCCGGCTCCGGAGAGATCGGCTCGGGTTGTTATCTCTCCATGATAGCAATTGCATTGAACCCAAGATTGGAGACAAATTTGGCATTCTTCATGAAGGGGACCGATTTTGGAATTGAAGCTATGAGGCAAGGACACTACATTGGGGGAGATGAGAAGAATGGCTACAAAATTGCAAATACAAGTATTTATCTCCCTGATGCAAGATTGAAGTTGTTTGGAAGAGGAAGAGTTGATTGGCAGGATGAGAAGATTTTGATAAAGGCCAAAAATAATAAAAGAGGGAAGCATATTGGAGAGTCGTCGGCACCGGTTGAAGAAAGTGGGAGAGGAATTGCCACCGGCTAGTTCCTCTTATTGGACAACGGAATTTTAAAATGCACCAAGTGGAGAAGGACCTCCGGAAGGATGGGGACAACAATGGGGACATGCACCAGCTCAAGCATGGGGTATGGAGCGCCGGTGCCACCACCGATGTATCCACCACCGCCTACATATAGCAGTTATGGCTGCCCACCGCTGCCACATCAAGGAGTGTTCCCGGATCCATCTTTTGGAGCTCAATTTGCACATCTCCAACAACCGGAAAGAAGCACAAGGATGATTGGAGCCTACGCCGATAGGAACTTGGAGGACATTCCGGAGGCATATGGACCGACTAGAAGATGGAACCGCGGGGATTGTAAATCAAATGGGACTTCTAGCATTGGCGCCACTGGAACATTTTGATGGAGGAGCTTCCCAAGTGTATTACGACCAAGGGTATAACGCAAGACAGTCGCCAAGCCAAGAGGAGTGACCGACGGAGACCAAGAATAAATTGCTCGCGCACGTGGTTTGAGTTTTTCCCCTTTCTTTTATTTATTTTCAGCGTGTGTGCAAGCTTGTGTGCGTAGCAATTTTCTATTTTATTTATTTTCAGCATGTGTGTTAGTGTGTCCTTTTGTTTATCATCACCATGATCACTATATATATCACCGATGCTTTCATGACATGATTACTAGTGATGATAGAAAGTTTATGCCATGTTGAAATATGATGATCGTTGCCACTTTGTCTATTTTTGCGCTTGGCTTATGCATGATTGAACTAATGCTTTCCCCAACACGATCTAAAATTTATCTAAATATCAGCTCAATCTTTTGTGGAGGTTATGATAATTTTAGACCTATATTTATTATTCTTGCTCTCTCTTTTAAACTTGTCAAGGGATGTTTAATTGCCGAAATTAATTAAAGCTAGCCTTGTCATTAATACCTTTTGCAATTGCTCTACCTATCCAAAGCCTAAATGACATACCATGTTGAACCATAGTTTAAGAATTATTTTCTAGTGAATTGATTCAGGATTTATCTTCTCTGGTACGAGACTAAGAAGCTGACCATTCCGTTTTGCGTATCTTCTTTATGCTAGCCTATCTATCCATGCATTGCGAATTTCTACATCGGAAACTTCAGAAACTTCGCTGGATATCCACCCTAAACCCAAATTATATTTTTGTGAAATACCTCCTTGACCACAACCCAATTTGAGTATGGATCATTACCTCGAGGAAATTTCGAAGAATCAAGAGCTTGATACAAGGAACATATATTTGGGAGGCATCAAAGAGTGCGTACAAGAAAAACTAGAAGAAACGAAGGACCACAACAAGTGGGCCGGCCGGTCTCATTACCATGAGCCGACTGACCTACCCCCTTTCCTCCTTCAATGGCTTCATTATTCGACGAGAAGATACTCCCCGAAAATTCAAACCATTTTCCAAAAGATTGAGATGGATACTTACTCTAGCATTAACCACTACTTCTATGCTCGAGGACGAGCAATCGTTTAAGCATGCGGGGGAGGCTGAGTAAGTATTAATGTTGCTAGAAGTTCTAAGGAGCATAAAGGAAAAAATAAGAGAAAAGAAAAAATATGTGTTGAAAAAGGAAGAAAGAAAAAAAAGTGTGAAAATAAATGCTCCTTAGTTCTTTTTGCTTCATTAAATTCCATAGTGCCTTAAAGATTATTCCATACTCAAATATTCCAACCATGTGCAATCCGATAACGAGGACTTCATTTGTGCCTCGGGATCAACCTTTGCCATTTGCACATGTCCACTATCTAAAAAGCGTGTGTTCCATTTTCCCCCTCTCCACACAATCGATTATTTTCCATAGTTTTTTTGACAAGTATCGGTAAATACATGAGAAGTATTTTTTGTTTTGATAATATCTTGATTTTAATATCTTTTGTTAGGACTAACCTTTCCCATAGCTCCAGATAAAGCCTTACACATACATGAGATAAAGGAAGGTAAAGAGAGTTCTAGCAAGTTCGAGAGACAAGATGAGCTGAGAGTTTCCATGAGCAATTGCAATGAGGTTTAAATTATTGACTTTGGTTTAGCAATACTTTTGAAACTTACTTCCTTATTTCTGAGACTTGTTTTAATTAGAGAGCATGTGTTTAAAATCTTTGTGGGGAACACTTAATTCATATCTACCCTCCATACTAGAAAGAGTTGGTTACAAACTTGAAGAATTAAATACAAAATATTTTGAGGGCATTATGTTTTCTTGTGTATGATCAAGTGCAGGGATTGGACACCGAAAGGCAATACTGATTTTTATTGAAGACTTACTCGAGGACGAGCAAGGTTTAAGCATGGGGGGATTGTTGACCTCCTTAGCGACACACTTTTACCCTTGTTCATCTTCAATAATGGCATGAATTTGATATCTAAACTAATGATCATACTCTATAACCGGGACGTTTTCGCATATGCATGTGTTTTTGGAGGAATTCTATTTACGCAGGTTTTTGGGCTTAAATGGAGCACAAATGGACAAGGCTTGGAACCAAGGACAACATGGTGAAACATGAAGGCGAGAGGCCCGAAGAACAGGCCAGGCCGGCTAGCCCCACATGGCCTAGGCTGGCCGGCCTAGGTGATTTCAAGCCCTGTTCGTGCTCAACTTTGGTGAACCGACCTCCAAGAGTATTTGAAAGGCAAGTGCTTCAAGATAAGGTCAAGAAACTTCGGGGTCAAGGCAACTCAATTGGAGAATTTGGAAGTTTATCACTTCCCATTCTTATCTCGAAGATATCCCGAAGCAAATGACGTCCAAAGGCCCACATGCATAGGTGGAACAACTACTAAAGCTTCCAGAAGACTTGGAGAGAAAGATGGAGACGAGACGGCCGAGGAAAGCCCTAGGCCGGCTGGCCTGAACCCCCCTTGGCCGGCCGGCCCAGGCTTTTCCTGTGGTGGTTCGCCCCCCCTTCGACCTAGGGTTTCCTCAGGGTATAAATAGCCCCTGTGCCTTCATGCCACGCATCAATCAATTTGTCATTCGCCGCCGAGGAGCAGAGAAGCTAGAGGGACACCTTTCGGAGAGCTGAGGGTCGTGCTAGTTGTCTAGGGTTCTTCCCTAGCCGACGTGGGAACCCTGCGAGGAAGACCACGTCGGAGTTCTGGAGCTAGGATCATCAAGATCAAGGTAGGATCCCGGTGGTGATCTTGTGATGTACTTACATTCATGGTGAAGTTATATGTGTTTCCGAATCTTTAGCGATCAAGTGCCTCTCTTTATGATTTCGTTCTTGCTTGGTTTTGCTTCTTCTCCAATCTATTCTCGAGATAGATTGCTTGGGGTGTTCTTGTAGCCATGGTGACTAGGGGTTCATACCGGATCTACCAAGTGGTTCGACACGTTCACTTGTGAACGTTCTCTTAAGTTACCCACGCCGAAAGAGAGCATCGTGATAGGGTGTAATCTCGTGTACGGTGGGGCTTTCGGGAGTTTGACCGGAGGTCATGATTTAAAGATGCTTTTTATTGAGATTCACATTTATCTTACTTCACTCTATTTGGCTCGGAGCTACAACAGATGCATGATCTAGGCGATCTAGATTGGTCATCTCTAACTTTCTCTTGCTACCTCTGGTGTTTGGTTTTAGTAGATTAGATTGGTTTTGCAACCCCTCTTCAAGATAAAAGGCTTTCTATGCTAGTTGGATTATTTCTTGTATCTTTAGTTTCACGGATTGGTAAACCTTGGGGGAGTGGGAAGAGGTACAACTTCTCCGTGCGCTTGCGATTCACGATTGACATGCTTAAGGGCCGTCAACACCCCTGAGAAGGATTTATTCCGAACCATGGCTATAAAGCCGGGGCGGAGTTCAAAGCTAGATGTGGTGATTGGTTGATCAGAAGGTGGTAGCTCAAAGAACTCACGCTTTGCAGCAGAGAATTCTAGAATAGATAATTTCTCCATGGTAAAGGGGGTATAATGTATGAGAAAAATGCAATGAAAAGAAAAGAAAATAATAAAAAATACAAGGACGAACAAGGTTCAAAGATAATACAGCAACCGTTCCTCGGCAAGGGCGCCAGAAAGCTTGTTGGTATTTCTTACGGTCGCAGATAAATCCGCAAGCACACGGATACCATTGTAGCTCTCACCCGGAAGTATTTAGGGTATCGAATCCACAGGGAACGAGAGAGCACTGTCTAATCACTAAAGTTGGCCGGATCGATCGAGTTTATATGAAGGCTGGGTAGAGAGGATAACTTAGCACTAAGCTGGAAATATAGCGAAGGGAGTTCTCCTATGCTTGCTTTGGGCACCGGGGTATCCTAGACCTCTAGGAAATTGCCAAAATACAGCTCTAAGCCGTACCCATACGTGGAGGATTACAAAGGACGGATAGGGCAGTCACCACCTGCCGCCTACCTCTACTAATCCATGGGGCTACGAGGCAAACGAAGGTAGTCGATAACCTAAGCACCACGCTTAAGATATATACTACTACTCTAATCTTAGCTAGAGACTAGAGCACTTTATACATAAGGTGACGAACCCACAAACACAATAAAGAACTCAACTTTCTATAACTCAGACTTAAATGCTAAGCTGAATATCCCGGATACTTACTAAGGAGCTCGCATCCGCTGAGGTACAAGTGGAGGGTCGCCGACACGCTGGAACTCATCCAGACTCTCCCTCACTCTCTCCCTATTTCTACTCTCATTTGAGGAGGGCTTCGCTTTGACTAGATGCTCCAGCTCGATGATGATCTTCAATGACCGGGGCGCAGCTATTTATAGCTTGTAGAGGCGGTTGGGAGTGGACATGTGGGAGATGAGGACGAACGGACTCAGTCCCAGGTCGGGCGACGCGGGGAGGTTGGCCGACGTTGGATCCATCGCCTTGAGTGGTGCACAGCGTAGATGGACTCCTAGAGGCGGTGGGAACGCGCACGAGAAGGATGAGGCGGTTTGGCCTCCGGACCAGGTTGGCCGACCTAGTGAGGTCGGGCGACTAGGTGCCGGCACCGATCAAGCCCATCTTCGACTGAGTTACTGTCTCGTGGGTCCTCATGACAGTTCTAGGTGGTATAGCTGCATTTGAGTTCATTTAGTTTGCGAGGTGGGCCCTTCAGTCCATGTGACCTCCCCTTGGACAATTCCCATCTCTTGGATCCAACCGACATGGAATCAGCGGCTAGGATAATCCCCAAATATTTCTTTGCCCTAGAGGAAAATGGGTCCCATTGGGCTCTGGGCCAGGCTCGGCCGACCGGGCTAGCTCGGCCGATGGACCTTTTGTGCCCGATTGCCCTCATCTTTTACCAGCCACTATCTTGTAGGCCCTGGAGTCCTACCCAAGGTGACACCACTCCATTTGAGTATGTGTACTTAAGGATGTGGCCCCTTTGATCTATGTGCTTCTGTTGAGGTCCTTCTCGCTTATAGGCTGACCCTACCTTGGTGCATAGGCAAAGATTGGTCTAGAGTGTCTTTCCTAGCATATATCCGAAGATAGGCGCATTTGGCCTTGGTTGGGCGTCGGTTGACCGATTCCGTTTCACCTCAAATTTCACCATTTGCCTCCTGCATACACATAGCCACCAAAACTGGTTGAATTTGTTAGATATAATCCCTATATTTATGGTGAATGTATATTTGTATGTCGGAGTTGACGGTCTGAGATGTGCATTAATGACCGTCAACAATCATTGAACTGTTCGTCGGTGACCTTGTCAGGAACACTATTGACGCTCATTAGCGACACCTTTTTAGTGCTAATTAAGTGGTGTGTTGGAACCAATTCATATACTAACCCACCACTTGGCTCTTGAAATAACCCCGTTTTTGCATATGCAAGTATTTTTGGAGGATTTTGGTTTACGCAGGTATTTGAGCTATAAATGAGCACTTTTGGACGAAGATCAAGGTCATGCATAGCATGAAGGAATATGAAGGCCAAGAACCTATACAACATGGATTTCGTTCACTCTCATCTATGGTGAACCAACCTCCAAGAATGTGGAAGGGTAAAGACCTGAAGATAAGGTCGGATGACTTCGGGATCAAGGCGAATCAGGCAGACATTTGGAAAGCTATCAAGACCCAATCTTATCCCGAAGCAACCGAAGTCCAAATACCTATATGCATTGGCACCTGAACTCCTGGAGGATCTAGAAGCTTGCACACGAAAGATGGGACCGAGGGGCCACAGAAACAGCCTAGACCGGCCGGCCCAGGGTGTTTCTGCGCCGCCTCGACCTCCCCTTCGAGCTAGGGTTTTCTCGGACTATTTATAGCCCCGATGCCTGGAGGCACACACATCAATCCACCAGAACTCGGCGAAACCTAGGGCATATACCAAAGGGAGACTACGGTCGCCGCAAGTCCTCGAAGTTGTCTAGGGGATGGCTTAGGCTAACCTTAGCCGCCATGGCCTCCCTGCGTTGTTGTGCCATGGTGGAGTTCAAGACCTAGTTGTAGTCATCAATGGTATGTACTCGGTGGTGATGATCCAAATACATCTATTATATGAGTAATGTTCTTTATGTCATCCGATCTCTTAGCGACTCAATGACTCCTTGTATGCTTTCTACCTATCATGAATATGATTCTTTCTTAGTCTAAAGCAAGGTTAGACTATATAGCATGCTTTATGTCATCATGATTATTAGATCTACTGTGTTGACCCTTCATGATATCTAGACACGTTCACTTGTGGACGTGACCTTGTAACTAACCATGCCGATAGGGAGCACCGTGACAGGGTGTAATCCCATGTAAGATGGCATTCTCGGGAGGTTGACCGGAGGTAAGGGTTTAAAGATTGATTTGGATGAGATGCATGATGCGCTTGCTCTTATTAGCTAGAACTACAACTAGAAGGTGATAGGCTCGTCTACCTCTTTGGTTGCTCTTTATCCTTGCCTATGTTATGAATGTGATCAATCTATACACTACACTCACATCATATAGGTTTACCCCTTTATATGCAATCAACGCTTAATGTTAGGAATAGATCCGTTAGATTAGATGGGAAACCCTAGTAAGTTCATTGTCAATCCACGGATTGATAACTTTGGATGGAATACTCTAACGGAAAAGCTACGATGATCCGTGCACTTGCGGTTCACAATGGGGGCGTCTATGGGCCGTCAATAAGCTTTTCTGGCGCTGTTGCCGGGGATCGGCAACACAAACCCTAGGGAGATCTATCTAATTTTTTGGACTAAACCTAATTTTTATTATTGCATATATCCTGCATTTCTTGTTTGTGCCCATGAATGCTGGTAAAACCTTAGACACAAAGCGATCGAGAAGTTCTCAACATCCGGACTTCGATAAGTCTAATCTCGCTCAAACAAGTTGATGGCTATATAAAGACCCGCTCTTTAGTGGTAGGTGCTAA
>CM014271.1:45390853-45451468 GCA_004135705.1 Alloteropsis semialata
GGAAAGGAAACTCACCGGTGGTGGAGGCCTCTTCAACGAAAAAGGGCGCGGCTGCCCCTTCTCCGACACACGGCCGAGGAAGAACCCGCCGACCCGCTCCTTCATCTCCTCCTTCCCCACGGTGCGGTTAGCAGCCCGAGTGGGGTCGTCTCGCCCCGAGTACTCGAAGCCCGGGTGCTTCCGCTCCTGAATGGGTTGGACCAACCGCCTGCTGAAGTTGCAGGCGATGCCGACTGCTGTTAGGCCTTGAACCTTCAACTCCTTGATCAGCTCAAGGAGCTCGTCGACCTGATCCATATCCGAGGTATCGGGAAGCTCGCTCCAGCAGTCTTGGACCTTTGGCCGCTCGCCGGTGTGGCACGGGATCGCCGGCGCGTGGTTCCCGACGTAAAACCACTCGGCCTTCCACCCTTTGTTGGAGGTGTTAAGGGCGATGTCGAAGTAGTCGTCCTTCCGCCCCTGACGAAGCATGAAGCCGGCTCCTCCGACCACCACCATCTTCTCCTCGCTTGGCTGAGGTTTCAGCCAGTACAAGTACCTCCACAGATTGAAGTGAGGAGAAATACCTAAGTACGCCTCACAGAGATGGATGAAGATTGAGATGGCCATGATTGAGTTGGGGTTGAGGTTGATCGCCTCGATCCCGTAGTAGTGCAGAAGCCCGCGGAAGAATGCCCCCGTGGGCAAACCAAGCCCCGCCTCGAAGAAGGGCTTGAAGAGGACCAACTCGCCGGAGTTCTCCGACGGGAATACCTCCCCCGCGCTCGGCCGCCATTCCGCCACAGCCTGAGGCGGCAGGACGTTCCGCTCCACCATCTCCTCCAACGCCTCCGTTGTCACCTTCCCCCGCGTCCACGCGAGGACAGGGGAAGGGATCTTGTCAGTCTTCGGGACAGCGCCGGCAGCAAACTTCTTCCTCCCCGCCATGGATCTTACGGCAGGGGTCTTGGAACGCATCAGCGAGGCTACACTCCCCGTGGTGGTTAAGATCGCGCTAAGGACTTGCGAGCGCGGGGAGCTTTGGTGGCGGCGGGATGAAGAGCGAAGAACGAGGAAAACAGATCTGGAAATGAGAAGATTACCCTCCGGGGGTTAATCCTCGCCTTTTATAGCGCGCCTTGATGCCCGAAATTACCGCGAGATAGCGCGATCAGCGGGGGCGGGCGAAACGGTACAAAGAGCCGTTGGGCGCTTCACCTTCCGTTACACGCCGGGCGTCAACGGTAAAAAATGACTCCGGAGCACTCAAGCAAGACAGAGCAGTCGGCGTGCCGCTAAGGCTCGAACAGCTTCCACGCTCGGGGGCTGGCGCCGTGACCAAGTCAGTGTGCCTCTCGGGCTCGATTGGCCCCGAACCACTCGGGCGCCAACACTGCAAACTCAGTGGTGTGCCGCTAAGGCTCGAACAGCTCCCACGCTCGGGGGCTGGCGCCACGATCAAGTCAGTGTGCCTCTCGGGCTCGATTGGCCCCGAACCACTCGGGCGCCAACACTGCAAACTCAATGGTGTGCCGCTAAGGCTCGAACAGCTCCCACGCTCGGGGGCTGGCGCCACGATCAAGTCAGTGTGCCTCTCGGGCTCGATTGGCCCCGAACCACTCGGGAGCCAACACTGCAAACTTAGTGGTGTGCCGCTAAGGCTCGAACAGCTCCCACGCTCGGGGGCTAGCGCCACGATCAAATCAGTGCGCCTCTCGGGCTCGATTGGCTCCGAACCACTCGGAAGCCAACACTGCACAACTGAAGGCGTGCCGCTAAGGTTCGACCAGCACTCGGACTCGGGGGCTGGCGCCGTATCAAAAGCAGCGCGCCGTGAGGGCTCGATCAGTCCCGAAGCGTTCGGGAACTGACGCTGCGAACACATTGTGACGGGTAATGCAATCCTTTTTTACAGGAAATACAGTTACAACGGAGCCGGACTTACGCCGGTTACAAACATCAAACACATCAGCCGCCAAGGTGACGGTCTGGGGCACTCGTCCCTGCGCTCAGTGCTACATCCGGAGTGAGCTTGGTCCACATGAGCTCCTCGCAAGCTCTCTTGTAGCACCACTGCAGCCGTCGACGGGACAGCACCGGTGGAGGGTTGATGACGGACGCCTTCGGCTACCCCTTGCTCTACAAAGCATTTCACCCCACATGGCCCTCGTCACATGGGAATGCGGGGGTGAACGGGGCAGCGCTCACGCGCTGATCAACGCCTCAGATCCCTCGCAAGCTCTCTTGTAGCACCACTGCAGCCGTCGACGGGACAGCACCGGTGGAGGGTTGATGACGGACGCCTTCGGCTACCCCTTGCTCTACAAAGCATTTCACCCCACATGGCCCTCGTCACATGGGAATGCGGGGGTGAACGGGGCAGCGCTCACGCGCTGATCAACGCCTCAGATCCTTCGCAAGCACTCTTCTAGCACCATGCCAAGATGATTCCGTGAACTTTCCCCGGTGGATGAACCCAACAATGAACCTCCGGTATGTTGGCTACAAGGATTCTATATCTATTCGCTCTTGGGTGGCAGCTCAGGCTCCCCGACGGGTATTTATAGCCCCTGGCCGCCGGAGGACGGAAGATTTACTCCACGATGACGAGCGCGGGCTCCGCGCCACGCGTCTCTCCTCCAGCCTGAAGCGCACAGGTCACCCTTATCTCCTTTGGCTCCACTCGGCCACGGGAGTGCCCTGTGCAGTCACGGGAACTCTATTCTTGACGCCGCATCACAGAAGCGACGCCGCCTTGCCTGCCTCTCCTTGGCATATCCTACGAAGAAGGAATCCTCCGGGACTCGAACCTCTCGCCAAGATAAGTTTCAATTGATTATTTTCGCCAATCCCGCGAGCTTTAAAACAAGTTGCTAAAGTACTCGGGGAGCACACGCCTTAATCCGTGAAACCTCGGCTCTTCCGTACGCCTACCCGCCTACGCGTGCACGCGGCCCAGCTCCCTGCGCTATGGACTACGGCTATCGGGGACCAGGTGCATAAACGTAACAGGCTAACTACCCGAGGAAATTAAAAAGACTTGAAAGCAGGAAGCGGAGTTCATTAGTATTTGTATCGCCGAATACTTTCTCCTCGAGTTTTTACCTTGTTACAGGGTACTGACGACTACTCGGCGTGCTCAGCCCTCACGCTCGGGGGCTGGCGCCGGGGCGACTACTCGGCGTGCTCAGCCCTCACGCTCGGGGGCTGGCGCCGGGACGACTACTCGGCGTGCTCAGCCCTCACGCTCGGGGGCTGGCGCCGGGACGACTACTCGGCGTGCTCAGCCCTCACGCTCGGGGGCTGGCGCCGGGACGACTACTCGGCGTGCTCAGCCCTCACGCTCGGGGGCTGGCGCCGGGACGACTTACTCGGCGTGCTCAGCCCTCACGCTCGGGGGCTGGCGCCGGGACGACTACTCGGCGTGCTCAGCCCTCACGCTCGGGGGCTGGCGCCGGGACGACTACTCGGCGTGCTTAGCCCTCACGCTCGGGGGCTGGCGCCGGGACGACTACTCGGCGTGCTCAGCCCTCACGCTCGGGGGCTGGCGCCGGGACGACTACTCGGCGTGCTCAGCCCTCACGCTCGGGGGCTGGCGCCGGGACGACTACTCGGCGAGCTCAGCCCTCACGCTCGGGGGCTGGCGCCGGGACGACCACTCGGCGTGCTCAGCCCTCACGCTCGGGGGCTGGCGACAGGACGACCACTCGGCGTGCTCGGCCCTCACGCTTGGGGGCTGGACGCCGAAATTAACGTTGGATGGTTTAGCCAGCTGCTCCTTGACTAACCCTTGGACCGATTCCTTCGGAATCGCTTCAAGGCTCGGGGGCTACGGCCAACGGACGCACCTCGCGGCGCATCCGTTGATTGTCTGACGACTTCAGAACAAGGCTACTAACCCTTGGACCGATTCCTTCGGAATCGCTTCAAGGCTTGGGGGCTACGTCCAACGGACGCACCTCGCGGCGCATCCGTTGGGTAAACGGCTTTTTTCTCCAGTATCACGCGGTTTCGCTTCCAACTGCAGCAGGCTCGACGCTCATCGGACAGCACGACCTCGCCGACTTGTCCCTCAACCACGTACTACTCGGGGGCTTGTCGGGGGTAGACCCCCAGGGGTACCCAGAAGGCGGATTGGCCCAACCAGCAAGGGGCGGCCCAATCCGAGTGCATCTGGATCGGTTTGTCGGACTGGGAGGCCCACCAGTCGGAAGGCCCACCAGTCGGGCGAACCGGATGGGCGCGACGACGCGCGCGGCAAGGAAAGCACACGGCGTATCCCGCAAGAAGCTCGGAGATCAGGATAAACTAGCCGGAATTATAGGGAAAGATATCTGTAGTCGTTATAGGATCAAATCCTTGTAATTCGGGTAGGTTACGATCTCTGGCCGACTTGTAACTCAAGGCAGCCGGACTATATAAGGCGCCTTGAGACCCCCCCTCCAGAGCACGAACATCTACGCTACAACCCACGATCATACAACCCTAGGACAGAACCCAACTACGGAGATCCTTCCAGGAACTTCATACACAGCAATACAATCACCCCAACACAGGACGTAGGGTATTACGTCATCTCGACGGCCCGAACCTGTTCAATCCTTGCGTCTTGTGTTACCATCGACTTCTGATCCTCGATCTGTCCCTCTACAAATCAACCACGTAGGCTACCCTGTGTGGGCTGCCGGGTCCAAACATCCGACAACACCCAAAATAATTGAAGATAAATAAGGTATGCCTCCGTGTCAATTAATTTTTAAGACTAATGTTTCTTGGAGATTTGTTTGCCCAAGCTATAGGCGATGAATCATGCCCCAAAGAAGTCGTGAGATCTGATCATCAACATTTCTGGAAGGTTGCTGTTGTGACCCATTTTTCACCCATGATCAGAAATGTACCATTGAGGAAAATTAGAAAATATGAAGTTCCATCAAGTCTTCTTTCCAATGCATCAAGAATCACAAATTTTGGAGATTGGTGTAAGGAGTTATGGTAAAATCTTTCAACACTACGCGTTCTAAAATCAGTTCGGGACAGAACGTAGTATCGGAGTAAAACAAGCGTAACTCTTTCATCCGGAGTCCATTGGGAGGGACTGAGCACTCATTGGAAAGAGAATTTGATGCACATCGCACTGGAGTAGAAGTTTGGTACATGTTCTACACTGGGTGTAGAGGAATTCAATGAAGAATAGGCAACAGCAAGCAACGGAGATGCTGATGATTGGAGATCCTTGAGCAAAAAAGATGACGATTTGAAGTTGATCAAAACTGGAGGCAACAAGATTAGAAGCACCATGATACCACCAATCTTCTCCAGTAGGATGCTCAAGAAGCTTCTAATTGAGTGATGCTACCAACAAAGGAAACCGCTCAGATCATCGTCACAAAGCACAAGAGCCCCCCTGATCCCGGCACCTTGGATAAAGCAAGAACTATGGAGAAGACACATCATTGGAGCCATACTACTCATTGGTGAATCATGGTGATTACCTTGAAGCCTAAGGATACACAACACTACGCTCCAAAGACCACAAGATCAAGATCATCAACATCTCAGGATCAATTGACAAGAAGGTACTGTTTGCATCAAAATTCTGCACAACCTCTAAAGAAAACAACAGAATATTTTTAGGTATTTAAAAGTCCCATGAAGTTCCGATTCCAATGAATCAAGAACCAAGTCAATCGGAGATTCCTACAAGCGGTTATGATCAAAACATCGAAGGTCATGCATTCTGCAAATTTTCTGGACAGCACAAAGTGCTAAAGTAAATTGGGCATAACTCTCTCATTTGAACTCCGTTTAAGATGAGTGCACTCTTGCAACAGTGACACTGAACATCTCTTGTTCTTCCAGTGGTGTCGGTTTTTTATACCGGCTAGCCTACTATAGGGGGTCCTGAGTAGTCGAGTTGTTCGCAAGGGCCTCGTCGGAACCAGAAGCACGATGGTGAACATGAGACGATTTAGACAGGTTTAGGCCGCCTCAAGAGAGAGCGTAATACCCTAAGTCCTGTATGGTGGATCGCTTCGTATTGATGGTTATGATTTTACAAGGGGTCCCTGCCTCACCTTATATACTCGGGAGACAGGGTCTACAAGGCAAAAAATACAGACTCCTAGTCGGATACTAAGCATAGAGTCCTAACATAATTAGGCCGGGTTATTTCCTAGTAGCTGACTAGTTCCCTTAACCTGTACGTCTCTTCCTTGTATCTGTCAGAGTTGGCGGCCCTATCTCCTCGTGGACCTGCAGCCCATAAGGACTCCCATGGATCTTGGTTCGTCAAGCCCCCGTGCGTCTTCATGTCTTGTTTCTCAATAGTTTGAGCATCACCCGAGTTGTTTCCTCGTCACCTTGCTCCTTTGATGAAAACCTTCAGAAGTGAACATGATGTGCTCCCTGCCGACTTCTTTTGCAATCAGCACCCAGGCTTCAATTTTTAAATCAAAGATGATGCAAAAACTTGTCCATTTAATATAATGGTGTCCAGCTTTTGAAAAAAGATGGACCCATTATGGGTCAGCCCCGAGCCTAGAAATATTTTCATGATTAAAACAATTCCAGTGTCTTTAATGAAAAATCTTTCCAAAAGAAATATACTATTTCCCCCAGCCCCCAATCTTAAAGCAAATGACAATAAGCTTAAAGACTTTTGAAGAAATAAGTATATTCTTTGACTCAGAAAAAACTTATCCCATTAAGAATCAGCCCCCGAGTATGAAAATGTCGTGAATACATAACTGTTGGTGTATTTAGTGAAAACGGCTTCCGTGAAATACGCTTAGGGTTACCGCTTCGTTAATAAAAACAGAAGGGAACTGCTTCGTATTCACAATTGTTCTTGGCCACCATTCCCAAATCCGAAGTCCTCCGTACTCACGCGCGCACTCCAATCCACTCAAGCCGCACCGAAAATCTTCATCCATTAGAAAACCCCGGTTGGTGAGGTGGGAAAGAAACCAACGCCGAGCAAACCCGCGGTGAGCAAGTCTGCAGCGAGCAAGAAGGCCACCAAGATTCCAATCACAGGCATGCCCATCTTCAAGACAGCCCCCACACCTGCTCTAGTCTGGAAGCCATCCAAGGCAACAGACTAGATGGTGCAAGATCTCGTCGATCAGGGCTACCTTCTTGACAAGTCCATCTCCTGTTGGTGCACGGATGTCAGTAAGTCGTGGCCCTTTGATGAAGTTCATGAGATCGTAGTGTTCGCGCCTTTCTATGAGATGGGATTTGTCACTCCCGCTCATGATTTTCTCCGCGGCTTGCTTGCCTTCTACAAGCTAGAGCTAGTGCACCTTAATCCGAACTCCATTCTTCAAATCTCTCTCTTCATCCATCTCTGTGAGGTCTTCTTAGGAATCGACCCCCATTTCAATCTTTTCCGCCTTCTTTTCCGAGTCAAATTGAGCCAAGACAAAGTGATTGGAGGTGCTGGAATCCAACTTCATCAAGGGATGAAGAGCATATATTTCGATTTCAAGTTGAATGATTCCATCAAGGACTGGGCGGACAAATGGTTCTATGTAGAGACCCAGCCCCCAAGGCTGAATAAGCACTCGGGCCATCTGCCACAGCCTCAGGCCAATTGGAATGAAGCACCCAGTGAGGACGAGGTCAACGAGCTCGCCGGGTTGTTGAAGATGATTGACGATCCGAAGAAGAAGGGCCTAACCGTAATCGGGATAGCCAGTTCTTTCTTTCGTCGTTGCGTGCAACCCTGCCAGAAGCGGGCACATGCTAGCTACGATTATACCGGACCCAACTATCCAACCAGGGTCTCCTCCGTCGATTTGTCTTCCGATGAAGTCGCGGTCCGCGTCCAGGCTCGGTTCATGGACACACATGAGCTGCCATGCCGGGTACCAGAGTACTCGGTTAATCGCCCGCCACCAGCGGTAAGCCATTAAGTCATTCCGAATACTTTTACTGTTATCCGGCTTCTTTTTTGAATATGTTACTAACAATTCTTCTCGCACCCATATGTAGGAGTTGCGCACAAGTTTCGCCTCTACTCCTCCTGTCGTGGAAGACACGCAGGCCAGCTTGCCCAAGCCACCCCCTCTCCTCACCGCCCAAGCAAGCCGTTGGTGGCTCCGGAAAAGGGAAAGCTTGTAGAATCGGCTACTGAAGAGGAGGTAGTTGTCAGAGATGACTCATCAGATGAAGATTGGCCGCCGCGCCGTCTTGGTGACCTTGGTCAAGGTGGATCGAACCTGAAGAGGACCGCCGTTGAAAATATTCTGAGCCCCCAACTCACCAATAAGAGGCAGACGGTGAAGAAAAGAACTAGGCCTTCTGTTGAAAGACCTGCTGACGCCAGCCTGCCTGAAGCGCAAGAAGTTGGCATAGAACCCGAGAAGGACGCGGAAATACCGACGGATAGCCCCCTCCACACGTCCCCTCCCAAGGTATGCCTATCTTGTATGTTAATATTACTCGAAACCTTGTGTCTTGAACTGATCCGAGTTCTTTTTGTACAACAAACACAAGAGAAAGAACGCTAATCCTCTCCTCTTTTGGTCCTCTCTATCATTCCTAAGCAAAACAAGAGTGCACGTGTTTTCATATTATAAATAATCTAAGCCTGAGCTCAAGAATGAACTCACCTAATTTTAGAGTTGGTGAGTACAAGCACGAGTAATAGGACCAAATGCTGTTGGTGGTGTTGGCGATGTTGGTGCTGGTGTAGGTTTGTATATATCATTGGTGTTGATGTCCTCATCAGCAGGGCCTACAAGTCGGTTTGTACAAAGTCCTAACTGAATACAAGTTTAGTGTTCTATACATAGTTTATATTTCTATTTTATTGTTGTCAACTAGTATCCTTTTTGCATATGTCACCTTCCTAAAGTAGTCGGGCCGGGCTAGGCAATATCTAAGATGGGCATGCACCTCCTAGGGAATTCCAGGGATCTTGGTCCATAAATCGCGCATGTCCAACATTTGTTTGGTTGGTTTTACTCCAGTTTTATTGGGATAGACCCCTGGGTATCATCAGGAGTCGAACTAGCCCCCACCAGCAAGGGTGCGTCTCAGACCGTAGTATATCCAGAAGTTGGACTAACCAAACAATCAGGGGGTGACCCAGTTCTATTGGTACCAAGACAAAGTTGGGCCTACCGGTCATGTCGACCCAGCCATGGCATTGGCGTGCGACACATGAAACAAGATGGCGTATCCCGCATGAAACTCATCAAACATGACAGAATCCAGTCGAATATTTAGGAAAGGATCTTTGTACTCGTTGTCAAATAAGTTTCTTGTAATCCGGGTAGGATATGATCTCCAACCGACTTGTAAGCTAAAGCAGCCAGACTATACAAGGCGGCTTGGGACCCCCTCCTCCAAAACATAGAACCGCCCAGATATGTTTTTTAGAGAACGTGCTAAGCATATATTTCATTAAGAGAAGAAAGAGGTTAACAGACACCACTGACACACAAGAGAAACCACCACAACAACAACAACAAAGACAACAACACAACACTCCAAGCTAGTACAACAACTGCTACCGCTACACACAAACTAGAAAAAAACATGCCTTTTATTGCAGAAGACCAAAGAATAAGAGCGCCAAAGACAACCACAGACGGGGACCTCGCAAAGCTCTCCTCCTAGCAAATCGAGGCGGCTGAAGAACTGGAGACTACTGAAATGACCAAAATGACCATACAACAACCTCACCGGAAATGGAGAAAGCGACCGATGCAGCGAAAACAATGGGTCCAGAGGTCAGAGGGCATAGGAGGAACTATAGGACGATGCCTTCAAGAAGGGTACGGCACAAAAAGCGACGCCATCGACCGTTCGTTGGAGGACGAACCAGGTTTTCACCCGACAGAAGCAGATGAGGAGAAGGGAGACCATGACAATGCCCCCAACATGGAAAACCATGCAAGAGCATAGCCGTTGCCGGCAACGATAGAAATTAGGAAAGGTTTTCACCCATGGCGTCCAAACCCCTAGTCATGCACTCATTCCCAAGGACCACGCAGCCAACGCACATGTGACCAGCACCAACAGAGTAACGTCGCCCCTCAGCATGCCACCTCAACATGAACGACCAACACCCACCAGCATCGTCACAAGCATGCCAAAGAAGCAACCAAGAATGACATGTAAACAATGAGCATCCCCACTCCGAGACGTCACCGCCCTCCGCCAGCACCAGTGCAATGAACGGTGTAGGGGCAACAACCAATCGTAGGGGGAAGATGAATGAGCAGGGTTACACAACAACAGGACATAGGGAACATCTCTGGGAGGGCCAAAAGGCGACGACGACCAATGGTAGTGGCGGAGCAGTGAACCGGTGAAGGAGAGCTACCATGGCGACACCTCCAAGAAGGAGAACGATGTGCAGCGCCACCATCGCTTGTCCAAGCCGGACATGGTTTTCA
Organism: Alloteropsis semialata; assembly: GCA_004135705.1. NCBI lineage: Eukaryota > Viridiplantae > Streptophyta > Magnoliopsida > Poales > Poaceae > Alloteropsis > Alloteropsis semialata. Next base: position 45,401,242 of record CM014271.1, read on the forward strand.
CCCGGAAGAACCCACCATCATAGAGCCCGCACACCAGATCCAGGCCCGGCTTGAGGCGAAAAGGTCCAAACTTGGGGGGCCGCCGCCGAGTAAGCACGACCGAGAACGCCCAAGATGGAGAAACACGCCGGTGACACATCCATGACCAAGGTGACTGTCGGTTTTTTATATCGGCTAGCCTACCGTAGGGGGTCCCAAGGTAGTCGAGTTGTTCATTAGGGCCTCACCGAAACCAGAAGCATGATGGTCAACACGAGATGATTTAGACAGGTTCGGGCTGCCTCAATGGAGAGCTGTTGGCATTTCGTAGCAATGGCACTAGAGATGCCTTATTGTAAATCTAAACGTTACAGAGATTCTACAAGTGCACAGAAATACATTGTAGCATTTCACCTAGGAGTATTCCAGAGTATCGTATTTATTTCCTCAGGGAAAGCGTATGGCAAAGACATGTGTTCCCCAACGTATTAATTATATCACCATTAATATACCATGACTAGATCAGGGATAAACAATTTATAAAGATGGTAGGTTGACACAAAGAAGGTTTCATTGCTCAAAATATAAGTCTAGTTAATATGAAGATCCTAAGAGATAACCAGGGATTCTATATACTTCTTACATATGAGTTACATACATTATAAGTGTACACTATACAAGCTCAGCAAGGGACACATGTTAGAGGGCAAATCGAGGAGTCGTGGGATCCACTAACCTAAGGGTACTTTCACGATGTTTATCACAAAGGCCTGCAAATGCCCAAACCCGAACGGCGAGGATTACAAAGGCCAACCGGGGCTGTCACCACCCGGGGGCTACCTTTGAATACGTGGGGTAAGAGTATCCCCAATGGTATTTCATACCCCAAACACCATGTTCGTAATATGAAATACATCTTTACCAATTGTACGGAAAGGTAAAGCACAATCATATGATTCATTGAGCCATTGCCATAGCATGCATTAGCTACACTAAGGTATAAGATAGCAATTCCATTAAAGCTCAAAGTCTTACAAATAAGCAAAGGATACAAGATAACTAAGCTCTAAGCTTACCAAGACTCCTTCGGAAACCCGTAGAAGCTCAACTCCTAAGACTACTTCAATACTAACTAAGACTAGAACTTGTAGCAAATGGAGCTCTTCCTTCTGGTGTGTGTTGAACAGGAGGCGCTGGCATCTATTTATAGCACTGGAAGGCGGTTCCAGGTTGGAGCAAGGCGGTTTAGGCTGAGTGGGCCCAGCTTCGGGTCGGCCGACCCTTTGACATCGTCCGACGCTTGGATGAACCGACTAAAGTTGTGCACGGCGTAGATGTTCTCCTGGAGGCAGTGCAGATGCGTGAGAGAAGGGAGAGGCACAACGACCACATGACTAGGTCAGCCAACCGGGCTAGATGTTGGTATTTCTTAGCATCACCACTTAGAGTAGTGATGGTACTAGAGATACTTCATCGTAAATCTAGACGTTACAGATATTCTGCAAGCGCACAGAAGTACGTTATAGCGTTTCACCCAGGAGTATTCCAGAGTAACGTTATTTGTTTATCCGCAGGGAAAGCGTTTAGTTAAAGAGAGATGTTATTCCAATGCATTTACTTACAACAACAATTAATGTACCATAATCTCAACAGGGGTAAATGATATGGAAATGAATGGGTAGGTTGACACACAGAAGTTCATTGCTCATCATTATGGTAGTCTTAGTTAGTAATAATACATTAGTATAGAATACAAAGGGTTCATTAGCATCATACATATGGGACTTCTATATACTACAATACCCTATACAAGCTCATTCAATGATTATATGCAAGAGGACATATCGAGGTATCCAGTGGTTCCCTCATCAAGGGACGACAGTAGGACATCTTATCATAAAGGCCTAATACCCACTCTCGAACGTGGAGGATTACAAAGGACGGACAGGGCTGTCACCACCTGCCGCCTACCTCTTCTAATCCGTGGGGTAGCGGTACCCTCAACAGTATTCCATATTCTAAACACCATGCTTACAATATGAGATACAACTCTATCTATCATGTTAATAAATAGGGCAACCAAGAGGCACATTGAGCCAATGTCATAGCATATCTTCACTTGAATAAGGTGCAAGACATAAGTAGTATTTACTAAGTGGATAAGGTATAACTGAGGCATACAACATAAGTATGAAGGTATTTTCATTAAGCTTAAAGTATTACAAGTAAGTAAGAGAATACAAGAACTGAACTCTAGAACTTACCAAAACTCCTTCGGAAGCCCTTCTGAAGATCTACTACTATGACTATGACTACTAAGACTAAGACTAAGCTCGAAGCAAAGGAGAGCTCTTCTTCTAGTGTGTGTTTTAGTACGGCGCCCTTTGCAGGTATTTATAGCATCACATAGGCGGTTGGAGCCAGCCAAAGGCGGTTGTGACAGTTTGGAGGTGGGCCCAGGTCGGCCGAAGTCCCTAGGTTGGCCAACGCTTGGATCCACCGTCTTCAACGTTGCACGGCTCAGATGGACTCCTGATGGCGGTTTACAGGTACGGGTCAAGGGCAGAGCGAAACAGCCGCAGGGCCAAGTCGGCCGACCTAGCCAGGTCGGCCGACCTGGTTCCGCCGCCTTTCGGCCCCACTCTTCTCCGGTAGACTGCCATGTGGGTCCTTATGACGGTTCCAGGTGGGTATACTTCGTTTGGGTGCAATTGAGTTGAGGTGTGGGCCTTTCAATCCGAGGGAGTTACACGTGGCTCATCCTCACCCTTGACTTGAACCGACCATGTTCCAATGTCCATGATCATCTCCTCGTGTGCTTCTTGACCTGTGTGGAGGATGGGCTCGATTGGGGTCCAGGCCAGGTCTGTGCCCAGTTTCGTCCATCTTTTGCACCGTAGTCCCTGTACTCAAATATATTCTAGATATGCATGGTACAATATCATTTGAATACAAATGTCTAAGTTATGCCTTGATCTTTATTGGTTTTCTGAGCCTATTGATGGTCGGATTTTCGTTATAAGGACCGTCAACACCAGATTGGCCGACCTGGTCCAGGCACGGTTCGCCTTGATCTTCTCTTGTGCGACTGGATTGTGGACCCTGATGGCTGGGGAAGATGGGTATGAATTCTCAGAGTAACTCTTTTTTCCCTTGTGGGCCCATCGATCCATGTGCCTCATCTTATCCTCTTTTCATCCATTGGATGTAACCGTCGTTAATTCAATGCTTCTTCCAGATGGCCAGAAATGGGCCTTGTTGGGCACCAGGCTAGGTCGGCCGACTAGGATGGGTCGGGCGACCTGGGCTTGGCCCCCTTTTTCCTTGATATTTTGGCTCAACTTTCCTACAATCAAATAATCTCCAAGTACAAGTGGAACGACATTATTTGAAACCAAATACTAGGAGCTATGGCTAATTTATATTATTCCACCATGTTGGCGACACAAGATAAACATGACTTAATAAGTGCCAACAAGAACGTAATACCCTACATCCTATATGAGGTGGATCGCTTCGTATTATTGGTTATGATTTACAAGGGGTCCCTGCGTCACTTTATGTAATCAGGAGACAGGGTCTACAAGTCGAATAATACAGATTCCTAGTCAGATACTAAACATAGAGTCCTAACAAGAGTAGGCCAGGTTGTTTCCTAGTAGCCGACTAGTTTTCTTAACCTGTATGTCTCTTTCTTGTATCTGTCAGAGTTGTCGGCCCAGTTTCCTTATGGGCCTACGGTCCATAAGGACTCCCATGGATCTTGGTCCGTCAAGCCCCCGAGCGTCTTCATGTCTGCCGAGTTGTTTTCCAATGAGTTGAGCATCAGTCGAGTTGTTTTCTCGTCATATTGTGCCTTCGTTGGATCCTCTTGAAGTGAACATGATGTGCTGCTTGTCGCTTACTTTTTGCAAACAGCCTCGGGCTTTGATATTTAATCAAACATGATGCAAAAAGTTTCGCATTTAATATAATGGTGTCCAGCTTGTGTAAAAAAGATTAACCCATTATGGGTCAGCCCCCGAGCCTAGAAATGTTTTCAAGAATAGAAAACAATTACATGGTCTTTAATGAAAAAACTTTTCAAAAGAAATATACTATTTCCCCCTTAGCCCCCAAGCTTAAAGCTAATGGCCATAAGCTTAAAGACTTTTAGGAAATAAATATTCTTTGATTTGGAAGAAATTATCCCATCTAGCGAAAGCCAACGAGCGTGGCAATGCCTCCACCCAGAAAATAATTCTCTCATTGGAATAAAATCACACAGTTATGTATCTAGAATGAACCACCATCGCATAACTATCTATATACTGAAAACGTACTATCCAAAATACGTTTAGGGTTAACTCTTCGTTAATAAAAACAAAAGGAACCGCTTCACATTCGCATCTGCTCAAGTCTTCCACACTCCAAAACCAAATTTTCATGCCCGCGCAGTCTCCCTTTCACTCCAACCGCACCTAGTGATCCGCGCATGCACACTAAGATCTCGGATGGCAATATGGTCAAGAAAGGCGCATCAAGCAAGAAGAGTCCCAAGATCCCGATCACTGGAATGCCTGTCTTCAAGGATGCACCCACTCAAGCCTTGGTCTGGAAGGAATAAAAGCCACTGGGAGATGATTCAACACTTGGTAGATCAAGGCTACCTCCTAGAGAAAGGTATTGCATTTTGGAGAACTGATGCTAGGAAGCCTTGGCCTTTTGAAGAAATTGATGAAGTTGTTGTTTTCGCCCATTTCTGTGAGCGCGGTTTTTCGACACCCGCCCATGATTTCCTCCGAGGTCTACTGTCTTTCTATGGATTAGAGCTCATGCATCTGAACCCCAGCTCCATTCTTCAAACTTCGATCTTTATTCATCTGTGCAAGGCTTTCTTGGGTATCGACCCGTATTTCAATCTTTTCCGCTATCTGTATCGGGTGAAACCCAACAAAGGAAAGGTCATAGACAGGGCCGAAATCCAGTTACGCCAGGGCATGAAGAAGAGTAATTTGATTTCAAGGTCAATGGCTCCAATAAGGACTGGAATGACAAGTGGTTTTATGTGGGGAACCAGCCGACTAAGTTGGCCAAGCATTCAGGCCACCTACCCCACCCTCATGTCGGATGTTTGGACCCGGCAGTCCACACAGGGTAGCCTACGTGGTTGATTTGTTGAGGGACAGATCGAGGATCAGAAGTCGATGGTAACACAAGACGCAAGGATTGAACAGGTTCGGGCCGTCGAGATGACGTAACACCCTACGTCCTGTGTTGGCGGCGATTGTATTGCTGTGTATGAAGTTCCTGAAGGATCTCCGTAGTTGGGTTCTGTCCTAGGGTTGTGTGATTGTGGGTTGTAGCGTAGATGTTGATGCTCTGGAGGGGGGTCTCAGGGCGCCTTATATAGTCCGGCTGCCTTGAGTTACAAGTCGGCCAGAGATCGTAACCTACCCGGAATACAAGGATTTGATCCCATAACGATTACAGATATCTTTCCCTACAATTCCGGCTAGTTTATCTTGATCCCCGAGCTTCTTGCGGGATACGCCGTGTGCTTTCCTTGCCGCGCGCGTCGTCGCGCCCATCCGGTTCGCCCGACTGGTGGGCCTCCGACTGGTGGGCCAGCCAGTCCGACAAACCGATCCAGATGTACTCGGATTGGGCCGCCCCTTGCTAGTTGGGCCAATCCGCCTTCTGGGTACCCCTGGGGGTCTACCCCCGACAAGCCCCCGAGTAGTACGTGGTTGAGGGACAAGTCGGCGAGGTCGTGCTGTCTGATGAGCGTCGAGCCTGCTGCAGTTGGAAGCGAAACCGCGTGATACTGAAGAGAAAAGAGCCGTTTACCCAACGGATGCGCCGCGAGGTGCGTCCGTTGGACGTAGCCCCCGAGCCTTGAAGCGATTCCGAAGGAATCGGTCCAAGGGTTAGTAGCCTTGTTCTGAAGTCGTCAGACAATCAACGGATGCGCCGCGAGGTGCGTCCGTTGGCCGTAGCCCCCGAGCCTTGAAACGATTCCGAAGGAATCGGTCCAAGGGTTAGTCAAGGAGCGTCTGGCTAAATCATCCGACGTTAATTTCGGCGTCCAGCCCCCGAGCGTGAGGGCCGGCGGAGTCCTGCGAGACACGCCGAGTGGTCGTCCCGGCGCCAGCCCCCGAGCGTGAGGGCTGAGCTCGCCGAGTAGTCGTCCCGGCGCCAGCCCCCGAGCGTGAGGGCTGAGCACGCCGAGTAGTCGTCCCGGCGCCAGCCCCCGAGCGTGAGGGCTGAGCACGCCGAGTAGTCGTCCCGGCGCCAGCCCCCGAGCGTGAGGGCTGAGCACGCCGAGTGGTCGTCAGTACCCTGTAACAAGGTAAAAACTCGAGGAGAAAACATTCGGCGATACAAATACTAATGAACTCCGCTTCCTGCTTTCAAGTCTTTTAATTTCCTCGGGTAGTTAGCCTGTTACGTTTATGCACCTGGTCCCCGATAGCCGTAGTCCATAGCGCAGGGAGCTGGGCCGCGTGCACGCGTAGGAGGGTAGGCGTACGGAAGAGCCGAGGTTTCACGGATTAAGGCGTGTGCTCCCGAGTACTTTAGCAACTTGTTTTAAAGCTCACGGGATTGGCGAAAATAATCAATGGAAACTTATCTTGGCGAGAGGTTCGAGTCCCGGAGGATTCCTTCTTCGTAGGATATGCCAAGGAGAGGCAGGCAAGGCGGCGTCGCTTCTGTGATGCGGCGTCAGGAATAGAGTTCCCGTGACTGCACAGGGCACTCCCGTGGCCGAGTGGAGCCAAAGGAGATAAGGGCAACCTGTGCATTCCATGCTGGAGGAGAGACGCGTGGCGCGGAGCCCGCGCTCGTCATCACGGAGTAAATTTCCCGTCCTTCGGCGACCAGGGGCTATAAATACCCGTCGGGGAGCCTGAGCTGCCACCCAAGAGCGAATAGATATAGAATCCTTGTAGCCAATATGCCGGAGGTTCATCGTTGGGTTCATCCACCGGTGAGTTTACTTTCCGAGTCCTTTTGAGTGTTTCTCTTGACTTATTTTCTGTTTTCGTCCGTTGGCCGTTCTGATTTTGCGCCTTTTCTTGCGCAGGATCGATGCTTCGAGTTCTTCTCTGCTGCTCCACTTCCGGAGGACTTCCCGAGGAAGGTAATCCTTGAGGATACGCCTCCGGCTGCTCAGGGAGGCACTCGGCCAGAGGGGCCAGTTCGACCCATGCGCCCCGTATATGGGCGCCGAGTGACACGGAGGGCTCCCTGAGTCCTTCTGATGAGGAGGTGGTGGAGGACCGTCCGCGGAAGCGCCGGGCGGCAGTGGCGAAGAGGAACAGCCGTGGGGGCGGCGCTCCCAAGCGGGCGGTGGAGGTGGATGACGGGGCGGCCGACGACTCGGCCACGCTGTCAGACGAGGCGCCCTCCGTCCGGGACGCGGTGGCGGGTACGGCGCCGCCGCCTCCCAAGCGGAGGCGCACGAAGAAGGTGGCGGTGAAGAAGCCGGACGCGCAGCCGGCTCAGAGGCCGTCTGCGGGTTCGGAGGCCGACGTTGACGAGCCGGTGCGCTCTTCCCCGGTCGTCACCGAGGAGGAGGAGAAGGACGAGGCCGTGCCCGACGAGGTGTTCCAAGAGCAGGAGCACGCCCGGGCCATGGGCGTTTCGGTGGAGGAGAGGCGGCGCATGGTGGCGGAGACACTCGTGCAAGCCTCGGCGGACGCAAGGCCAGTCTCTGACTTGGGGACCAGGCCGATCCCCATGGCGGTTTCGACCCAGCGGCGCCCCAAGCTCCCCGTCATTCGTCCCCGGGTTGCGATTGTAAAGGGTACTCGGTGAGTAGTTGGTCTTCGTGTTTCTTCTTGTTGTCCGAGTTCTTGTACTAACTTCCGAGTGCTTATTTCAGAAATGCCTCCGACCTGGACGGAGAGGCGGCGAGTGGGAGAGCTCCCTCGACTGATGCTCTGCGAGATCCGAGTGCTCCATCCACCGCTCCTGCAGGGCAGTCGTCCTCGGGTGCTCCGCCCAAGGTGACGGATTCGGCGAGTGGTCCGGGCGCGGCGCAGACTGCAGAAGTTCCAGTCAGGCCTGACCCGGAAGTGGTGGAGGAGGTGCCGGCGGCCGATGATGCTGCGATCACTCCGGTCGTTGCTGGGGATCCTGTGGCAGACACGGTGATCGGGTCGCCCGTTGGCGCCGGTGATGTCACTCGGGAGGAGATCCAGGAGGAGGACCCGCCGAAGGAGTCGGACACCTCGGGGACTGTCACTGTTCCTGGGGTGGATGCCACGGCGGAGAAAGAGGGCTCGGTGATCTCCGAGCTCCAGATTGCTGTCGACCACGCGCAGCGCCTTGCGGCGGTAAGTTTCCTCCCCTGTCTTGTTCATCTTTTCTTTCTCTTTGTTGGTAGTCTGAGTCGTTCGTCTTCTCTGAGCGCTTGTAGAAGCTGGCCACGCTCCGGCAGTCGCGCCTTGCGCAGGCCCAGGACGCGGAGTCGGCGCTCCTTCGTGCGGCGAAGGCGGAAGCGGAGCTCAAGCGGGTCAAGCGTCAACGCGACGCTGCCAAAAAGAGCTTGAATGACGCTGTCGTGGAGCATCGCCACATTCTTCATCGTAAGGCCTTTTCATTTTGATCTTCTAAGTAGTTGCTGAACTGTGCCGTGTCATCTTCGTCCTGACCGAGTGCTTTCTTGCCCTTTCAGAGAAGGAGATGGAGAGGGAGCGCCACATCTCTGAGCTGAAGCAGTTGCGGTTTGCAAACGCGACTCTTCAGCAGTCGGAGGAAGTGATGGCGGGCAAGCTAAAGTAGGAGCAGGACTTCCGGAAAGGTGCGGACATGACGATGCTCCAAGCCATGTATACAATCCAGAATAACTCTCAAATCATAACAGGCTTGGAGCAAGATCTTTCATCGGCGCATCTGGCCTTGACGGAGGTCAACGAGGCCGCGAGGGACCTGCTGGACTCCGTGGCCCCGGAGGAGGGTGAGCCGACTGCTTTGGTCCCGCGCCTTCAAGCCGCCCCAACCCGCATCGCCGAGTTGATCAAGGAGTCGGCGGTTGTGTGCGCGAACGACGCCTTGGCGCGTGTTCGCACACTGTACCCGCGGATCGACCTTGCGCCGGTCGCGGACGGTGTGGCGGCGGACGCCACAGTGGAGCAGGTGGACTCGGCGATGACGGAGACTCGCCCGATCGCCGAGAAAGTCGGCGAGGCTCTCAAATTTGAGTAGAGTCCTGTATCCTGTATAGAGTAATGTAAACTTTTGTATATACAAGTAGTCAGAGACAAGCAAAGCAAAAATGTTCGATATTTTGTCTCGTATTTTATTGTTGCCCGAGTAGCCTTTGGCTGAAATGTGCTTTTCCCTTTGCCTCACTTATCCTAAGTTCATAACGTCGAGAGCAGATCCCGTGCACGTGTAGAAGGCTTAGGCGTCGTTCCGGGCCCGGTTACGCAGCATTTAGTTAAGAGCCACTCGGGAATGGAGTAATTCCGAGAGGTTTTGCGAGGAGAACAAGTATACGAAAAGCATATAGTATTATTGAACACTGTGATACATAGCTTTTCATGGGTAGAATCGGCGTAAATGCTCTATGTTCCACGGGTGTGGGACCTCGGTGCCATCCTCGTATTGGAGACGAAAAGTACCCGGACATATGACCTGAGTCACGATGAACGGGCCTTCCCATGGGGCGGAGAGTTTGTGAACCCCTGCAGTGGATTGCACTCGGCGTAGGACGAGGTCGCCAATGTTGAAGTCCCTTTCCTGGACGTTCTTGTCGTGGTAGCGTCGGAGTTGTTGTTGGTAACGCGCGTGCTGTATGAGCGCGTTAACTCGGTGTTCTTCGATGGAGACCAGGTCCACCTCTCGAGCTGCCTCAGCTTCACCTTCGTCGTAGTTGTCGATGCGCGGAGATCCAAAAGCAAATATGTCGGAGACGAACGTCTCCCGCTTGGCTGGCGTGATCCTCTTATTTGGAGGGAGGACACGTGTCACCCGCGGGAAAGCCGGAGTTGATCGGGTGGAGTCGGCGTATCTTGATGGTGAGGGTGCTGCGCCGCTGCGACGTCTGGAGTAGATCCAATCTGGGTGGCCGTGATGAGATCGACCTCCCGGATCGCATCTGGAGAGTAGTCGGCGTTCATGCGTTCGCCGAGTGCTTGCTGGTAGACGGCTCCGCTGTTCCTGAGTCCCAGCGGGAACCGAGTCGGCGAGGCGATGCCCTGGCGAGCGGATTCGGTGAGCTCAATGCATTCACCGATGGAGGCGATGGCGTGATCCATGTCCGCCTCGAACTGGCGTTGGCGTGCAGCCCATCGGCGTCTTCGTTGTTCGGGCGTCTCCTGCACCCTGGGTGGTCGAGGCGGAGTGGACGAAGCAGTCGGCGATGTAGGAGACGGCGCGTTCCCTTCAGATGGCGGGAGAACAACGCCGGCCGTCGCGGTCGCCGAGTGGTTGGCGATGGTTGGCGACGGAGTGGTGATGGTGACGATCCCATCTGGCGTAGCGTCGAGTCGTGGCGCTGTCTCCTCCGGGGTGGCGTCACGGGTGAAGGAGAGCTCTCCCTCGGGCCCAGCGGTGAAGACCATGGATCCGAAGAAGAACATGGCCCCCTCAGCGATGGAAATCTTCGTGGTCGCCGGCGTGATGACGGCGGAAGTGAATGCCATCGAGCTTGCAGATTGATCTCGTCGATCAACCCCTACCTGGCGCGCCAACTGTCGGATGTTTGGACCCGGCAGTCCACACAGGGTAGCCTACGTGGTTGATTTGTCGAGGGACAGATCGAGGATCAGAAGTCGATGGTAACACAAGACGCAAGGATTGAACAGGTTCGGGCCGTCGAGATGACGTAACACCCTACGTCCTGTGTTGGCGGCGATTGTATTGCTGTGTATGAAGTTCCTGAAGGATCTCCGTAGTTGGGTTCTGTCCTAGGGTTGTGTGATTGTGGGTTGTAGCGTAGATGTTGATGCTCTGGAGGGGGGTCTCAAGGCGCCTTATATAGTCCGGCTGCCTTGAGTTACAAGTCGGCCAGAGATCGTAACCTACCCGGAATACAAGGATTTGATCCCATAACGATTACAGATATCTTTCCCTACAATTCCGGCTAGTTTATCTTGATCCCCGAGCTTCTTGCGGGATACGCCGTGTGCTTTCCTTGCCGCGCGCGTCGTCGCGCCCATCCGGTTCGCCCGACTGGTGGGCCTCCGACTGGTGGGCCAGCCAGTCCGACAAACCGATCCAGATGTACTCGGATTGGGCCGCCCCTTGCTAGTTGGGCCAATCCGCCTTCTGGGTACCCCTGGGGGTCTACCCCCGACACCTCAGGAAATTGGAATGAGGCTCTAGGCGAGAATGACCGGAATGGAATAGCCGAGTTGCTTCAAATGATTGACAACCTGAAGAAGCGCGGTCTGACTGGTGTTGGAATCACCAGTTCATTCATTCGCTGTTGCATTCAACCCTGCCAGAAGCGGGTTCATGATGGCTATGAGTACATTGGTCCTTCCGATCCAACCCGGACTTCTACCACGGAGCTGACAGTCGACGAGATAGCACTCCGCATTCAGTCTCTTTTCATCGATGCCAATGAGATACCAGTGCGAGTACCTGAGTACTCAACTGAACGCCCGCCACCTGCCATAAGTACTCTACTTCTCTCAAACAAGCTTCTGACTTCTTTTTAATAACTTGCTGACAACTTGTCTTCATGTGTTATAGGAATTGCGCACGAAATATGCTTCGGTGCCTCCTCCCATTGTGGAAACTGCTTTCGGATCACCATAGCCTCCTCTTTCCTCACCTCCAAAGGAATCCGCAGGTGTCTCTAAGAAGGGAAAGGCCCCAGCTAGCCCAGAAGTTGAGGATGGATATGAAGAAGACTGGTCAATGGATGAAGACACTCCTCCATGACGGACAAGTGGTGACGCCGGGCAAGGAGGATCAGGGCTGAAGAGACCAAGTACAGAAGAACTTCAATGCCCTCCCGATGCCAAAAAGAGACGATCCCAGAGGAAATGGATAGTGTGACTACCGCAGGGTCCCCCGACATCGCTCTGCAAGAAGCGCATGAAATTCTTGAAGATCCTGTGGGAGATACAGAGATACCCATGGGAATCCCTTTGAAGAAATCAGAGCCGCCTGCTCCCTCCCACAAAAAGGTATTCTTGAATCTTTGTATTTGAAGTTTGTCGTATACTTTGCTCTTCTGTTTTGAGTGATCTGAGTATTCATTGTGCAGCAGAGAAAGGAAAAGACCCCAGAGCCAAATTAGAATCCTTCAGGAGCAACTTCTTTTGGCTTCGCGGAGCTTGAATTTGAGATGGAATTCGCCAGGTAATAAACTGACTTTTCTGCTTTGTGCCAGTTTTGTTTGATTTTCCACTTTGTACTTGTAGTCGGCCTCCTCCTCATCTAGAGCCAAATCTACCCAAGGACACACCATCAATAGAGAAGGAGACAGCGAGGGAGCCTAGCCCCCAAAGAACCTCCCCGGTCAAGGAAGTAGAGCCCAGAGCTGCAGAACCATCTCAGGAGTCAAGGAAAGCTGCTCCAAGTTCTTCTGCACAAGGACCCAAAGGTGAATGGCCAAAGGCCGCGGAAAGTACTCAGATGGCGAGTCCCATGCAGAAGAGCTCGACGTAGCTGCGAGTGTAGTTAAGGCAGCTTCTGTTGAAGAAAAAATCTGAGAGAGACAACCTAGAGAGCCCTCTCCGCCGCCCTTCATGATCTATACCGCAACACTTGGCACCAGAGCGGATGATGAGGATGCCTTCCTGTTCGATTCCTAGGTTGATCTGAATGATCTGGAGATGGCCGAGGAGCGCAAGGGCAGCTTTCGAAGCTTACAGAGTTTAATAAGAATCAAAATTGATTTCACAATTATAGTTATCTCTGTGATTTGGAACTTTGTTCGATATTCCATATTGTTTCTTTGAAAACAAAGCATTCTCCACCGTTCTCATCAAAAGACCGAGATGCTACGACGAGCAAACTCATGCTTTACTAGAGCCGGTGTTGGTATTTCTTACGGTCGCAGATAAATCCGCAAGCGCACGGATACCGTTGTAGCTTTCATTCGGAAGTATTCAGGGTATCAAATCCATAGGGAAGGCGGTGGTTGAATAGAGTAGTTACCCATTGTATTCAATCATAACACTATTAATATACCAAAGTCTAGCAAGGGGTAAACATTGATAGAAGGGTAGTGTGACACACAGAAGGTTTCATTGCTCAATATAAAACTCTAGTTAATATGAAGATCCTAGTAGAGAACTAGGGATTCAATATACTTCTCACAAATGAGTTACATACATTACAAGTGTATACTATAAAATCCTAGCTAGGGACACATGTTAGAGGGCAAATCGAGGAGTCGTGGGATCCCCCTCATCAAAGGGTACTATCACGATGTTTATAACGAAGGCCTGCAAACGCCCAAACCCAAACGGCGAGGATTACAAGGGCCACTCGGAGCTATCACCACCCGGGGGCTACCTCTGAATACGTGGGGTAAGAGTATACCCAATGGTATTCCATATACCAAATACCATATTTGCAATACGAAATACAACTCTATTTATTGTCCAGATAAACAGAGCAACCTTGCGGCACAATTGGCCATTGCCATAACAAGCGTCAGCTACACTAAGGTGCAAGACATACAACTTATATGATGAACAAACAAGGTAGTAAACTAAGTAACTGTCGGTTTTTTATACCGGCTAGCCTACTATGGGGGGTCCCTAAGTAGTCGAGTTGTTCATGAGGGCCTCGCCGGAACCAGAAGCACGATGGTGAACACGAGACGATTTAGACAGGTTCAGGCCGCCTCAAGTAGAGAGCGTAATACCCTACGTCCTGTATGGTGGATCTTCTCGTATTGATGGTTATTATTTTACAAGGGGTCCCTGCCTCACCTTATATACTCGGGAGACAGGGTCTACAAGGCAAGAAATACAAACTCCTAGTCGGATAAAATACACAGAGTCCTAACATGGGTAGGCCGGGTTGTTTCCTAGTACCCGACTAGTTTCCTTAAGTTGCATGCTTCTTCCTTGTATCTGTCAGAGTTGTCGGCCTAATCTCCTAACGGGCCTACAGCCCATGAGGACTCCCATGGATCTTGGACCGTCAAGCCCCCGAACGTCTTCATGTCTTCACGTCCTCCGAGTTGTTTCCCAATAGTTCCTGCATCAGCCGAGTTGTTTCCTCGTCATTTTGCTTGTTGAAAACCTCCAGTAGTGAACATGATGTGCTCCTTTGCCGACTTCTTTTGCAGCCAGCCCCTGGGCTTTGGTTTGTAAACCAAAGATGATGCAAAAACTTTCCCTATTTACTATAATGGTGTCCAGGTTTTGAAAAAAGATGGACCCATTATGGGTCTAGCCCCCGAGCCTAGAAATGTTTTCAAAGATTAAAAACAATTCTAGGGTCTTTAATGAAAAAACTTTCTAAAAGAAGTATACTATTTCCCCCTAGCCCCCAAGCTTAAAGCAGATGACAATAAGCTTAAAGGCTTCTGTTGAAATAGGTATATTCTTTGATGTGGAAATAAATCCCATTAAGCATCAGCCCTCGAGAATGAAAATTCATCGGAAAATAACCTAGCTTGTTAGGAAATGGCCGCACAAATATGCATCTGGTTTGTAACCGCGAAAACATAAGTGTTGGCGTATTGTGGCAAACGGGTTATGGGAAATACGCTTAGGGTTACCACTTCAATCTTATAAGACAGAGGGTGAACCGTTCGTATTCTCCTCCCCACCGCCATCGCTTTCACAATTGAAATCCTCAAATCCTTTCGCCTCCGTGCGCAATCCCCAATCCACTCAAGGCCCGTCCGAGAGTCAATCCAAGACCTCGTCCGCCAAGATGGGTCGGAAACCCACTTCTTCCAAGCCTACTGAGAGCAAAGCCGCGGCGAGCAAAAAGAAATCCAAGATCCATATCACAGATATGCCGGTGTTCAAGAACTCCCCCATGCCTGCTCTAGTCTGGAAACCCTCCAAGGCATCAGACGAGATAGTGCAAGGTCTTGTAGATCAAGGCTACCTTCTGGAGAAATCGATCTCCTGTTGGCGCACTGATGCTGGTAAGGCCTGGCCTTTTGAAGAGATCCATGAGATTGTGGTTTTTGTTGCTTTTTATGAGCGTGGATTTGCCCTCCCCGCTCATGATTTTCTCCGAGGTCTTCTCTCCTATTATAAGTTCGAATTGATCCATCTCAATCCCAATTCCATTCTTCAAATCTCCCTCTTCATCCATCTTTGCGAAACCTTCTTGGGGATCGATTCCCACTTCAATCTCTTCCGCCTTCTCTTCCGTGTGAAATCCACCCCAGACAAAGTAGTCGGCGGTGCTGGGATTCAACTTCATCAAGGCATGAAGAATGTGTACTTTGATTTCAGGATGAATGACTCAATCAAAGACTGGAACGACAAGTGGTTCTATGTGGAAAACCAGCCCTCGAGGCTCTCGAAACATTCTGGTCATCTGCCTCATCCGCAAGACTCCTGGAATGAATCTCTCGATAGAGATAAGGTCGAGGGGATCTCCAGCCTTCTGAAGATGATCTCTGACTTGAAGGAGCAAGGGCTAACTGCCATTGGGATCGCCAGTTCTTTCTTGCGCCGGCGCGTACAACCCTGCCAGAAGCGGGTGCACGCTGGCTATGAATACACCGGCCCCAAGGACCCAACCAGAATCTCCTCCAACGATTTATCATCAGATGAAGTCGCCGTCCGCGTCCAGGCGCTCTTTATGGACGCCCAAGATCTGCCGCGTCGAGTACCCGAGTACTCAGCAAATTGTCCATCGCTATTGGTAAGCTCAAAAAACAGCCCAAATACCAAATATGATATTCACCTTCTTGCTTCTTGACAACTAATCAATGTCAATGGCAGGAATTACGAACCAGACTTGCGTCCTCGCCTCCAAAAATAACAGAGAACACATCCGGGTTTCCTAGATCTCCCCCACCCCCACAAACTACTGAAAGCTCAGGGAAAGGGAAAAAGAAGGCATCACCGGAGATGGAACAGGTGATTCTGGAGGAAGAATCATCTTCTGATGATGATGCACCCCGACAACCTCCTGGGAAGATACTTGGGCAAGGAGGATCAGGTCTGAAAAGACCTAATACCGAGGACGCCCCAAGTCAGCCAATCCCGAAGAGGAAATGGGCCCTACGGAAGAAAGTATCGCCTTCGCTGAAGAAGTCGACTGATACTGTTCTTGGTGAAGCAGAGGTACTTGGAGTCGAGACAGAAACAAATGTCGAGATTCCTATAGGAATTCCACCGCACTCATCTCCCCCAAGGTACACCAGTTATCTTCTTGCAAAATTCTTCATTCCTGTCAGTTGCCGAGTTCTTTCATGACTTGAATTTACGATTGCAGAAACCCCAAGAAGAACCCGTACGTCCAGAAGGACCAGAAGAACCTCAAGACATTCCGTCTGGAGGATACAACTATTGGTATTTCTTACGTCGTAGATAAATCCGCAAGCGCACGGATACCGTTGTAGCTTTCACCCGGAAGTATTCAGGGTATCGAATCCACAGGGAACGAGAGGGCATTGTCTAATTACAAAAGTCGACCGGATCGATCGAGTGTATATAAAGGCTGGGTAGAGAGGATAACTTAGCACTAAGGCTAATTATAGTGAAGGGAATTCTCCTATGCTTGCTTTGGGCACCAGGGTATCCTAGGCCTCTAGGAAATTGCCAGCCAACAGCTCTACGCCGTACCCGAACATGGAGGATTACAAAGGACGGACAGGGCTGTCACCACCTGCCGCCTACCTCTTCTAATCCGTGGGGCTACGAGGCAAACGAGGGCAGATATACACCTAACCACCACGCTTAAGATATTATCAGCTATCCTAACCTTGGCCAAAGATTAAGATACTTTATGAATAAAGCAACAAACCCACAAGCACAATAGATAACTCAGCTTTTCTATAACTTAGACATAAATACTAGTTAAATCCCGGATACTTACTGAGTAGCTCGCATCCGTCGAGGTACAGGTGTAGGGTCGCCGACATGCTGGGACTCCTCCAGACTCTCCCTCACTCTCTCCCTACTTCTACTCTCATTTGAGGAGGGCTTCGTCTTGACTTGATGCTCCAGCTCGATGATGATGTTCAATGACCGGTATGCATCTATTTATAGCTTGTAGGGATGTTTGGGAATGGACACGTGGAAGATGAGGACGAACAGACTCAGTCACAGGTCGGCCGATGCGGGGAGGTCGGCTGACGTTGGATGCACCGCCTTGAGTGATGCACGACGTAGATGGACTCCTGGAGGCGGTGGGAACCCGAACCAGAAGGATGAGGCGGTTTGGCCTCCGGACCAGGTCGGGCGACCGGGCTAGGTCGGGCGACCGGCCACCGGCACCGATCGGGCCCATCTTCGGCTGAGTGACTGTTTAGTGAGTCCTCATGGCGGTTCCAGGTGGTATAGCTTGGATTGAGTACATTTAATTTGCGAGGTGGGCCCTTCAATCCATGTGAACTCCCCTTGGACCATTCCCATCTCTTGGATCCAACCGACATAGAATCAGTGGCTAGGATGGTCCTGGAGTGTGCTTCTTCGCTGTGGTCAAAGATGGGCTCCATTGGGCTCTGGGCCAGGCTCGGCCGACTGGGCCAGGTCGGCCGATGGGCCTTTTGTGCCCGATTGGCTTCATCTCTTACCAGCCTCTATCTTGTAGGCCATGGAGTCTCATCCTAGGTGACACCACTCCATTTGAGTATGTGTACTTGTGGATGTGGCCCCTTTGTGCTTCTCTTGAGGTCCTTCTCCCATATGGGCTTGACCCAACCTGGGTGCATAGGCAAGGGTTGGTCTAGAGTGGCTTTCCTAGCACATATCCAAAGATAGGGTCATTTGGCCTCGGTTGGGCATCGGCCGATCTGGCAAGGTCGGGCGACGGCCCACCGAGCCCGTTTCGCCTCAAATTTCACCTGTTGCCTCCTGCATCCACATAGTCACCAAAACTAGTTGAACTTGTTAGATATAATCCTTATAGTTATTGTGAATGTGTATTTGTATATCAAAGTTGATGGTCTGAGATGTGCATTAATGAGCATCAACAAGCTCCCCCACACTTAGCCTTTGCTTGTCCTCGAGTAAAGCTTTAGGACCAAGGTGGAAATCATGACTCCAATTGATATGATACTAGCATATAAATTATTCCAAGACAGGCCTGCACTTGTGAATTTTGAAGTGTCTATCATGCCATCTTGGGTGGTTGAGGAATGGAACGGCTCTTGATTCAAGTCATCTTAACTCTTCTGTTAAGTAACTTGGCTTTTTGAGAAATTTTCAAAAATATAACCTTACCTAGCTCCTCAGATGATTCTCTCAGATCGCTCATTGTGTATGATTCCTCACCAAGGCATTTCCTTGCCTTCTTTCACCCTACTTCTAAAAGGCTTATGTGGAGCTCAAGGTAGGAGTAAAGATAAGGCATACTTGCATCACATATTTTGCAAAGTCAAAGAGTGGATCCAAAAAGAAAACTATCAATACAATCTGATCAAGATGTGCATGTGTGTGGAACAATGGAATGATAACTCCTTTTTGTATGATCTCTCTCCTCTTGAATTTATTTTGAGAACATGGCTATAATATATATTTTTTTCATGATACTTGGGCCTTCATGTGCCCATTTTTTCTCTCTTTTTTTATGCTTGGACCTTCATGTGTCCATTTTTTCTCTATAGCCCATGTCTCTTTTGCAATAATACTTGGAGAGGAGATCAACACTTAAATGGAGTATTTATTTTGTGGGTGGATGAAATGTATGTTGCTAACTTCCAATGTAGAAGTTTAGCATGTGTATGTGGAGTGTACGTGATCTTGATCATGAAAGCATGAAGAGAATCTTACAAGGGTCACAACAATTTGACAAAGCTCAATGCAATAGCAAGCAGCATATGTGTATAGGTTTTTGCAATGTTAACATCATATGGCTTTGGTAGGAATAAGGCATCACTGAGGAGCTCTGTAAGACTATTGATTTTAAGGTTTTGCAAGAAAAAAAACATCCCAAAAACTTTATACAGAAAGAGCAAGATTTCTTTCATCATACCATATCTCATTAATCAACCACTTAGATAAACATGTTTTTCTAAAGATATATGCTCACAAGTAACAGGTGCTTGTGCAAGGAATAAAGAATATGCAAGCCAATCAAGGATAGACATGTAAACCAAAGGGGCATCAAAGCTTATTTTATCATGAGTTTAATTTTAATGATCATATCAAGATAGGAACGAATTAACTCATGAATCAGAGAGGATGAGGGATAGGGTGCGCAAACCATCGCTCAGGACAAAATTGGAGAAGAAAGGCACCAGTGGGCTGTCGGCCGACCTGGTGGCGTCGGCCGACCTCTTCTGGGCCTTTTCCACCTTGATCTTTCTTGTGTAGCTTTGTGCGATGTTGTGCAGCCTATCTGTGGGTGGTCTCGAACATGTGTGCATCAAAAAGCTTGAGAGACCCCCACACTTGACCTTGTACCTGCATTTATTCATATATGGTGGAAACAAAACAATGGCCCTTTGGTTCTAAAGACCAAGAGCCTTTATTGGAACTCAAATATATATATATTTTTATCAATGTGCAAGAAATAACACCAGCTCTGGACCAAAATAAGATTTGGCTTGAAGGGAAACTTACTTGGGATACTCACATACCTCCCCCACACTTGGAGTTTGCATCAACATAACTCAAGTGTGTGGAGTTCAAGCTTCTTTTGTAATCTTTCCCAAACCAAGACTTACCGAAGTTTTTGTTGCTGATGTAGCTCCATGCTCTTAGGCATCACCTATCCATCATTCTTCTTAATCTCTACCTGAAATGGTTAGTGACCAAAAATACCCGAAGGAAAGATTATACTAAAAACATGTTCTTGCAGGAAATAAATGATAATCCGGGCCATCTCCCGGCAGTGCTTTGTTTATGGTCTGAAGCTAGACCATGAGGGATCTTCACATTGCAGCTATTCTTGGTGATGTAGTTTCCAAGCTCATCACCAATTGTTGATGTGTCATTGAAGCTTTAGCTGCAAGGTTAGTGCCACAAATGCATCCACAAAATTTGCAATGTTTATGATGAGCAAATGCATCTACAACCAACCTTCTAAACATTTTAGAATTGAGGACCTCAAGGTGGTTGTAGTCCTCGTAAGTGATTGTGGCACAAAGCATGGTAAACTTTGGAGATTTGTTAAATGAGCATAACTCTAGTGAGATTTCAAAAGAGAAAGTTTCATGCTCATTTATAGAATCCTTTTGCTCGGGCTCCAGAGCCAATGCTTTCGCTCAAGTGAGGGTGATGGAAATCATTCATGCTCATAGAGATGAGAATTCAGGGTGAATGGTAACACGAACATCACCTTCTCGAGTGAGCTATGCTTAGGAGGAGGCTTTGCCTTTGGAATTTCTGGGCAGGAGATAGGAGTGGCAAAGGCAGCCTTCCTAAGCGTGTTATAAAGGCTCCCATGAGATACTTCTCCTTGGAGAAGCTTTTCTAGCGGATAGCCTAGGAGTAGATCAAAATCGAGGGTATCAAAGATGTGGAAATCTAAATTGACCTCGATTTTGTCTAGCGTGATTGTCACGGCACTAGTGATCCCCCAACATTGAATGATGTGTCAAAAAGGACAACTTTTGAAGAGCTTGTTGGATGGCCTTAGTGGAACATTTCCTAAGAGATTATGTGCACTGTGCCATGACATGATGTTGAACTCCATACTAGGGTTGAAATGGGCTTCTACGACAGTTTCCCTTATATACCATGGAAGGATTAACGAAGGTGAACTATTCCAAATTGCTTCGAAAAATTTTCACATTCCATCCAACCATTCCTCCTTTATGTTTTTCACGAGAAAAGCTTCGTGGGGAGGACAGGGAGGATGAGAAAGAAGGGGTGTCGTAGCCTTCTTGTGCCTTGAGTACTCCAAGGTGTTTCCATGATTTTCAAAGAGATCATCCTCGAAGTCAAAAGGTAATCCGAAAGGCTGAGTTTTCTCTACCTTAACGGATGGTGTCTTAGGAGTTGGATCTGAACTGGGCAAGTCTACGGGTAAGATAGAATCTAGTTGAAGGTCCTCTTGCTCAGTTCCATCCATACCAGCGGGAGAGTGCTCTCAAAGCTTCTCCAGGACCTCTCTCGCTTTAGCCGGTGTTACATGTAAGAATGATCCTCCGGCGGCTATATCAACGATTATGGATTTTCATCACGTCTTTAGAAGGATGTCTCCTGGACCATAGCTATGAAAGCAGGGCGAAGCTCATAGCTATCTGTTTGCATAGGATTTGACGAGGGGTGCGGCTCCAATAATTTGCCCTTTGGAGCAAAGTACTCATGGATTTGGGTTGAGTCCATGGGTAACCGAAATAAAATAAAAGAAAATAAAAGATAAACGGGCAACCATAGTTCTTAGACAACACAGCTACTGTCCCCGGCAACGGCGCCAGAAAGCTTGTTGGTATTTCTTACGTCGTAGATAAATCTGCAAGCGCATGGATACCGTTGTAGCTTTCACCCGGAAGTATTCAGGGTATCGAATCCACAAGGAACGAGAGGGCATTGTCTAATTACTAAAGTTGACCAGATCGATCGAGTGCATATAAAGGCTGGGTAGAGAGGATAACTTAGCACTAAGGCTAATTATAGTAAAGGAAATTCTCCTATGCTTGCTTTGGGCACCGGGGTATCCTAGGCCTCGAGGAAATTGCCGGCCGACACTCTACGCTGTACCCGAACGTGGAGGATTATAAAGGACGGACAGGGTTGTCACCACCTGCCGCCTACCTCTTCTAATCCGTGGGGCTACGAGGCAAACGAGGGCAGATATACACCTAAGCACCACACTTAAGATAATATCAGCTATCCTAACCTTGGCCAAAGATTAAGATACTTTATGAATAAAGCAACGAACCCACAAGCACAATAGAGAACTTAACTTTTCTATAACTCAGACTTAATTACTAGTTGAATCCCGGATACTTACTGAGTAGCTCGCATCCGTCGAGGTACAGGTGGAGGGTCGCTGACACGCCGAGACTCCTCCAGACTCTCCCTCACTCTCTCCCTACTTCTACTCTCATTTGAGGAGGGCTTCGCCTTGACTTGATGTTCCAGCTCAATGATGATGTTCAATGACCGGTATGCATCTATTTATAGCTTGTAGAGGCGGTTGGGAGTGGACACGTGGAAGATGAGGACGAACGGACTCAGTCACAGGTCGGCCGATGCGGGGAGGTCGGCCAACGTTGGATGCACCGCCTTGAGTGATGCACGGCGTAGATGGACTCCTGGAGGCGGTGGGAACCCGAACCAGAAGGATGAGGCGGTTTGGCCTCCGGACCAGGTCGGGCGACCGGGCTAGGTCGGGCGACCGGCCACCGGCACCGATCGGGCCCATCTTCGGCTGAGTGACTGTTTAGTGGGTCTTCATGGCAATTCCAGGTGGTATAGCTTGGATTGAGTACGTTTAATTTGCGAGATGGGCCCTTCAATCCATGTGAACTCCCCTTGGACCATTCCCATCTCTTGGATCCAACTGACATGGAATCAGTGGCTAGGATGGTCCTGGAGTGTGCTTCTTCGCTGTGGTCAAAGATAGGCTCCATTGGGCTCCAAGCCAGGCTCGGCCGACCGGGCCAGGTCGGCGACGGGCCTTTTGTGCCCGATTGGCTTCATCTTTTACCAGCCTCTATCTTGTAGGCCGTGGAGTCTCATCCTAGGTGACACCACTCCATTTGAGTATGTGTACTTGTGGATGTGGCCCATTTGTGCTTCTCTTGAGGTCCTTCTCCCATATGGGCTTGACCCAACCTAGGTGCATAGGCAAGGGTTGGTCTAGAGTAGATTTCCTAGCACATATCCAAAGATAGGGTCATTTGGCCTCGGTTGGGCATCGGCCGATCTTGCAAGGTCGGGCGACGGCCCACCGAGCCCGTTTCGCCTCAAATTTCACCTGTTGCCTCCTGCATCCACATAGTCACCAAAACTAGTTGAACTTGTTAGATATAATCCCTATAGCTATGGTGAATGTGTATTTGTATATCAATGTTGACGGTCTGAGATGTGCATTAATGAGCGTCAACAACAACTTTGACGTGGACGAACCTGAATTCAATATGGAGTTCGCCAGGTAAATGATTCTACTTTTGTAGAATCAATCGCCCATCATTTTTTGAATATTAAATTGTGGAATTCGTCTTTCCTTGTATAGCCGTCCGCCTACTCCTGCTTCCACAGAATCGCCAAAGACTCCAATCGAAGAAGCAGGAGGAGGAAGCGAAAGGCCGAGCCCCCGAGCATCTCCACCGCCCCAACCCCATGCAGCAAGCAGCAACATCACACCGCCACCCCAGGTGACAGAGCAAGCCGTTCCGGGTACTTCTGCTCCTGGGTCATGGCCCAAGGCAACAGAGAGTATCCGGATGGCGAGCCTTCAGACTGCGGAATTAGACGCCGCCATAAGCCTGGTGAAGGAAACAACCATTGAAGAAATCATCTAGGAACAAAAGAAACCCCGTGAGCCTTCACCAGAGCCATTCCAGATCTTTACGGGCACGCCAAGCGTCAACACAAGTGAAGATGAAGACGCCTTTCTGTTCAACTCACAAGTTGACCAGGAGGATCTGGAGAAGACTGTCGAGCTGCACAAACAACTCTCCAAGCTCACAGAGGTTAGTCAAAATGACCTAGTATTGTAAACATACTTATCTCCTTTGTACTTTAATCAACTCTGCCGCTTTTAATCTTGGATGCAGAGTGTTCTTGTACGATCTCAGCAGAAATCTGAGATGCTTCGGAGAGCCAGCGCGTCCATCGCCCGCGCCGAAAAAGCCACAACCGATCTGGCCAAGGGGCAGGCAGCCTGGGACCAAGAACGCACCCAATTGCGCCTCGAGCTGGATGAGGCGCACAAGAAGATAAACTTGTACCAAGACCAGCGCGAGGACGTCGTTGAGAAGAATAAGTCTTTACGACAGAAACTCTCAGGTATGTAAGCCGGGTACTTATTCTCTGTTGATCATATAATGAATATAATACGATCTGTTGATTGCAGAGAGTGAAAAGCGCATTGAAACTCTGAAGGCCGAGTTCATCGATATGAAGAACCGCATGGGAGCAAGAGCGCGCAAACCAGGTGGAGCGGCGGGAGACGGAGTGCATGGTGGATCTTGCTGAAGAGCAGAAGATGCGCCAGCATGCTGATGCCCAACTTATTGAAGACCTTACCAAGATCCGCGACCAAGAAGCTGAAATCCAGGTGCTTCGCTTAGAGGTCAATCGCTGTGGCGTGGAAATTGAGTCTTGGAAAGAAGCCGCCCTTCCACTGGTTGATGTGTATGCGAAAGTACCCGCAGGTAGTGTCGCTCCTCCTCTCCTTGATCGCCTTCGAGCAACTCCTGGGCAAGTGAAGGTATATTGCCAACGGATCGCCTGTTCGTGTACTAAGCAAGTACTCGGGGTTGTCTGGTCATGGTTCCCTTCGCAGCCGCTGGGTGTTACCGAAGGAAGAACCAACCCGGCTTGTACCCGGGCCATGTATGATACCTACATGGAGGAGGAGAAGGACACTGTAGAAAAAATTGTATCTCATCTTAAGTTCTAGGATCTCTTTGTAAGAAAACCTTTGTAATGAACTTGGATTCAGATGCAAATACTTAGTGTTTTATTAACAAAAAATATCTTTTATCTGATTGTGTGCGCCCGATCTCTTTGTGTGAAATAGAGAGTAGATGGCATTTTTGAATGTAGTCTTTCTAGATTGTTTTTAAACAACCCGACTAGATTCGAAATAGATGCGCCCGACCCTTCTGTGTGAAACAGAAAGTAGATGGTTTATTTGAATGCAGCCCCTTTCTGGATTATTTTTAAACAACCCGGGATGATTCAAAATTGTAAAATTGTATCTGAATTCCAGGCTTGAAGACAATGGAATATTGACACTTTATTATTGTTGGGCTAAGAAGCCGATATCAGTACATAGAGAGGACTGACTTTTTATTGACTCTTGATAAACTCTAATAACTTCTTTAAGGGTAAAAACGCTGCAAGTGCTCAATGTTCCAAGCATTGGGCACCTCTGTTCCGTCTTCCCGTTGTAGCTGATAAGTACCCGGACCGATGACCCTGTATACTATAAACGGACCTTCCCAAGGAGAGGACAGCTTGTGTTGATCTTTTGTACTCTGAATTCTCCGAAGGACCAAATCACCAATGTTGAATGACCGCATTTGGACGTTTTGGTCATGATACCTCCTGAGTTCTTGCTGGTACTTAGTTGTCCTGATCAACGCGGCTAGCCTCGCCTCTTCTAGCATGTCCACATCATCTGCCCTACTTTGCTCTGCTGCTTCCTCCGTGTAGTTTTGAATTCTTGGAGCATTGTACTCAATGTCCACTGGGAGTACTGCTTCTGAGCCGTAGACTAGAAAGAAGGGTGATTGCCCCGTCGCACGGCTGGGCTAGGTTCTGAGCCCCCATACCACGGCTGGTAATTCTTGCACCCACTTGTCGCCGTACTTTTTGAGTGGTTCATAGAGCCTTAGCTTGAGTCCTTGAAGTATGAGGCCGTTAGCTCTCTCAACTTGTCCATTGGCGCGTGGATGCGCCACCGATGCGGAGCGGACTTCAATTCCCAGGTTGTCGCAGAAATCAAAGAACTCGCTCCCTGTGAAATCGGAGCCAAGATCAGTGATGATGCGGTTCGGGACACCGAAGCGATGAGCAATGTCTTGGATGAACTCGGCCGCCTTTGCTGCTGTAGCATTGACTAGCGGCTTGACTTCAACCCACTTGGTAAATTTGTCTATCACCACATAGAGATATTTGAAACCTCTTGGCGCAGTCTTGAGTGGAACAACCATATCTAGCCCCCAGCATGCGAAAGGCCAAGAGGGCGGTATGGTGTTGAGGACCGTTGCGGGGGCATGAGCTTACCGGGCGAAGAATTGGTAGCCCTGGCAAGTCTTCATGATTTCTTCTGCATCAGCCACAGCGGATGGCCAATAGTACCCGGATCGGAAAGCCTTTCCTACGATCGTGCGGTGAGCAGCATGGTTGCCACAGATTCCACCATGGATTTCTTCAAGGATTTCCTGTCCGACTTCTGGAGTGACATACTTCATCAAGACTCTGGATGATGCGCCATGTCAAAAAAGGGTGGAGCCGATTACTACGTAGTGCTTGCTTCGCCTGATGACTTGCTCAGCCTCCACCTTATCTTCGGGCTCCCTCTGGTGTAGTATGTACTTGATGAAGGGCTTTGTCCACTCGGGTGTAATCACCATGACTTGCTGATGAGGGGGTGTTGTAGTCGGCTGTACTTCCTGCTCCTTGATGGATGGTTGTAACAGCTCATGGATGAAAATGCCGCCCGGTACTTGCACTCCGTGGGAACCCAGCTTTGAGAGTGCATCAGCAGCTATGTTGTTGTCTCTGAGGACGTGATGAAATTCGAGCCCATGAAAGTGCTTCTCGAGTTTGCGCACCTCCATGTAGTATGTGTCCATGTTCTCCTTGGTGCAGTCCCAATCTTTGTTGACTTGATTGATCACTACCGAGGAGTCACCGTTGACCACCATGTGCTTGATGCCAAGGGAAGCAGCCAAGCGTAGTCTGTGCAGTAGAGCTTCGTACTCGGCTTCGTTGTTGGTGGCTTTCTATAGGATCTGGAGCACATACTTGAGCTGATCGCCTTTTGGAGATATGAGTAGTATGCCTGCCCCGGCCCCTTCAAGCTTCAATGATACGTCGAAGTACATGATCCAATGCTCGAGAGGTTCTTCTGGCACCGCGTGTTGTATTTCTGTCCACGCAGCAACAAAGTCCACCAGGGCTTGAGATTTGATAGCAGCACGTGGGACGAAGTCGATGGCGTGAGAGCCCAGCTCGACCGCCCATTTGGATATTCGCCCTGTCGCGTCCCGGTTACGGAGGATGTCGCCAATTGGAAAAGAGATGACTACAACAACCCAGTGAGGGTCGAAGTAGTGGCGCAGCTTGCGAGATGTGATCAAGACAACATATAATAGCTTCTCGACCTGGGGGTATCATACTTTTGACTCTGAAAGCACCTCGCTGATGAAGTAGACTGGCCACTGTACTTTGTATACATGGCCGGGTTCCTCCCGCTCGACTACGATAGCAGTGCTCACGACGTGAGTTGTTGCTGCGATGTAGAGGAGTAGTGGTTCCTGATCAGCTGGTGCAGTCAGTACTGGTGGTGACTGGAGAAATTTCTTGAGATCTTCAAATGCCGTATCAGCTTCTGGAGTCCATACGAACTTGTCTTGCTTCTTGAGGAGCTTGAAGAAAGGTAATCCTCTTGTCACCCAGCCTTGAAATGAATCGGTTGAGGGCCGCCATGCATCCAGTCAGCTTCTGGACATCCTTGAGGGATTTTGGAGACGCCATGGATGTAATAGCGGTGACTTTCTCGGGATTGGCTTCAATCCCCCGGTGGCTGACTATGAAGCCCAGCAGTTTTCCCGCGGGCACGCCAAACACACACTTGGTTGGATTGAGCTTCCATTGGAATTCCCTGAGATGTGCAAAGGTCTCGGATAGGTCGTTAATGAGGCTATCCGGGTTCTTTGTTTTTACGACGACATCATCAATGTAGGCTTCCACATTGTGACCAATCTGAGCCTTGAGACAACTCTAAATTGCACGCTGATATGTTGCCCCCGCGTTCTTGAGTCCAAAGGACGTTGTGGTGTAGTAGTAGGCGCCAAAAGGAGTGATGAACGCCGTCTTGATCTGGTCATCTTTATGCAGGCTTATTTGATGATAGCCCAAGTAGCAATCAAGGAAACAGAGTAGAGAGCAGCCAGCTGTAGAATCCACCACCTGATCCATGCAGGGTAGCCCGAAAGGATCCTTTGGGCAGTGCTTGTTCAGGTCGGTGTAGTCAACACACATCATCCACTCGTTGTTGTTCTTCTTGCAAACCAGGACAAGATTAGCAAGCCAGTCAGGGTGGAACACCTCTTTAATGAACCCGGCTGCCAATAGTTTCGCCAGCTCCGAACGGATGGCTTCCTTCTTGTCCTGGGCAAAGCGTCGTAGGCGTTGTTTCTTCAGCTTGGCGGCAGGATCGACGTTGAGTTTATGCTCAACCAACTACCTTGGGACTCCCGGCATGTCAGATGGCTTCCATGCAAAGATGTCACGGTTGTCCCGTAAGAAGCTGGTGAGCGCGCTTTCCTATTTGGTTGGCAGGTTAGCGCCGATCAGCGCCGTCTTGGAGGGGTCGCCAGTCCCTAGGTCGATTGCCTTGATTGGAACTTCCTGGGAGGGCTTCATGTTTAACGCGGCTGGCTTTTTCGTTGGGATGTCCAACTCAGCCTCGCCGAGTTGTTTCGCCATGGCTGCTATGATTGCTGCCTGGCTCGGTTGCTGCATGCTTGCAGCAATCGTCACTGCCTCGGTGTCACAACCATAGGAGGTCTTCAGGTTGCCCTTTAGGGATAGAATCCCCTTAGGGCCTGGCATCTTTAAGATGAGGCAGATGTAGTGTGGAATCGCCATGAATTTCGCCAGGGCGGGTCTTCCCAGGATCGCGTGGTACGATGATTCGAAGTTGGCGACCTCGAATGTAATGTACTCAGTCCTGTAGTTGGCCTCGGTACCAAATGTAACTGGCCGAGGGGCACGGCAGCGTTGCCAGGAACGATACCGTAGAAGGGTGAGTCAGTGGGCTTGAGCAAGTTGGTGATGTCCAAGCCCATCTTTTTCAGCGTCTTGGTGAACAGGATGTTGAGTCCACTTCCGCCGTCGATCAATGTCCTTGTGAGTCGCGCGCCAGCTACCACAGGGTCTAGTACCAAAGGGTACCGCCCCGGGTTCTTGATGTTAGTCCATTGATCTTCGTGAGAGAAGCTGATCGGGACTTCTGACCACTTTGGGAAGGTGGGGATGATAGGCTCGATGCAGGCAATCTCGTGCTGAATAAGCTTTTGCTTGCACTTTGATTCTGACTGAGTAATTTCCCCAAAGATGACATTGACCACCTTGTCGGCTTGTTGGTAGCCGGTGTCTTTGTCACCCTTGCCTCCTTTGTTGTCAGGGTTGTTCGGTTTAGGAGCACCCTCTGTTGCGAACGCTTTCTTGAGCGACCAGCAGTCCCTACTTGAGTGCTTATCCTTTGGATGGAAGGGGCACTGCTTGTCGAGTAGTTTTTCGAACTTCATGCGGGAAGAGTTCTTCTCAGCAACATTGACCGTATCCTCAGGCTTGCACTTCTTATCGTTGAAGTCGTGTTTGCTGTTGTTCTCAACTTGCTTGCCCTTGTTACGGTCGTTGTTGTTGTTGCGGTCTCCTCCCGACTTGTTGTCGTTGAATCTTTCGCGCTGCAGGTCTTCAGCGTCTGACCAGCGACTGATAAGGTCTCGCATCTGCTCCAGTGTCTTTGGCCTGTTCCTCTCGAAGTCGAGGTGCAACACGGGGTCTGTAAGGCCGCCGTGGAAGCAATCGATGACGTCTTAGTCGGATAGGCCTGCACAGGTTGAGCGCTTCTCCCAGAATCGTCGGTTGTAGCTTCGCAGGTACTCGTTCTGGCCTTGTTTGCACTGGGCTAGGTCAAAGCGAGTACCCGTCTTCTGCCAGGAACCCTGGAAGTTATTGATGAAAACCTTGTAGAGCTCGTCCCAGGAGTCGATGGTGCCCAGCTTGAGTCCTTCTAACAAGGTTAGTGGAGCCTGGTCAAGGACTACTGGGAGATAGGTGCACATAGTGTCGGTGTTGCCCCTTGCCGCATTAATTGCCGAGTAGTAGATGCGAATCCACTGCTCGGGATCACACTTCCCATCATATCTATCGATATGGGCTGGTTTGAACATGTCGGGCCAGGAAGTAGCACGGATGCGGTCTAAAAAGACCGGGAACCCTTCGTACTTGTTGAGGTTGTGGTAATCCTGACCCTATGGCCCGTAGACTTGGTCGTATTCCTGGCGTCTGCGGCGTTCATATTCTTCGCAATCGCGCACCCGTGATGAGATGATAGTGCGTGCGTCTCTGGGCGGCAATTGTTCTCGTAGATCCCTGTTGTTATCGTGGTTGCCGGGGCGTCCGTCCTTGTTCCGGTTGCCATCACGCCCGCCGATGTGGCTTTGCTGAACGTCGCGGTTGCTCGGTCCGGCGCCGTGGTTACGACCTCCACCGCCGAGTACCATGCCTCCCTCGTTGTCGCGTTGGCGTTGGTCTCTGCTCAGGTGGTGGGACTGGTTGCCACGGTTGCCAACTTCTAGGAGTCGGCGGCTTGCCTGGCGGCTTGGTGCTCGGGTAATGGTATTTGCCGGGTTGATTGTGTCATGCTGGACGGCCGCTGTCTCGAGCATTGTCTTCATCCTGAGGATTTCGGGAGTTTGGTCCATCTGTCGCAACTCTGTGACAACAGCCATGATGTTGGCCACGGTGCTAGAGTAAACATCTTGCCCGGCGACTTGCATGAACTTGGGGTTGAGGTCCTGTAGAGGTAGCCTGCGACCGGCGCGGCGACGACGATCTGCGTGAGCAGCGTTTCGCTCCTTGCGTCGGTTATGGTCAGCTTCAGCTTCGTTCTCCACGGTTGGCTCGTCGTTGGAGACTTCTTGTTCTTGGGCGATGATTACCATGGCTTGGCACCCTGGTGAGTAGCTTCCTATGCTTGAAGTGGGACAGTTGACCCGTGTCTGCTTGAAGAGTTCAGGGGTTGCCCATGTTGAAACGGGAGTGGATCAATGCACGCGATGATGCGAGACATGTCTAAGTCCTTCTGTGGTGTTGCTCCAAGCTTTGGCTTGCGTCCCGGCCAGTGAACAAATCGTCATTCGGGGGTTGAAGTGATGACGAGTCCGACTTGTTTCCCGTTCAGGGGGAGTTCGTCGAATTCGACCAGAGATCGGAGTTGTTTTGAGGATGCTGCCTGGAAAGCGGAGGTGGGCCCGCGAGTCCAAGGGGACATTGGCTCGGGGTGTCGGCCTCACGCTTGGCAGTGGCTGGACTCCTTTTTTTCTAGATTTTTGAATTGGCAGATTTTGGCGTGACCGATGGTTCAGAAACTGACTCGGATCGCCTGGTCCGCTTTGGAATTTTCTCAGCCCGAGTTGGAATCGAGCTAGGAGTAGTGGTTCCTTGAGTCCGAGTTGAGTTCGAACTCGAGGTTCCCCGAGCCCGAGTTGAATTCGGACCCGAGGGCGCGATCTCGTCGAGCTTGTCGGCGAGTTTCTCTAGAGTCTGTGACTTGAGGACGCGGTCGAAGTTGCCCGCGCTGTCCGCCGTGCAGACCCAAGAGCTGAAGACGAAGGTGGCGCCTTTCTCGAACGCCATGTCGCCGTCGCAGTTGATGATGACAGGTGCCATCGAGCTTGCTGAACGATTCTCGACGAGAGCCCCTACCTGGCGCGCCAGCTGTCGGTTTTTTATTCCAGCTAGCCTACTATGGGGGGTCCCTAAGTAGTCGAGTTGTTCGTGAGGGGCTCGCCGGAACCAGAAGCACGATGGTGAACACGAGACGATTTGGACAGGTTCAGGCCACTTCGAGTAGAGAGCGTAATACCTTACGTCCTGTATGGTGGATCTTCTCGTATTGATGGTTATTATTTTACAAGGGGTCCCTGCCTCACCTTATATACTCGGGAGACAGGGTCTACAAGGCAAGAAATACAAACTCCTAGTCGGATACAATACACAGAGTCCTAACATGAGTAGGCCGGGTTGTTTCCTAGTACCCGACTAGTTTCCTTAAGCTGCACGCTTCTTCCTTGTATCTGTCCGAGTTGTCGGCCCAATTTCCTAACGGGCCTACAGCCCATGAGGACTCCCATGGATCTTGGACCGTCAGTAACATAAGCAAGATAGTAATTCCATTAAAGCTCAAAGTCTTATAAGTAAATGAAAGATACAAGATAACTAAGCTCTAGGCTTACCAAGACTCCTTCAGAATCCCGTAGAAGCTCGACTCCTAGAACTACTTCACTACTAACTAAGACTATAACTTGTGGCAAATGGAGCTCTTCCTTCTTGGTGTGTGTTGAACTGGAGCCGAGGCCATCTATTTATAGCTTGGTACGACGGTGGAGAGGCACCTCGAGGCGGTTGAGGCCATTTGGGCCCGGGATCAGGTCGGCCGATCCCCCTAGGTCGGCCGACCCTAGGATGCACCGACTTGAGTGATGCACGGCCGGGATGGACTCCTGGAGGCAGTGGGAAGCACCCCATCAAAGTTGAGCGAGTTTGGTGCGAATACCAGGTCAGACGATGGCCCACCGGCTCCTCTCGGGCCCATCTTCGCCTGGGTGACTGTGGAGTGGGTCCTAATGACGATTCCAGGTGGAGTGGCTCAATTTGAGTACGTTTAGATATGTTGATGGGCCCCTCAATCCTTGTGACCTCACCTTGGACCATTCCCATCTCTTGGATCCAATCATCATTGAATCAACGGCTATGATGGTCCTGGAGTGTGCCTCCTTGCTGCGGCCAAATATGGGCTCCATTGGCCTTGGGCCCAGGTCGGCCGACCTAGTGGTGTTGGGTGACCTGGCCCTGAGCCCAAATGTCCTCCTCTTTTGCCAATTAGTCCCTGCATTCACATATTCACCAAGACTTGTGGAATTGATTAGATATAAATCCTATCACTATGTTTGGTGATTATATTTGACATATTCTCTGCTGGAGTTGATGGTCAAAATTGGCATTTAAGGGCCGTCAACAACCGAGAAGGCGGAGAAGGAGCTTGCGCAGGGTCAAGCCTCTTGGGAAGAAGAGCATTCTGAGCTACGTGTTGAACTCGACGCTGCCTATCAAAAAATGAACTTGTACCAGAACCAGCAGGATGACCATTGTAGAGAGGAATCGGGCACTCAAGCATATGTTAGCAGGTATGCTGCTGACTTCCTCAAGTTATGTTAGCATAATTCATGAGATATAATCATATGATTGTATATGCAGAAAAAGAGAAAAATATAATATAGAAGCTCTTGAAGTCAAAGCAGGCGACTGGAAGAACGGCTTCTACCGGGAGTAAGAAAGAGCAAACCAGGCTATCCAGCGGGAGCAGGATTGTATGACCGACCTTGCCAAAGAGACAAAGATGTGCGAAGACGCAGATTTCCAGCTCGTCCAGACGATGCAGAGGCTCCAGAACCAAGAAGAAGAACTTGGCATCCTTAGATCAGAGCTGAGTGGTCTGAAAGAGGCTGCAATGCCACTCCTGGACTTGGTTGCCCATGTTCCTGTAGGTGGGCCTTCTCCTCCGCTGGTTGATTGTCTCTAAGAAGTTCTTGGGTAGGTTCAGTCATATTGTCAAAGGATAGGCCAGTCTTGCACTAGGCAAGTACTCGACATTGTCCGATCTTGGTGGCCTGCCCAGAAACTAAGTATAACAGAGGGTAAGTTGAACCCTGCATGTACTCGGGACATGTTCAACTCTTATTTGGAGGATGAAAAGAGAGACAGCGGAGAAAATTGTTTCCCACTTGAAGTACTAGGTCCTTTATTGTAAAAGTAACCTTTATAATGTCGAGCCGCTGACTCCAAACACGCACAAAAGATGTTCCATGAGATCATCTTTCCACATTTTGGAACTCCCAGGATGGTGATCAGTGATGGAGGGTCGCACTTCATCGACAAGACCTTCCGGAATTTCTGGCAGAACTGGGGGCAAAGCATAACATAGCTACACCGTACCACCCCCAGACAAGCGGTCAAGCAGAAACATCAAACAAACAGATCAAGAACATTCTGCAGAAGACCGTGACAGAAATGGGCAAAGGATGGAAGAGCAAGTTACCAGATGCTCTATGGGCCTACCGAACGGCGTACAAAACGCCGATCGGGATGTCCCCATACCAGCTGGTTTACGGCAAGACTTGCCATTTACCAGTTGAGCTAGAGCATCGGGCGCACTGGGCCATAAGAAAGTGGAACATGGATTTGCCAGCAGCCCAGCAGATGAGAAGGATGCAACTATCAGAATTGGAAGAGTGGAGAGACAAAGCATACCACAGTGCCAGAATCTACAAGGACAGAACCAAGAGATGGCACGACAAGAGGATCAAGGTGAAGGAGTTCCACCCCGGGGATAAGGTATTACTCTTTAATTCTAGGGTGAAGCTCTTTGGGCATGGAAAACTTCGAAGCAAATGGGAAGGACCATTCGTTGTGGTGGAGACTTCGTCGCATGGGGCAATCACACTCCAAGATGATGAAGGTAACCTGTTCAAGGTAAATGGTCAACGTTTAAAAGTTTTCTTTGAACCTGATAAAGTAGATGAGGAATTTGACATGATCAATTTGGTCATGGATGATTCCCATTTATAATTACACCTTATGTTAAATCCTTAACCCCTAGCATGTGAATGCACACATTCTGGGGTTTAGTGGACCTGTCACGTAGTGCACAAAGAAGAAGAGGGCGACCGGGCTCAAGGCCAGGTCGGCCGACCTGACCAGGTCGGCTGACTTGATCCTAAGCCCGATCGGCCCTATCTTTTGCCAACGTTCTACTCTAACGTCTCTGAAGCCGTTCTGCGGTGGACGAGCGATTCTAACTCTGATTGATCCGAGAAGAGGGTTAGCCTATCTTTAAAATTTCACCCATCCTCTTCTTCCCTCTCATTTGAGTTCTTCCTCGCCCCATTCTGAAATCACCAAGCCACACCTCCCAATTCTCCATCAATGGCCGGAAAAAGCCACCCCAAATCCCGATCAACCTTTGATCTGGATGGAGAGCCCACTCCGGCCAACCAATTGGTGCCCACCAACCTGGAGCAAGCCATGGCCGTGGTTGTCACCCCTCTGGCCAGCATCCCACCAAAGGAGGACGTGAGAGGCCGCACCAGGGGGTTGGCCGATGTGCTTGGTCGGCCGATCGGCCCTGGTGGCCCCTCACGTTCTCGCTCGGCGGCGCGGTCTCAGTCCCCGAGAAGGATCCAGAGGCGTGATGCACGGGCATCAAGCCCGTACAGAAGGCCGACGACGGGGCAATTGACCCCAAAGAAGACACCGGCGGCCGCTCCGATCAAGGGGGATGGACTCCCCAAGCTGCAACCAGGGGAGAAGCTGAAGGAGGTGGTCAGGAACAAGTGGGAGGACGTCGTGGCGTATCATTATACGTCCGATGTGTCCATCTACTCTCCTGCCAGCACCCAGAGCCACGTTTCCGGGTCTTCGGGGAAAGGAAACCCGGAGGTGGCTATGGTAAGGGGCTGTTCCCTCCCCTCACACCTGAGGAGAGGAAGGAGTTGGAGGAGTCGGTGGAATCTTCACCCGCCGGCAAGATCAAGAGGCATATCAAGCCTCCTCCAATTCGCAGGCCTGGAGGCCAATATGAGAGTGATGATGAAGAGAAGGTCCCCAAGGCTCCCTCCAATGCTAAGTTGCTAGAGTTGATTAATCAACTCGGTCGTGACTATGCAAAGTTGGAGAAGAAGTTCGCTGAAGAGCGACTTGAGCGCATAAGTCTTCAAGACGACTTTGATATGCTTCGCAAATCAACAGCCGTGAAACTTAAGCGCTATGCCAAGGCTGCTGGGGATGAAAATCTCTATAATGCACCCTAGATACCCTAGGCCTTGGATTAGGATAGGAACATTAGTTTCCCTTCTATTCATTTATTTCATTTATTTCTTTTGATTATATTGTAATGTGCCTCTGAATTGATGAATAAAATAAAGTGTTAGTATAGTAGGATTGTGTTTCCTTTTTGTTTCCACTTGTTTTGAGTGAAAGGTACAAGTGTGGGGGAAAACGCAACGGGAAACAGAGCGATCCAACGCGAAACAGAGAACATCAGAACGCAACAGAGCAGCATGAGAAAGATCTGAACCAGAGGAGTCACCCCCAGGTCGCCCGACCCCACAAGATCGGCCGACCTGGCCTGGGTCCCACCTGACCTCTCTTTCCTCCTGCACGCTGGTTTGGTCATCCTAAACTCTGTTTCAGTTGAAAATTTATAGAACCTGATCAAGAAATTTAAAAACTTAATAAAATCAACCCTTTGCATCTCACCATCACTTGGAAGTTCTTATTAACTTACATATATTTTATTCCCTATACCTTTTGGCTTGTGAAAATCCTCATATTTATAGGAACTCATGTCAACTAGGTTATTGCATTTTGAGATATGGCTTTAATATGAAAGATACCTTTGCTATTTGAGTACTTGGAATTTATGAAAAATTTTAAAACTTTGTACCTTGCTATGCTCCTCTTGGGTATGAGAGACAAACACTTACAAATATGATCAAACTTTACCTTTGAGCTTTGAGTTGTTCCAAGTCTTGTGACCCGTATTAGAGATTTTTCATGTTTTTAAAGTCAAGATCACGTACACTCCACCATAAAAGCTCAATCCTTACACTGAGGATGAAGCAAAACATGCCTTTGTCTCATGGTCATGAAAAAAAATACTCCTGAAGAAACGACCCCTCTTCCCAAAATTAAAATAGAAAGAAGATATGGGCTAAATGCATAGAAAAATAAAGAGAAGAAAAAGACTCATGCTAAAAGAGCATTGAGTAGAAAAAAAGAAAAGAAAAAGAGAGTGCAATAGCCCATATCCAAAAGGAAGAGAAAGGGAAGAAAGGTCAAGACAAGGGAGTATCATTACATGTCCACCTCATATCACACACTTGCACATCTTGACTTGATTACATGACTTGTCTCTGATTTGGATCCAATCCTTGGAATAACAACATAAGTGAGAAAAGGTATGTATCTTGAGAGCTCCACTTATGAAGTTCTGTTTTGGGGAGTATGAGTGTTGTCCAACCACTATGATCATCCAGAGAGAAACTCTTTGAGGAGCAAGGCATAGGTTTTCTTTGCAAAATTTCAAAACCTCAAGTACTTGAGAGTGAAGTGTATCATGTCATAGAAAATGCTGTTCCTTCCTGCAATAACTCAAGAAGACATGATAGCCACTCATATCATTCCACTAAGACCCATTTTACCCAGAAGAAAAAGCCAAGTGCTGAGAAAGATAGCAAAAAGATGCAAGAAGCTACAGAGACGAAGCAGGTGCAGTTACAGCCCGACGTTTTTGACAGAAAAGTGATTATCGGCTCAGACTTGGAGCCGGACGAAGAAGATAGGCTCATTAAATTCCTGAGGAATAACAAGGATATGTTCGCTTGGTCAAGCAAGGACTTACCAGGCGTTGACAGAAGCATAATTGAGCACAAGCTGGCAATCAGTTCTGATATGAAGCCAAAAAAGCAAAAGCTGAGAAAGATGTCAGAGGAAAAAGCCGATGCTGTGAAAGCTAAAGTACAAAGGCTACTAGATGCCAATGTCATACGTGAAGTCAAATATCCAACATGGCTAGCTAACACTGTGCCAGTTCAGAAGAAGAATGGCAAATGGCGAATGTGCATCGACTTCACAGATCTCAACAAGGCTTGCCCAAAAGATGATTTCCCACTGCCAAGGATTGACAAGATTGTTGACCAAGCAGCAGAAAGCGAGATGATGTCCCTCTTAGATTGCTTTTCCGGCTACCATCAAATCTGGATGAAAAAAGAGGATGAGGAGAAGACCAGCTTCATCACACCAGTTGGCACCTTTTGCTTCGTCAGGATGCCCGAGGGGCTCTGGAATGCAGGAGCCACTTTTTGCCGAATGTCAAGCACAGTGTTCAAAGATGAATTGTTCAAGACAATATTGGCATATGTTGACGATATCTTGGTCAAAAGTGTCAAAAGGCAAGACCACATATCAGATCTGGCAATTGCCTTCGCTCGCATGAGACAAGCTGGTCTCAAGTTGAATCCAGAAAAATGTGTATTCGGAGTGACAAAAGGAAAGATCCTTGGTTGCCTGGTATCAGCTCATGAGATAGAAGCTAATCCAGACAAGATAAAGGCAATCCTTGACATGGAAGAGCCAAAGTGTATGAGAGATGCGCAGAAGCTGTCGGGCAGAATTGCTGCACTCAACAGATTCATCGCAAAAGCAGCAGAGCGAAGCTTACCATTCTTTGCAACACTCAGAAATGCAGCCAAGTTTCAATGGGGGTCAGAGCAATCAAAAGCATTCTATGAGCTAAGGCAATACTTGATGCAGCTCATGAAGCTAACAATACCTAACCCAAAAGCACCACTACTACTGTACATCGCAGCATCACAATCAGCAGTAAGCGCAGCGCTTATCACAGAAAAACTGATAGAGGGCAGAAGCATTCAACAGCCAGTATACTATGTGTCGGAGGCATTGGCCGCATCAAAGCTGTTTTACACAGAGATTGAAAAGATGATCTATGCAGTGATAATGGCTTCCAGAAAGCTCAGACACTATTTTGAGGGCCACAACATCAAAGTCCTCACAGATCAACCTCTAAAAGAGCTTTTGAACAACAAAGAAGCTTCTGTCAGAATACGCAAGTGGGCTGCGAAGCTTTCAGAGTACATCGTGGACTTTGAAAGGAGAACATCAATCAAATCTCAAGTCCTAGCTGACTTCATTGCGGAGTGGACATCGCCTTCGCCACAAAATGCTATCAGAGAGGAAAATTGGCTGATACACTGTGATGGTGCTTGGGGGGACAAAGGAGCTGGCATAGCGGCAATTGTGCAATCGCCTTCGAGTGTGAAAATGAGATATGCAGCAAATCTGGAGTTCTGCAAAAATAGCGACAGAAACACAAACAACGTGGCTGAATACAAAGCTGTGTTACTGGGGCTCAGAAAAGCAAGGGCTTTGGGAGCTCAGAGATTCACTGTCAAAACAGATTCAAAGGTGGTAGCAGACCACATTGAAAAAGAAAGCATCGCGAAGCAACTAGAACTCATCAAATACTTGAACACTATACGCTCAATGGAGAAAAAATTCAAGGGTTTCACTGTGGAGTACATCCCAAGATCAAAAAATGAAGAGGCAGATACGTTGGCTAAGGCAGCTGCAAAGGGGGACAAGCTTCCACCTGATGTATTCTTTCAAACATTAACAACACCATCGATAAAGGACTCAGATGATCTGCCGAAGCTGATCAATGCAATAAGCTCAGAGGATTGGCGATCCCCAATAATAGCCTATCTTCGGGGATACTATGAGCCAATTGACGACGATGATCTAAAAGCCATGCAACAAAGGGCAAGATGCTATCAGATGATAGATGATGTCCTTTACAGAAAAGGAGTTGTAGCTCCTTGGCTTCGTTGCATCTCTCACAACGAAGGCAAAGAGCTGATTCAAGAGATACATAGTGGCTTATGTGGAGCACACTTTGGGCCAAGAGCTTTAGTGGGGAAGGCAATGAGGCAAGGATTCTATTGGCCTGTAATCATCATCGATGCAACAAACACAGTCAAGACATGTGACCGGTGTCAAAAGTGTGCAGCAAACAGAAAATCTCCTTCGGAGCAGTCACAGATGATAACTCCAACATGGCCTCTGTTGGCGATTCTTAATGACAACTTATTACTGCCAACAAAGATATAAAATGTGATAAAACAAATAGACATAGGGTTGATTACTAATGAATTCCATGAGTTTTGGTGCATATGTGCTTACAGGAATAAAGTGGCAAAAGAAAAGCTAAAGTGGGCCCAGGGCCAGGTCGCCCGACCTACCTTGGTCGGCCGACCTGGGTCCAAGCCCAGTGAGGTCCATTTTTAGCCCAACAGCAACAAGCACACTCAGGAGTGATCAGGCACGTTGAAATCAAGACGGTGGAAATGAAGAGTTGGGATTGGGCCATGTGGCAAGCACATGGATTCATGGGCCCACATTCCTAACTTAACCGACACATCCTTGCCATTACCCACTGGAAACCGACTAAAGGACCCACTGGCAAGAGACACTGACGAAATGGGGCCGAGAGGCCACAGCCCTGGGTCGGCCGACCTGCCTAGGTCGGCCGACCTGGCCACGCGCCCGAATCGGCACCGCCTTCACCAG
This sequence comes from Alloteropsis semialata, assembly GCA_004135705.1. Lineage (NCBI taxonomy): Eukaryota > Viridiplantae > Streptophyta > Magnoliopsida > Poales > Poaceae > Alloteropsis > Alloteropsis semialata. The sequence continues at coordinate 45,441,108 of CM014271.1, forward strand.
TAACTGTAAACCGTCACCAGGAGTTCATCTATGCCGTGGAGCATCAAAGACGGTGAATCGGATGGTCGGCCGATCCCCCTTAGTCGGCCGACCTGGGCCCACCTCCGGACCGCTCAACCGCTGCGAACCGACTCTTAACCGCCTCTCCAAGCTATAAGTAGCTGAACTCGGGGCAGGGCTAATCATCATCGAGCAGAAGTGAAGATCCAAGGCGAAGCCCTCCTCATATACAGAGTAGAAATAGGGAGAGAGTGAGGGAGAGTCTGGAGGAGTCCCGGCCTGTCGGCGACCCTCCACCTGTACCTCGACGGATGCGAGCTACTCAGTAAGTATCCGAGATTCAACTAGTAATTAAGTCTGAGTTATAGATAAGTTAAGTCTCTATTGTGCTTGTGGATTCATTGCTTTATTTATAAAGTATTCTAATCTTTGATCAAGGTTAGGATAGCTGATATTATCTTAGGCGTGGTGCTTAGGTGTATATCTGCCCTCGTTTGCCTCGTAGCCCCATGGATTAGTAGAGGTAGGCGGCAGGTGGTGACAGCCCTGTCCGTCCTTTGTAATCCTTCACGTACGGGTACGACGTAGAGCTGTTGGCCGGCAATTTCCTAGAGGCCTAGGATACCCCGGTGCCTAAAGCAAGCATAGGAGAATTCTCTTAACTATAATCAGAGCCTTAGTGCTAAGTTATCCTCTCTACCCAGCCTTTATATACACTCGATCGATCTGGCTCAGCTTTAGTGATTAGATATACTTTTACGTTCCCTGTGGATTCGATACCTGGTTTACTCACGGGTGAAAGCTACTTCGACAGCCGTGCGCTTGCGGATTTTCTGTTTGCCACCGCTGGTGTCAACAGCCTCTGCAAAGATGGGGCATTGATCTAGCTGGCCCACTTCCAACAGCTCAAGGAAATCTCAAATATGCCACAGTAGCAGTTGAGTATTTCACCAAGTGGATCGAAGCCAGACCATTGGCTAACATCACAGCAGAAACAGTGATCAAGTTCTTCTGGCAGCAAATTGTATGCCGATTTGGAGTACCAAGGGAAATAACAGTGGATAATGGGAAGCAGTTTGACTGTGATGAATTCAGGCAGTATTGCATGTCGATTGGAACGAAGGCAAAATTTGCTTCATTCTATCACCCACAAACAAATGGAGCAGTTGAAAGAGCCAATGGCTTAATCTTTACGGCCATTCGAAAGTGCCTTGCAAATTGTAAGAAAAAAGGCAAGTGGGTAGAAGAGATGCCGAAGGTGATTTGGGCTCATAACACCACCACATCAAGAGCAACACAGTTTACTCCATTCAAATTGCTTTATGGTGAAGAAGCAGTATGCCCAGAGGAAATACTGCACAAGGGGCTTCGCACCCAACAAGAAGCTCCCAAAGATAGCGAAGCCATTGACAAGGATCTCATTAAGGTATACAGGCTGCAAGCAGCAAAAAATATTTCCAAGTATCAAGCTGAGACAAGAAAATGGCGAGACAAGAAGGTAGTTAAGAAAGATATCAAGGTAGGGGACTGGGTCCTAAGGAAAAACCCAAGCATGCCCGCAGGAAAGCTGCAACAGAAATGGAAAGGCCCATTTTTGGTCATCAAAAGCAACAGGCCTGGCTCATTTTTCTTAGGCGACGACGAAGGCAATGAGCTGCCGCATTCATGGAATGCAGACAGCTTACGCAAATATTATTTATAAAAAGATGTAAAATGGCGTGTTCTATAAACGAAGTCATTAAGTAGAATAGCATTTTTACTTTTTCCAAAAGCCCGTACTCTTTTCCTCACAAGGGGACCCTGACCAAGGGGTGAGGTTTTTAACGAGGCGGTGCTTACTGTAACTCGTCAAGCTATATATAAACGAGGTTTTCCCCAAAAAAGCAGCATCGAAAGCGATTGGCTTCGACCAAGTCGCTGGTATTTGATAATTCAAATAGAACTGAATTGACCCTACCGAGAGTAAGGCCAATTCAGATCTAAGGAAAAGCTTACTCGAAAAAGGAGTAAAAGGGGGCTTCGGTCCAAAAACGAGCTTTCGCTCAAACAACTATATAAAATCAAAAACAGCTTCGGCTAACAGTTTTCTAAATGCTTATAAACAAAAATAAGAAGCTTATGCAAATACAAGTAATAGGGGCTTCGGCAACCTATCAGAACTCACGCACAACATATTCTCTTTCATTCATATTTATGCACAAAAATCTCAAAAATGCTAAATTGGCTTCGAACCACAGGTACACGCAAGTACAAAACACTTGAACGAATAAACCTCGCTTCGGGGGAGGGGGGGGGAGGAGGCGTTTCTTTCGCAACGAAGCCAAATCGAGCTTACATTCATTCAAGTGTATCCAATCGAAACAATGACCAAGCGAATTACAAAGTGTTTTACAAAGAGATGACTCAAAACATCTCAAAAATATAGCCGTCAAATTGCTGGCCAGATCTCCTAAATCTTGGAGCATTAAACACATAAGAAAAATCCCTAACATCATCTAAATCCTCTGGCTTGACCTTAACTGGAAGCAAACGTGCAGCTTCGGCGTTTCTCACACGAGCAAGTCCGACACGAGGCGATTGTCGAACGATGAAAGAGTTAAAAAATTCAAACACATCAAATTCGCAATGACGAAAAAACTCGTGACAAAATTCCCAAAAATCACCAAGTCTTCGACTCGGATAACATTGTTGATACTGTTCCCATGCGAAGCCGGACACACACAAGGGGCCATCGCGCATGGTGATTGGCATGAGTTCAAGAACAACTCCCTCGCCAGGGATCTGAGTATATACAAATATTACATCGCTTAGTGTTACTTTACAGCAAAAGCTAAACAAAGTGATAGCCTCAACAAATCTACACCTTCGGCTCTCCATCGTGTCTCTCGTCAGCACCGACATGAGATGATGAAGGACCAGCAGTTGCAGCTTCGGCTTCGGCTTTTTGCTGCTGCTCGAGGGCAAGCTCCTCTTTGTACTGAAAATAAATAAAACAATCAATACTAAAAGCAAAATAAGTAGAATACGAGTGAAAGCAAAAATAACCAAAAGGGTAAAAGAAGTTAACCTTAATGAGACGATCATACGCAGTGCTTCGGGCACATTCTCTCCCTGTGGCAGACCAAAATTTCCTGAGAAAGATGGCACGAGTCGCTAAAACAGCTTCGTTGAAAAATTCCTTTTTGTCAGGATTCAAAGCTGAAGGAAATTGAAAGTCCCTCCTCAAGAAGCTCTTATAATGAGAGCACCCTTCATCTGCTAGCATCTTAAAGGAATTTGTAATGCATGTTCGAGCAGCATAATCACCTACTCTGGACAAGACGTCCGGTAGGGACTTGAACTCATCATCCAACCATGCAAAAAGCTTCCCAAGGTCAAAATTGTCTGAAGGGACTTGGCCACTGCACCAGCCAACAAGTCCAAGGACGATGGCTGGAATGGGACGGATGATACTTCAGCTTCGACAAGAGCAAAATCTTTCATCTCATCCTCCCTCAGAAGACGGCTGTAGCTCACTTCATCCTCATCGTCAATGCATCCAGGCAGGCGCTCACGACGAAGAGGCGCAACAACGGCTTTAACTGCAATAAGACAAAAATAGATAAGAAGAGCGAAGCTAAAAACAAAAAGACAAGATAGACAAGAAACAAACCTCCAGAAGAAGGCACACCGACTGCAGCGGAAGCTGTAGGATCAACTTGCACAGGTGCAGCAGTAACAGGCACTCCAACAGCCGAAGCAATGGGACGAGGAGGAGCACTGGAAAGTGGAGCGACGGGAAGAGCTTTCACAAGCTTTTGGCATTTGGAAGCCTCTAAGGAAGAAGTAGTAATTCGTTTTTTCGTGGCAACCACCTTGGAGGCGCATCCTCGGCTTTGGCTCCCGCCCCGGCTAGAGGGGGCTCCGGTTTTGCTGCCACCAGCTTCGTCGCCGCCCTCGTCTGATTGACCGCTTCCACGGCCTCCGCCACGACCCCTCTTCCCACGGCCACGAGTTGGCTTCGGGGCTGCCAGCACGCTGGGATGATCCTCAGCGGTGAACTTCTTCGTTGGCTTGGATGGGGCTGTACGCTGAGGGTAGCTAACACCCATTTCATCAAACACTCTGCTTAAATGAACCCCATCCACTAAGGCCAAACAGCTTTCATGCTCTTTTGATGTATACTTCCCACAAATAATTTCAGCTATCAGTTCGATGGACTGAACGTAGGAGTAATCTGACATGTTGGCCGGCTTCTTCGCCCCAAATTTGGGAAAGCAAACGTTGTTCATTCCTCTGTACAGCTTCGTGACAACTGGAAATGGCTTTCAGTAGCAGACAAAACGTTGAGCCCCATGGCCAACCCTTCCTCAACTAAGTCACGGCTGCTGGAGACTCGGCTAGCCTTGTAAAAGGCGCTCTCACAGCGGTCGAAGTCGGGCACCTTTCTGTTGAAAGAAGGGCAGGCAATGAAGTTACAAGGACCAATAGAACTGTGCAATGGAAACGATCTCTGTTTCGTTCCATCCTCTAACACATTCTCCAGCGCTGGCACCTTGACATAAAGCCAATAGCTTTTCCAATTCTTGTCCCAGGTGTTTTTCTGGCAAAAGGTAAGTTCTACCTTTTGCAAATCAGTCTGCCTCCATCGTGCGCAGAAGGTAACACTGCCATAGTCCGGCTCGTATTCAAAGCCGTCAAGCTTAACACTTTTTGTCTGATGATGCCCTTCAAAGTAGCGGACGAAGCAGTCCACATTAACATCTGATGCATTCATTTTCACCGCCCAAAAGAAACGAAGTAGATGAGTGATAGCATTGTTGGGGGTGAGGTGATGGAATTGCAATTCGAACCTCCCAAGAATATCAGCAATCACATTATCAACGGGCATCCGAAGCCCAGCGCATAAGAACTCCTTGAACACCACGGCTTCGTCCTCAAGAGGTGTCAGGGTAGTCTCTGTACCTGGGGCTCTTCCGTGACCGGCTGGGAAGTATCCCTTTGACTCGTAAAAGCGGATCAACTCAGGGGTAACAAAGGATTTACCAAAGACAGTGGTCTTTGGCTTCTTCTGATAATCCAAAAGATCTGATACATCAGCTTCTACATCCTCAAGGGCATCACCGGCCGCAGACTCGGCATCCTCTGTGTCATCGCCCCCGGCGGGATCATCCTCAATAGGATCCTTGCCCCTATCATCAGCTTCCACGGCAATTTCAGCTTCTGGAGCTACGGCCACGTTGACCTCAAGCTCTTGAGCAAAGGACTGAGCTTCGACAGCATCCATGTCAATAGCGTCCGAATTGTCTCCTTCGGAGTCGGAGCCAATCAGACGAGCGGTTTGCTTCGTGCGAGCCACTAGAACAAACAAAAAACAATAAGTAAACAAAACAGCACAAAAACATAAAGGAAAAAACGAAGCAAATCATAGAGTACAAAAAGCAAAAACTTACTCGTAACGAGAAGAAAAAGCCAAAAACTTGAGATTCAAGAGCTTTCAAAGCAAGCGAAAGCTTCAATCACAAGCTAAGTAAGAAAATCGCCAAGCGAAGCAAGCGAGATTCTAGCCCCCCTTTGGTCCTATTTATAGGGCGATAAAATCCGACCGTTGAAAATCTCAAAAAACGAGCCAGCGCTTCAAATTCAAACTAGCACTTGGGGGCTTTCTCCAACAAGGAGGAGGCGTTTCTCGGGCTGGCAAGCAATCCAAAGTTCGTGGAGCTCGGCCTGTTGAAGAAAGCCCTCGTCCTCGAGGGGCTACTGTTGGGGATTTGGCCCGCCGACAAACGCCCTCTGCTTGTTTTGCTCTCTCTCATGCGTAAAGGCGGCAATGAACTAGGGAGCTGAAGCCAATCAGCTTCGATCACTCAATAGGTCCCTAATTTGGCTTCGGTCGGGGAATTAAACCAAAGCTAATCGGCTTCGGTCATCACGATTAGCAGTATACCAAAGCGACGTTATCCAAACTAAGTTAGAAGCTAATTTGATGAAGTATTGATACTATTGAGTGTCAAAAGCTATGATTGAGTTAATGGCTAGCTTCGGTTCGCTCTATATTGCAGGTCCTTGGGAGAGCCATTGGCTTTTGGACGTCAAGAGACGGCTTCGGGTCGTCCCGACTCGGAGGAGGCCAAATCGAGGAACTGCACAGCTCTTTCTGGCGAGTGAAGCAGGCTTAGACCAAGTCCAAGCCAAGTCAAACACGGGATTGCAAGTCTACTCATTCACATTGGGAGAAGTAAATGTACCAAAGTGTCCTTGGGCTATTTGTGTTATATAGTCTAGAGGATGATGCCTGATTTCCAAGGGTACAATGGGAATGTAAAGACCCTTGGACTCCCTATAAAAGGAGGCCCCTCTCCTACATGTAAAGGTTGTTGATTCCCGAGAACACTGTTGATAAGTAATATATTGTTACTTGTCCCAGTTTACTCAGTCTCTCCCGTTGCTTGGGCTCATTGGGTTCGGCTATTATCCCAACAGCTCGGGACAAGCAAAAGGATAAGCTTGGTGAGTTTGTTGATGGTCCTTAAGTGATGAAATCTGACAGTCATTTACCTCAGAAATAAATAAAGACATAGGAAATCTTAGGCATTTCATTTCAAATAATATGGTTCTGTTGACGCGGAAAATTGGCAGTCGTATTCCCCGCGGTCAGCACACGAAGACCAGGGAGATCAGCTTCGCTCCAGTGCCAGTCTACACTCCAGTTCAGGTTCGCGGCGTGCCAGTCAATTTGACCTGAAATTGACAAGGAATAAAACAGTTAAATTGCTCTTTGATTGTGCCGGCTCTATTTCAGACGATGGAGTAACGTCGAATTTTAGCCAAGACCCAATCAGACACGTATCGGCCGATACCGATCGGACCTCAAAATCGGACCTCATTGATGACGTCAATCGGACCGAGTGATCGGACCTCAATCAGACACCCAATCGGACCTCAGAATCGGACCAATCAGGATCGGACCTTGATTGATATAACAGATCAGCCTTTGAATAATGAAATAAAGCATAAAACAAGGCCAATATGTAAAATAATGGATCAGCTATGTCTTGAAACAATATATTAAATAATCAAAGTGTAAGCCGATACATTGTCCATCATTGTCTAATTGCCAGTTTGACTCGTCTTATCGGACCATCTAACCAACCAATCGGACTATAGCCTTTTCAGAGAAATCTAGCTCCGAGTAGGGAATCTAGATTTCTCCAACTATGATCAGATCAGATAGTTAGATAATCAGACTCGATTCATCAACCTGTCAATTAAACAAGATGCTCGCACAGGTGTTGATCAGATTAAGCAAAAATAAGCAGGTAAAACATTAACAGATTCGTTCTGATTCTAAGATATGCTACCAAACAATTAAGCAAATCCAGCTCCGACGTAGGGAATCTACACCACACTTAACATTCAAATAGCAATAAGGCATAACCAAAGCTTCCTTTAACTAATCAAGATGAACCTAGCTCCGACGTAGGGAATCTAGACCAAACATGACAGTCAAAGATTAATCTAAGCGTATTACAAAGATCCAGCTCCGACGTAGGGAATCTACACCAATGCAATACTCAAAGAACAACCAGATTAAACCACAAAGCAAGATCGGACATAGAACGATGCTGTAAGATAAATATTGCTTAAATCGGACCAAGACCCAATGCTCAAAGCCGTTGAAGAAGTAGAATTGATTCACATGGCGTAGATCTAAACCAATCTAGCAACTCCAACAAACCGCAAAGACTACCTTTAGTAACCAAGATTACTCTAGCTCCGACGTAGGGAATCTAGACTAATCTTGATACCTAGCTCCGACGTAGGGAATCTAGGCTTAAAGTGTAGTCCGATAAACGATAATCTGTTGAATAATCAATATTGATCTAGCTCCGACGTAGGGAATCTATATCAATCTTGAATATCCAGAGATAAATCGGTTGAACAGTATAAACGAGAAAGGGCGATGCGCCTCAATTCAAAGCCTATACTAGTTCGATAAATTGACTAACTTTCTGGTAAGCCGGAGATCAGAACTGATGCAGCCCGTCCACCAATGAGCTTCGTCGGTAACTACTACTAGGGTTTTGGCGTGAAGCCGGGTTGTATTGATTGTGAGAATAGTTCTTTACAATGGACGAGGGTTCAAATTTATACCCTGGTCATGGAGAGTCCTGATCGGACCAGACTAACTAAATAAGGTAAACTAATCTTAAGATAGAACGAGACTCTCATACGCCTTCTGAAAAGGAAATAGTCCCTGGATCTGATACGCTTCCTTCTTAGCCGACGCGCCTTCCCTCTTGTACTCGTCATCGGATCGGACTTCCTGCTTCATCGGACTCCTCTTCAGCATCGGCTTCCTTCTCTGTCATCTTCGGCCTTGACCAGTCAACGGGCTCACCAGTCTTACCATGTCACCTCATGACTCAGCATATCTGGTGCGAAAATCTGGTGTCAACACATGCCCCCCAGTTTCGGAGTATGAAGGATTCATGCTTCGAAATTCTGTAAATCCAGCGTCCCAATCTCCTATCCGATGCAATTCGCTTCATAGATTCAACATCTTGACTTCTCTAGCACTGCCCTTTTCATAGCCGATACCTTTCTTCAAGCTTCTTTATCATAACATGTTAGCCAATATGAATAATCAAGAAAACTCCACTCTTTCTGCTAAATAACTTGGGTTTTCATTTTCAAATCAAAACACAACTTCGCTCCTCAAATGATTCTTTCAGATCGCTCAATGTGTATTATTCCTCACCAAGGCACTATATCGTCTCTTTTTCTTCCTACTTCTAATAAGGCCTTTTTTGTGGAGCTCAGGGTAGGATATAGAAAGGAAGCATACTTGCACTGTATATCTTGCAAAGTCAAGAACCGGATCCAGTGGAGAAAATAAGTCATACAATCAGATCAAGATGTGCATGTGTGTGGAATTTTTTTTGGGTGGAACTCCCTTTTGCATGACTCTTCATTTTACTTTTCTTTTCAGATATGGGCTATCTTTCATATTTATTTTTTATCACTCTTCCTTATGCTTTTGAGCACAGATAATATATTATTTTTTTCTTTTTCTTTTTTGCATAACCCATACCTTTTGCATAATGAATTTGAAAAGTCATGTCAAAGAGACGGAATATTTTTGTATGGATGGAAGGCATGTTTTTGCGTAACTTCCAGTGTAGAAGTCAGCATATGAATAGTCGAGTATATGAATCTAAGCCAAACGACAGTGGCGTGCCCAAAAATTAAAGTCTAGCATACTCAACAATGGAATAATATGTGGAGTGTACGTGATCTCGACCTTAAAAGCATGAAATGAATCTCACAAGGGTCACAAACAATTTGACAATGCTCAATACAAAACAAGCAGCATATGTGTAAGGTTTTCAGAAGATATCAACATATGGCTCTGATAGGAATTTCATATCATTGAGGAACTAAGCTATGTATTTTATTTTCACAAAATAAAATTCCCAAGTATTTCGCAGTAAGAAACAGAATTTACTTGATCATACCATAGTTTTTCGGATCGACGAGCCAACATCGTGTTAGCATATATGTTGAAATCCTTTCTTCTGAATCTTGGTATTTCAGCACTGTTCCCTCATCAGCAGCGACGACACGAGCAGCAACGGTATCGGTTTTACGAATTTACCCAAATGCTAGGGTAATACTATTGGACAAGCAAACTCGAATCTTGCCCCCCAAGGCGAAACGATAATCAAGCCGATTCAATTTATAAGAAGAACTATCAAACACATATTTGAAAGACCTGATTAACCATATCGGCCTTTGTTTTCGTCGGATCAATTGCATCAAGCTCCATGGTGCATTGTTCAACAGTATCAACATTAGGTCCACAATGATCAGCAACCAAATCAGCCATTAAAATAAAGTTTCAGAGCCGACTGCTTGGATCGGCTGTAGTCCTTGATCGGACACCTTGAGAAAGTCACCATCCCATGTTTTTCCTGACAGGCATTCAACTCCTTCGAACTCCCAAATCGTCGATTCAGCCGTAGCAATGCTAACCGAATCATCAGCCGGGACGATCTCCACATTATTGCCCTGCCATTGAATCAAACACTGGTGCATTGTGGATGGTATGCAGCAATTGGCATGGATCCAATCATGTCTGAGGAGCATGCTGTAAGAACCTTGGCCATCAATCACAAAGAAAGTAGTCGGCAATGTCTTGCTGCCGATGGTCAATTCCACATGAATTGCCCCCCGAGGCTCTGAAACATTTCCGCCAAAGTCCTTGAGTGTCATATTGGTCTTAATCAGATCATCAATCCCTTTACCCAGCTTGCGGAATGTGGAATAGGGCATGAGATTGACAGCAGCTCCTCCATCAACCAGCATCTTGGTCATCGGCT